>ML675615.1:12048519-12761295 GCA_007922155.1 Mesoclemmys tuberculata
AAGAAAGAAAGAAAGAAAGAAAGAAAGAAAGAAAGAAAGAAAGAAAGGTCTCAGGTAAAAATATCAAATATCCACATTCCGGAGGATCTGTTTCACTCTCAAACACATTTTAACTGTATAAAGGGAAGAGAATCAAAACTCATTTGCATAAGGGTTCATTCCATTTATTCATCTCATATGTTTATAGATCTGGAAAGTCCCTTTTTGATTCCTTGATTGATAAAGAGCCAGGAAGGTGACACAACAAGGGGGAGAGGTGAGAAATGTTCTGCTGACCTTGCAAATGGGGCTAAACTAAACTGTTTCATTCTCCTTCTATCCAAGGTCCAACTGGGAGGTGAGGGTGCTTTTTTTTCCCCTGCAGATTTCACAGTTCAAACCATGCATTTTGAGCTAAAAATTCAAGTTAGAGAAAGCCCCTTTTGCAAAGGAGGAAGGTCTGGTCAGGAGCTCGATACTTCAGCTTCCTGTCTGTACACTCCGCGGTCTAATCTGGGGAAATCCTAAAAACATCAGATGCCTGATAAACTCCTTAGCTTTCAAGTACCTAGTAATTCAGTTTTGGCCAAAACTTGATTTGAATAAGTTTTAAAAAATAAATAAAAAAAGTTAGACTCTGATCAGGAGGAGATTAGATTTTGAGTCTAATACTGTTGGCCACCAAAACAATTCACTTGTTATTTAAAATTGACATATGCAATTATTTTTCCAAACCAGTATTAGTTGCTCCGTGCACGTGTGTGAATTTAATGCTTGTGAAAGATGTCAGAGTAACAGGTCTTTATTTATCTAAATATTTATCTAAATATTTAACTAAAGGTCTTTATTTATCAATAGGACAAGGTTAGTATAAGCAGTAATAGCATAGCTTCCTGACTGCACTCTGACATAACTGATTTGGGAGAGATAGTTACTAGAAAAGACCGATTACTTAAATTTCTGTGACCTGTCCTCATCAGCCTTTCTGCTATGGCTCGCAATTGTGGTGATGCTGGTTTTAAGTGATGTGGACACATCTGCTGTGCACTGGACAAAGACCTCCAAATAGGTTTCACATCCAGCAGTCATATGGTAACAGTTGTCTCTTACTACTGACATGGATTTGACCCAGAAATATAAAGGTGAAAGACTGTATATCACTAGTACTGATCCCTGAGCTATCAAGACCCCACCAACAGTGCCTATTTCAAATCAGTACCAAATCAATGTTAATGCACAGGATATTTCTCTTAATCCATAGCCAGTGGTCCCTCTATATCTTACTAGGTCAGGGACTTGTTCAAAGATGTTTCAGAGCTCATCCACTTGTTAATACAAAAGATGGAGAATCTCGAAAAGGCTCAGAGAGGCACCTAAAAGTTTGGATGCATCTGGGAACATTTTCTGAACTATTCAAAGTCCTTCAGCCTGCAAAACCAAGCAGTAATGGCCTGATTTTTAAAGGTGCTAAGCTCTTGCACTTTCAGGCCATAAACCATACAAAAAAGAGCACGCTTTCTTCTCTCACATGAGCTCTGCTCTTTCCTACTTTGGTCGGGCCTGGGTTTACCACAAGAACAAACTTACGCATGGTATTTTAAAAACTCTGCTTCTGGTCCTGAGTTGATTCAGGCAGTTCAGAGAGAAGGTAAAATTAAAAGAAAATGGTTTTAAAGTTAACAAAATTATTTGTATTCAGTTCAGTTTGGTTTACATTTGGGCAACGGTTTGTGTTGTCTCTTGTTTTGTCAGAACTGGTTCTCACATCTCTAACTAGAACCATCTGTACACCTTAGATGCATATTGCAGAGAGTCCAGACACACCACCAGCCCCAACTCAAATCCTTAAAATGATCTATATTAAAATAAATAGATAACAACAGCAGTTAATAAGAATTAGAGATGGGCCCAATGTCACAAATTTCAAATCCAGATATGAAGTGTCCCAAAATTTGGAAAGGAGTTTGGATCTGGGATTTTGACATGGTCCATTCTAGATTGAGATAGGGGGACAGATTTAATTTTCCACTCCAATAGCACAGCATATCCTATCACTGGCAGAACAAGTTTACAGTGCAATAGGCACAAAGCTACTAGAAGTGCTCTAAGGTAAGTCCCTGATATAGGGTACACGCTGGAGGTAAGCTACAGGAGGAAGATACATGGCTAGCTCATACTAGGCCCTCACTGTTGTCAGCTGCCCATGACCCACAGAGTATTGGTGCAGCTCTCAGATTGTTCTGACTTAAATAGATAATTTTGATAAGGGAACAATATCAGTCCTCATGTTCAGGATATATCAGTTGGCTCAGGAAGAAATTCTCATTATAGTGTAGAGCTCCATAATTAAATACAGTGAAATACATTATCGGAGTGGATTTACATCTTCCGTGGAAGCATCCAGCACTAGCTGCTCTGTTAGAGATAGAATAAAGAACCATTAACCTGCTCCAGTATAACAATTATCACATTGCAGTATATAAAAATATTAAATGCTTTGCACTTTTCTATCGTTCATTCTGTGTGCTTTAAAAATACTCATTTCTTAAGTCTCTTGGCAACCCTAGGTGTCAGGTATTGTTATCGTCCCTATCTGAGAAATGGGTAAACTGAGGCATGGAGTAGTTAAGCCACTCATCCAGGGGTACACAATTTGAGAATCAGAATGCCCCATTTTTATCCTCCAAGTACACCTGCCACCACTATACATGAGCTGGAAAGTGTCCAGTAAACCTGAGCATTTTGGCAAGCTCTTAAAAAACGAGGATAGCATGAGTTCTACCATTGCTTCATGCAACTGAGGCAAAGATAAGAGGAAAAGAAGGATCACATGCACCTGATGATTGAGTGGGAAAACAAAAGATAAACATTATGCATTTTTCTCAAGAGCTTACATCAGTCAGGATGGTTATCATCTTACCATCTCATCTGGAAAGTTTTGACTTTTATTTTTTGACAGGAAGTCTAGAGTTTACCTTATTCGGAGATTAGAAGCTCTTGAGGCAACATTATGTTATGCTACGCCAAACGAGATAATATTACAGCCCTGTTTGAAACATTATCAAAAAGACAGTGGATGGCCTCCCAATGCTTTGCAGAGGCAACAAACACATCACAGTCCAAGTGATGAAGTTATGTCATTGTCAGCGAATAGTAGCTCCTCCAGCTTATTTAGTGCTGCTCACTGCACTTTGTCTACGCATAATGGACTTGGTTCTCCTCTCGCTTTTAGAGGAATCTCTCAGGATTAATGCTACAAAAGCCAATGGAGTTTCACAGTGTAAAATGATTATGCAAACAGTAAATCAGGCCCAATATCTCAAATATCTTTCCCAAAAATATATCTTTCAGTAAAGAACAGTAAGCATGCAGGCAGCTCTGTAGTATTTTCATAAATCTCCTATTGCTGCCTACAATGTTTCATTGAGATGTACTGGGAGATAACACCATGAGATAGGGTTATGAATAGTACTAGGGCCAAAGCTTGATCCTTGTGAAGTGATGGTAAAACTCCCATTATCTTCAATGCAAGTGGAATTTCTCTCTAATCTTGCTAAAAAGATTATTTTCTTGCTTCCTTTCCATAGGAATTGAGCCCTGAGGCTTCCTTCTCCTTCCATCCTGAGATATCTGGCTACACATGATTACTTAGAGATTTGTTTTCTAGTCAATTTATTTTAGAGCTGAATTTGCAAATCTCCCTTTTGATTTACAAATCATCAGAGTTCTGTTGTTGCTTTATAGACCACTGTGCTTATGCTAAATTTAACCCGCTTGATTCAAAACATTCTGCTGTTTTAAAAACCTGGGAAATTATTTGCAAATCATGCACCTCTTGCAGAGCCTACTGCACAGTTACAAAACTTACAGTCAAATCACAAATCAGTTACGATTTGATTTGCAAATTATTACTTTTCCAGTGATTTGCAAATGATTACTTGTCACAGATTTATAAATTAAGACCCATTTGTAAATTAAGACCCAGTGCTCCCACCTCTTATAGAAACAGACAGCAGGCGAATCTGCGGAGCCCAGCATAGAAGTGCGGAGGGAAAGTAGTGTTGTTGCATGCTCCCCTCCCCCTTTTCAGTGCCACTTGATTGCACATAGATACAGCTCCATAAATGAGGAGGACCATACCAACACATGAGAGGAGAAGCTGGAGAATAGCTGTTCCCTATGGCATCTTCTCCTAAAAGAAGAAATGTTCCCACCGAGAAATTACTATAAGATTAATGCAGAAACAGCCTTAACCCTCCTCCAGAGCTTCTACCTTCCAAGGCATGGGGGTATCCGTGGCCAGTCTTATTAAAGGAGGCATGTTGTCATGGGAAGGGGAGGGCAGCAGCGGCAGGGCCTTTATTTAAGAGAGGGTCTGGCCTTGTCCAGAATCCACAAGGGCCCAATTAGTTGTGCTCTGTGGATTTTCCAACAAAGTTTTGCCCTTTTTACTGGAGGCCTTTCTATCTGGCCCTATGAGCTTAACGCCCTGCCAATGGCATCCTGCTCAGGTTTATAAAATTACCTCAATTATTCCACTGTGAAAAATACATGAGTGGATTTAATATCTATGAAAGCAACGTGTTGCTAATAGCACTGGAGTGATTCAAGCACAACTGCAATCATCTGTTTTGCAGCTACCATGGCCAGAGAGATCTGCCCATGCCCCTCAGTCGTGACCTGCAGCTTACGCACCTTCACTATTTCACTGCTGCTTGGAGGTGCTATTGATTGTGGTGTGCATTGGTTTGCCATTGGACAACTGGATCTTTGTAAAAGAGACTAATACAGTAGGTGAAATGGTGCACAAAACAGACATGTGAATCCACCTAGCCCCTTTCTTAGCCAGCATGAGTGAAATGATTTTTTTTTTTTTTGCAAAGACCAGCAATACGAGCTAGCACAATACAATTTCTATAACATCCTTCATACCTGGCTTCGCTGAATGTTTCACAGCCATAGCTAGAAAACAGGAAGGTTTAAAAGTGAAGACAGGAAGTGACTCAGGGGAAAGCAGTTCTAGGCAGAGGGGCCAGCTAACTGCAATCCCTTCAACTGCACAGCATGAATGGGGAAGAGAAAGAGGAGGCCAGCAGGACTGGAGGAATGGAACGAGTGGGCTGTCCAAGTGAACAGATGGATATGAGATAAAAGAGGCATTGTAAAGGAATCTTTGGGAAAGGAAAAGGGGAATTCTTATTCAGACAGGGCCTAAATAGTGGCAGCAGTGGAGTGTCTTCCTGTAAGCTCTGAATAAGCAGATGGTCTCATATTGCCTGACAGAGGCAAACGAGGAGGGTATACGGGGTCACAACCCCCCCCCCCGCATGCCCCAGATTTGCTGCTTGGCTTGTACTGAGCATGAGCACATGGACTGAGCATGCTCAATAACATCTGCTGAAGCCGCTGACCTCGCTCTGCCTCCTTCCCTCTATCAGCAGATATGTGTCATCTGTGTTGCCTGGGTGCAGACGGAAGGCAGTGGTGCCAACTCACATGATTTAAGCAAGAATCTCACAATTTGGTGCCAGAAACAATAGTTTGCATGAGACTCTCATCTCACGTTTTTAAAAAATGCAAATTTCTTGACCTAATAATTGCAGAGAAAGGCTTGAACACATGATCCCAGTACCTTAAAAGCTCAGACACAGAACACAAAGAAAAAGAGCCCCAAATTTGTTATTTTATAAAAATCTCATGAGTTTTATACCAATCATGATATTTTGGAGGGTCTGATTCATGATTATTGAATGCTTGGAGATGGCAATGCTGAAAAGGGATCACATTCCACTACAAGCCTGTTCTTACTACAACCACAATCATGTTCTAGCCCAGTGCTCTACTACCGTAGGAGAGGCCTGTGTTTATTCTTGATGTGTATGGGACACAATTCTGTAGCAGTTAGCCCAAGGGAGCCCAAGTGACTTATCAGTCTAACTTTCATTTTTAAAGGTGACTTAGGCTATGTCTACACTACAAAAATAAGTCAACCTATGATCGCAGTCCTTTTTATAATAGCCCTTAACACATCTGAAGACTCTTATCAGGTCCCCCATCAGTCTCCTTTTCTAAAGACTCAACCTACCCAGTTTGTTTGTTTTCCTTTTCTCATAGGTCAGATTTTCTAAAGCTTTCATCATCTTTGTTGCTCTCCTCTGGATGCTCTCCAGTTTATCAACATCTTTCCTAAAGGGTGGCACCCAGAATTGGACACAATACTATAGCTGAGGCCTCACCAGTGTTGAGTAGTACAGTACAATTTCCTCCTCATGTCTTACATATGACTTTTCTATTAATACACCCCAGAATGATATTAGCCTTTTTCACAACTGCATCACATTGTTGACTCATATTCAAATTGTGATCTACTATAACCCCCCAATCCTTTTCAGGAGTACTGCCACAAAGACCATTTTGTAGATGTGCATTTGATTTTTCCTTCCAAAATGTAGTACTTTGCACTTTTCTTTATTGACTTTCATCTTGATTTCAGAACAATTCTCTAATTTATCAAGGTTGTTTTCAATTCTAATCCCATCCTCTCAACTTTGTGTCATCCACAAATTATATAAGCATGCTCTCTACGCCATTATGCAAATCATCAATGAAAATATTGAAGAGTACCAGACCCAAGACTGACTCCTGCAGGATATCTCACTAGATATGTCCTTCCAGTTTGACAGCAAACCATTGATAACTACTCTTTCAGCATGGTCTTTCAACCATTTGTGCACTCACTTTATAGTAATTTAATCTAGACCACATTTCTGTAGTTTGCTTATGAAAGTATCACATGGGATGGTGTCAAAAGCCTTATAAAAATCAAGATACAGCATGTCTACTGTGTCCCCCATCCACAAAGCCACTAACCCCATTAAAGAAGGAATTGGGTTAGTATGACATGATTTGTTTTTGACAAATCTATGCTGGCTACCCTATTATCCTCTAGGTGCTCATAAATTGATGGTTTAATAATTTGTCCCGGTATCTTCCCAGGTATTGAAGTAAGGCTGGCTGGTCTATAATTCCCTTGGTCCTCTTCATTCTCCTTTTAAAAAAGATAGGTACTCAGGTTGCTCTTCTCCAGTCCTCTGCGACCTCACCAATCTTCCATGAGTTCTCGAAGAGAATTACTAACGATTCTGAGATTGCTTCCTTAAGTTCCAAGGGTGAATTTCATCAGGCCCTGCCAACTTGAATATATATAACTTATGTAAATATTCTTTAACCTGTTATGGCTTGCATTCCTTCTACCTTTTTGTTAGTATTAATCGTGTTGAGTATCTAGCCACCATTATCTGTTTTAGTGATGTCTGAAGCAGACTAGGCATTAAACACCTCAGCTTTCTTGATTGTCAGGATCTTTGTTTAGCATCCTCTCAGAAAGATGGTACCGTTACACTACAGTAACCCCCCATGCTCTGCTGGGGCTTTAGCTCCAGTACTGAATCAGTTGGAAGAGCCATCCACACTGAATAACACACACCACTTCCAGCAGCACCTATGTATTTGAGGTATCCAAAGCCATTTTCTGATGAAGGAACCAGCTAATATTTTAGTTAAACCTGAATGTTGTTCAATTATTTCTAAAATATAAACTTTGTCATGTATGGAACATCTGAGTCTCCCCATGAGTTCATCCAGATTTTTCCCCAAACACAGGCCAGTATTAGTTCTCTGTGTTCTTCAAAGCATGGTGACCCCATTCCATGGGCTGCTGCTAGGAAACCAAGCAACTCCCTACCAAAGTACACTAGCACACATGCCCCCCACCTGCAGAGTGACAGTCCCTGGTCATTCCTGGGGTAGGGATTTTTACACAGCAGACCAGGGCCCCGTGCTGGGGATTTACTAGTGCTGTCTTGTTTGGATATGAAAATGACTTAAGGAGGGAAACATAGAGCCTGATTTTGCACAAACCACTGAGTGCCCCCTACTTTGAGATGTCGGTGGCAGTGGGAAGCACTTAGCCCCTCTCAGGAACGCTCAGCACTGGGTGGGATGATACATGTACAGAACACTATTTATCAATACCCTAACTGCCGCCACCTGATGTACTGATGGTTTGCCTTCTGATCTAGTCCTGAGAAGAGAGGATGGAGTCAACTGCCTCTCCGGTACTGCCCCTTGCATGAAGTCTCAACGACACAAAGAAGATTCTTTGTCAGGTCAGTATCCATGCTGAGGGGAAAATATGCGTCATCCTCACATCAGCGCCACAGAGATCAGGGGGGAAAGGTAATACAGCCAGGATGCGCCATTCCTGGGGAACAACCATCCATACTGGGGCAAAACCCCTCTTTAAGGAAGTAGCCACATACAAGGGGTCCCTGCCAAAGCAGCTCCAATAAAGGCACATTGGGACTCCACACTGGGGAAAGGGTTGACTCAAAGCCAGGTTTACGCTCTCTGAGAGCCAAAATCAAGCACCTGAAAAAGAAATAATGAGTTTTTCTAAACGTTCACCAATAGCTCAAAAACAGCTGAGTGTTTGTCATAAAAACTCCACTAACATTCTCCTTCTGCCTGAGACAGGGCAGGAGTCCATCTCCTGAAAACGTTAGACGCACCTAAAAATCAGGATTTTGAATGGAAGTGTCATCTCAGCCTTAACTAGGGCATCACTGCCGGAAGGCTCCACAGCCCAATACGATGCAGGGAATAAAATCTGAGTGCATTCAATTATTACAGCAATGACTGTATTATCAGAGGGAACGTGGGAATGTGACCTTGGCTATTGAAAAATCGATAGAGATTGTAGAAAAGGTCTGATATTTTATGTATGCTTATGGTGTGCTCCCACTGATCAAAATTTGGACATATGTAAATATCCCCTAATGCCAACATTATGTCGTGCTTAGGACAGCCTCCAACATCTCTTGCAGGAGAGTCCCACCTCTTCCCTCCTTCAAATTCCTCAGTAAAATTAATTTCTTGTGGAAAGCTCCCCAAACTTTGATTTTATCACTGAGGAGGTCTCCTTTCCTTTTGTAGTATTAGCCTCTCCATCATACATGTCAGATGCTCAGGATGGAAGTCTTGGCCCTGATCTTACCTCATCTTTATTATCATTTATGCTACCCAAATACTATTTCAAAGTGAGGGCACTCAGCAGCTCCCAGGAGTTGCTTAGCACATCACAAGACTGGGCAAACGGGGCAGTCGTAACTAAACAGTCATTGTTAATAGCAGCAATAGGGCCAAGCTGCAAAGTTCAGATCTAGAGCCCTGTTTAAACTTCCACCTGTTACAGCACAAGTTGTTCATATTTGGGATTTTGACTCAGGTCACCCCAAAGATAAGCATAAAACACAGAGTTCAGATCTGGAGCAGATCTAAACTTCCCCAATGCTCTGAGTCATTCAGTTCTACGACAGTAACACTGATCCTGAGAAATATTTGAACTAAACAATAAGACCTGTTACTCTCCTCCAGCAGCACCTTTCTTCTCCCGCATAGTGCAGTTCTATTTCTTATCGAGTTCTCCCTATGGCCCTGATTTGTTTGGTTTTTATTATATTCTTCACAGTTTAATTGTGAGAAAATAGAAATCAACATTTTATAGTCATTCATATAGATTTCCCCCCCATTTATGTGCAGCACCTTGCACAATAGGCCCGTGATACTTGATTGTGGCCATTATGTGCTACCAAATACAAATCAGAAATAATAATGTCTTGTTTACTCTTCACACAACAAAAATAACTATTTACTAAGAATAGCTAAGTCTATATATATAAGTCACAAAGGTGCCAGACCTACCTACATACATACTATTGCTCTAGCTGGTTTAGGGTGTCTTCTAGAACACCACGAGCCCCACTAGAGGACTCTCAAACTATTCAAAGGGATACTATCATATTCCTATATATCAGTACTAACACTACCAATTCTACAACGAAACTGAAGCCTTCAAGGTTCAGTGCCTCATTAACCCTAAAGATATCTATTGCCTCTAGTGATTAAATTTGTGCTCCCCTCTTTCACCGTGAAGAAATATAAAGTGCCCTTGGCTGGTATACTGTTCACAGGAGCCAGTGGGTGAAGGTAAAATGCTTTCCTAAGTGCTAACAGTTATCATCCACCATCCCACACTAATGAAGCCCTGAAACCAATTACAGATGCCTGTAGTGTGCGTGACATGCAAAGGTAAACATGATCGCACCACAGTAGTTGGACTGGGGGTGTGAGAAGTTATAACACATGCAGTTTCCATGGTGCTTTTCCTCCCACTATCCAGAACATTACAAATAAGATGAGTTATGTGATGTACAATGGGGCAATTTTATTGAGTCCCCAAGAGAGATGTTTTTTTATATGCAGTCGTGGATTCCTGGTAGAGAAATCCAGGTAATTACTTAAAGTGATTCTCACTGCTAAAATAACTGTCAGAACAGACACTTTACATGTAGATAACGAAGATGGCATGTGGCATATGTACTTATGTTACAATCAAACATCCATGGGCTTCCTAGCTTCACCACATGTTATCAGAGGCTTTTATCAGAGATATTTCAAAAGAAAAAGAAAACAGTCAACCAACAAACTGAACTATCAGCTTCATGTTTTTAAATGTTTAATATCCAGAAGCTGTAAGTTTAAAGGGATGAGATCATATTTTCTAAAGGAAATTGTTTAAAAAAAAGTGATCAAGGAATCATAAAAATAAAAACAGAAATCAAGAGAATGCTGAACTATGATCTGGGATCAAATTGTGGTAGTTGGGGAAATAGCCACTGTTCAAATCCAAGTGACACCCACCTGAGATACTACTCACATTGAACTACCTAGAGCTTCCTAATATGATAATTGCTTTTTGGGTGCTTTTATCAGCAGTGAAAATAGACATTTGGAACTCTGACATTTTAACTCATCCTTAGGATTCAGAGTTAATACTCAATTTACATGATATGGGAATTCTCTTTGCAAACTCAGGATGAAAATACTGTACCTGTTTACACTAAGTTGTCAAGCTACAGGTTATCTTTACAGCCATAAGTGCTAGAGATTTAGGTGTTTGATTTTTCAGGGGAAAATTTGATTCTGGAATACAAGGTGGCAGCATCCAGGAAAGTACCATCTAACCAAGTCACAAGAAGGTGGCCCAGTTCAATCCATTACTATACTCAGGTCTAGCACCTGATGTTCTCTGTGACCTTGGGCAAACAACTGATTCCCTTTTACCTGAGAAGACCCACCTGCAAATTGGATAAAATTCAGAAAAATGAACATTTTTGTCAACATTTTGGAAAAGCAAAACATTTTGACCAGATCTAACAGAAACTTCATTGAAAACTAGAAGCTGCATTGGAGGTAGAATTCCCTAGGGAACAGCATGCTAAAGAAAATATGAATTGCCTGGAACATGGTTTTGATCATAAAACCATTACAAAACAGCTGATGATATCTAAGATCCTTATTCATTTGCTGTACAATGTTGCCTTCTATATTCAAAAATTTCGTTTTTGTCATGGATGTCTCTAAAATTGGTGGAGATATCTTGTATTTTGACCCAAAACAGTCATGACTAAGAATAAAAAGCTTGTAAATTGCCAATCATTATTAATAATAAGTCTCATTTTGTATCAGGTGTGCTGTTGAATGTTAATTTAAACTCCATATCTGAATTATATGGCAACACTCCATAGCATTTGCACAGAGACTGGCTACATGATATAATTTGATCTCTAATTTCAGTGGGCAAATTCCTAAAATCCTTGGTTGCTTTTTACTCAGTCATTACTATGGCAAAACACTAACTTGTTTCTATTTTCTGTGCGCAGCTGTAGGGTAACAGTATTGCCAGAAAAACAGGGTGAAAAATCCAAAAAGGAATCCCAGAGGAGAAGTTCATTTGCAATAATTCCAGACTTACTACGCCTTTCTAGAAAGTTTCAGCGATGAAATTCCTAGAAAGGTGGGAACAATCGCCAGAATTTACAAAATGGATTCTGGTTTCTCTCTCTCCTGAGCTACTAGGTAATTAAGACCTTCCTAAATGACAAGAGAGATTGAACCAGTTTAAACATACTGGCTCCAGTCTAGCCTTGCTGACATATTCTGAAATGCCGAAGTTTTGCCCCACACATCCACTTCAACAATGTATCTAATCAATGCATTTGCAATGCTCTATGGTACCCCACAGTTCCCAGAAGCAGTAGCCTCTGGAAGATTTCAAAGGTGCATTGTGGGACAGTAGCACCAGACCTATCAGAACAATTCCAATTCCATCTACGCAATCATTAAGCAGATTCAGGCTGAACTGCTTCCAACTAAATCAGTATTCAGTCCTGCTGAAAGCAAGTCTAGTCCAAATGCTACAAAGGAGCACTGGTGATATACATAATGGATCTGAGTTTTAAAGGTGCTGAGATCCCATAGCTCCCACTGAAGTCAACTGGAATTGTGGGTGTTCAGCACCTCTGAAACTCAGACCTTATGAATTTTTCAATCATTTTGAAACCACCGCTTTTAGCCGGGTATGTTTCTTTAGGGTATCCAAGACCCTGGTAGCTGAGTTTCAATGAGACACATCTAATTGAACCTGCTGGTCTGTGACACTAATATTTTTTGTATAAATAGAAAATATTAGGCTGTTATTAATATTGCATACTGGCATAGTTATGTGTCACACCTGATATTGATTATTTGAAAACCTGGAAGCTGTAGTGAATAAACATGGCCACATGATGGTACTGTATAACCAGTTTCTAAGTTAAATACCTTAAGGTCTTGGATTTTTTTAAAAAAATGTATAAAGAAGCCATTAAAAATTTTGCCCTTCTCACACCATCTGCAAAAAACTGGAGCACTGATCTACTTGTTTGTTTCCTTAGAAATATCCGTTTTATAATCACAGTCTTTCCAACCACATGTGAGATCAGATCCACCAAATTAAGACCTCAAGTGAGTGGACTACCCACCTCTTTATAGACTGTCCACCTCTTTAAACATTGGAACATAGCACCTGTCTTTAACTGCAGATCTGCAAATCGATATTTCTCAGTAAATTAAGTGTAGTGTATAGCAACGATTTTCAACCTGTGAGCCATGAATCCCTGGAGGTCTGCAAACTATGACTAAGAAATCCAAAGGGTCTGCACCGCCATTCAAAATTTTGTAGGTGTCTACAAATAAAAAAGGGTTGAAAACCACTGGTATATAGTATTAGGGTAAGATTTCTTCAAATATTTATGAGTCCTCTAGTGGTGTTCACCAGGGGCTATGTTTTAGGAGCAGCCAGAAACCAGTTAGAGAAACAATATGTAGTAGCTAGCCTTGGCTTCTGTGTCAGTATGTCAGTAAACAGAGTTACTTGGGATCCATCTGTGCATATTTGATTTCTTCATATTGTTTTTATTGTGTAAAGAGCAAAAAAGACAACACTAAGGCAGGATATGTAAATGGCGAATAAAATAGAAATTACTTTTAGATAGTGCCTTACAAGCTTAGGAAAGATGAGTAAACTATAATAATTTTTTGAAAATCCCACTAGCATAAATAATTATTTGTAATTCTTTTTCACCAGTGGAAAATCATCTTAGGCTTGGTCTACAGTTATCCCAGCGATTTGGCAGCAGTTGATGGGAGTTACGCAAACTACACAGAAAACTTGCGTAACTCCCGTCGACTGCTGTGCTTCTCGTCTGCGTGCCGTGTTCACTGCACTGCACCAATGGGAACCCTGTTCCCGTCGACGCAGTGCTACACCACTTGCGGGGATGGATTAACAGCGTCGACTTCTGGATCGACTGAGCAGGTCTTCACTGACCACTCAGTCGATCCAGATAAGTCAATCTGACACTTTGCCACTGCCAGTGTAGACATAGCCTTAGTTTCAAGTGTTTCCAAAAATGACCTGTCAGAGAACATGATGTTTTTTGGTTTGTTTTTTAGTGGCAAATTAAAAACTACCATCTGTGAGGTCAGCTGTCTGTTCCTCCATGGAATGGAAGCTCATTTTCTGAAGTTAAAGTAAACACAATTTTTAAGTAGAACTCTTTTAGTAAAAGCAAGTTACTGTAGCTCCATGTTGGGTAAAAGTGAGCCATAAATAAGTAGTATAATATGCAGAAAAAAACACAGACATGGCAAGACCACTCTGTGTGGAGGTTGGTGACCATGAAAAAGACTTGAAGAGTGATTTCATGCCCCAACCTGTGGATTAGCGACCTCCCTAATAGTTGTGCACAATCCAGCATGGACGTGGGGCTGTGAAGCCAGCCTGGGGAAGGAGCTGAGCCATAGTGCCTGAGTTAATAATTACATATATTTAGTGGCCACAAACTTCTACATACAGATGCATGGTGTGTGACTCTGATTCCAGCCCAGAGGTTGGAATATCAGCCATGGAGCAACCCTATGCCTTTCTGAAGATGAAGTTGGGTTCCATCTCAAGACTGCTCCAACGTTCCTTGAACAGGGTAAATTTTCCCAGAAGCAGGTGTGAAGTTCATTTTACAGAAAAATCTGAGCTCATCAGATGCTGTTGCTCTGCTATTAGCCCTTTGGCAAGCTCAGACCAACCTCACTGATTTCAAGCCAATGCCAGCTGAACCCAGCAGAAAGGTTCACTAAACCTGACTACTTCTACTGATGGGGTTTGCACTGCTTTATTGATCACACATCAAGGGGAAAAGAAAATCTTTTCTACTTAACAAAAATGTTTCTATTTGTCAAAACCATCACATCATTAGCACAACTGATTAAATCTGGAAGAGTAATCAGGTAGGGATGTGTCTCCTATGGAAAATGTCCCTTCAAGCCTCCTCTTCCTCTCGTAGCTAAGGCACTGTGTTCTATGCCTGCATTCCAAAGGTCATAGACTGTGAGCATCAGACAGTCTGAAAACAATTCACTAACCTAGAGGCAAAGAGAGATGAGAAGGCTGGAGGTGAGGGACAAGAGATAAGACGTGATCTAGGAAATGGGAAATGGTTAGACATAACAGACTTCTCTTCTTTTATCCCAAAGGGGAAGGGGGGATGTCTAAAAATAATACATTCTTTGCAAAGGTCACCAATACCAGATCCAGCTCATTTTCTGACACAGTTAAATAATCATTTCCTGTGATTTCTATCACAATCACAAGATTTTGGGGTTTGATGTTGACTATCTTCTTGCAAATCTAACTCAGTCTATGGCTTTAGCAGTGTAAATGAGTATTTTTGTTCTGCAGTCAAGAAGTTTCAACCTTGTTACTCTGACCAATGAAATGGCCTCCTGGAGGTCAGGTTCTTCCTATCAGAAACCAGGAGGTTCTGCCAGTGACACCACCCCACTTCAGAATGCTGAATTCACAGGTATAGAATTTCACACTGGACCCATGAGATATCTCACAGAAAATCCTATGTTCTACTTGTGCTGGAGCGTAACGTTCTTTTCACATGCAGACAATGATGCATCCTGTAGGAAGGCTTAGGTTTCAAAGGATGAATTCAGAAGAAGGCGTTTTAGAAGGTAAGTTTTATAAGTGGCAGAAGTGAAAATAACAATGTACTGTATGGTATTGAGTTATTTGCATGCTCAGAGTTCTTAATGTCAGAACAAAGATGTGCTTTTCTGTGAAGTATGAGAGATTAAACAAGACCATGTCAATGAGGACCAGTGTGTGAGTACAATTTTTATGCAGCTCAGAAATCAGCATGCAGAGTTTATGCACAAAATTTCCTATATCTAGCAAAGGAAATGGAAATTCTGTGGTGCTGTTTGTCCTCCCCTCTGAACAGTGCTAAATAAAAGCAATCTAATTTTAACATAGAGATAAACAGAATCACCTTTCCCACAGTGCAATCAGCCAGCAAATGATTGTTATAAACCCATCTATTGCTTTTGTTTTGTAGCTATTGGTTCTTCTCATTCAATGCCTGCATTTGCCTAATGTTCACTTCTCATTCACTTCACAACACTTGATTTAAATGCATATTTCAGACTGCCTGTATATATGTCCATGTTAATAAAAAGGAAACTTAGAAACTATAATTAACCTTAGTTATTAACTTGGGGGTAGATTCTGCATTACTCACAGTGAGCAGAATCTTACTCCACATTTGTTTTCCACCATTTATTTCAGTGGGTCTCCCCATTGAATTCAATAGGACTTCTTGTGGAGTAAACTACTATTCATCAGAGTCAGAGTGGCAAACTCTAAATCTAACTCCTGATAGTTATGGCCCAGATTTTAATACGCTAACTCTAATAAGCTATACCTGATGCTTGCCCTATATAAGAGCCCTACAAATCTGTGGCTATCCGCAGACCATTTTTGTGGATCAGTCGTGGATGGATGTGGATCCAAATTTTATATCTAGAGCCCTGCACATCTGCAGGCACCCACTTTATATCCATAGATATTCGTGGATCATTTTTGGAGATTGCAGACTGGATGCCAATACAAATTGTGTATCTGGGCAGAGCTCTAGCTGTATGACCACTGATAACATTTGTAGCTGTGCAAGTCAAAATCATGACTTAGGCTAGCCAGGTCTTTATAAAAGATGTGGACAAACTGGAAAGAGTCCAGAAGAGAGCAAAAAATAATAAAAGGTTTAGAAACCCTGAGCTATGAAGAAAGATTAAAAAAAAAACTTGGCATATTTAGTCTTGAGAAAAGGAGACCGAAGGGGCATCAGATAACAGTCTTCAAATATGTTAAGGGCTGTTATAAAGAGGATAGGGATCAATTGTTCTTCATGTCCACTGAAGGTAGACAAGAAGTAATGGGGTTAATCTGCAACAAGGGAAATTTAAGTTAGATATTAGGAAAATCTTTCTAACTATAAGAATAGTTAAGTACTGGAATAGGTTACCCAGGGTAGCTGTGGAATCCCCATCACTGGAGTTATTAAGAACAGGTTAGACAAATGCCTGTCAAGGATGATCTCTAGGTATGCTTGCTCTTGCCTCAGGACACAGGGGGCAGACTAAATGACATCTCAAGGTCAAATTCCAGCCCTACATTTCTGTGATTCTTTGATTCCTTCTCAGGAAAACTACCTGTTTCTCCTGTTTCAAGCAAAAGTTAGTCCAATTCTAATGCCATACTCAATGCCTTTGGCTGCCTATGTAAACAAATGGAATATATGTTCACACCCAAAAGACAACCTACACTGCATGAAAGATAAGGTTTCTAACTTCTATGTAAAACTGCCAACACAAACACTGTATAGCACAGACACAGTTAAGATGTCAGTCAACAATCTCCAAAGAGAATGTCACACAAAATGCACGTTCCCCACAGAACACACCTTCAGTGCTACGAACTTAGCCCAACAATCCAACCCCAATCAGAAACTGCAAACTAAAGGCCAACCAATGGTTGGCTGTATGAAGTCTGTTGGTTGCTTGTATGTATGTTTTGCAAACAATTCTTCTCTACCGTGTCCAAAGATTCCTCTAAAAAACCTGAGAGTTCTGTAGCACTTTAAAGACTAACATAAATTTGGTAGTCTTTAAAGTGCTACAGAACTCTCGTTGTTTTTGCTGCATACCGACCAACACGGCTATCCTTCTGAAAGATTCCTCTGTTTCTTTGCACATGCAAAAGTTCCTATTGATGCCCATAGGAGCCTTTCTGCTGACTTCAGTGGAAACTGGTTATGGCCTCATTCTACACTGGTGGAAAGGAGATTAATTTTTTTCTTTTTAACTATTTATTAGAGAGTTGGCTGTCAAGCTGTAGGGCACAGCATCCAGGAAGGTCCTGTATGCATCCAGGTGGTCACAATCACCCTTCCCTTTCTTTAAGACTAGTTGGGAGAGGGGTCTCAAAAACCTTTTTGTTTTTTTGCGAACCACTGGTGTACAGAATACCCAAATGATTGTGCTGCTGCTGTTTCTGTCTGAACTTTTTTTTTTACTTACTAGTAATACCTAAGATGATCACGATTATTCTTATCCATTATTTGTATTCTGCTAGCGCTTAGAGGCCATCAGTGATCAGGGCCATATTGTACTAAGTACACACATATAATGAGAAGACAACCTCTGCCCCAAAGAACTTACCTGACTATAACTGAAAGATACTAGAGAAAAGAAATGCATCCTATTCTGCACATTGACGCATTGTTCTGAAGGACCAGAAATGTTAAATTGCAGATCTACTAACGGTGGTATCTAACCTATCATTTAAATCAGCTTCTCTACCAGATGACTAGAGGATAGCTAATATGTTAATAAGAAAAATTCCAGAGGCAATCCTGGCAAGTAGAGGCTGGTAAGCCTAACCTCAGTACCAGGCAAATTGGTTGAAATTGTAATAAAGAAAAGAATTATCAGACACAAATATGAATATAATTTGCTGGGGAAGAGTCAACACGATTTTTGTAAAGGGAAATCATGCCTCGCCAATCTACTAGGGTTCTTTGAGGGGGTCAACAAGCATCTGGACAATGGTGATCCAGTGGATATAGTATACTTAGATTTTCAGAAAGCCTTTGACAAGGTCCCTCACTCAAGCTGTTAAGCAAAGTAAGCAGTTATGGGATAAGAGCGAAGGTCCTCTCCTGGATCCGTAACTGGTTAAAAGATAGGAAACAAAGGGTAGGAATCGTCAGTTTTCAGAATGGAGTGAAGAAAATAGTGGTGTCCCCGCAGGGGTCTGTACTGGGACCAGTACTGTTCAACATATTCATAATGATCTGGGAAAAGGGGTAAACAGTAAGGTTGCAAAATTTGCAGATGATACAAAACTTCTCAAGATAGTTAAATCCAAATCAGACTGCAAAGAGTTACAAAAGGATCTCACAAAACTAGGTGACTGGGCAACAAAAATGGCAGATGAAATTCAATGTTAATAAATGCAAAGTAGTGCACATTGGAAAACATACTCCCAACTATACAAATAAAATAATGAGGCCCAAATTAGCTGTTACCACTCAAGAAAGAGATCTTGGAATCTTTGTGGATAGTTCTCTGAAAACATCCACTCAATGTGCAGCGGCAGTCAAAAGAGCTAACAGAATATTGGAAATCATTAGGAAAGGGATAGATAACAAGACAGTAAATATTGTATTGCCTCTTCATAAATCAATGTTATGCCCGCATCTTGAATACTGCATGCAGATATGGTCACCCCATCTCAAAAAAGATATATTGGAATTAAGATATGGAAAAGAGCAACTAAAATGATTAGGGATATGGAAAAGCTTCCATATGAGAGATTAATAAAACTGGGATTTTTCAGCATGGAAAATAGATTATATGAGGGATATAATAGAGATCTACAAAATCATGACTGGTGTGAAGAAAGTAAATAAGGAAGTGTTATTTGCTTCTCATAACACAAGAACTAGGTCACCAAATGAAATTAATTGACAGCAAGTTTAAAAGGAACAAAAGGAAGCGTTCTTCACATAACACACAATCAACCTGTAGAATCCCTTGGCAGAGGATGTTGCGAAGGTCAAGACTATAACAGGGTTCAAAAAAGAACTAGATAACTAGAGGAAGGAGGCTAGGTCCATCAAGGACTATTAGCCAGGACACTCAGGGATCACTATTTGCCAGAGGCTGGGAATGGCCAACAAGATGGATCACTTGATTACCTGTTCTATTTATTCCCTCTGAAGAATGTGGCATTGGCCACTGTCAGAAGACAAGACACTGGACTAGATGGATCATTGGTCTGACCCAGTATGGCCCTTCATATGTTATTATGTACTGCATGTAGTCCATTGCACTGTTACTCTTGCGTAGTTAATTTCCTGGTTGTGTGGGTTCAGAACAATCAGAAGAGAAACATTTTTTAAAATAGGAAAACAACATTACAAAAGAACAAGAACAGGTAAGGGCGACTTATGGCCAGTTAAGACTGAAACTACTAACTCATTTTTCTGAACTGGTTAGATTTCAGGTAGATGGGATGTCCCTCTAAGACTTTTTTAAATTGCTGGGGTAAATGTGCCATTAAAAAAAAGTAATATTTACTACTATGGTGGCTAACTTTACTGAGAGATTTTATATTTTAAATGCTTCCTATATGTATGGGAAATATTGTTAATAACACAGAACAATAAATCATACTTTTCATGTCACCCACTATATGCCCCTCTAAAGAGGGAGTGCGTGAGTAAATTGTTTTAGGTCTCTTTTGAAAGACTGAAATATTGCTTGTTAATAAACAAGATCAGCCTTTATAATAAGGCAAGACTAGAAATTTTCATAACTCATCCTGCCAGAACTCTGCCAAGCCTTGTATTCACAGTGGCTCTTGTCTGCCCACTGGTGGCATAAAACTTGTAGTGGCCTAAACGAGTGGTTTTCAAACTGGTCTACACAAGTTTATAGGAAAAATCCTATAAAGGCGGCCAATCCATTTTATTAAGTAAGTCTTGGCAATGTGATCTTAGGTATATTCTGACCCTATCTGAGATAGGGTATGTGACAGAATACATTATTTGGAAAGGAGTATGCAGCTTAATATGTTTGAAAACCAAAGAGACACAGGGGGAAAAAAGAGTTAGAAGAAAACCAGAATTGTGAAAATGTGTGGTTGAGCAAAACAAAATGTAGACCTACAGCAGAACTAAACTATTCTGCAGGTAGCTATTAAGGAAATTCCAGAGTGAAAATGTCTACACTGGGAAACAGCAGCAGAGGACTGTTAACTCAGTATTTTAGTGCAGGGCAAGATTACCTCTAAGCTAGAAAGATCTTTCTACATTTTAGGAAGATAATTTGGACACAAGAGTGTTGTCCATTTATTTCTATTGATCCGCTTAACAAATCCAAAGGGGGAAGCTGCTTGACCCCAATGGCTGAGGCAAATCTAGACTATGGACGGGAATCCAAACTCACCTAGAGGCAGAAGAGAAGCTGCTCGCCAGCCAACTACCATTTGTATTGTGTTGATGAACATCACCTGGAAAGGCTATGTTAGTATAATCTACACTAACTCATTCATAGCTTTAAGCATCAAACCTAAATGGAATAAATATCAGAACTTCCAACTTTAGAGTCCCTGTGAGACTTACTTGGTAAAATACAGATGCTAGGGGCCCAACAGTCAGTTCTTCCCAAGGTTTGCTTGGAGCAAGGTCTGCAAGAATGATCTTTACGCCTCCCTTTGTTCTAGGATGGGCTACTCTGTCTCACACTTAGCTGACCGCAGCCTCAAGGGGCTGTTCCATAAGTCAAAAATAGCTAGTTCGCAGTTACACTTCAGCCATGCCACCTCCTCTGTGGCCAAATCCCTGAACCAAGGGCTGCAATTAGTGTGCATCTGAGGGAAATTTACGTAGAACATCTACGTCCGCTCTACACCACTACAGACTGTGGGAGAACTGGGGCCAAGAGTTGGAATTCTAACCTCTTCAGGAAAAAAGATAAGTTAATACTCATACAATAAAAGGTAATTGCCAGAATAAATAGTGAATTAATTCTAAAAGGTTAACACATCACTTAGTTAATACAAAAACTTCTTTTGTAATCTGTGTCTGATTATTATTTGAATTAATCCCAAATCTACAGTGTAGTAGCTTTTACAATGCAACATATGGACTGCCTTACTTCACTGTGTTGCAATGTGATTTATCTTTGATTTCTTGCTCACTGATGGGCACGAATAAAAGCAGAATCTAGTTACTATAGATGGAGTCTTAGAGTCCTGTGCTTTTGATTATTTGTATTATTATATGGAAAGGCTTATCCTTTTTGGCTTTAAGGCAGCAAAGTCAGCCTTTTGAAGAAACTTTTAAAGGTTTAACACCTTTTTGCTTGGCCTGGTTTCCAAGTCACCTCTAGCCTATACATCCAGTTCTTAGTTAAAATTCAAAACCTAAATGGAAAGTTACTTATGGTATCTAAGTTATTGTCTAACTGACTCGTTTAATTGCACATGGTTAAAATTAATTAAAGTTTTCTTGTGTTGCCTGAAGCAAATTTCAATGTTAATTAACTTCAGACAATTTATTTCAGTACCAACAGCCATGAAAAGGCAATTAAGGATGAAGAACAGTTTGACCTGTTTCTGCATGAGGCAAATTACTCAGTGGAAAGTCAGATATGAGAAATCACAAGTAAAGCAGGTACAAAAACATCCTTAAGTTCAATTTCAAGCAAGTCAGAAGTATTGGATATTTGCCTGACAGAACTTGGGGAGAAACAGAGTGAATATTTGAAAGACCAGACCTGAGAATATTTGAAAGACCAGACCAGACCTGAGAGAATGAACCGGAAAATAGAACTGGTGCCACAGAAGATTTTGCAGGCCATGATGATGTTCTGGAAAAAACAGAGATAGTGGTCAGAGACTTTAGCAGGGAATGTAATTAAAGACCTCCAGGATTTCCTGAAACATCTAATTGAGGAGATTAAAGACACATTCCGCAAACATCTATCTGGTAGCAATGAAAACAGACTTTCTTTTAACTCTGTCTGCCATCCAATCCTAGTCCGTCTTCATGATTTGACTCCATTTCAAGCCCCAAATTCAGCCTGATATTACACAGAAGAATCTTCAGGATGTTGACATTTCATTCAACTGGTGGTAAGTATCTGTGACACCCTGTGTCTGAAAACACCTCCAAAACCTCATTTTCACCAATGTCATAAAATTATGATATGTTCTGTACAAGGTGTGCCTTGTCTGGTATTATTTTAAAAGTCTTGATCTACTGAACATTCATATCTCGTCAGATTGTATGTGCTACCATAGTATGTGAAGTTATGAAACATTGTTGAACTTGCTACTAGAACATGTTGCAAGGTGGGAAACTCCCACAGACTGCCTTTCAGGCACAACCCTGGAGTGGCCAGACAGTGTTAATGGCTCTCTCTCATCCATTCAAGAATCGATTCCACTAACAGGAATTGTTTACCGTGAAGGTGGAAGCACGTTCACAATGGGAGCTGACTGACAAATGAGGATGACCCCACACTTCGCAAGTCCCGATTGTTCTAGCAAGCGGAAACAGACTATAAAAGGGGCAGTATGACATATTGGCTTCATTCTCTCTCTCCCAAACTCAACACCTGAGGATCATCTGGAAGACAAAAGGACTTTGAAAGGGGGAAGGGGAGTCCCAGGAAGGACTCAGGTTGCCCAGGCTGCATTTAAGAAACTGCTTGTACCAGTTAACAAGGGTGAGACATTGCTAATTTAAATATTGGTGGTGTGTAGAACTTACACTGCGATTCTACGTTTATTTCATTTGGTAACTTCTTTTGATCTCCTTACATTTGCAACTTATAATCACTTAAAACCTATTTTCCTGTAGCTAATAAACTTGTTCAATGTTTTATCTCAACCAGCGTGATCTCAAATTGGAGAATCTAGAAATCCTAGCACAGTAACAAAAGCTGTTGCATGTCTCCCTACAACAAGGGAGCAGCAGACCTATTAATATAAATTTGGGGATAGATTCTGGTTGCTGCAGTTCTTATAAACTGGGGAGAGGGAATTGGCTGGTGCCTTACTACTGTTGATTCCTGAGTGGCTAGGCAAGGCAGGCGTACATCTAAGTTTGGTGGGTCTCTGCCTGTAGATGGCTGTGTAAGTTGTAGCTTGCTGACAGCAACACAGAGTGAGGCAAACCAAGGTAACACTCATGCAGTCTAGCTGGGTGTGGTGTTCTGCACACTGTTGGGCTTGGTGATAACAGCACCTGTAGGGGCTTGCTGCTTGTCACTAGCAAGGCATTGAGGGACAGCCCAGGCTGGAGAGTGAAGAGGGCACAGTGTTCCCCCAGTTGTCAGGCTGTACCCACAGAGTAACATTTTTTGTTGCTTTAGGCATTGCATTATATAGCAACATGGACTATAAGCTAGGACTATTACAGTCTGGATTGATGCCACACATCACAAAATGTCCAGCCAGAATTTAGCACTTTATTGGCCTAAAGTGTTAAAGTAGAGATGACACATCTAAATGGGCCCAGTTTTCTAAAGGATCTGAAAGAAAACCACTCTGATCTAGTAGGTCCAAAACCCCTTTCAGAGTGTCAATAAAAATCTTCCATAAAATACACTTATCTTTCCAAGGGAAGATGTGTTAGATGTATGTTTGTGAGATGAACATTTTAAAAGGTTCTTCGCTGGAAATTAGAGATGCCACATCACATGTTGATCAATTTACAGGTAAAGGCTGATGGGATCTAAAAGTCAAGCTTTTTTATCTCCTCCCTCGGAGAGAGTGCATCACTAGTAATAAGGCTCTGCAAGTCAAATTATAACCTCAGTCACACCTGAACAAACCCACTGAAAACTAGCTCATTTACATGTGTTTTGGCAAGACCCGATTCTCTGTGTCTCTGTAAAATGGGGATAAAGATGTTTACCCACCTTTGAAAAGTGCAGATGTGGGTTCACTGACACCCTGTGAACATTCTGCCCTCCCAGTGCCATTAGCACAGTGCTACTTTTTGGAGACAAACGGTTCTCTAATACAATAGACTAACCCCTCACAAAGCAAATGATCCATTCATTTAAAATGATCTAAACAGGTGAACACAAGGACATTTACTCTAACACATTATTGTAACGTGGCAACAGATGTTGAATTTCAGTGGTAGCTGGGATCCTGAGTCTTTTAGGTCCCTTAGACAAGCCCAACCTAAAATAACTCTTGCTACTTTAAAATAATCTAATAGACACATGAAACACAAACCCTACCTGGTTAGCAAACATTCAAACCTGGAAGCTCCCTTGGGCAAGGGTCTTGTCTGTTGTGCAGTTTCTCTAGAGATTTCTCATGCTATCTGTATTCGACAAACAGTTTGGATACCTTTTGGTTAGTTGCTCCTAGGGTATGCAGTATACACTTGTGACTTGTGCTCACCTTCCTTTGAAATCCCTGTTCAAAGTTATTCCCAGAGCAGAAGTCCTTTCATGAGAGAACATTAGGGAAAGTGTCTCTGTTGGACATTGGTTGGAAACTCCGACAATATTAAAGGATCTGCCTATGGAAAATTCATTGACACACACACTTATGTTTTCAGGTAACTCACTGAAAGAATGAGACTGACTAACAGTCTCTCCGTCCACCTGTCGTGGCAGTTTCTGCTTTCACTGTGAGTTAAATTATGTCTTTAGGCACAGCCATGAGCAAAGGATGATGTGTAAACTGTACCATCCCAGCAGCTGTCCATGAAGCCACCCCTCTGAATCAATTTCCTCTTAACTTCCCCCTTGCTACAGGTGTGGTGGTAGTTATTTGTTATCCTTTGCAATACAGTTGCAGCAGCTCCGATGTGCTGGCCAGTGAGTAGAAATGGGGTGGGAACAAAGGCTCCCCCCCACCCATTACCCACTCTTCCATAGCCACCTATGCCAGGAAAAGAATAAGTAAATATATGCAGCACTTGCTTATTCCTGTGTGTCAAGGCCCAAGGTCAGCATAGTTTATTAAGGGGAGTGTAAAGGAAATTCTTACTGTGCAAGCATGTCATCCAAATCACAGACTAGTCTTGATTAGGGGGGTTCATTCCTTATTACCGTACCAACTTTATCCTTTAAAAACTTTGCTCTACTGGCCCAAATGAGGTTTTAAATGGGCTCCTCCTCCCCTGCCTTCAGGAGATAAATTTAAAACATGAACAGATATGTTTTTCCTCCAATCTGCATTAACAGATTTAACTCTTCAGACACAGTAGAACCTCAGAGTTACAAACACCTCAGGATTGGAGGCTGTTCATAAGTCTAAAAGGTTCTTAACTCTGAACAAAACATTATGGTTGTTCTTTCAAAAGTTTTCAACTGCATATTGACTTAATACAGCTTTGGAACTTTACTATGCAGAAGAAAAATGCTGCTTTTAACCAGGTGTGTGGTTGATTGGCCAGTTTATAGTCTGAGGTGCTACTGTATCTTAATGCCTCTAGATACACTGTTGTAAGGACAAAACTGTTTTTCTATAGTGACTTTCATCCTCTAGATAAGAGATTCCAAGAACAATGAACTAGACCCTACTGGAACTGTACAGGCAAACATAGCTGCTATATACTTAGTAGCTCTCTCAACCTCTTGGACATTCTTCCCATTCTTACTAGAAAAGGTCATAGTACTCAGATGTTCTGTGTTCGACAAACTTTAGAGTGCCTTTGCAGTGTCTTATTTTAGTTACCCAAATACATTTGCTTTCTCTACTGGAATAACAGACCTATTGCATCATGAGAATTGTTATAAATTGGTATACTCTCTCTGCCTTATTACTATGCTACAATCTGCCTTTCATTACAAATATATCTGGTTTGATTTTTTTTGCATTATAGCCTTTTTGAGGGGAGTAGAATAAATAATGCATGTTACAAGTTTTGTCATGGGATCCACCACCACTCATCGTTCCAATATCCAGAAAGTGCTAACAACTTGCCAAAGAACCTCAGCCTTATTTTTATCCTCTACAAAACTTGTGATATTTGGTGGCTTTGCACTGCACTCACCCCAGCAACATCAGTGGGTAATATTTTCAATCAATTCGCTGAGTCTGTACAATACCATATACTTCAGTCACAAGTGTTATATTCTACAGGACTTACAAACCTGTGAACATATTCACCAATGCTGATCATCACATATCTGGACTTTGCCCACTCCAGTTTTAGTAGAAGGATGGAGGAGTACTGGCAAAAAATGGAAGTCAAGAGACATGGGTTCTAATGCTGTCTCAGACACCGATTGTGATTTGTAATCATGGGTATGTCAATCTCTGAGCTCTAGAAAGAAGGAAAAATCCACATCTGGAGGGGTCAGGCAGCAGCCTGCCAACTTTACATTTTAATCCAGTAACAGATTTTATATTTTCTAAATATAGTATCAAGTTCTTTGGTTAGCTTTTAAGGAAGTCTGCTGCACTACAGGATCTGTTACCAGCATGCTGCAAAGTGTGACTGGAGCAAGCCACAATATTCATTATTACACTGACCCTGTGGACTTAACACTGTACAGTAGTGGTACAAAAGGGCTGAACCCACTATTTCAATCCATATTCTTTCAGCATCTCTGCTACAGCTTTATTCCCTGGCAATAGCTATAGTTATGGGGGGCAGGGTAAGAAGAAGGGGTGGGATGGAGAAGTAATGTTCATCTGATTATTTGGGCTTTGTATGGTTTAAATTGTGATAATAGTAGAAGGAACATGTCTAGGTTACCTAAGTAATTAAAATCAAAACAGTCTCCAAGAATTGCCTAAATCCTTTTTAATGACTAAAAACTTGGGCTAATTATAAAGTTGTTTGTCATAGGGACATAGCCAAAATAGTCCCTGTCCAAGCCTACAAAAGTTATATGTAATACTGATTTAAGGCAGGGTATTACTGGGTGGTTAAAGCTTTTAATTGGGCAAATGCTATCAGAAAAGTAACCTACTACTTCAGAAGCTAGGCACACTTGAGCCATAAGCATTTCTCTATACAGGGCAATAAGCCTTCTACTGGGATTTAAAAAGGGGCAAATGACATTTGCCTATACATTTCAAGTAAATATTATAGGCGACCCTAGCAGAAGAGAACTGTTCAACTCTTAAACTGTAGTGAACAATGCTCACTAGTTTTAGATCGAAAGTGTAGCTTTCGCTAATAAAGCAAGCCAGCTCAGTGTACTTGGGATAAGCTACCAGGAAAAGTAAAGCTTTACTCCACTTGGGAGGAATTAACTACACCAAATGTGAATTTCACTGTATAAACTGCTTAAAACTTCAGCTCAGCCCAGTTCGATTGGTTTCTATGTGTGAAAATCTCATGATTCAAGGACAGAAAGCAAACAATCAAAGTTAGATTCCCCACTTATTCTCACATCAATACCAACCTTCACATTTCTCAGGTGTGATAGGACCTTGTATCTCTAGGTCATTTCTTCTCTTTTAAGAGAAGTGATGGTAGCGCTACAGTCATTTCCCTCCTGCTGAACGTAGGTCACTTCAATTTCAGTTAAGTGATACCAAGGCCCTTTCTCCAGCTATTAAATTGGCATTTACTGGCAATTAACAGAAGAGTGAAAGTAACAAATTAGACTTACCACTTGACATGGGAACCTATACTAAGACCCCCAAAAAGCAAGCATCAGCAGGAGCTCCTCAGACAAGTAAGCAGTCTTGTTTGATTCAAGCCAGCTTTCTGCAGCCCTTCTCTGCAAGACAGCTCCTCCTAGAAAGGATGTGGGTGGGCAGCCAACCCACTCCTTTCATATTCCCTGTGCTCTGAAGAAAGGAGTGTCAATCATTATACAATTTTTACTGTTTAACCCTGTTAATAGCAAGACAGAGTTTGGCTTCAATTGTAGATATGCTTTGATATTGCACTAATTGCTGCAGTCTCCCCTATGCCTACTAGCTACAGGGGTTTAATTTAAATGGTTATTGGAGAAAGCCAGGTTGCGAATCAAGTCCTTGTTTTCACTGGCACTGAGAAGTGTCATTTACAGCCTTAGTACAGCTCAAAGAGTCCATTCCTCACCACGTTTTGTTTACAAACCTTAGGGTTTTTTTTTTTTTTTTAAAAGGAAGCAGCACTTCGTTAGTATCTTCTGCATAACAAGGTTATGCTCTCATTTGGAATAGTACTGGTCACAGCATCTCAACAGGAGACTGCAGAATTAGAGGGTTCAGAGAAGGGTAATGAGAATGGAGCACAGAACCATAAGAAGATTGAGAGATGGATATAGAAAAATGTATGTAAGAAGGTAGAGGAGAGCCTGTGGAGACACGACACTCCTTAAAGCAACAGCAAGGGGAAAAAGAAAAAGGGCATGAGGTGACCAATTCAGAATAGATAGAAGGAAATCCTTTATGTAACACAGAACATAGAGGCCAAGAACCCACCTGGACTTTTTAAGTGACTGGTCATTTATAGCAGATGTTCTTAGCCTTGTAAGTTGTTATGGGTTTATAAAGCAGTGAGAGAATTGCCTACTAGTTTCATCTGGTCTCCATCCCTAAGATGGACATGGGCTGGAACAATGCAGCACCTATTCACTGAAGGGTTGTCATACTTTATTCTAAAAGATCTGGTGCTGGCCACTATTCAGGCAGGTTATTGGACTAGATGGATCATGGTCTACACTGGAATTTCTATGTAGTGCAGTTGCTCTAATATACTGCTTTTTGAAGCTCTGTATCACTAGAGGCAAGTAAACTGAGGAACAAAAGTAAAGTGACCTCTTCAAAGTCACCCAGGAGGCCCATGGCGGACAGCCAGGAATAGAACCCAGGTTTTCCCAATGCATTAGGCTGGATATTCACTGCAGGGGGAAGAGCTGTGTCAATTCAATGGAAAGAGAAAACGGGGGGGGGAAACCTATGCATTTCTTCATTGCACCCAGCTCACCCAATTGGATTTGGCTAGTATTTCTACAGATACTAGTCCATGCATTAAGCATCCAATTTAGTATCAAATGCAGCAATTACTAAAGAGTTTCTAAACTTGGCAGATAGCAAACTGCTCACCAAAAGAAGTCACTTGGGCTAAAGACCTGCAGGTTACAGTGAAGACAGTAGGAGCTCTGTCCCTACCACAGCCCAGAAATAAAGCCACTTCAGGTATTGCTCAACTGAATGAGCAAACCTGTAGTTTTGCTGCGATCCTGTGTTGTCAGATTAACATTCCATTGTGTCTTGTTTCTGGTGACTACCTTTCTGCTATAGATAGGTGGGAGTGTTTCTATATAGATTGGACACAAGCCTTGGGTTATGCAAGTTAGTCTCATTATTTAGTTTATTATTAAGATATACAAAAATATTCAAAGTTAGAGCTCAATAAAAAAAGGTTCCAAATTCTCTTTAAAAGTCATGACACAAAGGTGGCAAGTCAATGATTTCATCCAAGGTAGAGAGAAAGTTGGTAGTTGATTGTAGCAAGTCTGAAAGAGTTAAAAAGGGAGCAAGTCAGTTTCTCTTGAAATCCCACATTAGTCATTTTAGATTTCAGAATTTACTGGATTTGAAGAGTTGGCAATTAAATGTTTCTAAGCTCTAAATCCTTTAGCTGGTGGTTTAGTTCTCTTGAATTAAGACTAAAAACTATGCACAAGACCACTTACAGACCAGTCTGCTTGAACGATAACTACAAACATTGTTTCTGGTGCTTTATGCTGAGAAAATTAGATTGCTCTGTTATCATGGAATGGTTACACTAAGGCCATAAATCAATCACACACACACCCCTCTAGTGGCATATGGCACTGTAGCTCGCTTGCAAGACACCAGGAGGTAACTACAGCTGACAGCAACAGAAATGGTTGTCCCCCATCCACCTCTTTGAATTCTCCTCAACCTAGCTCTATCTACACAGTAAACTAGATTAGGTTCGCATAGCACCCAAGGAGCCTAGAGTTTTAAATCTGGGTTTTGAAAATTTTGTGGGTTTCTAAGGGACTACATTATATGGCAGTCATTCATTTGCATGAAGACTAGGCTTGATTATATATCCCAGAACTAGTTTTATCAGTACTAAAGTATTAATTTGGTAGGGTAGAGTCTCAGTAACTGTTAAGGGTTGTTACCCATTGGCTAGGGAAGCTATGCACCCATCACAACAAAACAAGTCACACTGAAATGCAGCCAAGGCTTTACTTACCACATTCCCATGACATTGGTGACAGCTTCACAGGTGAAGGGATCATATTTACACATCTGTCAGGTTTATTTTTATTAACTATCACTAGAGGTACTCCAGTCAGGGACATGTGGCTTAGTCTGTGTTCTTCAGGAATTTCAAAGCTCTCAAAGTCTGTTCAGAGATTAATTTATTTCAAAATTTGATAGAATTGTATAACTTTCCATCAGACTACTGTTCACAAGAAGCCTTAGACCAGAACATGTGTTGAAAGGTTGACAGTTCATAGGCAGCTAGATGCTACAAGAATGTTTGCTCAATAGTTCAAGATAGCAGGTATTAAGACCTTGATACCATATGGAATCATGTAGGCAAAGGCCAGACAATCCATTTGCCTCTTGATTAGGCAATACAAAAACTTGAAAAGTTCTATGAACTAGAACATCTTCCTGATCTAGCAGATTTAGAGTAGCAACTGACAGAGGCAGTAAGGGGTCCCCTTTTGGTAGGCTGCTCGGCATTTGAAGAACATCCATGCATGAGTGTGTGTTTAAAGAGATTTAACTTGACCAAGGGGTCTCTATTTGAAACTATCAGAATTAAATAGAGCATATGCTTCCCAAAAGGGGCATGTTACTTTAAGAAGGTTTACCACCTTCAAGGGAAAACAGATTCCCTTCCCCCCCCCACAAATATGCTGGAAAGAACAACTTAATAATCAAGCACCTGCATGACAATTTAAGCCCCAACATTTGGGATTTTAGAGACAGGGAGGCATAGCGTAGTACATTTTGGTTATGAACCTAGAATGTCAGGTCCACCTTCCCACCAAAGGCCTACACCTTCATTGGCGTAGACAGTATATTGCTGTGGGATGTTTCATTATGGAATTATTTAAATACAATTTAGCAGGAGGCATGACCCACCATCCAGTGCCCAGCCCGCAAGAGATTTTAGTGTAATGAGCACCTACCACCAGTGAACAAATTAAGGTTCAGAGCTGGCATGAAAGCTTTAGCATGCTATCATAGCTTGTGTGATGAGACATGAAACCACTATAAGCAAGTTGGGTTTTTTACATGATCCCATTCTCATGTTTGAAGGGTATCAGTACTTCTGAGGTAGTGCCCAATCTCTACCGAGGTTCCCTTATGTTTGTTCTAATAAGCCTTAACAGCTAAGGGGTTTCCAAAGCAACACCCAAAGCTAGTTCTACAATAGCCCAGCTAAAACCTGCCTATGGACAGCAAGGTTAGCCTGAAAGTCAAGGCCTTTCAGTCTACTCAAGAGGCTAAGAGGAGTTTAAAGACAAAGAAGTCTTATATTTACATTAGTTAGTTCTCACCTAGAGGATTGTAGGGAAAGAAGTTCTCAATTTCTGGATAGGCTTCTTCAGGGACCACACTACAGCTTTCCACTCTAGTGGTCTTTCCAGTAACCTAAGAAAGAGTTTTGATTAAGTTATGACTAAAATGTACTTCCTCTATCCAGCAGTCCTTACTTGCTAGCAAGTGCAGAAGCAATTTCTGGAAATGAATGAAATCCCAGAATTTGTGTACATGAGCAACACACCCTAGCTACTTTTGCTTTTAATACGAGATTAATGTTCCTGTTTGATTGTTGCTATAGGACTGTATAGATGCAAAGGGCACTGGGACTCCATATCTGCCAGACGACATGTAGTTCACTAGATACTGAGCAAGACCAGCTCATTTTACACACACCAGACAGATGGCAGGCAGGATCTAGCTGATAAGGTAGACCTCAACCAAAGGAATGTATTGTATTCCATTACTTGGGATTTTAGGATCACTCCCTTCCCAACTGCTTTTGTACCAGAAAAGCTAGTATTCCACATAGAAGGCAACATCTGCTCCTTCCAATCTGGGGAAGGATTCTGGATTAGTAATAGGTTTAGGACTTCCATAAACATGGAGTTTTAGTGCACTCAGACACCATTTACCAATATCCAGCCTCTGCCCTTATCTCCAGGAACTAGGTAGGAAGAGAGCTATAGTAGCATGTTCTGTTCCTGCTGAAACCTTTATTTACATACTTTCTTGGCAGACAAAACCGGCTTTTTCTGTATCAGAGTTTCCTTCTTGTTTGTGGTTCCCAGAGTCCTGTTTACATTTCCCAGAGCCTTTCTGACAGACTGAGACGTGCATGGAGTTGCACTAACTGTTCTTCCAACAAGTGGTGTCTGGGCCTGTGATCTTTCACATAAGACTTTTGCTGCAGGGAGAAATTTAGAGTTTTACTTAGAATGAGTCAGTACATAGCTTTGCAAGTGCTTGAGATGGGCTACTTTACCTATTTTGAGTTTCTACCTAGTTAGATGATTACATGACCTAGCTGCAGTCAAATGCTTCTAGACAGAGTTAGAATCAGAACCTTGGTCTACATGTAAAACTTATATTGGTAGAGCTACACTTGACAGGGGTGTGGAAAAAAAACTTTACACCCAGACTAATACAACAGTGCTGACAAACTACCCCAGTATTGACACAGCTAGCTTTGTTTGGGTGAGGTACTGTTCCTATACCACGAAAAGACCCCTTCTGTTAGCATAACTTGTGCCTACACTAGGGCCATGCCAACAAAGCCATAGTCCTGGAATCTCTATAGAAAAAGAAGCATTCAACTCGTGGACAGAGGCCGTTAACATGCAACTGTGTTCAGAGCCCTTCATAGGCCATTTAAAAGGATGACTTGGACAGGCAAGAGTAACTCAAATGGGGTTTGAGGATAGGTGTCTACAAAACGAACCGTGCCACAACTCATGCTCTTCATGTCTGAAGAAATAGTGAGCCAAGCATACTTCTGGTTTATTTCACTAGACATCTTGTTTTGGTTCACAGATTCAAAGTTTAATTTCTATAGTGATGTATACTCACAAGATGTTGAGGACAACCTTAGCCGATCCTTAGAAGCAGCACCAACATCTCCTTCATTCTCTTTGTCTATGAATATAAGGGTGGTCATCTTCAGTGTGATAAGACCCCTGCAAGAAAACAAGTTATACGCTTGTTAGAGTTACTGCCACATTCTCTGCAAACACAAGCATTGAGGACAGTTATGGCTCTGTTGCCTTTTCTATTACAAGCATACAGTAATTTATGACCATGCTGTCCTTTAGAAATTTCCTAGAAGAAAGTTGGTTTAAATGAGACCTGTGCCCATTTTGCTCAGTAGTACTTAAAAATGTATATCTATAAAACTTCCAGTCAGGTGGCATTTGATGTTATGTGCATGTGCTAGTGTAATCTATGGGCCCATACCATATTTTGGTCACTATATTCTTGTAGAGCTCTAAGCATGACATACTATTGTATGAAGTCTTGCTGCCTGATCTTGATTACTTTTACAGAGCACAGATTTATTCCTAGCTCCCAGTCAACAATCAATTTGACTAAGTACATCTTAATGTAAGTCTGTTTGTTCACCTATTAGCAAGGCTACTTGCAAGTGCAAACTAAAGCATCCACTACACTATAATGCCTGAAGTGGCACTCTGCCAAGTTTGGAAACCCAATTACATGATTTCCCAGCCTGCAATCAGCACCTGATCTTGTTAGAGGATGAGAAAGAGGTAGCTTTCCATAGTAAGATGCTTTGCAAGTACTGTAGGCAAGATAACCTCAGAAGGCAATCAACCCAAAATGTCCCTCACTGGCATCATTTGTGCTTATGGTTAACAGACCTAATCTTACTATAATTTAAGGAGCTAATAGAAGGGAAGTTTGTTTCCTTAACCTTTTGGAAGTCTAATGAAGGGAGGAGGAGTGAGGAAGGAACATGTCTGGAAAACTGTTAAACTACAGTTAGTGTTACTGCACCAGAATAGCTCATGCAATGAAGTGGCAGTAACAGGACCAGCACTGGCATTAGCACTCTGCATCTTGTTAAATATAAAGGGGGACAAAGGAAGCAGAAGCCAACATCATACTTGTCCCATTCACCTACAATGGATGAGGATACAACTTGTGCTCTCAGGGGATGCGACTAAGGAAAGGCTGTCGCAGCGAGGGGGTTATTTGTAAGGGATTAGGCTGAAGAACCTAGTAGCCGGACCAGGTGGAGAAGGGGTCAGACTGACACTTTGAACCATCCTTCTCAGAGCAGCCAGCACTTACCTGGCCAGAGTCCTCAAGAGGCACTAGCAGGAGCCAGAACAATGTGACTCCCGGGGGAGACAAACCTGCAGAGAGCAAACCGAACTTAGCCACAGCCTCAGCCCAGCGGGCAGGTGGAGGAGCTCTAGCCACCACCACGCGCCCAGGGAAAGCCGGGGAAGTGGAGATTAACGCAATGAAGGGGGGAGAAAAAGCGAACCCGAGCCCTTGCTCCCCCCCTCCCTTACTTGACCCCTTCCGGGGAGACAGCGCAGATCAGCTGCCCGCAGCGCACGGGAGAAGCCAGAGCCACGAGCCCCCGCACCCACCCCAGCTCCTGCACACACCCAGGCCGGCGATGCACGCCCCACGCCCCGCGCCCTCACTCACCATACACCACAACCACCGACCCTGCCGAGCCTCACACACAATCGCCCAACGAACTCGCGGAGCCGTTTTTAAACGTCAGCCGCTGCTCCCATTGGCTGCTTGACACCGAGGGCTGACGCTACGGCTGCTGATTGGCGGAGCTTGGAAAACCAATGGGTGACGGGTATTCCTGGGCCGCTCTCCACCAATAGGGACAGGAGAAGGCGCTGTCGTCCCGGGGAGGGGTCTGCCGGAAGTCTGGCCGCAGCGGCTGCTGTCTCTGGCCTATCAGAATCATCCGTTCCTCGCCCTCCCCGTCCCCAGCAGGCCGCGCCTCCCTCTCCTGGAGCCGGGGAGGGCGCTCACCGCAGAGTCCAGGGCGTCAGAGAGGCGGGCAGGCCGGGGTCTGGCCGGCCGCTCGTAGGGCGTGCGCCCGGCACAGTCCCTCGCCTCCCTCCCGGGCAGAGCCAGCCTCGGGGCCGCACGGGGCCCCGTCACCACCGGCCGCCCCTCACCCAGGCGACGGCTTCCTTCAAGAGGCGGCGCCGGCGGCGCGGTGCATTGTGGGACAGTCGCGGGGGAGGAGCCGGAGGCCTAGCAGGTAAACACGGAGCCGGGCGTGCGGCGGGGGCGTTGGGCCGGGGGCAGCAGAGCGGGGACGGCGGGGCGGGATCCACCAGGCGTCGGCCCCGGCGCTGGGCGCCCCGCGTTTCCCCGGGTCCCCAATAACGGCGCAGGCCGCCCCGGGTCCCTTCCCGGCCTCCAGCGGGCCGTGGTGCGGGGAGGGAGGAACGCAGGGGCCGTGGCTGAGGCGGACAGGTAGCGAGGGCCGCCCTGCTGCCGCTCGAGCTGTCCGCGCGCTTCTCCTCGGCCCCTCCGGGGGCCAGTGACTAGCCGGGAACGAAGCCAGGTGACTGTCCCGTCAGTCCTCCTGGGAAGCTTGTGTGACCGCTCGCTGGGCTTTTATAGCCAGCTCTGGTCCGGGCTCGGCTAGGGGCGATGATCTGACTGCTGGGCCTTGGTGTTTTCCTGCCTCTCCGATTGGGATGCTGCTTCTCCATCTCACCTGCTCTTTTGGCGATGCTTAATTTATGCATAGCCATAAAATGCTCTACAAAAGTCCTGCAGAAGGGCAGGTGTTTGCCAGCATTCCTGGGGCCCGGTCTACACTTACCTTTGGGATTCGGCGGCAGTCGACGGAAGATACGCAAGTGACGTAAATCACTTGCCTATCTCCCGTCGACTTTGCAGCGTCTCCTCCGCATGGCGTCCATACTGCGCTGCGTCGGAGGGAACAGCGCTCCTTTCGACGCAGCGCTACGCCACTTACGGGGGTGGTTTTCCTACGTCGCTTGCTGGATCGACTGAGTGCGTCTATACAGACCGCTCAGTCGATCCAGAACAATCGATCTGATGGTGGTGAATTTGCTGCCGTGAGTGTGGACGCAGCCTAAAACAGGAGTCAGGCCAATAAAAGACATTACCTCACCCAACTTGCCTCAATAATATATCGTGTTCTTTACAAGAACTGTAATTTGCAGCTACAGATCTGTGGTCTGCTTGGTCACATTAACATGTTAGTCATAGTCCTGAAACTACTTACACTGTTTTATTTTTTTTAATGTTTTATATGCTTTCTTACTTCATTTGCAAGAGATAAGAAAGTATAGTGTATTGACTCTGCATTTTTCAGCACTGGTCTATACTTATTTAACAGCTTAACATGGTTATAAACCATAAATGCCAATGACTTTTGTTAAGCATCTTGGCTTAACTAGAAAATTGAAACAAACTACGTAACGTACAAAAATATAAAGAACCGTGATGTCAAATAGCAAAAAATAACTAATACATTAAAGATTTGATTTTCCTTTAATTTTTAATAATATTTTGGAATAGTAAACCTATTGTCCTTTTCAATATATCATATATGTTCATGTCAGAAGAAAAAAGACAATGGCATCTGGGACTGTTGAAATAATTAACCCCACCCCTTCGGGAGGGTCGAACGATGTAAGCTTGGAGGAGCCAAAGAAGATGACAAGAGAGGACTGGAGGAAGAAGAAGGAACTAGAAGAACAGAGAAAGTTGGGTAATGCACCAGCTGAAGTGGATGAGGAAGGAAAGTAAGTTTCATCTAATTCTATGCTTGATTTGCTGTTACAAATAAAATACACATGCCCTGCTTATTACTAAAGAAAATGTTGAGGAAAATATCTAAATTCCACTAACATTGTGGAGACCTTTTGTGAAAGCATAAATTTGTGAATTAAGTTTCAAGGCCTAAATCAACCCCTTTTCTGCAGGTACAGAGGTTCCTTTAACAAACAAACAACTGTACTAATCCGGTGTACAGTGAGTGGATCTGCAGATGGTGCTCTTATGGTTGCATGCAGTGGCAGTATGCAAAGGGTGGGACTGGAGAATCTATTAGGCAGATTCTCCATTTCTCTTCCTCTGAGCTATACCAGAGGTTACATCACTACTTTTGGCTTGAGTAATAGTCATGGTGTAGTGGTCAGTTTTGCACCTCAGAAAGGGGGATTGCTCTGTCTCTATATTCCCATGGCATACTGTAGCACCAAACCAAGTTATTTGATTTGGAGGTAAGATGTGAGCCTGTGTGAATTGACTGGAACAAAATAGCAAGGAAAATCTTTATTCACTTATTTTGGCAGTGCTAGTTCAATTTAAATTCATTAAGATATTCAATGTTTACTACAGCCTATTTGTCACAAAAAGACTAATGTTGAATATAAGACATCTTTAAATGTTTTTTATTAAATGTTCTTTAAATGTTTTTCACTTATGCCACATTGTCTACATCATTTGCATAAGTCTAAATATTTGTATATCTTTTTACAGAGATATCAACCCTCATATTCCTCAATACATCTCCTCCGTGCCATGGTACATAGATCCTTCAAAAAGACCTACATTGAAGCACCAGAGACCTCAGCCAGAGAAGCAGAAAGAGTTTACTTCATCTGTGGAATGGTACAAACGAGGGGTTCAAGAGGTATGTAAAATATCTTTACGCAAAGATGAGCCTTGTTTTGGGAAGGGAAGAATTATGACAGAAATACAAGAGAATCTTCTTTAAATGAAAATTGATTTATGCTTTTGATGATTTTATTATGAGAAGGGTTTTTCACTATAATTAATGTAAGTTTTGGTAACTCTAGTGTTCAATTTTGTCCCCATTTATCCCACATAGAAACATTTTGTTCCTTCTTTTTCATTTCCTGGAAGATCTGTACCCATACACATCAAGACTGAAGAGCAACAACAGTATAACTAGTCTGTTTTTCTGTTGTAATCTTATCTGAATACTACGGGGAAAAAAGTTTAAGCAAAATATTAATGCCTCTTCATAGAGAAAAATTGGGGATATGTACTGTATTTTAGTGTAAGAATTGCCAAGGATGGCCCCAAACAGGTTTGATCATGGTTCTCTTTGACATCTATTGGTTTTCTTAACTGTATTAGAGATGTAAAATTTCCTGTAATCTCTCACTAACCCTAAAATGGTGTTGGATTGGTAATCCAGAGATTTAATTTCTCAGTTTATTCAGACAATGGGTAAAGCGTGCTTCATTAAGTGCTCCACTAATGGGCTTCAGATCTTCGACTAGAAGGATTGTCTCTAACAGTGAATATAGTTCAGTCTTTGTTGCTGTTTGAGTCTCTGCCTCTGTACAAAGATCCAACAAGGGTGGAATTTCTTTCATTTTTCTTGGTAATGTAGAAACTGCTATTAGGAAATGAAATGAGACCATTGTCACAAAATAAATCATCAAATAGCCATCAGTTAGTAATTGCTTTAATTCACATGCAAAGTTGAGTGTATTTAATTGGAAAATCTAGAGGAGAAAATCTGAGAGCTCAATCCAGCACTTTTTAAATCAGTGGGAGTTTGTCCCTGTATCCCATTATCGATTCTTCTAGACTATCTGTTTCCTCTAGTTTCTACACTGATTGTGAAGGATGGGGGAGTAATGAGAAACTGTTGCAATAGGCTTTCCAGAACATTTGGAAACCACTGCAATTATGTGTTTTGGCTTTGTAGTGCTGATTTTATGTACACGCATTTACCTTACTTAATCAGGCTAATGATAAATGCACATTAGCCAAAGCTGGTTATTGGGAATACGTGTCATTCACTCTATTTTATAACACACTATGTTTGTTCCCTTATGTTTAGAATGCTGTTGCAACTAGGTACCGCAAAGGAGCCTGTGAAAACTGTGGTGCGTTGACTCATGCAAAGAAAGACTGCTTGGAGGTAAACCTGACTATTTTTGATGTCTGAATGTTCTTTGGAAAATATTGCTATGAATTGTACATTGGTGGAAAATATCTAGTTTGACACATCTAAACTGGCTCTTAAAATTGATTTTAATCAATATGTCAAATACAGTTTGAGATGTTTGGTTCAACAGCCTTCAAACAAGTTTTATGTAAGAGGAATAAGTAGGAAAAAACTCAGTTAGCATATCTAAAGACTTATCTTTTCAAGGTATTATGGGTCAATTCAGATGTATGAAAACTTTTGACAATTGGATAAGGTAATGGTCATTTCAGTCTACCACGTCAACCATATTTTTTCTGTTGTTTTTTAGTTCATTGTGGTAATTGTTTACACTGCTTTGTCTCAAGCTCAGCCCAGGATGCCTTTGTCAGCTCCAAATCTGTTAAAATGGGATTTCTTGAAAGTATTCTTAAATGTCTTCCAAGGGGACACCATTTTAAAATTGGTTGAGTTTAAAAAGTAACTTCATGTACTACATTTGCCTCTGAGTCTCATTGTCAACTTCTGTGGTTTTTACAATCACTCTTTATTTAAAAACAAAACTTCTTTTCTCTCACTCTTGTTGAGTGAGTTCCACAAAATGGGAAACTGACAAAGGCTTTGCTCACACATACGATTTTTCTGAAATCCTCTCATCTTTGCTCTAGCACTAGTACAGCTCCACCAGCTCTAGTGTAAACGGCATCATGTGCATTTTTACTTATGTTCTCCAAACCTCTTCTGACTGGCGTAAGTAGTCAAAAGCACAATTGTTAATCTATACTACATGCTTACAGTTTCTAGAAGTGATCCAATAGTGGGAGCATTCCCAAAAAACTACCTTTGTAGATGCAGCCTAGCAGTCCTAAACAGGGAAATACACAGCGAAAAAATTGAAAACTAATCTTCCATTCAGAGTTCATTTAGATGTTACTGTCAGCAGTAGATAAAATAAAAGCAGCTACACTTTTGTCAGTTGCTTTAAGTCAATGTCTTTTTAAGATGACTTCAATATACAAAATCTAGAAATAATAATAGACATACCTTTAGGGCTGTAGGCTATAAATAGTGTACTGTCAAGGTATCAAAGAGGATCTCTGTTTTAAAGAGATGTATGTAGGTAACTAATGTAGCTGTCTTTTAGACTAAAATAACGTAAAGGTAATGGTGGCTTGCTTTTTTCAGAGACCTAGGAAAGTTGGAGCAAAATTCACGGGCCTTAATATTGCACCAGATGAACATGTGCAGCCTATGCTGATGTTTGATTATGATGGGAAAAGAGATCGTTGGAATGGTTATAACCCAGAAGAGCACATGAAGATTGTAGAAGAATATTCCAAAGTTGACTTGGTATATAGATATTTTGGTTGGTTGATATTTTTGGCTCCTTTAGCGGCCCTTTTGTGACTCTCTTTTGACTAGACTTACTAAACATTCTGCAGCATGTGCTGCATTCATAATGCAAAAGATATGTGGATTCTGTATTTGGTTGCTTAGATTTCTTATTTTGTTGAACTAAAAGCTCAAAAATCAAAATGGAATCTCAGGGGGATCTATCCTGTAAATGAACTGCAGATTAGAGTTGCATAGACACTATTGCAGGCACATCTTGTTGAATTAATTTTGCTATATGTATAATTGCCAACAGTAAACACTTGGTGTGGGGATAGCAAATATTGATAATGACTTACAAGAGAATTAATAAACTCTTAGAGCTTAGCTGGACTTTAGATGTTTTCTACAGCAGATAGGAATGCTAATGCTAAAAGCAGACACTTTGAATTTTAACTCTGTGAAACTGATATGCATTAAGTATATCAGCCCAATGAGCCAGAGTGTTTTAGTATGGTTCTTATACTTAACTTGCTTATATTAAGTAAGTTGATTGCGATAGTAAGAGGGCCTTTAGATACCCCTCTGTCCCTTTAGGAGTCAAGAGAATAGAATAATTTAGCCAGCAGGTGGAGATTTGCATGAGCAGTATAGAGACAAACTTTGGGGCACTGGATCCTTTGAGTATGTCTTCACCTGCAACTGGCCTCGGTCAATTGACTTAGGCTGGTTTGGGCTGTAGGGCTATAAACTTGTAGTGGAGACATTTGGCCTCAGGCTCAACCCTTCTCCCTTGCAAGGTCTCAGAGTCCAGGCTGAAACGTCTACATTGCAATTGTTTAGCCCCACAATCTGAGTCCTGCAAGTCTGAGTCAGCTTGTGTTTCATTGCAGTGTAGACGTACCTAGAGAGGCTCTCAGAGCTGGAGACAGTTTACTACCAGTTAGTTGGTAGCCACAAATTTGGGTCCTAATTAGTGCATTTAAAGTCCTAAATGCACCCAAAGGTGCCTGTGATGAGTGTTTTTTAACAAAGCACTTTTATTTAACAAAATAAAATAAAATTACTGTCTTTCCACATTTAGGCCAAACGTACTCTGAAAGCCCAGAAGTTGCAGGAAGAGTTAGCTTCAGGAAAACTGATGGAGCAGGTGGTAAGTAAACCAAAATTGACATATTTTTTTCTTAAAACTGAACAAAAAAGGGTGCCTTTTTTCCCTCCTCTGAATAGAACAAGTCATCCCTGCCTTCAGATGCTGGTGTAGAGGGTATTTCAACAAATAGGTGTTTCATTTGCTGTCTTAAATTTTTGTGGGGGCAGATCTGAAGTTTCTGTTTTGCATTTGCTAGCTTTTCAGCATATGCTGTTGATAGGAGTAGCACCTAGCATTCGGGCTAATGGTAAAGCAGTGATTCTCAACTGTTGGGTGAAAGTAACTTACTGAGCATTTTTATGAAGTCTGTTTTTTCTAACCTGTCCAAAAGTCTAATCCTTTTTATAAGGTAAGTACATTAAGAAGAAAAATGTATCAAGAGGTACTTTAAAATACTCCATATTAAGTGAAAATGGGTTATTCATTGCTACATAGGTAAGTCTCCCCATTCCAGTCCTGATAATTTGATGTCCTTGCCAAGGCATGCAAAACAGAGCTTAAAGAACTTTGCTTTCTGTTAATAGCTTTATTGAGGGAGTGAAATACTTAGACTTCACAAGGTTTTATATTATTTTACTAACTTTCTAACTATGAAATCTTCCCATGAATTGATTTGTCAATGGTTAGTATGAACTTGGTTCTCTATCTGAAACCCGCATTTTACATCTTGTTTAGTTTTTTGGTTACAGTTTATTTTAAGGTTGGGGAATATCAACACACATTCCCCTTGTCTTGCAAGTCTCTGCCATGGCTTTAGTTTTCCATTTTCCTTCTCAAGTGCCTTTTGGATTATAATTAGGGTCTTTACAAGTAATTAAATTTAACTTTAATCTGATTATAAGAGGGTTTTAATGGTAACTTTGTATGTCTTTTAAAAAAAAATTAAATGTAAAGAGATGGCTATCAGTGAGGGACAGTTCTCGGACTACAATGCATTTTAGATTATTACCGATCAACAAAAAACCAAGAATTTGTCATTTGTCCTCCATATTCTAGGGAATGTAATCACAAATATTGTCCCAAGAGGGCAGACTAAACTTGGTCTCTAATCCTGACACAGGATATGCTCTTGTTCGTAAGGACTAAATGGAACAACCAGACTAAAGATCACTTCCATCTTTTTCCTTCTCCCTTCCCCAACAGGAACCTCCATCTCCCTCCCAGAGCCAAAGGGAAGGCCCTTTCACTCCCCACAACAACCCATTCTGTGAGGGTGAAGAACATCATGCTCTTTGTCTCCCTTCTCTTAGTGGTCAAACGCTCTCTCCCTAGTTTCATCCCAGTACCATATCTCCTTCAGCTTCCCCCTAGTAACTGCTGGCCACGAGGAAAATGGTAGAAGCAGAGCATGTTAAGAATTCAGGGAAAGACTTATTGGAGCAGAAATGTGGAGTGGGACTGAATGGGTTTCTCCCTGGAGTCCTGGTCCTTCCTTTAGTGTCCATGGTTCTTTCCTCCTCTACCACTCTAGAGCAGTGGTTCCCAAACTTTTCTCTGCCATGGCACACCTTGATACCATTTAATTATTCTCAGGCATGCCACCATATAGTCTCCAAATGAACTCATGGATATTCATGAGCCAACTCAGAACTCAAGTAGTTTTTCAAGAAATTCCATGGCTCACCTGCTCAGGAGGTTACCTCAACCTGGAAGTTAATCAGTCCTTCTTAGAACACTCCAGCTGGCTTCCTCTTTGTTAAACTACAGGGTCTGGTCTCTAAACAAAAACGACGATTAAATCATCAATTTCAAAACATTTGTAAAAAATAGCTTGATAAATGTTAATGTCTAATGAAACATTCGTTTGGAATTATCGTGTTAGTAGACGCTAGAACTGACTTTATATAACTCTGTCTCTGTTCAGGAACTCACCACTCTTGCAAGATATATAGTGGTTTGATGTGAAAATAATGAAAATATTTCTCAAACTGTCCATGCTATGAGGGGCTTGTAAACAAAAATATATCTCACAGTGGTCTGTTACACAGTTCATTCCATGATTATTGCTTTTGGCTTCTATTGCCTTGAGTAAAACCTGCTTTGATTGTTTGTCCAACAATTTCCACTTCCCCCTCCCAAATACTTTCCCACCCTAAAATTTTTATATTCTCTGCTCATATGCTTTTTGTTTGCTGCAGAACTCCCCAAGACACCACTGGGGAGAAGAGGAACCAAATTCACAGACAGTAAGACTCTTATCAAATGCATCTCTCAGTCAGGAGGAAAAAAAGTTATTGTACCAGGTGTTGGAAGGGGCTGGCATAGGAGCTGCAGTGGTGGCTTTGTGCCATATATAGATTCCCTGAGCAATGGGAGCTCAGCAGGGGGAAGACCTGGATTTACTGGCTTTGCAACTGCTTTGTGCTGCCAAAGTGGCGCAAAGCAGCTGGAGTTGGGTTTTAAGATCTTGCTCTTTGTCTTCGAATATTATTGTGGCATTAACTCTTAAAGACAAGTTGTCAGGCAAGAGAATAACTGACTTGTAAAGAAAATCCATGCCATATCAGATAATAGCTAATAGAGTGGCCATAATTTATATTGCAGTTGTATTTTAGGTGTCTTAATTCTTGGTCTCATTAGTAGAAATGGAAATTCTGTAATAGATTAATTTCTGAATTGTTGAATGTAACTGTCAAATAGATTAAAATTAACCAAGAATGTACATTGCAAACTCCTAACTAGAGGGGTGGGATTCTTGAAAGATGAGTTTAAAAAATCAGTTTAAACTAATAGTCAGGTTGCATTTATTTCTAAATTGAACACCCATCATTTTACTTAGTCAGAAAACTACTTTCTTTTCAGGAAAGAGATCATAACAGTGAAGATGAGGATGAAGATAAATATGCAGATGATATTGACATGCCTGGACAGAACTTTGACTCCAAAAGACGCATTACAGTCCGAAACTTGCGTATTCGGGAAGACATTGCTAAAGTAAGCACAAGCAAATGAACTGGGCTATATTGTTGTGGCTTCTCTCGCTCTCTCCCCCGCTTTCTCTTTTTATGTAACCTATTGTTTCTAAAGTTGTGTTCTCTTAGTAACTACTAGTTACTAATGGACTCAACATGGGGCTTGGAACATATAGGCTTAGTTTCTGTTCCCAGCTTTGCCTCTGATGTTTCTGTGTCACCTTGGACAACCTCTCTTTGAGTTTCCCTGTCTGTCAAAATATAAAAATTCGGCCTTTTAGATAAGTTGCCTACCTTTGTTAAGCACCTGATGCTCTGTAGGTGAAAAGCACTATTATCTGGTTATCCCAATTTAAAGGAAGCTACTGTAATAGCAGTTGGAGGCATATCATCTAACACTTTAAAGTATCTATTTCAGTTATATTTTCAGTTCTGTTAAAATCCCAAATTTCTGAATAAACATATTGCATGTGTGGTTTGGTTTTTTTAGTACTTGAGGAATCTAGATCCAAATTCTGCCTACTACGATCCCAAAACAAGAGCAATGAGGGAGAATCCCTATGCCAATGCAGGCAAGAATCCAGACGAGTAAGTTTGAAACTGGGATTTTAGCTACATATCTATAGCACAACTAGATAAAAGGCTAATATTAAGAATTTTTATTTTATCTCTTTGCCGTCCTGTGTATCCTGCTACTAATGAGCCACTAGACATTTATGGATGAGGGAGCCTTTTAAAACTTTCTTGTTTATATTCTTCTGCTTATTTTGTTTTTCTCTTTGTCTTACAAGTTACACGCACAATGTGGATGAGGATCATTTTGTGGAGTGTTGATACTTAAAGTGACCTTGTCAGTTTAATTATCATGGATTTGATACTCAGTTTTTCAGTACAAATTGTCATGTGGGTGGAACAGCACAATGCAGGTTCTAGCAAAGTCCCTCTATAGTAGAGAGTGTATCTGTAGACCAGTGTAAACGTATTGCAGTAGTTGGATGTTTGCAGCTATTCTCATCTTGACTTGCAATTGTCACAACAAAAAAACTCCCCAATTCGGATAGCGCACTGTCCAGAAATTGAATTTCATGCTGCCCTGTCAAAGGCTTGTTGGAATCCATATCTTGGCCTCCTGCTCCCCAGACCGGCAAGCATTCAGAACATTGGAGAGCTAATGTTTTACCGCCCAGGGCGGAAGCAGTGGAGTAGTGACCTGTTTGATGCTTATGGTCGTCTTCTGTTTCCATGTAGGGAATAGAAACTGTTGCAGGAGGGTGTTACCCTTTTGGCAGTGTTGATGACAAACCCTTTTCAAGCATGAGATATCCACAGTTGTGACATTAACGAGACGGCAAAAACGAATGAAAGAATTTACGTGCTTACCAGGGAGTGAGAGTGCTGCACGTCACTTACGTAATAAGTGTTCTGGGTTTTGTTTTGTTTTTTTTTGTAGAGTCGGTTATGCAGGTGACAATTTCGTTCGTTACACTGGAGATACTATTTCAATGGCACAAACTCAGTGTAAGTATTTCATTGTCAGAAAAACATAAGTGCCCTATTTCTATTCCAAGGAAGAAATGTATCTTGTTATAGATAAATAGACTTGGCTTCACGATAAGTCTTAGACGATAAAGAATAGATTAAAGGTGGTATTTAAAAGCATGTATAGGATTCAGAGTGATCATTAAATTAAGTGAGGCCTCTTTTTTTATATATAGTGTTTGCTTGGGAGGCTTATGACAAAGGCTCTGAAGTTCATCTTCAAGCAGACCCTACAAAACTGGAGCTTCTGTACAAATCCTTCAAGGTGAAAAAAGAAGATTTTAAAGAACAGCAGAAAGAAAGCATTCTCGAGAAGGTAATCAAAATAAATGTCCAATGACCATAGCTTTTTGTATTGGTAAAATTGATCTTTTTGGAAGAAGGTAACTTGGGATAGTTTAAACTACGTATTTACAAATATATTTCACAGCTCATACAAAATAAGTGCTTTTCAAAATCTTAATTTTCAGACTTTGGTATTGGGCACAGTGAGCGCAGCTTGCTTTTAGAAAAACATTTTCTATTTTGCTTTATCACTAGTAGTTTTACTTAAACAATATTGTAAAATAAATCACCCATGAAGACTAATATTTTAAAGTACAAGTTGACCGTAACAAACAATATATTGTCTAATTCTCTACTTGGATTATTTTTCTAACTCTGATTTGTTTTGAAATCTTCTGGTGGTTTAAACAAGTTTGTTTTTTGTACTTAAATTATAGTATATCACTGAACCTGATAATATCTCTTCAAACAGAAAAACATCTGAAGTATGATTACTGTAGCAGAAAACAGGATCTTTAGCTAGCAAATCAGTGAGAAGCACAAAACATTACAAAGAAAAAGGGATCATTGTTTTAAGTATTTGTCCAAAGCATAGGGAAGCCAGAGAGGTGATAAGTTTGAAATGCAGATGCAGTTGCAAATCATTTTGCTATAGATCTTCTTCAAAAACGTTGCTTATGTTTTTGTAGTATGGAGGACAAGAACATCTAGATGCCCCACCAGCCGAGTTGCTGTTAGCTCAGACAGAAGACTATGTGGAGTATTCTAGGCATGGAACAGTCATCAAAGGACAAGAGAAAGCTATTGTCCGTTCTAAGTATGAAGAGGATGTAACTATCAACAATCACACAGTAAGCACCTAGACTGAGAAACAATAGCAAGTGCTAAATTTCCTGGTAAAGCAGGGGAAATATGACTAAGTGTTGAGGACAAATGTACTGTCACTAAAGTAGTGAATATATCACTCATTGCTTAAGTCTCTCCCTCCAAGCAGGAGAATTTAATTACCTCTAATACAAGTTAGGGGTGAATCAAGTGGGGCGTATGGGAAAACTTTCAAAGGCACAAAGGGGTGTTATGCTTCCAACGCCTTTGATTTGTAATGAGAGATGGGCACCTAGCTGTCCTCTGCATTTGAAAATCTCCCTCATTCAAATTCTTGTAGAATTTCAAAATTCATCAGTTTTTCCTTCTAAGATTTTTGGATAAACTACTACTATTCTGAAAAAAGTTAAACAAAATCTCGTATGACTTGCGGTGTTTCAGTTATGTAAGTGATTGCTTCAGCACTATCTCTGTCTTTCAGTGTATATGGGGTTCATACTGGAAAGAAGGCAAATGGGGATATAAATGCTGCCACTCATTTGTCAAGTATTCCTATTGTACAGGAGAAGCTGGGAAAGAAATCGCTGTAAGTATCATTTCATTTTTAGACATTAGAGCAATGGGATGCTGCTATAAAATATCCAAAATAAGGCTAATAGTTCAACTTGTCTTTCCATTTGGGAACATGCATAGTGAGTTTTCATGCCATTTCTTTAATCTTCCTAATGCAGAATACTGCATCAGACTTACCAGAGGAAGAACCTACGGAGGAAGAGTATATGACAAAATCCAAAACATTGATGGAGGTAGGTTACCCTCTTCTCCCACTTGTTTTCTAAAAGATTGTGGGAAGGAAGATTTTTACATTCTGTTTAGCTGGAGTTTTAAAAGGTGGCATTGTGTAGTGACTGTACCACAAAGTTGCATGGGCCATCTCTTTTGAGCTTGACTAGGAGATTTGTAAAGTATTGGAACACTGAGAGATATTAACATTAGTTCCTTACTAAACTCCTCAGATATCAAGTTGATAGATCCTGGAGATAAGTTCCTTGGACGTGCATATGCATAATGGTTGTTTCAATCTAAACCTTCTGCTGTTTTTCTACTTCCAGATACATCAAGAAAAACAGAAAGATGAGAAAAAGAAGAAGAAGAAGAAGCTCAAGAAGAGTTCAAATTCAGATAGTGAGGGTGAAGAGAAAAAGAAACATGAAAAACTGAAAAAGGTGCACTGTGTTTTTTTCAGACAATGATCTTGCTCTTAAGAAATATTTTGTCAGTAGTATGAAGGTCCCAGAATCTTGGTTCTTGTGGTGTGTTGAATATGGGGTTAGACAGAGTTGTTTAACTGCTTTGAAGTAAGTGGTTAGAACAGTGGGTGGTGATAGATTAGGGTTCCACTTTTCTGCTAATTAATTGTGTGGAGGAGGGAAAAATACCTCTACTTAAAGTGCCTTCTATCCTAAAGGAGAAAATTAAGTCCTATCCTCCAGTTGATAGCATACATGAGTAGATTACTGCACCTGTACGAAGTCCTAATGAACTCACTGAATGGGGTTCCACAGAATTACAGCAGTCTGCCCATGTACTATCTGTTACAGCATGGGAGTCTTATACAGATAGATTTGTACTTCAGCCATCTTTTGGATAAACCACTACTTCTGCTGAAAAGCAAACACTAGGGAAGGAATAATTCATATCTTTGAAAAGGAAAAGGATCCTTGTTCAGTCTGGGTGAAATTCTCAAAAGCTCCTAAGTCACCAAGATGCTTTTGGGAATTTCACTGTATACATAAACTTAGCTGAAAATTCAGGAATCCTTAAAATTATTACACCCAACATTCTATGTTGACACAAATTTTAAAATGGCCAACTTAAACAATACCATGAACAAAGAAAACTGACAGCAAAATTAAAACATTGATAAACACTAGTTTGGGACTGTAGTTGGAGGTTAAATTGTGCAGGTTATAGAATCCCACAATTCTACCTGCTGCTATTTTAGTTAAAGTACTATAATCTGTCATGACTCTTACCTCCTTTTTGCTCTTACTTCAGGCATTAAATGCAGAAGAGGCACGTCTCCTCCAGGTTAAAGAAATCATGCAGTTAGATGAGCGGAAGAGGCCATATAATAGCATGTATGAAACACGGGAGCCTACAGAAGAGGAAATGGAGGCTTATAGAATGAAACGTCAAAGACCTGATGATCCCATGGCCTCCTTTCTTGGACAATAATTATGTAAAAGATATTCCAGCACACAGTAGTTGGCTATTTTATATAATACTTGGTAAACAAGTAACTGGAACTTTTTTCTTTTCACATTTCTGTAAAATATTGCTGAAATCTGCTTTGAAGAAATGGCGTTGTCAGGGGAAAAGAAGTCTCTGAATTACGTTAATGGCAGATGCTTTAAGCATTCTTGTCTTTTTTTTTTTTTTTTTAAGTATACTTCGTACAAAATTTTTACTATTGAAAGGGTAAGTTGATACCTGCTAGAATTCATTGTAACAACTGGAGAGAGGAACCACTATATTTAAATGAACTGCATCTAAACCAGTTGGCCAGCAAGTGTCACTGTTGCTTCATTAAATTGATTAATTGTAACATAACCATCCAAGTCTACCACCTTTAACATCTCTTAAGATGTCTCTTATGTGTGGCTCAATAGGGGAAAATAGTCATTCTCTACCAGTGTCTTAGGAATGTTTTTGCTTTAGGAATGCAAAACTATGTAAACAGATGTGACAAGGTATAGACTTGGTTGAATGTAATATAACTGTTTGCTGTCAGTTAACTAGGAACATCTGACTCTTGTCCTGAAGAGGTTACAAGAAGTTGATATTTTACACCGAGCTCTGAAATTCTTCATGCGTTTATACCAACAATGTAGCCTTCTACAGATGTACTGCCTATATCTAATGCTGACATCCCATGAGATGAATTGCTTTTCTTATGAAACTGACCACTTCACTGCTCATACATGCCCAACAAAATTCAGTCTCACATTCCAAACACTTGAGCAGTTCAAACAGCCACCATTATTATTGTGGTCTTTTTTATTTTTAAAATATGCATTTATTTTTAACCCTGTGCTCCCCTCAAAAGACCATCTTGCACTGGGCAATATTCAATGACCGTTTAAGGTCCAATATCTTATTGTACCTCCGTTAAAAACACTATCTACACCATTGGAAATTTGCGATTACCAAATTTCTGAAGAGACCCACCATTTGTTTCTGTCCCTCAATGGCTTTTGCAGTCGTGACTCTTTCAGTGAAACTTTTAGAAATTTATAAGAAATATGTAATCTCTCTTCCTTGGAACTTTGTATGGTTGGACTAATAACAGAACCAGGCTTTATATCTGGAAAGATTATGAAGGTAAAAAATAGTAATACTTCTCTTAAATACGTATATTGATTTCTATAATGGTGTGAAACAGGAACTTTATTAGCATATATAGTCATAGAGGCAGCACTCCTAATCACATGCTAATAAAATTTGTACCATATTATTGCCATACTTTTTTTTTAATCTTTTATAAATAGAAGCCCAGTTACAATGGGGAAAGAAATACTCTGCCATAATACCATTTCAGACAACTAAGAAAGGTAGGGTATGGTTATCAATTAAAATTCAGTGTGTTACAATCAGGAATCTTTAAGGATACAGTGTCAGTGATTCCTTGTCACTCCATTTTTTATTGCATTTTTCTAGTTGCTTGTTTTCAACATTCCTATTGGTTCATTGAAGATGATGTGTTCACACAAAGACGCGCGCCCGAGCAAGCACACCCACACGCGCGCACACGCACATGCACTCACATGCGCGCACACACACGTGCGCTCACACAGACGCGCGCATACACACGCACGCGTGTGCACACATGCTCACGCGCGCCCTCACACACACAGGCGCACGTGCCCACACACTCGCGATCGCGCGCACGCGCGTGCACACACGCGCGTTCACACACGCGTGCGCACGCACTCGCGCGCAGACAAAGGCGCGCGCGCAAGCACACCCACACGCATGCACACACGCGTGCGCACGCACACACACAAACGCACACTCACGCGCGCACGCACAAGCACAAACTCACAAACGCGCACGCGCAAGCGTACACACGCACACGTGCGTGCGCACACAGGCGCGTGCGCACACAAAGACGCGCGCGCACGCACACACACATTCACAAATGCGCATGCGCACACGCACTCACATGCGCGCACACGCGCACACGCGCGCGCACGTATGCACATGCTCACGCGCGCCCGCACACACGCGTGGACGCACACGCGCGCGCACACACACGCAAGCGTGTGCGCACCCACGCGCGTTCACACGCGCGCGCACGCACACGTGCCCGCACACAGACGCGCGCGCAAGCACACCCACACGCGCGCACACACACGCGCGCACACACACGCAAATGCACTCACATGCACGCGCACGTGCACGCGCGTGCATACACGCGCATGCACACACGCACACGTGCGCGCACACCAGCACACACGTTCGCGCAAACACTCCAGATATGAGTTTGTCAGTTCTCAGCTCATGCCTGTAGTCTTGGCAAGAGCTGACACCTGGTCTGCCAGTGTGACAGATACTTTCTGCCAATTTCCCCCCTCTTAGTAATAGTTAGCCAGATTTAATGCTGGAGATAGGAAGCTTGTGGGTTCACTTAAAAGGGAATGTGGAACAGGCAGGTAAAAATATTGCTGGACTCATTTTTTGTTGATGCCAAAACAAAAGAGAAGAATCTAGTACAATGTGGTACTTCTTCAAAGCCTTCGGTGATGCTCACCAGCTAGCAACCAATAACCCATACTGCTTTGAAATCAAAGTATGATGTGTGGTGATCTTCAAGTGATATCTAATCATTCAGAGCTGTATGGGTTAAACACAATTCTGGGTAAGCCATGAGAGCCCTGGTAGGGGGAAAGGCAGTAGTAGGGTAATTAATGATGAAACTGGGTTAGTTCTCTAAGAAAGGAAAAAAGACATACACAAACCCTGCAAAGCATTCCTTTCTTTGCCAAGTAAAATAAGAGATTTCTCTAGCCTAAGTCAATTGCTCCAGTTCTCCATACTCCTCTTGCTACAGTTTTAATTATCTGCATTATTAAGGTGGAAGAGAGCCAAAACATCTTGGGCCGTGCTTTGAAGCAAGAATTGCCCTTTTGCTGCATTAGCACTTCAGCTTAAATTAATTTTGCTAGACATAATGTAGAGAAATAGGGGGAAAACAGCTGTGCTAAAAAAAAAGGGTTTTTTTAACATCCCTTACATGGTCCAACTAGAAATCCCACTGGAAATATTAAGCACAGATGTTTTCTTGCTTGTGCAGAATATTACCACAGTTTAAATCTCAGTAGAACTGTAATAACCTCACTCTGCCTAATGACAGACTTTAGTCAGTTATATGGGCAGATTAATGAGACCAATCACACCCAGCCACTAGGCACGAAGTAGCTCACAGCAGTCCTCAGAAACAACCAACCAGATTTTATATGGTGCTTTTAGGATATGAACAGTCATTGGCTTACAGCTCTGTAACCACGCACAGCCTTACTCCTGATTAAGCTATTTTCAGATTTTTATGTCAGTATTACATGTATGCACGTTTATATTTAACTAATACAAAACTAGCCAATTTCAAATGAATGCAGAGATTTGACTCCACAGACAACTGGAGGCAGATACGTAACCTACCATCACTCCCTAGACAAAAACCATTACACTGTCTGCTAAGGTATGTCAGACTGAGGCCTGGTCTACACTGAAGTGTTTTGTCAAAAAACAAACAAACAAACAAACCTTTGTTTGACAAACCGGGGGGGGGGTGTACACATTGCAATCACCTACCCTCCCCCCACCAACAAAACTGCCCTGTTTTGATCAAATAAAGCCACGTCAACAAGAGGTATAAGGGCTGTTGTCAGCACACGTAGGGCAACACAGTGTCCATGTAGACACTGCACCCCCTTCCAGTGGTGGGGCTGTCATTCTTGTCAATTTCTCTTGCAGTGAAATTGACAAGAAAGCAGAAGCCTGAGCCACTGGTTCCTGATCCCCCCCTTGGCTGCTGGACAAGAAGCCTGGGCTGCTGCAAACCCAGGAGGCTGGTTCCGTGTCCCGGCTGGAATGGGCAGCCATGTCAATTTCAGGGCTCAGCCGTGTAATTGACAAGCTGCCCCAACAGGCAGCAGGTGGAGAAGCTCCTTGACTTCTCATCCCAGCTCCCAGCAGAGGGTGGAGACCAGCCACTCTGGGCTGCAGCCGCCCAGACTTTTCGCCCCACTCCCAGACAGGACCGGGAACCAGCCACCTCTGGGCTTGCAGCAGGGAGCAGGGCGAGAAGCCGGGGCTGCTGGTTGCTGCTCTCGGCTGGGAGCAGAGGCCAGAAGTCCAGGAGCTTTTCTCCACCTGCTCCCTGCTGGGGCAGGCTTGTCAATCACATGGCTGAACCGTGAAATTGACATGGTTGCCCATTCCCATGGGGAACAGATATGCCCCATGTGGCTTCCCCCAGCTCCCAGCAGGGAAAGGGGAGGGGAGAAGTCCCCGGCAGCTTCCCCTGGCTCCCGGCTGGGATCAGGGAGTCTGGGGGCAGCCCACAGAGTCTCTCAGCTCCCTGCACTGCCCTTTAAGTAGGTGAAAGTGCTCCTACTGAGGATGCACTCCACCCACCCAAGAAGGACAGTGTGGACATCAGCCACTGCAGTAATTACAGCGGTGGCTGTAAGTCGACCTATATTAGATTGACTTATTTCAGTGTAGACAAGGCCACAGGCTATGGCTACACTACAGAGCTTTACAGATGTGCCACTGGAGCAGTGGTAGTGCAGATGCTCCAAGCCAATGTGAGAGAGCTCTTCTGTCAACTTAATTATTCCAGCCCCACAAACAGGCATAACTGTGTTGGGAGGAGAAGCTCTCTCTCTGACCTAGCGCTGTCCACACGGCCACTTACTTTGCTCATGGGGTGTGGCTTAGTCACTCCCCTGAGTGACATAACTTACACCGATGTAAGCAGTAGTGTGTACATACCCAAAGACTAGGGAGGGCTTTGGCCTTTAGCCTCTGTGCCAGGACAAACAGCTAAGTGCCCCTAAATGAAAGCAGGATTGTGATGAACTTAAGGGGAGTGCTGAGTTCCACAGAAAAAGAGCAGCGACTGGGAAAAGCACTCCATTTGTGACTGTCTATTATCTGTAAGGACTTCCTTTACCGATCGAACTGTTACTTTTCAAATGTCTTCTTGATATCTGGAGACTCCACTGTTGCCTGAAGGATAGAGAGATTCTACCATAACAAAGGACTAGTGACATGAGTTCACTGGTTTACTGGACTGTCCGAATGCAACCATTGTAACTGGATTCACCCACACAGTGTATTGAGGAATTCTCCATCTTTCTATTACTGACTCTGCGTTTTCAACAGTCAGGTCAAATGCTCTAGTTAATATGTTTATAAGTTTCTTAACTTTGGCTCCACTTCACAACAAGACATCTGTTTTCCCACGAGACTGTGTCATTCACTAATTAGTGAGAGCTGTTTATAAAACTCCTTGAGTATTGCAAGGAAAAATTGACCCTTTCCCATTTATATCTGCATTTGATGATTACATTTGCATTAGCAGTCAGTCTGGAGTCATCCCAACTCCTGACCTTTAGGGGATGTTAGGGAATATGATACCAAAATTATCTTTACAAAAATACTGTTGTACCTCTGCTCAGTAGCAACTATTTAGCTGAGGTCTGGCACCTATAGATCCAGCTTCCTGCATTGAGTTCTGCAACTGGCTTCATTTGTACCATCACCATCTCTCCATAAACACTGTGATGGTGACCAGACAGGGGCAAACATTACTACATCTCTCCAAACAAATTTCTTCTTCATAGTGTTAAAGGCCAGGAAAGGACCATTATGGTTATCTAATCTGACCTCCTGCATAACACAAGACATAGCACTTCAACCAATAATTTCTGCATCAATCCCATAACTTCTGTTTCAGTTATCAAATATCTTTTAGAAGGACATCCAGCCTTGATTTAAAGATGTCGAGTGATGATGAATCTATCACATCCTTAAATAATTTATTCTTATAGTTAATTATCCTCACTATTAAAAACTTGCACTTTATTTGTCTAGCTTCAGTTTCCATCCATTTGATCTTATGCCTTTTCTTGGATAAGCTAAATAGACTGAGCTTCTTTAGTTTCTCCCTATAAAACACATTCCAGACCTTGAATCATTCTAGTAGCTCTTTTTGATCCCTTCCAATTTTTCAACAACCTTTTTTAAATGAGGGTGGAGAATGTGGGCATTTTCTTAACACTTGGCCTTTAGTTGTTTGATTAGATATCTAAATGTATTCACCTTGAAGCAACTAGCAGGGACACAGAGAAAAGAGGACAACTAAAAAAATAAAGTACACGCGCAAACTAACACTCATTGTCTTCTGCATTCCCTGCTTGCCTTGTCTCACTCACTTGTTGGTCTGGTTTCCACTACCATCTCACCCCAAAATAAATTCCATTAATTTTTATCTTAGGCTATGTCTACATTATGAGCAAGGGATGTGATTCCCAACACATGGAGACACTTGCACTAGCTCATGCTATGTGGACTCTCTCCTCAGGCCCTATGCCACCAGCACTCCTAGGTATCTTCATGATACCACTGACTTCCTGAGAAAACTACAGTCCATCGGTGATCTCCCAGAAAACACCGTCCTAGCCACTATGGATGTAGAAGCTCTCTACACCACCATTCCACACAAAGATGATGCTATGGCACACCTGGACTGAACTTTGTAACTTTATCCTGACCCACAACTACTTCACATACCTTCAAGTCAGCAGCACTGCTACAGGCACCCGCATGGCCCCACAGTATGCCAACATTTTTATGGCTGACCTAGAACACCGCTTCCTCGAAACTCATCCCCAAGCACCTCTTCTTTACCTATGCTACACTGATGACATTTTCATCATCTGGACCCATGGGAAAGAATCCCTAGAAGAATTTCACTGGGATTTCAATAATTTCCATCCCACCATCAACCTCAGCCTGGACCAGTCCACATAAGAAATCCACTTCCTGGACACTACAATACAAATAAGGAATGGTCACATTAATACCACCCTACACTGAAAGCCAACTGACTGCAATACATACATTCATGCCTCCAGCTTCCACCCTGGACACATTACACGATCCATTGTCTACAGCCAAGCCCTAAGATACAACCGGATTTGCTCCGATCCCTCAGACAGAGACAAACACCTACAGGACCTACATAAAACATTCTTAAAACTACAGTACCCACTTGGGGAGATGAAGAAACAAATTGACAGAGCAAGACGAGTACTCAGAAGTCACCTACTACAAGACAGACCCAACAAAGAAAACAACAGAACACCACTGGCCATCACCTACAGCCCCCAGCTAAAATCTCTCCAACACATCATTAAGGATCTACTATCCTAGAAGATAATCCCTCACTCACTCAAACTGTGGGAGGCAGACCTGTCCTTGCTTACAGACAGCCGCCCAACCTGAAGCAAATACTCACCAGCAACTGTACACCATGCAACAAGAACACTAACCCAGGAACCTACCCCTGCAACAAGCCCCGTTGCCAGCTCTGCCCGTACATCAACTCTAGTGACCCCATCACAGGTCCTAACCGCATCAGCCACACCATCAGGAGCTCATTCACTTCCACATCTACTAATGTAATATATGCCATCAAGTGCCAGCAACGCCCTTCTGCCCTGTACATTGGCCAAACCGGACTGTCACTACGCAAAAGAATAAATGGACACAAATCAGACATAAAAAACGGTAACATCCATAAGCCAGTAGGAGAGCACTTCAATCTCCCAGGACACTCTGTAGCTGACTTAAAAGTTGCCATACTTCAACAAAAAAAACTTCAAAAACGCGAGAAACTGCAGAGCTGGAACTCATCTGCAAACGTGACACAATCAGACTGGGTCTGAATAGGGACTTGGAATGGTTCTCTCCTTACAAGAAGTAATTGTCACTGTTCACACAGTCTCACCTTCTAATCAACGATTGTGAATAGGCCTCAGCTACCCTAAGTGAATTCACTTTGTTAGCACTTGCCCACCCCATTGTAACGTTTCTTACCCTTGGATGTGTATATATATACCTCCTATCTGTGATTTCTATTGCATGCCTCTGAGGAAGTGGGTTGCTGCCCACGAAAGCTTAAGCCTGCAGAAATTTGTTAGTCTTCAGGGCGCTACTGGACTCTCGTTTTTGCTGTATACAGACTAGCATGGCTACCCATCTGGAACTTCTCATCGAACTAGCGCACTCAAAGTAGTAATGGAGTCATAATAGCACAGGCGTGCAGCAGCACAGGCTAACCATCCCTGAGTACAAACCCACCTCAACCCTGTGGATATGTAGTTGGGATGGCAAGTTGTGCCACTGCTGCAATCCATGCTACCACAGCTCCACTACTATTTTTAACATGCTAGTGCACTTGAGCTGGGAATCACCCTTAGCTCAGAGTGTAGACATATGCTAAATGTGTTAAGATTGCAGTTCTTAAATAACAGAGCTGATAGTTGCAATGGCATCTCTTAAGTTAAAAGAGAGATTGAACTCACTTTGTAAGGGTTTTTAGACAGGCAATCATTCACTAAAGACTGCTGAGAGACCTCTAAATTCCTTTTAGCTAGGGCAATAAAAAATGACTTCAACGCTCAGCCTCATGTGGCTTTTCCACATTAACATCTGCAGATAAAAAGTCAATCTCCCACATCCCACCATTTATCTTTGAAAACACACACACTTCCCCACTTCCTTTTCTGTTTCCCGTTCTATACCATACATCTATATTTTATGGTAGCTGCAATCCATCTGTAAGCTAGTGAAATGACACAGCAAAAGAAAAAGAGCTGCAGTCAACAAGGTCTTTTCCACAAGGCCAGTGTTTATAACAAGACAGTAAAATATATGAACAAACAGAGCATAAATACGGACAAAACAAAACACAGCCCACCTCCATAGTTAAGATTCAGTTCAAGCCTATTATCTCTGGGTATGGAACCCAGCATTCTCTCCCATCTGTCTCACAAGCAGCTATTTCTAGTCCTTCCCCAGGGGATGTTTAAAAGGGGAGAGGTAGCGGAGCTGAAGTTAACCCTGCCCCAGGTTGTCCCCCTGCCTCTTGTCATACAATTAGTCTGTCTGCCCATTAAAAGTTTTAATCTCACTAAAAAGTTACAAATTCAAGGTGACTGTTCTCTAGAAAGGTTCCGCCTACACTAGGAATATTTACTACCCTCCCTAACACTCATTCAGCAATGTTGCAAAGTTAACCATCTAGTGTAGATGGGGTATCAGCTGCTAATGCAATTTTCAGCACTGTATGGATTGGACTTGCTCTCAGTGACACGGTGTTGAAAACTGTGTCGGCAGCCACCAGCCAACTGAACCAGTATAGCAATGGTGGGATTTTTCCCCCCTAAAATGTCCCTATTACAGACAAAGCCTTGATCTCCCCGTGTAGCTCTTAAACTGTGACTTTGGCTAAACATTCACAAAACTAACTCTCAGGATTATTCTGTTTCATATTATGAAAGGCTAGTTTATTTATTCAGTACAAATACATCGCCAAATACGTGCTTTCTGAAAGCCTGTAAGTCAGAAGGAGCCGATCCCAGGCTCAGCATTACAGTACAGACCTATTTTCCACCTGCAGATAAAGTCCTAGAGAAAGGCATGACTACTCAGAACCGTTTCATCTCTCTGCATATAGTCTAAGTAGGTCACAATTCAATTCTCCATCTGATGTACAGCAGATCTGATCACAAAATAGCCAACTACTGATATTGTTAACAATATCCTGGATCAAATATTAGAGCACCCATCTCCTCGCCGTACTTTTCTTTTTCCTCAAGTGCTGCTGAACTTTTTGAATTATCCAGAATTACTTTTTATATCCTTTGAGTGTGTCTCTTTTACCTCCCTTGTACGCTGTGCCCTTGGCCTACTTCATGTATGGAACAAAGTAAAAGGCTTAGATATAATAATTATCCAGCATGAACTGCTGAATATTTAGCTCACATCTGGTATGAACTCACAATTGCTAGGGGGGTTTTAAGGCATGCTTTAACAAGAAATAGTTTACAACATTTTGACACGCTGCATTGATGCAATATCTGGGGGAAGTTCAAGAATAATAAGGACTTTCAAAGTAGTTTACAGTGGGGCAGTCTTATTTTGTATTTTACAAGAAAAAAATGATCCCCCCCAAAATTCTATCATTTTCATGGCTTTTTAATACCCTAGCATATTATTATGATTAATTTGTATTGTGGTAGCATCTAATAGGCTTAGTCATGGTGCAGGACCCCGTTGTGCTATGTGTTATACAAACACAGAACAGAAAAATGGTTGATTGTACTAATACTACTTAGTTTGTAAGATCTTTGGGGCAGGGACCAATCTAGGTACTATCTTAGTATATAGAATTTTTTTCAAAGTCCTTTCTGAGAAGGATCTCTGAGCTACAGTGAGTGCTAGATCAAAGAAAGTGGGGAGTTAGTAGCTAGAATCCACCTTAGGTGTGCAGAGAAACCTAGTTTTTATGATGATGAGGCAGATTGAAATTCTCTCTCTCATCTGGTACTACGAAGGCATCTTTAGCTTTATCTCTTTACCCTCTCATCTTTATTTCACTGCCTTGATCTCTTCCGGAGGTGCTATCTAAGCAGATACCTATATCACATACATCACTGTGATATCCGAGTGCCTGACTAAAGTTAAGGGCAGGTCCACACTACCACTGAAGTTGTTCTAACTTATGGCACTCAGGGGCGTGAAAAAGATATAGAGAGAATGCTCTCCCATCAGCATACAGTGTCTTCACCAGATGTGGCACTTCTAGTGTAGACCTGCCTTTAGTGACTTCAAAGCAGGTTATAAATGTGCATTCTCACCTTAGTTGACACAAAGGCTCACTTTCCTTGTTTCAAAGATGATTTTCTAGTTCACAGGGCAGCCACAGCACGCTCCTCAGCCATGTGTGCAAATCCCACTGACAAAGCAAGAACCTGACATGGGTCTTCTAAGCCTGGAGGTGGTGATGTTACATGAGCATTTTCAATGCAAGGAAAGCAGAGTTAAGCAATTATGGCAGCTAAATTGGGTTGGTAGGAGTCATTTTATCTGACAAGATGTGATCCACCCTCTGTGTGAATTGATTGAGTCTTTTGGGGCGCGGTGATGTGCCACCTTACAGTTTTCATTTAACAAGAACCCACCATGTGAACCCCTCTACTAAATATTCAAGAATCCCATGCGTGTTCCATGCATATATGGTACCTTTTTCTTCAATCAAATACCTTTTTTTTAAAAATAAGCATTTTTTTTTAATGGGAAGGGATCATTGTCTAGCATCTAGAGAACGGGGAGCCACGACTCTAGGATTAGAGTCCTAGTTTCACTTGTGTGACCTTCAGCAACTCCTATGAACATTTCTGTGCCTCATCTGTAAAATTCTTGCATACCTCCCAGGATGCTTAAGGCTTAATTAATTAAGGTTAGGAAGGTGCTATAGAAGTGCAAAATATTATTATTTTATTCTTCTAAAATAAACAAACACAGCTGGAACAAATCTCAGAATGTTCCAAGAGCAGCAGGAAGTCAAAGTTAAGAAAATCAGAGCGCTTTGGGGAAATGATTTTAGTAGAGCGCTCACAACTCACTGATAATCTCCACTAGATAGCAAACATCTTAAGGTTAATCACACAAACACATAAATGCAGCAGATTTAAAGTCTATGTTTTGACTGGGGTGATTTCAAGTAAATGAGACACATTTGTCTGACTCACACAGATTCTTCCATCATTTTGAGGTGTGTGAGGAAATAGTTAATGTAGCACTCATGGAAAGGGCTATGTTAACAGACTCAGGACCTGGAGGCCTCTATTTATCCTAAATCCAGAAATAGCATGGGCACCTACAGCAGATTTGCCCTCTGCTACCCCACCTCTTACATGGAGGAGACCATGAGGGACAGAAGACAGTTAGTTCTGCATCCATTACATTGCTTGGAGTCCATGTAATATATGTAGATAGTAGTATGTTCAATTTATATTTGCGTCTCTAGGTCTTTACTTTGTACTCTGACCTTTATACACAAAATAGTAGTGTCACTTCTAAGTAAATGGAGTATGTATTGCAACAGCACTGGTGTCATCTCCAGCCCTTGCACACAGCATTTTAGCTACATACATCACAGATCTCCATACCCAGCTAGGCCTGATATCTCTGCTGAGATTGCCAAAATGTTGTAGGGACAGCTTCCTGTCTCACTGGGAAATGGAAATGGACTACCAACCCATTTTGCCTTTTTTTCTTCCAACAGACTAAAACTATGCTTGCAAATCTAGGGTGGGACTTTCAAAAGCCCTCAGTGTTGACCTAACTGCTCCCATTGAAATCAGTGGGAGTTTGTGGGACAGAGACTGTTTTGCACTGTGCGTTTGTGCAGCCCCTTGCAAAATGGAACCCTGACCTTGGTTAGGCACCATGGTAATATAAATAAATAATAAAACTGCCATTGACTTCGATGGGAGAAAGAAAAGTTCCAGTATAACATCAAAAGGCTGTATTTTCTCCTCATCATGAAAAAAAATTAAATAATTAGCTAAGCTATCTACGTGGCTATATGAATTTCCCTCATTGTCCCTAGCAAACCTATGCTGTCATCACAAGCAGTATTTGATGGACTCACACTAAATTTAATAGTATTATTGCATACCATATGTCCACCAGATGATTAACTTTGAGCAATGGGGTCAAAAGGAGAGAGGCTGAAAGCAAAGAACAGATTGTATTTGTGGATTTTCCTTTCTTATTTTCAGTGCAAACAGCAGTTTCACATTATCATCCTGGAAGAAGGGTCCCAGTTGCCTGTAAAACGTCAATAGTTCAGTTCTCCCGATTTATTAAATCAGCACGGGGAAGCAGTGAAACAAGTTGGATGCTGGTGGGCACACCCACTGCCAGCTGTCACGACGAGTGTCATTCTATCAATGCCAGCAGCAGAAGACTTGGAAAGCCCTATGTTAGGCAAAACATGGAATTCCAGCTGCTTGGGAAGAGTTGTTTCTTGACACGTGAAGTACCAGCAAGCTGCACTGAGTTTACAGCCCAGTAGTTAGAGTGTCAGCCTGGCGCTTGAGGAGACCGGGATCAAGTGCATGCTCTGCACCAGACTTCCTTAGGGAAGTCACTTAGCCTTTTTGTGCCTCAGTTCCCCATCTGTAAAATGGGGTCTATAGGACTGCCCTACCTCACAGCGATCTTGTGTCGATCAATACATTAAATATTGTCAGGTGCTCAGTTACTATGGTCATGGGTCTAAAAGTATTTAGGATGCACAGATGAGCAAAAAGTCTGCATATAGCTTTCCCTTAAAGCCACCCTTCTGTTGCCATGCTAAAGATGGACTAGCCTGAAAACAACTCACCTCCAGATACTTGTTTAAAGGCTGTGTCTGCTTCCGCCATCAGATGCATAAGATTACTGTGTGCATTGTGGAGAGACTTCTTACTCATCCTGATTCCAGCAAAAAAGCTCTTCAGTTGTCACTGTCATCCACTCTTTCTAAATCCCACCTGAAAAAGTCTGAGGGCACATCCACACTACAGCTACTTTAGTGTCACATCACATAGACACCCCCTATGTCAACTGAAAGGGCTTTTCCATCATTGCAGTTAGTCCACCTCTCTGAGGCAGTAGCTAGGTCGACAGAAGAATCCTTTTGTTGATGTAGTTGTGTCTAAACCAGGGGCTAAGCCAACCTAACTAGAGTGCTCAGGGCACAAAAATTTTCAGTTCTGAGCAACACAACTAGGTTGACCTAAGTTTTATGTGTAGAACAGGCCCTAGATATTCCAGACACTGGTCATTGGCAGATACTTGAAGCCCAACTATTCTATTCTTGCCTGTCAGTAACTTGTGTGACCACGAGTAAGTCACTTCACCTCTCTTTGATAAAGCAAAGGGAAGATGAAAATTCTTACCTCTGTAATGCATTTTGAGATTTCTAAATTAAGGTTGCTACACTGCTGTTAGTATTTTCTTCTTTATCCACCAGATGGTTTCTGTGTTTGCTTTTCCTTGAGAATACTTTGAAAATTATAAAGCAAACAAACTTTTTAAAGAGAGAGAAAGACAAGAGAGAATTGCAAGGAGAATTCCTAACCTGCCATCACTGTATCAAAATCAAAATATGAATACACCATACAATAATAAATTATTGTCATTGTTCTCGTAGCACGTGTATATATGCAGCAGAGACGAGTCAGGGAGAATGAGGTGACACACCTAATTAGGGTTTGTAAAGCTGTTGGATTGCACTGTCTGGTTAACAATGATGTCAATGAATGATGATGGTAGTGGAATAACATTTCACTTCCAGGCTTGGGACTAGTCTCCTGCCACCAATTTGCCTAAGTCATTTTAGAACTGATCGCAGAGTTTTAGTTCCCAGGGTAAGATCTTCCTCTCTTGCCAATATGTTAAGGATCAAATGTGAATTTTTCCCCCTGGGTCAATCTAAGCTAATCTATCTCCCTACAAACTCTCTTTACACAGACAGTCTCTGCATCAGGCAAATGCTGAACTGTTTACACGAGTCAGACAAGGCCTGAACCTTTTAGACTAGTTTGTAAAGGAGAAAGAGAGAGAGGAAAGGGGGTGGGAGGGAAATCCCAAGCATCAAGAGCTTTTTGGCCATATGTGTGTAAAATTTTTCTTCCCATATCACGTGACACAAGGAAGAGGCTCAATCCCATTACACAATAATAAAAATATGCCTTTGGCAAAGTTGAGCCAAAACCTGAAGCTGCTGGAGGAAGCTAGGAATAGAAGCAAAGGGAATAAACTTTTTAAAACACAGTCTGAGGACTTGAAATTTCACGCTACACTCAGAAAGGAAACTGACTGCAGCATAACTGGGATTCATGCTAAACTGTGTGACAACGATTTGCAGTGAAAAATTCAGTAGGTTTCCCAGCACACGTTAAGATCTTACTGAAGAGATAAGTTCTGGTAAGTAGAATTTCCTTCTTTTTGTGCTTTTTTTTTTCTTTCTCTGTTTTAATTAACCTTAACTTTGAAACATTTACCAAATAAGGTCTAAATTATTGAGCACTCAGGTTTCTAAGGCACGCAAAGGCATCCTTAATGGCAATAGTCTTGAATTAAAAGAAATAGTCCAGTGGGAAAATGCTTATCAGAGTTTTTTGGGCTTAACCAGCCTGTACAGTTTTAACTCCAATCTTTTTCTCTGTTCTTTAACTGGTAGCTTGCATAGTAAGGTTTTCTATACAAAGCTACGGAGAGATTGCCACAGGCATCAGCTGTTTGCCTTATGGCAGGGACAGTAATGCAACCCAAAGCATAAGAGATATTGTTCTCCCTTTTTTGAGGTGTAAAGTTATCAGCATTTTTTCCTAACAAGAGATGGTGGGCCAAATTCAGATCTGATGTAACTCTGTTGACTTTCACAAAATACATGAGTGATTCAGTGCATCCATTTTGAACATGTCACCATAGTTACTAATGGCACACCTTGTTTAAACCAAATAATTGTGTACTGTTGTGAGGAAGAGTGCCTTGTTGCTATCATTAGGGTGATACTTTAATATAATCACCAGTAATGAGAATGATAATCAAAGGGAAACTCAAGACGTTCAAGAACATTAGGATCTTTTTAATTATACTGCAAGAATCTGGAGTGGGGAGGTTGTTATTTTATTTAATGGTTCTTCAAATATTTATGGGAAACTGGAATGCAATGATACAGCTAATCTTTTAATTTACAAATCTGCATTAGAAATCACTGTAAGGTCATAAGACACCCAGGAGGAAATATAATTCAGGCATAATCAGTTAATAGACTGCATGGTCAAATCTTACAGTCCCTATTCAGGCAATACAGAATACACTATATTTTCAGCCTCATCTGTCAATTACTGAGTGGTGAAGGTTCCCTCCCAACTATGCCCTTCAGGAATCCCATCATGAATAAGATTCTGGCCTAGAAGGACAGTGTTTGCCTTTTGTAAGGCCATTTGTATAAGCCAAGGAGGGTAGTTAGCTAGCGACTAACCCAGGACTCTTGTTGCAGTAGGCATAAAGAAAATGGTTTCGATTGAGTACAGAAAAGTGAGCACATGTGAAAATGCTAGGAGAGTACTGATCTGTGTCCCCTTCAGGTGGTTGGTCAACATGAGGTGGTTTATGAGTCCACTACAGAATCCATGTGAGGAGTTGCTCTTTTAGTTCAAGTGGTTAAAAACAGGTTTTTAGTGTTAAAGGTTCCAGGTTCAAATCCCACTAACTACCCAAGTGGGTTAGTTACAAACAGGAGCATCGGGACAATTGAGGGATGGAGAGAGACACAGAGAGTGTCCAGCGCCTCCCCCCACCACCCTGAGGAAAGCAACACCCTGCTTATCCTTCCCCCCACCCCCTGTGGATTTTATCCTATCTGCAGGGGCCAGTGGCCTTAAAGGCTCATGGAGGGTAATGGGCTCATGGGGAGGGTTCAGGGGGCCTGCAAATGGGGAACTGAGAGGGGAGGGAACTAGAGTTAGAGGAGAGCCCAATTTTCAGAGCTACATGCTCACCCCAACCCCAGAAAAGGTCTGTGTTACAGTAAAGTGCATCTTTATAAGAGGCATTGCTGATAGACGTCAGCAAGTAAGGCAGAATTCAATAGCTCTCTAGTAGCAGGGCTCTGAGTAACATACTTATCAGAGCATGCAAACTGCTGCACTTTTATCTTTATTTTTGATTGAATCTGTGGAATAATTATGCTCCAGAATCGCTGTGTGAGGAAAGCTTTGACAGGGCCTTTTGTGCAAAGAAATCTCCCCTCTGGTTGGTTTCCTCATGGAGATTCCCCTGCAGCATCCTCTTGAGAACTGGGAGAACAGGTTATCCTTCACCAGAAAGTATATCCTCCCAATCCTGTCAGATCCCAGGGGAGGTACAAAGACCATGCACCTACACTGCAGCACTGGCCACCTGGCTGCAGTGACTCCCAGTGATCCAGGAAAGTATCACCAGGGGAAGGCCAGTGTGTGTGTATTTGGGGGGGCTGAAGGGGGAGGAGGTAGCGTGCTGACTCCACCCCTCTCCATGTGTGGATCCCAGAGAGGACTCCTGAGGTCGGGGGGGGGTAGGGGGAAGCACAGGTCTCAGGAGCACAATCTGAGGCTGTGTTTGAATCGACATCTTCACTTGAAATCTAAGATTTTTTTCCCCTTTCTTTTTGAATAAGTGAGCTGAAAAGCCTTGCCAATAATGAATAAATACATGCCACTATTAGTGCATATAATTTACAAGTGAATCAATTAATGGAAGGTTTATTTTCTGGAAGTTGGGGATGAAAATGTTTTCTGCCTGAATGAGCTCTTGTAAACTATATACACACTAAAGCTCGGAGAGAGGGCTAGCAGTCTGCAATGGCGTACCGGGAGGGGGCCATGTCTCTGGGCGCTGGCCTGGGGGAGGTGCTGGCCAGGTCCTCAGAGAAGGAGCCGCTCCCGGTCGCAGGCAGCCAGTGCATCGTCCCAGCCCCTCCGCCCTTTTGTTTGGACACAAGGAAGGAGCTGCACAGACCAGAGGCCATCATGCCTTCTGCCCATTGCCAGGCAGCCTCCACAGCTGGGGAAGAGCAGGAAATGGACCCACAGAACCACCACACCCCCACCCCTCGGGGTGCTGCCACTACCTCCAACGGGGTGGAGGGAGTGGGGGAGAGTGGGACGGGGGCCCACAGACACCCCCCTGCCACGGGGCGCTGCTGCCAATGGAGGGAACGCCAATGTAAGTATGGCCCCCGGGTGCCAGAGACCCATGCTAGGCCACTAAAAAGCAGGAATACCAGAGCTGAGCCATTTCTTAGCCTTAGGCAAGTCACTTCTCATTTTCCTCCAGAAAAATCAGTGTATTAAAATGACATTACTACTCTAATGAGGCAATGAGGTGATTATTATTTACTACCTGTACCGGGGTAGCATCTGGAAGCTCCGGTCACAAACCAGGGCCCTATTGTGCTAGATGCTGTACAAACAGAACAAAAAGATAGTTCCTGCCTTGAAGGACTTACAATAATTAGTTAATGTTTGTCATACACTATGTAAGTGCTGAATATTATTACACAGGGGGTGTATTTTTGATCAAATGTTCAACACCACACTAAATATAGAAGACATTCTCATTGAAATGTTGTTCAAACTATAAGAGTTCAACTGAAACCTCGCAATATGCTAAACTTTCTTTCAGATCTTTGCTACTGAAACCATCAGTTTAAGGAGGCCTGAGGCACATGTTGGTCTGTTTCCAATATGCTTTTTTGAAGTGTGGGGTGCGGGGTGAGTGATCCTCCTCTATGATCTGATTTTTTAAAAATATTTTTAAAAGATTGCCATTAAAATATGTCAGTTCTTCTCTTTTATGGATGTGATTTTTTTCTCATCCCATTATTGCCACTGTGATACAGTGTGGAATTCATTCCTGCCGAGGTTCTAATGAATAGTGACACAAGAATTGCATCAAAGCAGTGGTCCATCTAGTCCAATAGCTTTTCTCCAAAAGTTGCCAGTACTGGATGCTTCACAGGTACAGTCAAGAATCCCTCAGTAGGCATCTAACCTGTCCCCAGGGAGATTCTCTTTTTAAACTTCACAAGAAAGTATTGGCTTACATCCTAAAGCATGAGGCATTAGATCCCTTCCCAAAGTCAATTTTTTCTTTTTTAATCATTATAAATTATAGCTGGTGGCAATGAGTTCCACGGGATAATTGAGCATTTATCAGTTTTAATTTTGCTGTCTTTCCTCATCCATTGTGCCCTTATTCTAGTATTATGACAAAGTAAACCAAAGTGCTCAATTTATTTTCTCTAAGCCATTCATTATTTTGTACAACTCCATAGTGTTCCCTTTTATTCATCTCATCTCTCAACTCAATAACCCTCCTTTCAATTTCTCGTCATAAGGAATTTTATCCCTGTCTCCATTTCTGTTGATGGTCTCACAATTCAAGTTAGTTGAAATTTTTCAACAAAAACTTTTCACAGGAAGAGTTCTCACGTCTAGGGTCCTCTGAGAGAGAAGATGTGCAATAGCCGGGTGGTTAGGGCATTCTTCTGGAGTGGGGAAGATTTAAGTTCTGCATCAGGCAGAGCAGAGACTTGATTTTAGATCTCCCACAGCCCTGCTGAATGACCTAATAACTCAGCTGCTTGGGAGGGTTTCTCTCAACAGGTTTTGGGTCTGCCCCAAAGCAGGGTGGGAACATTTTTGAAATCTCCAAAACTTTTGCTGGAAAGGAAAACCATTTCCCTGCCCAGCTCAGCTTGGAATATCCTCTATTTCTATTAAGCCCTATTTGTGATGGGTGAAAATAAATGAACAGAGTATTCCAGAGCATACCACTAGCATTATAATATTTTCAGTATTACTCTCCATCACATTCTAAGGCAACCTATCAGTCTATTTGCGTGTTCATTAATATTGCTGCTGGACACTGAACAAAGGTCTTTATCCATCTGAACAGTGATACCTGTTCTGTGGTTTCATCTCCAAGGCTATTAATCTGTCACCTTTCACCAGCCATAAATTAATGTAAATATATATAAAGCAAGAGAGAACATAGGAGTGAGATGATCAAAATAGGTTGGGAGCTGAACCCTTTCCAGAAATCTGTTTTATACGTCTCACTCCTCTGCATGTTCTTAATTATATACATTGAAAAAGTATGGGGCACTCATTATGTTAATTTGTAACATATTTTTCCAATGGATTTGAAATAAGAAGTTACGTGGCTCTTGGAGGACATAATACTACACAATCCTTCCCTTCCAGGATCAGAGAGAGCGACTGGGGAAGGACGTTAGATATCTGTTTTGCACAATACTTCAATAATAATCTCAGTTTCTAGTATATAGGCTAATTAGAATATCAATGGCCTAATCCAAAACCCCTTTAAATCAATGGGAATCTTTCTCTTGCCTTCAAAGGGCTTTGGACATAGCCCTAGGAGACTGCTGTGGTCTTATTGACTAAAAGTGCCTGGTAACAGATAACAGAGTTCACACTGTAACAATCAACATTCTAGCTTGTATCTGTGTTCATTTAACTATGCTTGTTTTGCCTCGCTAGATACTCAGAGAAGAGTGATAGAGAACTATCTGGATGCTACTTAGATTGATCAAAAACCAATCTTATATTAGGTTAGTAGAATTTAAGCATCTGACAAGAAAATCCAAGTGGGATGACTAATGATTCTTTTACTTTATATATATTTAGAGAGAGAGAGGAGCATCTGTCACAACTAGCGGAGGAAGCAGTATGATGAGGGAAGGGGTGGTGTTCTTATGTGCATCTCTCTCTTTGTCCATTGATTAAGCATATTGAGCCTTTTAACCTGCCGGACACAAGAAATACCATAGTTAAGGAATAGTAAAGTGATATCTTTTTAATTTAATTAGGTAGGATTCACAAAGCTATTTAGGCACCTACCTGCCACTGATTTCAATGGGAGTTAGACATTCCCTTTTGTGACTTGTCTCCTCTGCTGTCAATAATGCACAATAGTAAAGGTGAAATAACTGGAGAATTGTAGGGGATGGAGGTAAATTGGCATTTAAAATGAGGTACCATGGATTCTGAGGGCCTATGTTGCAGCTCCTAATAACTACAGATGGCATCCTGGTAAATACCAGGCTGAATGTAGGTGGTTTGTCCCTACATCTGAGACATTCAACCTACTTTTAGTACAGAAGGAGACAAGCAGCATGTAGTGAAATGACATTTTCTAAAGTTTCTGAATAAGGGATGGTCAAATTCCTCCCCTCTGTAGAGATTTAAACACACAACCATGCGGGAAATTTTGCAAAGCTTTACATGCTTCTGCAAATCCAACCTGCACATACCTATTAATTGCTGACGTCCATAGCCTTGTGTAGCGCATGCCAGGTGCACAGAGAACCCACAGGAGGGAAACAGATGCATCAGTTAAGCACAAGAGGGCAGCTACAGGCCGTTTCTAAGTGAACCAAATGAGGTCTTAAAAACTCATGGTAAGAAATATGAAAGGAAGCCCCAAGATTTTTCAAAAAGGTTGTTTACATAGTAATACAATGGTTAAAGAATTCTGACTTGGCTAGTATTTTATTCTCAGCCTGGGGTTAGTAATCAAAACAGAATATTAGCTCTACTTTGAAGAAGTCCGACTCTTGGCTTTAGAGACTCTGTAGTGCTCATTGGATCTCCACAAGAGTTCAGGAATGGACTGTAATGTCTTGTTCAATGACTGCACAAAATGGGGTCAAAATCAGTCCTATCACCAGTTAAGCAGTATATAAATGGGCGATTATATCTGGTGGGTTGGCTCAGGAGCTTCTGTAGTTAATAATTATTCAGGAGTGGAGACTGAGTGGTTTTTATTGTTTAAAATTAACATACGAAGCCAAATTTTCTGGTTTTAGATCTTGATGGTATTTATCTCACTCAGAATCACCTATGGGATAGTCACAGAGCAGATAACATCTTGTGAGTCAGTTGGCATTATCTAACCGTGGCCAGATCTACATTAAAAAGTTAAGTCAACCCCACTACATCGCTCAGGGCTGTGGTGGGGAAAAAATGCACCCTGAGGGACATGGTTACACCAACCTAAACCCCCAAATAGACAGCAAAAGGTCAAAGGAAGAATTTTTCTGTCAACTTAGCAACTCTTTCAGGGAGGTGGATTAACAATGGTGACAGGAGAACCATTCCCATGCTGTAATGAGTGTTTACACTGAAGCAATACAGCAGTACATCTTAAGTACTTTGCTGAACATAAAGGAAGGACTGTTCAACAGTTAAAGCACTAATCTAGGACTTGGGACCCTTGGTTCAAGTCCCTGCTCCACCATAGACTTCTTATGTGTCGTTGGGCAAGTTGTTAGCACCCAGCTCTCCAAAGGTATTTAGACATCTAAGTTCCATTGATTTTGGTGAGCACTAGGCATCTACATATGTTTGAGCCTCAGTTCTCCATCTGTAAACTAGGGATAACAGAACATCACCAGGGCATTGTGAGGATAAATACATTAAAGATTGTGACATACTCAGATGCTATGGTAACGGGCCATGCAAGCAAGTTAAACCTGTATCTACCGCTATCTGTTTTAACTTCTTTGTGCATGGAATAATTATCCTGGAAGAGTCACTTTTATTTTGGAACAGAATTTTGGGGAGCTATTATGGAATAGTTTATCTGCAGTAGCTATACTGTTAAATGTCTCCCTATGTACCAGACTTTACATTGTATAACAGGTATACAGAGTTTCTGTTTTCCTCCTTTTACTTCTAAAATTCACCTTTTTTAATGGACAAAGAACTTTACTTAGGGAGTTAATAAGCACAGTGAAGGAACCAGTCCTACAAGGTGCTCAATACCCTCATTCTGCACCACACAGGATCAGGCCCTTAAGTCACATGTTGCCATTATTGTCTCTAAATTATATCACTAGCTCCCCGTCACTCTCCCTCACAATGCACTGCCCCTCACTCCATGAGTGATGTCACTGAATAGGAGTAATGTTACACTTATGAAATAATGTGTTTTATGTTTTGTTAGGTAAGGCAAATATATATTAAATTAAAATCACGCATTCAAATCATCTCCCAGTACTTGGCCCTCAAACGATAACACACAGAGGGAAATGACCCATTCAACCCCCTGAACTGAAGAGTCAAAAGGGGAATAACGTAGGCCCCAACACTGTGATGTAGGTCTGAACCAGAGCAGGCCTGGACCATAGATACGTATTTGAAGCTTAAGGATTAATCCTCACACTGAAAAAGAATAAAACTAGGCATTATAGATAGGGATGTTCCGGACACATTGATTGTTTGTTCATGCCACCCCGGGCTCCACTATGATAAGTGACTGCTTGAACATATGAGTGGGAACATCCTGCCTAAACATTTTGTGATTTAACATTTATAACACACGGGGGCCCTGTTTGTGAAGATCTACGTATGACTGTTTGGGAATATCCTGAAATCTAATTGTAATAATTTACAAGTAAAGTAATGTGCCCAGTGCGTATCAGGAATGTGGTTGATATGTAAGTCATGGGGCATTGAGAGGGCAAATAAAATTCCTTTTATTTCCTTTTAGTAAAATTGGTATTAATAAAACTGGTGTAGGTATAAGGATTTTTATTACATTAATAAGTATAAAATAATGTATAGTATAAATACATTAGTATAAATAAGAAGTAAATGCAGTCTAAGTCTGCTGAAATAAGATGGTGAGGAAGTAATTGCTAAGGTAATGGTTCTCAGCCTCCAACAGCAGGAGGGAGAAAAGATGCTTTTGTTTAAAAAACTTTTACAACCCAGATGGCCAAAAATCAAAATAACCCTGGAAAACAGGGAAATTAAGACTCAAAAACAAAGACAAAAAGTGTAAAATAAAAATTAAAGAATAATGAAAAAGCTGTCACACTTGCAATATCAAACGTAATTGACGATTACATCAAACAAGGAGACTATCTGACATGACAAAATTCATAGACTCAAATGGAAATGAATAAGTATAAAAATGGGGTGAAAAAACCTGGACTTTGGGCTCGTTCGGCAAACCCCAAGGAGCAGCAGGTCGTGACCGACAGAGCCTGGCTCCATCCTTGTGTCTGAGTCACCTGGCCTGTGATTCAGCTCGAGCAACACAGAGGCTAGTAATTATATCCCTTCTTCAGAACACTGTGTGTGCGCACGCGTGTGCGCATCTTTTTCAAATATTTTCTATATTCATAATAAATGCGGCATACTGCCTTGTCCCCTAAATAAGATCCTGCTGTTTATTTCATAAATGTAACAGTAAAGGGTATCAGACTCTGGAATACTCAAACCAGATTAAGTAAGTAGGTTCCTCTGCTACTTATTACATTTAAATCAGTTTATTTTACATGCTAATGGGCTAAATTCTATGAAACATCAAGGAAGTGAATATGATTCTAGAGGCCTAACTAAGAGCAAAAATTGCCTTATTGTAAATAGTCAGGGAGAGGGGAGGAACTAGAGCAGGAAACAGAAACAACAAGATTTGGATTTTAGTTAGTTGTACACGTTTCCAGTGCGGCTTCATCTAAAATTCTCTTAACCAAACAACACGGAGGCACAAAAACCAGAGGGAAGGAAAACGAGCCGACTTGGTGTGAGGTTAGGAAAACATCAGGGAATGAGAATATAAAGGAGGCAAAGCAAGATGGGGGATCCTGGACAGGGAAATGAAGAGGCAGAGAATAAAGTACTGAAGAATGTCAGTGATGTCCTGCCAGCTCTGACAGCTGTGAGGACAGGGCAGCTGCAGCCTATATTCAGAATGAGAGAAAAATTCTGATGTGTGCTGTTAAGCAACACACGCTGCAGCCTGCTTTGCACTGGAATAAATGGAGACATGGTGTGGAATAAAATCAAGACAGGAGGCCTTAGACTGGAACCCCAATCACCCCAGTCAGTGAGTTATGTTATAAGACATAACCTCACCTTGCAGCCACCCCCAGCCCAACCTGTCAGGAATCCCTGCAGGCTATCAAAGAATGTAAAGGCCTCAGGACTTGCTGGCACCAGGAGAATCATCCTGGCTTGATGACACCGGGAGAATCCCAGCGGGAGGCATAAGTGCCCAATAGGTAGTAAAAGATTTGTTAAGTACTGGAAAATCCACTATACGATCACTGTATGTAATATGAAACTTTGATACATCTATATAAACCCACTGTAACTTGAGACCCAGGGAGTCCAGTGACCAGCACTAAGGTGGCTGCCTGGGCTCCCCATAGCTATGGTCTGTCTGTATGTGTGTTTGTAAAATTAAAGCTCTGTTCGATCTTCACCTGAATTGGAGTGGCTGCGTGATTCCTTCCACCACAATGGGAAGGAATCAGAAGGGTAGGCAGATATCTTTGCTCAGCCAGTCTAAGAGTGAGGAGAGCTGGATGTTAGATTTGTAGCCTTTGGGCAAAAGCAAGTTAAAAAAAAAATAAAAGTCTTAGTCGAGATTTTGGCAGACTGGAAAGTAAATGGAACTGAAAAAATCAGCTTTCTAGTGAAAGTCGGTAGAGTTCTCAACCACAAGGGCTGCTGACAGTTCAGTGGAATTCACAAGGGTTGCTGACAGATCAGGAATCTCTTGGGGTATTCGGGAGTTACTTCTTTAGATCCCTGAGTAATGAGAAACCTGGGAGTCTTGCAGTAAGGATTCAAGTTCTGTTAATATGCAGCAACACGCTTTTGTCACCCCACCACCATCCCTGCTACTCTGTGTTTCACAGCTTTCAGGGACCAAGAGTAAAAAGAAAAAGAAAGGGAGAGAAAAATGATAAGAGTTGGAGAAAGGTGACAGGAAGAAGGGGGAGGAAAGAGTGGCCTGAAGGAAACAAAGATCCTTTTTGTTATCAAATCCTGCTTTCCCAACCCTTCGCTTCTCCCGTTTGTTTCTGGTAACCAGATTAGCAAACACCAATTTGGGGTGATCTTGGGTTCAGTTGTCTAGTGCATTTCAATGCAGAGGTCCTAAGAGAACAAGAAAGAGGGTTTCAACCAGGGCATTCTCACTGAGGAGAAGAGGAAAGCAGATGTGTAGGTAAGGGGGGGGGAACTATGAATGTCAATACAGGAACCCAGCTCCAAATGGGGTGGGTTACTTCATTCTTCCAACTGCCTAAACAATAAAGCTAGCCCCACTTTTTGAGGGGGAACCTGAAACACTCCCTCTCCTCCCCATCTCTGAGGTGGGTAGGGATACTTGTGTGTGTGTATACTGGCCTGCCATGGTACATGTCAGTAAAGTCCTCTGTTTTATTATGACAGGTTTCACCATGATCACTGTGCTTCTGCTCATCTGGACTGTGCCCTGTGTAGCTAATCATCTTGTCAGTGGCTTGGTTAAAGGAGAATTTCAGAAAGGTTCCCAGCAGCTCATATGCAGCATTCCTGGGCCACAGGGCCCTCCTGGCCCCCCTGGCGCACCAGGGTCTCCGGGAACAATTGGGCGAATGGGGTTTCCAGGGAAAGATGGAAAAGATGGAGAGGATGGGGAGAAAGGAGAGCATGGAGAGGAAGGTAAGAAGAAACTGCCTCTTAGTGCTTTAACAACACTTTAGGTTATCCTGGCACAGAGTAGAGAGGTACAGAAAACACAGGAAGATCCAAAACAGCTGCTCTCAAACCCATACTCAGGTTGTTGGCCCAATTCTGAGTTTCCACTTAAGTTTCTCACCTGTCATGCAACTATCTGGTCTAGAAATTCCAGCTCTGCTCCCCAGCTCTGTCTCACATCTAGTGGCTCCCAGAAATGGGGCCCAGGTCTGACTCAAATTCAGTACCAGTTTTCTGTATCTAGAGACAGAGTGAGTCATGCATTCCTGCCTAAAGCTGATCAAAATAAAGGTGGAAGTAATTCTATTTTAGCTACAGATCTTATTCTGCAGGTTCTGAGCAAATTAAAGGGAAGATCAGATTAAACAGTGATGGATTTAAGTGAGGCACCCTATTCCATGTTAAACAACTGGTGGAATTTTATTTCATACTAATTGATTCTCACTAATTGAGGTCTGATTTTTTTCTTCCACGCCTGTCTAGAAAGTCCTAGGTGACATTTTTATTGTTGCCCTTTCCCAAAGTGAGATTTTTTCCAGTATCACTTCTTAGCTCATTATTACTCCAAACACAGCCAAGCAGCTGCAGGAGCAGTTCATTTTGTAAAGTCTTCTCTTCATGAGACAGCATGTTACGTGGGTGGAGAGGAAGGATGGGGCTAGCCTGGGACTTGGAAAACCTGTATTAGTTTCCTTACTCTACCAGACATCATCTGTGACTTTGGACAACTCACCTAGGCTCTCTTTGCCTCTGTTCCCCATCTGTAAGATGGGGATAATAGCACTCACAGGGCTGCTGCAAGGATCAATATATTATTTGTGAGGTATTCAGATATTATGGTAATGAAAGCAAGATCCATATGTAAGACAGGCTCACATTCCCCCCTTCTCCCTCACAGTCACCTTCCCTCTCTCATGATTTCCTTTTGTTTGTTACACCCACATGTTGAATCCTCTCTTAAATTAGGCTTTGTTCTCTCACCTTGTTCTGCACTGCAGGACCCTTTTCATAGAATCAGAAATATAGAGCTTCAGATGGTCCCTGCAACTAAGGCTTGAGGCACCAAGCGAAGATGGTATCAGGGGAGCTTTCACTACTTCCATCTGTACTGTCCATTGATAAATGGAGAAAATCACTTTCCGATGTTGTCAGTCTCCCTCTGCACCGTTCCAGCAGTATTAATTTAAATGTGTTTCAAAACGGGAGCAGGACAGGCGTTCCTTTGTTATAATATACATCATCAATGTTTGAGCTAGACAAGGCAACATGATTGACCAGATCACAGTACCCATCCAGACCCAGGTGTTATTTTATTAGAATTGCCTCTAGATCGGGATCCAGGCAGCTGGTTTCTTCCAATATGATAATTTAGTGTTGTAATGATAACATTTTCCTCACATCTGATCACATTTGTCACTGAAAACCTCATTGAAGGCAAATTTGTCTTCTAGGTCTCCAAGGCAGAACAGGAAACCCAGGCAAACCAGGACCAAAGGGAAAAGCAGGAGCCATTGGCAAAGCAGGTCCACGAGGTCCGAAGGGCATTAAGGGGAATCACGGGAAAAATGGAGTGCAAGGAAAAAAAGGACCCAAAGGGAAAAAGGGAGATACTGGGATGCCAGGACCTTGCAGCTGTGATGCCAAAAAAGCCAAATCTGCCTTTTCAGTCGCAGTCACCAAAAGCTACCCAAGAGAGAGGTTGCCCATCAAATTTGACAAGATCCTTATGAATGAAGGAGGGCATTACAATGCTTCTAGTGGGAAATTTATATGCAGCATTCCTGGTATTTACTACTTCACTTACGATATCACTTTGGCCAATAAACACTTGGCCATTGGATTGGTCCACAATGGACAATACCGAATAAAGACTTTTGATGCCAACACTGGGAACCATGATGTGGCCTCCGGATCAACCATCATTTCCCTGAAGCGGGATGATGAGGTGTGGCTGCAGATCTTCTACTCTGAACAAAACGGGCTCTTTTATGATCCCTACTGGACAGACAGCTTATTTACTGGCTTTATGATATACGTGGACCAGGATTATCTCAATGAAATATAGGAGGAGACTATTAAAAAAAATCGAAAGTGAGTTTGAGCACTTATAAAACCAAACTAAAGCTTTAAGTGTGCACATGTGAGATAATCATAGAAGTCTGCATTCTTAGAACTGGAAGGCTGCATTGGCTAGTTGGAAGTCTCCCATACCATTACAGCAGTGTATTTGAAGGTCATTTAAGTTTTAGCACAAGCTGTTAGTTGCGGTGCTTTCCTGTAACCTTTACCTAGAAAAAAAGGGAAGATACTTGGCATCTAGTTTACTTGGAGGTAGGCAGCAATCATTACTTGGGTGGTATCAGGTATTTTCCACCAGGATTATCCTTTTATTGGGTTTGTACAGCCCTAGCATAATAGGCTCCTGGTCTATACTAGGGCTCCTAGGTACTACCATAATACACAGTCTTAGAATCAATGAGAACCACTTCAAAATACCCTTAATGATTTTTTTAAACGGTCCTTGAAGTTGTCTGTTATATTTTCTTCTAGCAAGCCAATATGCTGTAGTCATATTACTTCTTTAACACCAATGCAGAATCTATATTTTGATTTTTTATTTTTATTTTTTTTTAATTACAAAAAGTGAGCCAAAAAGCTATTTCCTGCAACCTCATACTGGAAGTACTGTTACTGTTAGAGACAATATCTATCCCCCTGCAGAAAGGATCTTCACTAATGCAAAGTCAAAGTTGAATAACCATTAAAAAGAGAGTTAGTTAAGATTTTAACATCCTCATAAGTGCATTATTAATGAGCAAAGCAGTCTGGCCAAAAGAGGAACTGGTACAAAGACCTCATCTTATTCCCTTCATCGTCAATGGAGTACAGCTTCCTGTGACAGCAGCCAGCAGCTGAACACTCATTCAGAATGCATCCAATGTGCACAAAATCAGATTTTAAGAGAGACCTGAACTGGAATCCTGGATCTGATTCCACGCAAGTTTTGGTAAAGTTGGTATCTGGATCCAGATCCAAGTGTCACATCTCAGGGCTGTATGGGCCAAATGGCACAGGGAGATTCTAATCCAAATCTGGAGCTTGACCTCATGCCTCAGATAGAGGACAAATTTTTATCCAGAAGCATTTTTGTTAACACCCCAGTCCCCGCCACCCCATTTTGGCTATGCAAGAGTCATGTGCTGCTGCTAAGGCTCTCTTCTAGGGCTTTAATATATACACACACACATCCAATTCTTAAGGATGGCAACCCACTGCTACAAAGGTTTTTTTATTGTTGGTTTTATTTTTTCAGTTTACCACGTTAAAATCTTGTTGATGCTCCAGAATCAGCTACATTACACTTTGTATTGGTGATAAAAAGGTCAAGAGTTAACAGATTTTTTTTCCCCGCTCTTCCTTTACCTATAAGCATATCAGCTGGTGATAACAAAGGCATATGGCTCTCTAATGCTAGAAGCCCTGTAGCAGTCCAAAGCAATCCTGCTGCAATCTGGCTATGAGCCCCAGAAATGTCTGTTACAAAAATCCTTTCGTAAAATATTCATGACATAGATGTCCATCTTGACAGCCAGTCAAGAGAAACCCTTTACCGCATTCCCATTAAACTTGGGCCAAATTCTTCTCAGACATGTACTCATGTCTCCCCAGTCATTTCTTTTAGTCTCCTTTCTAGCTGAAAATTCATATGAAGTTCCAGTTCTTTTAATTCTCATGCATTGACAGGAAATCCCACAAGGTTGGAGAGATGTTTATGTAACTTTTACAAGTCACAACATTTGCATGACTATTAGCTACAGTAATTGTGCTGTATCTTGCAAGATCATTGAATTACCTTTTTAAAAAAATAAAGCTGAATTCAAGCACTGCTGAAGCGATTTTGGTATTATAAAGTTTTCCAGTTAGGAAGTATCTCTAGACTGGTGTGCAACTTGAATCACTGAACCCGAAAGACTCACAGACCGTAGGCAATAGGGTACCCTGAAAGGAGAGGAACAACAAGAGGAGATGTGAAGAAAGGGGAATACTGACTCCACCGCACGCCCCCCTTTCCCTCTGGATCACATAGAAACTCTTCCACCTGGCTGGAGCTTTGACAAAAATAAAATAAAATTAAAAAAACACGGAGCACAGCAGGGTTTAGCATTTTCTCCTCCATACCCAGCGGAATTCCCATAGGAAATGCACTTGTGTATTACATTTCCTTGTAGCAGCACTTATGCCCATTGACTGCCTTTCACACCTGCTGCTGTACACTCATTGAGGGGACTCTATCAATGGCAGCTCTGAACTTTCAGGGCACATGTATCCATGGGGTCTGGAGAAATCTATTGGTTTGGGTGGCTGAACCTCTTGCCCATAGGCATGCACAGCACATTTCATTCGGGTGTGCACCCAGGGAATTTTTTTCTTTTTTTTTTAAGGCAGAGAGTTTTCAGGGAGATTTCCATGGCAGAGAGTAACAGCCCTTTTACTTTCTGCCATGAAATCTCCCTCCACACTCAAATTCGGTGTCAGACTTCTCTCCGCCACCAGTCCTGCTCTACGGCGGCAGCACACAGTGTCTGTAGGGCACACCCGGGATACCCCGTGCGCACACCTATGCTCTTGCCTGTTCCAGGAGGGTTCCCTTGGCAGAAGAGCAAGCAGAAGACTCTACAAGTGGGAGCTCAGTTTTCTGTTCTCTCTGCAGGAATTTTTGTGAGGCAGGAGAATACAGTTCCATATTTCCCATGAGATCACTTAAAGGGACAATGTACTCATATTTTCAATGGACGCCCAAATAATTTTTGCTTCTCAAACATCTTTCATCTGGGATCTTGCCATGTCTAGAGACACTAATTATTTAAGTCTCAATACTGTTGAGAGTTAGCAGATATTATGCCAAATTTACATTTGGGGTAAACTAGGGCATGGAGAGAGAAAGTAATTAGCTCAAGGTCACACACAACTTAAGAATTAACTTCCAGTTGCTGTGCAAAAAGAGGACTCGGGATCCTTTCAAGGGGAAAAAGCAGTATGTCACATTTATTACCAGAAACTAAATTACTAACTATCTTAAACACACACACACAGACACACACACACACACACGTTCTGTAGTTGTATAGCTACCAGTCTTTATCCTGGCTAGAGATCGCAGTTTGGGTCCGTTGCAGGAATTCGTGGCTCATGGCAGCTACTTGGCCAGGGAAGCTGGGCACGAGGACAGCGGGGTCCTTATCGGGCGTGCACCGACACTCTTCTTTGATGGTGTGCAGAACACTTCTCCTCCCCCAAAGCCTTGCAATCTCACTCAGTCTTTTACAGGTTTTTTACTTCAGTGCAAACTTACGAGTTTTGCTGTGTCATGTCACTTCTCTGTGGCCGTTGATTGCTGGACAATAGCAGACATGACTTTCAGCTGTTCTTGGTGTCTTGATTAAGTTTGTTCTTTTGTTTTCTGGGGTGGATTCTTCTTTTGCTTTTTAGGGATGTGTTCACACTTTTCAGCCATTTGAAGTGTGGACTCCACACTTCATCAGGACAAGCTGGCAGTTTGTGTCTGGTTCACACGTACATACACCCTCCATTCATACTTTGTTCAAATAAGATTACCTATTCATCTAAAAGTTTAGAAAGAGTTTTGTACAAGATGGAGTACATTTGGTCAAAATGGGGTTTTACATTTACAATATGGAGTATGGCTGAGAGGAGTTCAAATATTACAGACAAAATTGTGAGATGGTGATTAGACATTCTGAGTAATGTTATGAGAATGTTCCTTCTCTGCTCTGGGTTGAAAACAACTTTAATAATAGACACACTTATTACCTAAGGACAGATAGATATAAACTTATATAGCAAAGCAGGCTGGGAGTGAGTGGCTTAGAGAAAATGACACGGCTTTCCTTCCCAACCATGAGAGACAAAAGGACAGGGGTTTGAGCCCAGCACTCCCCAATATCTAACCAAAGAACAGGGGGATTGCCTCAATTAGCAAAGCAGTGGATTGTTAATTGGCAATAAAGCCACAAATGAAAAGCGGAGCTGGACAAACACCTCCAGGAATGAATCAGTTATCAAATCTATATCTAAAGGCACAATTCTGGGAATGACTATCTTCATTTTTATATATATATATATATAATATATAATATTATAATATATAATATATATATATGAATGAATTTATATTTATATTATAAATGAAGACTGGCACAAATAAAGCTGTTAAGTAATTAAGACTAGGTAGAGATTGACAAATAAGGGTATGAATGAACAAAGCTGTGAATGAAGCTATGGGCTTACAATTTTGGTCCGGAAGAGAGGGGTGATTACCTGTAAAATCCATTTTTTCCTCCCCTCTAATAAAAGGAGAAAATTGAATGCAAATATTTAGGTCAGGATTGTAAAGTGCAATTGCTCTAGGCTGTGCTTTCCGACACTAAGAACACATCTGAATTCTCAGAATAGGAGTGCTTTCTTTCCAACAACACAGAATCATGTTTCAATAACAATTCCATGCTCACCGATCCAGGTCTGCAGGTCTTCCTATATACAACAGAGAAGTTATTTCAAGGGTTTGTTGGCATGACAAACCGCAGCTCTATGAACCTAGGGCAAGTATGGAACTTGGAGAGTTACAGAAGGGAAGTGGAAAACCCAGAAACTAACAAACTGAAGAAGTTAAAGTGGGAGAAATGATCTGTTCACCCAGGAAAAAGTTCACCCTAGGCTGAGGATCACCCAAAGCTTTTGAACCACTTCAGTGTTTCTGTGAAATGTCCCTGAGCAATACACACACAGGCACTTAAGCGTAGTATTGGTTTTCTGTGGTTTCCTCAGAACAGGGTGAATTTTACCCACAATGGTTTAAACACAATCGTACTATCTTGCTGGGAAGGGGGTGGAATTATTTACAAAAGGCTTGATCACAGAGGATTCAGAAACATATAGAAAAACCGATCAGATACAGCATTTAATAAAGAGTGGCTCTGGAGCAGGGGTGTTCTCCCCCCTCCCTCACTTTCCACCTGGTATCTGCAGCAACGCCAACTCCCATTATTTAAAAAAAGACATGAACCAGGTCCTGAAAGAGCATGATATTGGCTTACAAATAATAAATGTTGGGTTCTTGTTATTTGTTTTCTGAGCCTTTAGGCTACACTTGGTTTATGTTTTCAAAATTTTCTCAGCAATCAAGATTAACAATGTATTTAAAAACAAAAAACCAAAACACACAAACACATTGTTCTGTGTTTGTACAGCACCTAACACACAGTGGCACTGGTCCATGCCTGAGACTCCTAGGTCGTACCGTAACTGAAATAATAAATGAAATCTGAGATTGACATGCCATCTCTTGATTTTACCTTTAAGAAAAAACATCAAATATCAAGAGACTCATAAAAATCACGAGTTGGCAATGCTGCAATCTGTCTGATGTCCCTCCTCTAGTCTTCTGAACTGAGTTATGGGGTAGATGAGAGTCCTGCTTTTATGTTTTCACCGCAGGGTTAGAGGGGGGACTGTTGCTTTGCATCCATATCAGTTACTCTGATCAGCTTTTGCCTCTATAAGGATCTGTTCTCTCCTGAGAGAAAGTCTGATCTGGTTCACTATTATCCACTACAAAGTTCCATATTTCTCCCTGGTCGTGTCTACTGATATGCACACCTTCCTGATCTGTGTCTCAGCAAGTACATGTCTCTTGAGAATCTTACATCTGTACTCAAGAGGTCGCTCTTCTCATGCACAGAGATTCACCCCTTCATCATGAGGAGAATCAGCTGATTTCCTATTTCTCTAGTGTTAGATTTTCTTTTAACCCAGGCTGAAAAAGCATAAAGATAATAAGATGTCTGGCACATATTTCATGTGTATTATGAAACGATCTCAGAAAATGCATCCTCCTATTTGTTATATTATTTAACTAAATAGTCATGCAATAAAAAAAATTAGAAAACTTTTTTCTGAAGGGACTGAAAGCTTTTGTGTATAGGTTGCATTGAAACTTAGTAGAGGAGGGTACTTTTAATTTAGATTGAAGGACTATAAGGAATTCACTCAGTACAGATTGATATGTTTAAACAAGTTTTTACAGCTCTCTCTTCCTCCTTTAAGAGTTAGTATGAAATTATAACTGTTGCAGTGAAAAACTTAGCATATGGGTTATTTTACTGGCAGGGTTGTTTCTTTCTCATTTTGACATGAAGCACAGAGAAGAAGGTGGGGGAAGAGACACATTCAATGACCATTTCCCAAAACAACGTACACTCTGATGAATCAGACCAGAGCTTCCAAAAAAACAAAACAAAACAGGTAGCTGCATTTTCAAGGTTCCTTCCCACCCATGTCCCCTCTGCTCTGCTTCCTTCAGCTATGGGAGACCCTGAGACACACCACAGCTCCCTTCTGGCAAACCACAGTAGGGTCACCAGATTGAGAAGCTCCACTTCTCAGGTAGCTTTGACTTAGGGTGACCAGAAAGCAAGTGTGAAAAATCAGCACAGGGAATAGGGGGCAATAGGCACCTATATAAGAAAAATGTCCCAAATATTGAGACTGTCCCTATAAAATCAGGACAGCTGGTCACCCTAATTCAGCTTCAACTTTCTCCACCCATCATATCCTAGCCCCTATCAGCAACAGAGGGCAAAGGTAGGGACTAGCTGGACCCAGAGTTGTCCTGAAGAGTACATATCTGCTAGAGGTAGTGTCTCCACCATTGACCTGGGTGATCCTCAGTCTGACAAGACTTAGCATGTCTATGAGACTGGGACCCTTGCTTTTGAGGCTTAACATCTCCAAGGAGCAGGGCCTGGATGATTGGAAAGTAGAGAGACCGACAGGGGTGCAAAGCTGGGAAGTAGATCTTCCTGCTGGTTCCCCTGGAGTCTGATCCTGTGAGGTACTGAGCACCCTCAATCAGCACTGACAAAAATAGTAGTTAAGGGTGCAGATCAAACCTCATCCCCATTGCCCAACCCAGATCACGGACCCCAATATTCAGCCCATCTCCCAAGTTCCATGCTCCCTTCTCCCCCAAATCCATTCTACACCATAAGGATTTTGAAATTTTAGTGTCTATTTGTCATGCACTTAAATATGAAATAAACATGAAAAACTACAGCAATGGCTAGTATTACTTTTGCATGTAATAAAAGTATCTAACACAGTGACAGGCAACCTAGGCTAGTGAGTGGGCCGCATGAGTGACTTTCCTTTATCTCAGTGAGCCATAAGATTGAAATCGGGCATGTGCACAAACCATGAGTTCACAAATAAACTTAAATACATTTAATACAGGCCGAATATTTCATAATGAGTTATAGAAAATGCTTATTCATATATTAATAGAATTGTCAACTTCAATTAAATTAAGGAATTTAGTTAATCAAAATTATCAGTAGATTAAGTAATTTTGTAATTAATATTAATTACATAACATTACAATAATATAACATTAAGTATTTGTCATTTTTAATTGCCAAAAATTCAACAAGCTGTCAAATCAGTACACTTCTTGTACAATTCTTTCATGCATGTGAGCAACTTTTAACAAAATGCGTCATGGGCTGCACATAGAAGCCTGATGGGCCGCAAGTTGCCCACCACTCATTTAATGTATGTGGGCAGGCTTGAACATTATGCAGTGCAACAGCTGGAAACAAGAAGCAACCCCAGGCAGCCAGCTCTCTCCAGTCCAGCACATTCTGAGAACCTCTGCTCTAAAGCATCACACTAGAGAATTTTGCTGCTAACAAACAGGCTGATGGGTGGCCTTCCTATCTCAGTCTCTTACAATTGTCAAGACAAAAAAGGACATGGATCACAAAGAGTGATGCTTTATATATTATTTAACAATGACTGAGGTTTCAGTACTATTCTGTGTTAGTGCACCTTCAATGTAAATTATTTAACACTTGACAGCTTTGCACAGCTAGTAGAGCAACCTAAGAATCCTAAGTAAAGATCCTTTTGTATTAGTTATCTACCTGTGTGCAATCCCTTATTCCAGGCATTGCTAAAAGCTCCTGTAAATTGGCATCCTGACTGTTGAATTTTTCAGGAACATACTAGATAACTGCAAGTCTGCCAAATGTCTGTTCTATCTGAACTGTCAATATAAAAAAGGAGAGTTTTGATTCAAACCAAGCGATTGCCCTAAGATGCAAATAATGGGCTCTAGGGAAGATAGTGTCTCGTATCAGACACTCTGAACCATGGGTGATGCACAGGCAATGAGGATACATGGCAAAGCGGGGTGTAAGTCAATAGAGATGGCTACAAACAACCCAGGGTGATGGGAAAGTGCCCGCTGAACTCTGAGAGGAATGTATTACACTGCTCACAGAGCGGATGTTTCTGCATGATACGGACTAGAAGAGTATAATTTTGTCCATTCCTCGGGAAAATGGAGGGCATGGGGAAGTAGGAATGGGGGTACAGAGTATGGAGTAGAATGGGGGGCCCTGGTACAGGAAACTGAGGGCACACAGAACCCTGGTGGGGGACATGGGAGGGGGGAGGAGATTGCAGGAAGGCCCTGAGAAAGAAGGGGACGGGAAGTTGGTACCTTGGACAAGGGGAATAGATGGATGCAAGAAGCCCCTGGCACGTGCAGTAAACTCAGCCTGCAGAGTTTACAGACTATGACATGTTACATAGCCTAATCTATTTGTTAGCCCCAGATATTTAAATCCCAGAGCAATTTATAGCTTGGGCAGCAACAATGCAAACTTCCATCCTAACCCCACCCATTAGCCTCCACAGTGACTCAGAGGCAACACTTGTCCTGTGTTCACGCTCCGTTCCCACCCAGATCTTGGCTTCTCTAGCGAGTAAGGATGAAGAACACTAAATAAGGATAAGAACACTAATCCAGGAACCTATCCCTGCAACAAACCCTGTTGCCAACTGCCCGCACATCGACTCTAGTGACACCAGAGGTCCTAAGCACATCAGCCACACCGTCAGGAGCTCATTCACTTCCACATCTACTAATGTAATATATGTCATCATGTGCCAGCAATGCCCCTCTGCACGTACATTGGCCCATCTGGACTGTCACTACACCAAAGAATAAATGGACACAAATTAGACATAAAAAACGGTAACATCCATAAGTCAGTAGGAGAGCACTTCAATCTCCCAGGACCCTGTGTAGCTGACTTGAAAGTTGCCATACTTCTATTAAAAAACAAAAAACTTCAAAAACAGACTTCAGCCAGAAACTGCAGAGCTGGAACTCATATGCAAACTTGACACAATCAGACTGGGTCTGAATAGGGACTTGGAATGGTTCTCTCATTACAAAAAGTAATTGTCACTGTTCACACAGTCTCACCCTCTAATCAATGGTTGTGAATAGGCCTCATCTACTCTAACTGAATTGACAAAGTGGGTTACAGCCCACAAAAGCTTATGCCTGCAAAAATTAAATTTGTTAGTCTTTAAAGTGCTACAGGACTCCCATTGTTTATGCTGTGTACAGACTAACATGGCTACTACCCCTCTGAACTTTTCACCATGGAAGGCACTGAATTTAGCCATATGAAATGGAAATCTACCAACTTCACGAAAAAACTCGCACACATACCGACAGACATCTTCCTCTCAAAGTGCAAACAAATGGACATCATACCGAATGGACTGAAAGTGAAAAATCCCTTACGATCGACATATTATATAGACTATGGTGAGAGATTGTGTCACACACCCTCAGAAAACTACGGAACCACCAGATCAGCAATCTGTACAGTAAACAGGAGAAGATCAAGACAGAACTCTCAATGCTGGATAAAGGCATCTGATGAAGTGGGTTGCAGCCCACAAAAGCTTATGTCCACAGAAATTTGTTCGTCTTTAAGGTGCTACAGGACTCTCGTTGTTTTTGCTATATTTTCATAGAGCATGGACACTCAGCTGGTGGCAACTGCCCTGAGACCACCAAAGTACTTCACAGACCGATAGCTGAGCCCTCGCTCCTGGAGTTCCCTCCTGCAGCAGACTGTGGAAAAAAGTGTGCCTGCCTCAGTTTCCCCTTCATTTGCCTGTTGAAAGGAATATAGTCTGTCCCATTCAATGGCCTACCTTTGGCATAATTTATTCATCTGTACAGTAATCTGCAAAACCCTCATGAAAAAAGCATTCTCCCCAAACCCTAAAGTACAACAGGTTTCCATGCCACCCCCATAGATTCCAAGTCACCCACTTGGGAGTCAGTGCCCAGCTATTCCTAACTCCTTTCGGCTGTTCCAGGGTCCCTGTCTCTAGGCCTTCTATCTGAGGGTTGCCAGAGTCACTTCTCTCCTGCAACTCTGCTACCACAGACACTAAGTCAGGTCTCCTGCAGAAAAGCCCCTCACATGGTTCTATTCCTCATGGCTCCTGCCCATGAGCCAACCTTGCTCAGGAAATATCCCTCCAGAGTCAACCCTTGTTTCTAGCTTGGCCCCCCCACTCAGGTCTACTGCAAGAGAGCTTGACCAGTGCGCCACTGCACCAAGACACCTTACCTATAAGTCCTACCTGGGATCCACCCTCCAGCATAAACCCTCTTGTTTCCATGGTTTTCTTTCCTTTTGCCCACGAGCCTTTGCATAAGCTCTCCAGCAACTCAACAGAGCTCCCCAGCTCTGGCCAGAGCTCCCCAACAACTTTCTTCAGCTTCTCTTCTTCCCAACAGTTCTATGTTCCAGCTCTCTACACTTACCAATTCTTCCTGTCGCCAACAGCTCTATCCTGCTGCTTTCTGTCTCTCTCTGAGGCAATGTCTACACCACAACCTTTGGTCGACACAAGTTATTTCAGCTTTCAGCTGCCAAAATTTGAACATCACTCAGGTGCATAAATACTTGGCTACTTGAATCAGTGCTCCGCATACTCACCAGGAATGCTTGAATCACACTTTTTGCATTGATGCACCACAGGTAGGTATCCCAGTGTGCTACTCACTGCCATCTTGTGCAAAATCTTTCTGGAAGATTTTCATGTGTTTAATATAAATGGAATAGTACATGGAATCTCTGGGACCTAGGAGATGCATGCAAATTTCTCCCTCCTATAATGCCATCCATTGCCTAGAATTTTTGCTATTTTATCTTTTAAATCTAACAAACTCGAAGCATAGAATTCACAGAACTCTACCCTATTTTCATGAATGTTACAAACACAAGATGCACAATTCTCATGTAATTGCAGACCTGTAGGAAGTACCGCAACAACAAGGACACGATGGTTCATTTGAAGACAGATTCCCAAGGGCCACAGTGACAAACAATTCAAGGTGGTTGGGGGCATTCATAGAACAACTGCAAATGGTGGAGCACTGCTTCTGGGCCTGGGAAGCAAGCAGACTTGTGGGATTGCATCATAATGCAGGTTTGGGATGACAAGCAGTGGCTGCAGAAATTTTTGATGCAAAATGTGACATTCTTGGATCTGTGTGCCATGCTTGTTCCTGTGCAGGGACACAAAATGAGACTTGAATTGACATTGGAGAAATAAGTGACAATTGCAATGTGAAAGCTTGCAGTGCCAAATTGCTACTAGTCAGTGGGAAATCATTTTGGAGTTGGAAATCCAGCTGGAGCTGTTATCATGCAAATGAGTAGGGCCATTAAGCATCTCTTATGCAGGACTGTGATCATGGCAACATGATCATGGATGGATTTGCAGCTATGGGGTTCCTAAACCATGGTGGCATGATAGATGGCATGCATATCCCTATTTTAGCACCAGCCCATCTTGCCACAGAGCACATCAACAGAAAGGGCTACTGTTCTGTGGTTATGTAAGTGTTGGTGGATCACCAGGAATACTTCACTAGTATCAGTGTGATTTCGTGAGGGAAGGTGCTTGTTGCTCACATCTTTAAGAACATAGGACTGTTGAGAAAGCTCCAACCTGGGATGTTGTTTCCCAAGCAGCAGATTACTATTGAAGATATTGAAATTTCAGTAGTGTTCCTAGGGGACCCTGCCTACTCCTTGATCATGAAGCGATCCCCTGGCCACTTTGCCAGCACCAAGAAAAGATTTCTCTACAGGCTCCCCGGGCGCAGAACAGCATCTGAATGTGCTTTAGTAGAGTGAGGCAGTGACAGATGGACAATTTCCTGAAGTAACTTCATTGAATTAAATTTACTGAATTAGGCTAATACTTTTGGGGTCTATTGTATTAAAAGCACACTTGTGCATGTGTTATTTATGTATTTCCCTGGGAAGGGTAAAGAAGAGACCAGCCAGGGGTGATTAGGCAAATTCATAGGTTGTATAGTCCCCGCCCCATCCCGCAAGGTCTATCTGTACTATTTCAAACTAGATTCTCCAGAGACCAAAAGCCAAAGGTAGGGTTTTGGGATAAATAGCCTGGTCTTGAACTGACTCATGCCCTTACTGCTGATTTAGCAATGTGACAGGACCCCAGCTCCACAGATGACCCCAATATTCAGGGTAGGGTAGAAAGACTGGGCCTAGCAGAATCCCCATTCAGATTGGGGTGAGTTCTGGAAGTTATACACATTCATGTAGATTCTTTTATTCTTTTCCAAGAAAGTTTCTCTGTAATGGTTTTTACCTTAATAAAGTAGGTTTGCACAGGAAGTGCTGTGCAGTAGCTTATAACTGTGGACAGAGACTCTGTAAAGAAAGCAACTTAGGCAACGTGTTCTTAGGCAACGTGGCCGTGCTCAGCAATACAAAATGGAGGCAAGGAGCAGTGTAGGCTAGGAATACCTAGTAAAAAAGGAGAGACAGGCATCGTCATCCAACCAGGCAACAGCTTGGGAGCTGGAAGCCAATAGTGGGTGCCCCTGCTGAACCACTAGAGGAGAAAAACAGATGCAGTGGACCTGCACCATGACAAAAAGGAACCTGGTAGAGTTTACACACTAGATTGAGATTTTTTTTTCCTCCCTACACTCCACAGATTATATTATGTTATATCTTGCCTAGTACCTGAAGCAAAGGGAAGCCAGCAGGGTAGAAGTGTTGAGAGTACCAGCTGCCTGAAGAGAGTAGAGCCATCACAACCACATGCCTTCATGTTCAGCTCTTAAGGGAGGCTTTGAAAAAAGTTTGTCAGCCACACTAGTGTTCTCTGGGCCTGGACCTTTGAGTGCTGTTAGCAATGGGGAAGTGCTTGCTGTACATTTATAAATACAAGTGGATATATTGCTGAACCCGTGAATTATGGGGTGCGTGCTGGCTGTACATTTACAAATACAGCATGCTTTGAGTATGGCTATTCATACTGCAAGATTTGTTGTGAAATAAAACAAAAAATTCTATTTTTGGAAAATCACACTGAGTAGGGGAAAGTGCAGAGAGACTGCAAAAAATATATTGTTTGGTTTGACATAAGTTAAAAGGATGGAAGTTTAAAACTGGAAAGGGATTACACATTTGTCCATTTAAGTGCACACGTAGCCTGTTATGGCTACAAGCCCTCCCCCAACTCAACTGGGCTCTCACAGCTCGACATTTGTGAAGCTGTGGCTTTCCTTGCTGTCCCTAGCATGGAGCAGTAGGAGTAAGGATGGGCCTATAATGCCCCATGGTATGTTTGAGGGCATACAGAGCAGTGACCATGGAGTTCTCCAAGGAGAACAAAGGCCACTTAAGACCAGGATTTTGGAGCCTGCGTCCCAATGCATTTCCTTCTCCTGGTCCTGTTGAGACTCCTGGGCCACTCAAACCCTTCTGCACAATTTGCTTACAGGACCTCCCCCATCATAGCCTGCATAGTCCTCTCTCTCCTCCTCAGGCTCAGATGTTCTGAAGCTGTGAAGGGGGCACTCCTCAGGGCCACCACAGCAGAAGCTACTGACAAATCCAGGAGTACATCTGTCTTTTTATAGTCACAACAGAAAGGGAAAGATGTGTTCCAGGACTCCTCCTTGTTCCCATAAACACTTTAAGCATTTTCTATAGACACTTCAGCTTTGGAGTGCCTCAGCACAGCCCTGTTCTTCAGCTCCAGCCACAGTGAGCAAGGACTTTAAGGGGCACATGGGTAGCTATCAGATTTCCGTCCGTTCCACAGGTATGAACATAGGGCAGTGGCAGTGAATAGTGGCACTATTTCACCACAAACACTGGCGGTTTTAGCCAATCCCATGCCAGAGGCTCAAAGGCAGAGATAACTCAGCTGTTCCTGGCATCCAAGCCTCCCAGGCCTGTATGCCACTAGTCTGTTTACTTCAATGGTACCAACTGAGCTCATGATAGAACTGTGTGGGAGACTGTCCTGCTGCAGAGGAAATAATAAAAGCAACCATCCCTAGAAAATATGGGGAAAAGAATTACAGTCTCTCTCAGGAGGATAGAAGGATGTCTAGGCACATAAAGTGACCCACAAGACCATCCCTTTCCCCCTCCCCATCTAACCCAACAAGGGAATGAAAAGCAGATGTCAACTCTACCTCTTCTGTAGAAGTAAAACAATGAAAAAAAATCAGTACTGTTGTCTTGTTAATTTGGCGATGGGCCAGGCACCCTCTTTAAACACAATGCATTTTTCTTTATACTTACTCATGGTCTCTTCCCTTTTAGACTCATTCACACTCATCTGCTAAGACAATAGAGGAGTCTTGAACAGGTCCTGGCATGTGGGACGGTTGAAGTCCCCCTGGCCTTTTGGTAGCTTTCTGCAGTTACTTTTCACATGACAGCTGCTGATCTGTCGTACCCCTTTGCTTGTAGTGCCTGTGCAATCTGTTCATACCCTGTTTTCCTGAAAATAAGACCTACCCCGAAAATAAGTCCTAGCATGATTTTTCGAGTATGCTTGAAATATAAGCCCTACTCCAAAAATAAGCCCTAGTTACAGTTTACAAGCAGTTCACAAGTAAAGGTCCCCATACACTTTACACTCATGGAAAAAAATAAGACATCCCCTGAAAATAAGCCCTAACCCATCTTTCAGTGCAAAAAATAATATAAGATCCTGTCTTATTTTTGAAGAAACACGGTAGTTGTCCATGTTCCTACAGTTGGTCTGCTTGCACCGCCTCTTCTTCCCATGGGCCTAAGAGATCCAGCCTCCAGTCTATTCCAGGTAGGAGTGCTTACTAGTGCATGGAGCCACTGTAGTCAGTTGCACCCAACAAGGGAGAGCTGTTAGATGTGCTCACCTAGGTAGGTAATCAGGAGAAGGCATTTAAAAAACCAAACCAGGTTTGAAGGGGGTGTATCACTTGTGGTCTGACCTGGGGGCAGTGAAGTTTATAGTTGTGATCAGAGCAGTCACAGTTGCAGAGAATGGGGCATTGTGGGATGGCTGCTGCGGGACTGTTAGCGTCCACACAAGTCATGCAGTGTCAACACGTGCACTGTGTCAACCTTGGTAAGTTGACCATGGCTCCATGCTGTTCAGAGAAGTGATTTTACTGCATCCCTGTGATAGCAGAAAAATGCCCCAGAGACAATTTTGTGCATAGGCACACAATCAACAGGACAACATAAGTCTCCTTGCACTGACCACAATTTCTCTTCTCCTCGGTTCTCAACCACCTTTCCTGTCTTTCCTAGAGCTCAGCTGCCCTCCTGAGTTCAACCGAGAGGCAGTTAATCGCAGGTGCACTGGCCTCTTCCTTCCTCAGAGGGCCAGTGCCCTGATGCTACCAGGACAGCTCTCAGTGCTCAATCCATTTCAGTCACTTCCCATCTAGAGATTTCAAATCCCTGACCGCCTTACCAGATTCCTAAAATATTATAGCACTCTTTCCTGGCTAATTAGTGTACCCAGCCCATTGCAAAGAGCTTGCACAAACCTATGCACAACAAATGTCTACAGCCCCAAAGTGGAGTGAGGACTACATTCTCTGTGCTAATCCACTCCAGTAGTGTAAAGAAGATGGGTAACTAGCTCTCATCCTGAGTCAAGACACCTTTTAAGCCACAAAAAATATGGAAGTCGAGCTGCTCTACTTCTGGAAAGTGAAAGATGCAGAAAAATCTACCATGTCAGGTAAACACTCTCATCCAGGTTCTCTCCATGCATACGAATGCTCATTTGAAAAGCAGGACCTCATCCCATGAGGTAGGGCAGGGGTCGGCAAACCGCGGCTCCCGAGCCGCATGCGGCTCTTCAGCCGTGGTAAGGCGTGGCTCCGGAACGCGTCTCCCCTAGTGACTAGGGGACCAGATCAAAAATTCTTCCCCTAGTGTGAGCCCCCACTCTCCAGCTCAGCCGCCGAAATTGACCAGGACGAGTCAATTTCACGGCAGAGAGTGGTCTGAAGTGCTGGGTGCTGGGGTGCAGTGTGTTGGGTGCTCCATTCATCCGATCCTAGCCCGGCCCCTCTGTCAAATTTGAGAACACATTGTGGCCCCGTGAGTCAAAAAGTTTGCCCACCCCTGAGGTAGGGTAATGCCAGAACAATTGTAAAGAGATATTTGCATTGATAGGTTTCTATTTGAGTTGGTCTCTACACAGTGAGCTTTCCACATAAATGTAGTTTAAATGAAGACAGCAGGCATACAGAAAATGCCTGTTAGAGCAGAGTGAAGCATTACTAGGTGAAATTAATCTCACTATTTGCAGATTATTCATGGATATTTTGTTTTAATCATATATATTTGAATAATTTTAAATCATTCACACCAGGTTCAAGATTTGAACCATTAAACTGAAGCTAAATATTTATGGTCAGATAAGCCCATGATATTCTTTGGAGGCTCAGTGACAAGAAACAGATTCCCCCACCTAGTTTAAAAATCCCACTCACGGGCCTCCAGGGTATTGACTTGACTTCGGGCACTGAGCCATTTGCTAGCTGTAAGGTGGCACCAGTGCTTGGGTAGTTTTGAAAGTGCCAATCAGCAGAAACACAAGCACCTGAGGGGGCGCCTGAGCTACAGCTTGGAAAGTATCTGTGGCGTCTACATAGTAGGTAGGGCTCCTGTCCAGGCCTCCCTTAGAAATGGCCCTAGGGGAGGAGGGCGGTCTTTTACAGAACAGTTTTGATCTTGAACCTTTAGAAACGTTGGTTATTTACTTTTATAGCTATATAAACCTGGATTTTAAGAAGGTAAAATGGTACTGCTGTAAATGTTAGACACTCCAGAGTTTTATTTACCAAGTACTGATGAAGGAAAATAGGTCTATTAATACTTAATTTCTCACGTTTGTACCACCAGGAAAGGTTAACAACTCAGGCGCTGATTCAGCATGCTACTTAACATGCTGAATTTTAAGCCAGTGACAACAGAAGGACTCAGATTTAGGCAAGTGTTGTCAAGTATTTTGGTATCCATTCAACAGATTTAGAGATACTAAAAGAAAATAGGGGAGAATTTCTGATTGATAGTTAGCAGCTAATTCTCAGCTGCATTTTTACAGGCCATTGACAGTCAACTTCGCTGAATACTAACGCAGTCCTTTTGTTTTGCAGTTAACAAAAATCAAGCAGCTAAAGTATGCTCAACATTTAGCATAAGAACAGCTGGGGCCAATTGTCTTAAACAGAACTGGTGAAAGCTTTTCCACTGAAACATCTTGTAAAACAAACCACTTTACAACTAAAGTGAAGTTTCACCAGAGCTTTCATTTTGCTTGAATATTTCTGCATGCCAAACTGAAAATCCTTCAGTAAGTGTTTTATTTTCAAAACAGTTCTTACTGAACGCTTTTTTTATTTTTAAACGAACCCCCCTATTTTTCCAATGGAAAAAACAAAATATTGGTGACACACAAAACCCCCTGAATTACATATGAAAAACTGGAGTTTTTCCAGCCAGCTCTAGCTGTAAGAATGGAATCCCATTTCCCTAAGCGTGAGAATTCACTGCCTTGCCTAAGAACTTTTTTTATTTCTAAGTAGAAATTCTATGTAGTTTTGATTGGAAAATAGGCTTTGCAATAAACTAATGATTTATTGGTGGCTGGAACGACTGATCTTCCTTGAACCCAGTAGAACAAAAAGCTAATACAGTTGATGTCAACTGCAATGTCTGTTAGGCTGTAAGTAAAATCACAGCTTTCTTGACGTGGGATCTGAGGACTAGATCCCAGCTCCCTGAGTATGGAATTCTAGGATGGGGAATAGAACTCCACTCACTTGGATGTGGGACATTGCACCAGGACTATAAACCCAAGCCCCAGCTATGGTTGCCATCTGTCAGGTATTCAGTGTTGTTGCTGTTGTATGAGTCACAGGATTAGAGAGACAAGATGAGTGAGGTAACATCCTTTGTTGGACCAACTTCTGTTGGGGAAAAAAAAAAAGAGAAACTTTCAAGCTTACACAGAGCTGACCTGAAGAAGAGCTCTACATATGTTCAAAAGCTGGTCTCTCTCACCAACAGAAGTTGGTCCAATAAGAAATATTACCTCACCCACCTTGTCTCTCTGAAATGTGGGACAGTCCCATCTCTGAACTTAAAGAAAGCCAAAATCCCTATATTATGTTATTGCTATATTATCACCTACAATTCAGGGTGCTCAGCATTATAAAAAAAAGTGTATAACAAGTAAACCCACCTCATAACTGTTATCAGTCAATTTCAAAGCACTTCATAAAAGGAACCAAGTATAATTATTCCCATTTTACAGCTGGGGAAATAGACACACCCAACCTTGAGATAGCTTGTAGGGAAAAAGCTCTCTCTTTCTCTCCTGCAGCCTATGGAAAGGTACCCCAGCTTGGGAACCATAAGAAAATAAATTCAAAGCTTACTACTTCTACTACTATTTTTCCTGTACTTCATAATCCTTATTATTGAGCAAGCCTTCATATCCTCTGCAGAGGACCAGTTAGAACACCCTTGAGGGCAAGGTGTGGTGTCTATTCAACAATAACACCCTCCATCAACAGCCATTCAGGCCATGCAGTGGTTTGCCCTTTCTCACAACTCAGCCCCCCCAAAACCAAGTTACTTATAGTCCCCCCCATTCCAAATGGAAAAGAAATCCAACAGATAACAGGCTAGTGATCTTATATCAGGTCTTCAACCTCATGCTACATCAAGAGCACTTTACATCTTTTTCCTTGGAGGCAGGTAGGGGAACCCAGACCCTCCTATTCCTCTAGCTTTCAACCCATACTAAGTAGCTAAGTTTTACTCCCTCAGATGTACTGCTGCTTCTCTAGGGTACTTGAACATCCTACCTTCATCTGCTTCCAGATTCCTCTGAAAGAACAGCTCATTTGAGTACAATCCTTAGAGGTTCCAGTGGTCATACCACTTCCTCCCAATCTGTATCCAGCACCAAGTCCTTCTAAGTACGTGCATATATCTGAGCCAGACTAGCACCAGCCCACTACTGGCTGAGCTGCAGCTTTTTACCCCAACTGTTGCAGCATATTAGTCACATAATTAGCCACAGGTGGAAAATAGTTGCTCTAGCCATTAACCCTTTAGTAGCTGTTGCAGTACGGGTCTATATGGCCTTCTACTCCCCTCTTTGAAGCATACTATTTCTAGTACCTTCACTTTACAATGCCCAGATTCTCAAAGGTAGTGATGCGCCTCATCCCCATTTATTTCAGTGGGAGTTAGGCACCTAAAGACCTTTGGGGATCTGGGTCGAGATAACTGATGTGAGCATTGGGACTAGAACCTAGCTAAGTCTCAGCTGAGACTGCTCCCCTATTTAAAAACCGGGAGTAGGTGGGTGGGCACAAGCCCACCCACCGCTAAAGGCTCCCCCCAGCATAGGGGAGGAACCACTGGACCCGGGTCCAACAGATTACGGGGGACAACAAATGAAAAAACAGGAAAGGGTGTGGGGGTCACAGGGTCAAACGTAGGAAACCAGAAGGGGACACTGAGCAGAGAACCCTGGACAGCACCCACTGCTCCTCGAAGGTGTCCAGGGAGCCAGCGGATGCCACCCAAAGGAACTCTGCCTGGAGACATGAATTTAGGAGAGAATGGAAATAGGCCCCACAGTCACAGAGAGCCCCCCCTATGATTTTCTTACATGTAACTATTTGTTGCCAATGGGAATACTTGCTATCAGATGAATCTGTCTTGTGTTAAATAAACGTTTACTTGCTTTCAATCTAAACATATCTAGTTGCTGTGTGTTAAGCAGAGCGGTGACCTGAAGTGTAACTGGTAAATTGGGGTGCAGCTCCTTTGGGAGCAGCCAACCTGCGAATTCGGAGAGCGTCCAGCGGAAGAGGGGCTGGGCACTGAGCGTGCCTATCACTAACCTGGAGACAGAGAGAGGGGTCCATGTTTGTCCAGAGCGGTGTGCTTGTGTTGCCCGTAGCTGGTGGAGTTGTGGCGCTGACCCCTGGCAGGCACAGAAAAGGTTTCCTCACGCTACGGGCAGGTGGTAGCGAGGTACCTCATGCCCCTGGGTACTGCGGGCCAGCATCCCAAGCGGGTGTTGCCCAGAGGCCAGGAAGAGCATGGCCCTCAGAGACTGGGCGAGCCCTGGTCTCTCTAGGGGAATTTCCTCTCCCTTCTGCTCCGACCACAGCAGAGGCAGGACAGTCACACCAGTGCCAGCTCGGGAGGTACTTGGTGCTTTTGGCTGGGTCACCGGAAAATCTCAGCTCCCGGGGGGGCAAGTTCTCGCCCTCATGGCTCCCCCCCCCCAAAAGGCACCAACACATGAGCCCTGGAGTCCCAAAACCCAGAAGGCCCATAAGAGCCCAGCATGGATCACAAAACCCTCACGATTTCAGAGCTAACTTCAGAGCGGGGAGAGGGGCGGGCTGCTCCGGGCTGCCCAAAGGGGCGTGTCTGGCCGCAGCTGCCCCCCGCTGACTTTCCGGAGCCCCGCGAGCCCCCACGGGCCCGGACTAGATGCGGATCGTCCGCACGGCTGCTCCCCAGCGCGCGCCACGAGCCGCCCAGGACATTCGCACGGCCCGGGGGGGGGGGGGCGCGGAGAGGCGCGGCACGCAGCTAGCACGTGCGCGGCGGGGCCACCCGCCGCTGGAGCCGTCCCCACCGCCCCGGCCGCCGCGCGGGCCGAAAGGAAACTTCACTGCCCAGGGGCCGCCGGGGCGGAGCGGGCGCCTGCGTGCTGCGATCCCCCGCGGGCTGGGGCCGGAGAACAGCGGGCGGGCGGCCCGGGGCGCTGCAATCAAAGGCTCTCCGTCCCCGGCGGGGTGCATCGCCGCCCTTGGGCACCGGGGGCCGGGCTGGGCTGGTGGCGTTTCTCTCGGGGCGGGAGCGGCCCCCCAGCAGCAGCGGGACGCTGGCGTAGGACGCAGGCCGCTGGCTGTGCGCGGCAGCCGGCGGAGGTAACCCGCGTTGTATCCCGCAGGGCCGCCCACGCTGGAGGGGCCCCCCGGGACCGCATTGCGCGGCCGGCGGGGGAGGGCTACGTCCGGGAGAGGGACAGTCAGGGCACGTCTTGCCCGGATTTCACCAGGTGGGAAAAAGGCCCCCAGGATTTCTCCAGCTGGGGCTCGTTCCTCCCCCCCGGCTCCCCTCTCCCCCCCAAAACGTTACCTGGGAAAGGCGGGTAGAAGGAAGCCTTTAGTGGCCTAAGAAGGGGAGGCTAATGGTGTCTGAGGGTAAAGGCACCGCCGGTTTGTTTTACGGACAGGAAGCAACCGTGTATGAAACACTTCTGCTCTCCGGTCATTGGGGACGCTCTCAAGGGCAGCGCTGCTCGGAGATGTCTTTGGAGCAAAAGCCTTTGGAAGGATTTGGCGGTGGCCTATAACTGGCAGACCCTACAGGTCAGGCCATGATCAGAAGTTGGATGGTCTCATGATGACGCTGAATAACTCGTATCTTTGTCTCTCTGAACAAAAAGCCGATCAGTGCTAGTTCTCCAGGGGTTTATTTCTAAAGAGAATATTGTCAGTCTGATGGCAAGTAACTAACGTTAAATGGGTACGAAAAAGTGATGGCACTGGATTGGTTTGTACAGTCTGCTTGATTGATTGATTTGGTTCATTTCCTTTCCAGCAGAGTTACTGCTAAATCCTTCTCTTCCACACCTTTGGATGGGAAGAATGAGGATGGAAGAGCAGTGGTGGAAAGGAGAGCTTGCAGCAGACATTCATCAGACTCTGAGAATGAAGGTTGGACTTTAGTTCCTTTCCCTCACCTTCCCCATTTCTTTTCGATTCAGCAAAAATGCTGTGGCAGCACCATCAGGCATTATAAGGAAAACAATTAAATGTTCAAGCTGTGGCTCTAAATTGTGAAGTAACTGTCTTCACTAGTTTAGTTAATCAAAGGAGAAGCTACACTTAACAGCTCTGTCCTATAAAAGTTTTAATCATAATTTAAAGTCTGCAAAAACCTTATATATAGGCTAAAAGTATCTGCCTGCTTTTGTTCAGCAGTTTTAACATACACAAGCTGCTGATGACTTAGTGTGTTAAATAAAAAGGGGATACTGGTACTGTGCTGCATGCAATCAAAAGATCTTAAGATCTGAAGAAGTAGCTCTACTTGTTTTCAAACAGATACAGATTGAGAGGCAATTTTGCTACAGACACTTGCTCTTTGGAAGACTGCAGAGAAGTTTGGAGATAAGACTGTAATTGTCTGCTTTGATAAAGCTAGTACTGCATCTATGTGTGTGTGCCTAAAGAAGATTAAAAATTGTGTGATATTTAAAATACCTAAATGAACAATATGTGGGTGGTATTTGAAGGGACTTATGCTGTGTTTTGTCTTGCCCTCTTAATTTAAAAAAGCACTTCCTTTGAGTAGCTAGAAAGGCATTGTCTATTTACATGTTGTATTTCCTTAGGTACACTTCAAACATTTAAAGAATGGCTAAATGCATTTAACTGGGTAACATGAAAGAGTGAGAACAGCAAAGATTAACTATGTGCACTGACTCGCTTTTAAGTTACCATTAACAAAATTAACACGTTGACTATCCAACTACTTTTGTCTCTCCAGCAGGCATTTAACAGTAAATTACGTCAGGTGACTTAATCATTATCAGGTTTTGGCAAGTGAGTTGTTTGTTCTCATGCTGTCACATTGTGGAACAGGTCATGATTCTGAAGTGGGTTGGGGGAGATAATTGATACAAGTAGATCTAGATACAAGTAGATCTAGAGCTCTGAGTGCGAGTGTATTGAGAAAGAAAAAGGCTGTTGCTATGTACAATTTTTTTAGTCTTTTTAAATGTTTTTAACATTTTGGAAAAATGAATCCTTGAAAGGAATGAGAGCTCACAGTAAAACAGACTGAGCCCCCCCAAAGGTCCTTCAGAATAACCAGAAAGATGAGTGGATATACATGGTATTGAAATGGAAAAATACCCATACCTCCACCCCCAAAAAGCCCTCCAGGTTTTCCTTATACATAATAAAGAAGCAAATATGACACAAGCCTTTTTGCAATTTAAAAAAAAAAAGTCCCTTAAAGAGAAACCTAAACGAGGAATGTCAACCCTGCAAGTAGGATGTGATGTCGCTGCCTCATGCTTTTGGGATGGGAGTTTAGAAGAAATTTTTTAATACATAACAGTAGTTAGATTTAGCATGTTTCTAGTCAAATAGATGAAGCACATCTAATTTTGTCCTGGAAGAAAACCATGCATTTAACTAATTAACTTTCAGTGATGGGAAAATCTGCAACAGCAGCATAGAACAAAGAAATCATAAATATTATCTTGCTTTTCTATGACAACGTGATTGCTGTGAGTCTAGTGGTATACTCAGTAAAAAATGGTAAAGCAGATGGTGTTGACCACAAAACAAAGCTTTTTTCCCCCCCTCTTGATCTACTGAGGGGTTTTCTAAACACTTCCAGTATTGTGGTCTGGCACAGCATGTTAATCTGGTCATGGATGGGATGTAGGAGGAGGGAAGAACACACCAATAGATCAGTCTTGGACTAAGCAGGTGAATCTGAAAAGGAAACAAACTGAATTTAGTACAGGTTGTATTTGGCACTGGGGAGAAATACACTTTATGCAGCCCGTGACTCGCAGTACAAATTTCTTGGCAGATTATCCCCTCTTCGGGACAATGCACTTGTAGTTTGTATTTAATGCGGAGAAGAAATTTCCCGTTTCAGAAGCATAAGGATTTCTGAAGGAAAGTTTCTGAAGATTTTTAACTTATTTGCATGTGTTTTTTTGTTTTAAAATGATTTTAAATTTAAACCTAACTGAGCCTTTCTTTGGAAGGTATAACAGCACAAAAACTTCTAAGGGTGCCAGCATAATATGCCTATGACCAAGCTGTACATAATGTACAAAAAAAAAAAAAGAACTGGAATTAGTGTACTCTGAGGATAATTAGGGTCTCTGAAAAAGCTGGCGTTACTGCATGAAGGACTACAGTCCATGCTGTGTATTCATTGGTTGTATGTAATAAATGTTTTGTAATTGAGGGCAGGCACCTGACATACATAGCATGCCTTAAGTTTTCCAGTGTAAATTGGGTTTAGAGGTGTTGGGAAGTTTTGTGCTATAGAGATGGGTTCTCATAAGGCAGAGGAAAAAAATCCTTTGAGTTGGCATGCTAGGTTGGCTGGCTGGCTGGTCAAGAAGCAGTGTTGTGGTTGTTCTGGAGGTAGCGTCTGCTGTATCTTGCTAGTCTACACAGGGTTTGATCATGCAAGGTCTTGAGTGTTCTGACCTGATCCAGAACACTTGAAAACACATGACTACTCCCACCGAAGTCAACATTAAGTATAAGTTTAATGACCTCTCTGGGTCGGGGTAAGAACACTTAACATCTTGCAGGATCGTGCCATAGAGCGCTGCTTGAGGGGGTGGTGGAGCGTTGATGAAGTAGAAAGCAGATTCTGCCCTGCATTCCTCCGCATTCTCTTCTACCCTGTTCATCTGTAGCACTGTGCCAGGGGGTTGAGAGTATGTACTGGTGTCCATGACCTTTATGTCACCTCGGGCCTGTGAAGTGGTAGTCCATGGTGGAAGGACTGACTCCAAGTGTGCTAGCAGACTAATTTGCATTTTAATTCTTTCAGCTTGCAAGAGATTTATGGGACCTGCCGAATGGATAGAATGTGGTAGAAATTGGCCTTCTGATGCTACAATTCTGTGTAGACTTGTACCTCAGCTTTAGGAGTAATAAGTACTCTAGAACAGTGGTTTTCAACCAGGGAGGGTATATGTACCCCTGGAAGTACACAAGGGTCTTCCAGGGAGTACATCAACTCATCTAGATATGTGCCTAGTTTTACAACAGGCTACATAAAAAGCATTAGTACTGACTAAAATTTCATACTGACAGTGACTTGTTTATGCTGTTCTATGTACTATACACTGAAATGTAAGTATAATTTTATATTTCAATTGCTTTTTATAATATGGAAAAATGAAAAAGGAAGCAATTTTTCAGTAATAGTGTTCTGTGATACTTTTCTATTTTTACGTCTTATTGTATAAGCAAGTAATTTGTGAGGTGACACTAGGGGTGGGCACACAAGACAAATCAGACTCCTGAAAGCGGTACAATAGTCTGGACAGGTTAAGAATGACTGCTCTAGAAAGACAGTTAAATAGCAAGTCGTTATTTTTCCTTTCATCTTAAATGCTAGAAAAGAGGGGGAGAAATTTTATTTAGAAGATGATCTGAGCTTGTTTTGGAAACAGTTCTGAGTTGTCCCTCAACCTCCAATGTTTGTGGTTATGTTGGCTTTCTTCCTTCCAGGATATGCACATTTCCTACAATTTAAAAGTGCTCAATAGATCTGCTTGTATTTCCTCCTTTATTCACCTCTTACATGGCTTCTCAAAGCAGTGTGAGTAAGAGCAGGGCTGAATTTCACAAAGCCCATTGATCATGCAAGCTTTAAGAGCCTGTATTGTAACTTAATCCTTCAAAGGCAGTCTTAATTGCTTTGCGAATGAGTGGTCTGTGGGCTTTCCAGCCAGGTGGATAGTTCAACAGAGTTGGTGCTTTGTTTCCAGCAGAAACAGTTCTGTGCCTTTACGTTTTTACAGTGTCTGTGGGATAGCCATTTCCTCTAGGTAAAAGTTACTCCCCCAGCTAGCAGATAACCCTGATAGTAATAAAATAAGTTGTCAAAAGTACTACAAGCAACAGGTTTATGGTCGTCATTCTTGAGGACAAACACACTGCCCTCATCTTTCTCCCAGTGAATAGGAGGGAATGTGTGTTCTTTACATACATTCTCTGGAATCCTTAAACACTTGGCTTCCCCTTCTATTAATTATGCACGGTCTTGCTAAAAATGAGACTACAGTAATTCATCATTTCAACGTTGTAGCCTCTTAAAGGGTGAAAAGCACAACAGTGGATTTAACTAATGTATTTGATGGGTGAAAAGCACAACAGTGGATTTAACTAATGTATTTGATAGGTATATTTTCAATAACTTATAGGTGCTTGGCACAGATAATTGAATTCAGTGTGGTTCAAACATCACAACTGAGTAAACCAGGCAATTCTGTTCCTTTTTTTGTGTGTTCGAAGGGGTGGCAGACATTAGGACATTGCCTCTTCCAGTGTCCTAAACTACTCCAGATTTTGAGAGCAAAATCTAGAAGCGGATTTCCAGGATGCAGCATGTCTGAGACACACTGTATCTCTTCTCTTTATCTTGAAGAACTGAAAAAACGTTAACGTTTGCTTTTAACGTGCCCCTCTAATTTAAATCAGTTGTAGAATGAAAGTACGCATAATCAGCAGTGAGCAACTCCTAATGTTAGGGGGTCTCAAAGGATTGTCAGCCCAGCAACGAAAATTTAATCTGTCCACTTTAAAAACTCCTCCAGCTTTTGAAAGTTGTCACAATAGCAGTACTGGTTGCTAGCTTTAGTTTGCTTATGTTATAGATGGCAGCAGCATATGTATGGAGCTGAAAGGAACAGGTGTCCTATTAAAGTACATGGTTATTCATGATCTCTTTTTCTTTCATCATTCCTCAAAGTTCATCTTTAATTTTTCACAGTCCTTTCTCTAATTCTGCCTCAGATTAACTGCTGAGTGTTTGAATAATTTAAACTAAGCAAAGATAATTTAATGAAACATTCTCTCTAAAATACCAAAGTGGAACTCATGAAGTGGCGAATTTTTAAACATAGTAGCAATTGAACTGTCCTCTGAAATTAGAGTGTTTGGTAATAATTGTGATTTTTAAAATGCCTGGTGTGAGTGCATTCAAGCATAAATATCTCCTTTTACATAAGAACAATGTTTTAACCCTTGTCTGTCTTTGGTGGGTTGCAAAAAATTAAATTTTTAAATGTCCGTATTAGGCACAGATGTCAAGCAGTGGAGTCTGCAGTTTTAATTGCGTATGTTGAAAAGGCTTTGTAAGGGCAGAAATCTGGCAGAATGGTGCAGATATGAAGTGAAAAACATGATACTTATGATCTGAGGTAGCTTTTCTGCTAGGTGAATGGGGGGGAAAATTCTGAAGGTATGGCTCCGTTCTTAAAGTGACAGTGTAAACTGGCAACTTCTTACCAAAGGTGAGGCAGTGTGATCCAGTAGAATGAGCTTTGGATTCTGTTTCCAGATCTGCCCCTCACCTACTAGGTAATCATGGCTTGGTACTTCCCTCTTTTGTGGCTCAGTTTCCCAATCTGTAAAATGGGGATTATGGTACTGTGACCATCTTTGTAAAGCACTTTAAGGTCTACTGATGAAAAGAGCTGTATAAAAGCTAGATGGGTTTCAAATCCTGTACTTTGGTTTACTCCATGTTAGCTTTATTGGTTTGGCAGTGGTATAGCATAGTTGAATTGTTAAGAACTTGTAACTAAATTTTGGAAAGAACTCAGCTTTTGTTTCTCCAGAGGTCCAGCTGAGTTTGAAGGACTGGCAGTTAGCAAGATTCAGGTTTTTTCCTAGCTTGATCTGGAGTTGAGACATAAACCTGGAACATCCCTCTCCAATGATGCCATTTGAAGACACTAGTCAAGAACCACATGTTTACATGAGTAAAGCTTTTTGAGATTCTTCTACATTTGTCTTCTGGCTAACTTTCTCTTCATTAAATGCAGGTTGTCTGTCTTATTTTTAAAACTGGCAGGTTTATGTGGTAATATTTGTCATTGCTTATTGGATGTGAGATGTTCTGGTCTACTCACTTAAAGAGTTGTGTGTACTCTTCAAAAGGAGGTCTCTGTCATCTCTTTCAGTTGTAGGAGTGTCGGTGCTGCATAGAATCTTTTTATGTACTTCTATTGATAGGAGTGGCACACTTCACAAATGAGTAAGGGTAGTTGATGAACAACCTTGCACACAACCTTACCCATTATTAGATCCTGTTGAAGGGGGGAGAATGTTGGTTAGTGTCCTTGTCAAAAAGTGCCATGGGATCTTAAACTTCCACCACAAACGGACAGAAGAGAGCTGTGCTTGACATCCTGTTTAAGGGATAACAGTAATATCTTAGTGTCCCTCCTAGTCTTCTGCTTAAGTGAGGGCAATGGGAATGAACCCAAGTCTTCTTATGAGACTTTAACCTGATAGTCTTCTAGAATTTTTCTTGATTAGAAATTGGGGGGAGAATACTTAAAAAAAAAAAAATTTCTCTGCATTTTAGGCCCCATCTAATCTACAACAAATGGGTGACTTAGTTTTAATAAGGCTAAAAGTTAAAGTGCAGAGAGTATCTAATTGTGGCATGACAAGGTAAAAACCCTGCACTGTCCCCCTAAAATGGTTAAAACCTATCTGTGCTACACCTGTGAACTAATAGAGCAGTAAGATAGCTGGAATCTGATGCAGACAAAGGCAAAACATGTTTTTTTGGATGGATTTTCATGCATATTCGTGCCTTCTGACCAAACAAATCCTGATGGTCCCTTCTGAAGTGTCACTGACCTGTTATCTCGGTCTCTTCCCATTGGGCATGGTGTGCATAATCTCTGCATTGTGACCTGTAAAATCCAAAAGCATCAACTGCAACCCACTGAGAAGCGTTCATAAACATAGTATCAAACTCTTAACCTTACTGACCTAGTCACTAAACCACCAACTTTATAAGCAGAGAAATACTTACCAGACTGCTTCTGTAAGCATCTGTAACTGTTTTTGTAACTTACAAGCACAGCATTGCAATTTATGCAGATGCTAAAGTTAGTTTTGGTAGGAAATAGTATGCCATCAATTGCAGAGCGCACTCTTGAGTTTGATGGCATGTTATGTAGCCCTTCATAAATAAGCATTCAAGCGACACTTAATATTGAAATATTAGCCAAAAATAGAAGGAGTTTGGAAGACAAGTAGCTTAGGCTAAACTTAAGGACCATGCCCACCCAAAAAAACAGAAACAAAAGATCCCCAACTCCTTGGAGCCTTTGTGCTATTCTCCAAACATTTCCTGACAAGCGGATTGTTTGTTTAAATTGTGTCACTTACAGAGGAGTTAACTTTTCACCCCTGACTTTTTGTGCTCATGCTCTATGCAGAAATTGAATTAAGGAGACAAAATTAGAACCTCTCCCCCAGCTGGGTAAGATAGAAAACAGGAAGAAGTTGAACTATTCTGAAGGTGAACTTTTAAGATAACCTTATCTAGGATTTTTTCCTTACCTGCAAACTATAGGCATTTCTGCTTCTTGATTGGCAACAGTTTTACGGTATTTCTTATGACACACAGATTCTTGTTATAATTAATCTGAGAATCCAGTGCAACAGAGTATTTACTGAGACCTACTGTGCAGAGGAAAAGCCAGCATACAGAGAATTAAAAAAACTGGTGAAGACTTGTTTCTTGCTGACTCCCTCATTTGAATAAACTGTGGGAATCTTTATTGTCTTTCAGACCTGGCTGTGACACTGTAAATTTAGGCAACTTTTTCACTGGATTAAATACTATCCTTCAAATGTAGTTGCTGTTTTTTTCATAACTACATTTTAGAAATCTAGTATTGAAGCAAAATCTTCTCTCAAGTATCAGTTTCCTTAATATCTGACTCTCACCAGCAAACGTTGAGAGATCAATGACATCCTTGGATTCCTCCTGCCTGTCACAAAACAATGCAGGAATCACAAGGATACTATTATGAACTTTGTCCTCACTAAAACTTGTGTGTAATAGCTATTCATGTATTAATCAATATCAAATTTGTTGCTATCCAATTTGACTGCTTTGACCTTTTACATTGATTTAATGCTATAGAAAACCAAATTCTTTTATGAAGGCAAACACCCCACATTGTTGGTACAGTTGTTGAGAGATGATAGCTATGAATATTTCTTGGAAATATTTGTCAATTTATTATTTTTTTTAAACAAACCAGCCTAATGAATTCCATTTTGTTTTCTTGAGCAATGCTTTTTCTACCACAACCATCACATCCTTCGCTAAATCGTCTGTTGATATTGAGTCAGTTGCTGGATATTTCATTAATATCTGTAGCACTGGGGGAAAGGCTGGAAAAGGAGCATGGCAAAAGAATTAACATTGAAAATATCTCAGTGATTGATATGTGGGGAAAGTCTAAGAAGCAGACACCTCAATTGGAATAAATCTCACTGTTTATCTGGCTTTTCATTGACTGCAAATCCAGATGCTGCTCCTCTTGAAGAGTAAAAAGTATTGTGCTCTGCTCTAATTCTGTTAACATTGTCACAACTGACCAAACTGTGGTCCCAATTCACCACAGACATGCATTTTGCTGTCCATTTTATATAGATGGTTCTTCCCGATGAAATAAATGTAATTAGCACATGGCTAACACTGATGCAGATCGAGTCTGTTTTACTCCCTTACTGCTAAATTTGATATGGTGGCTCAAAAATCTCTGGAGACAAACTTCCCACTGGATTTCTCATTTTATTAACAACTCAGGCATTAGCTCTTTTATTTCTGTAATATGTTTTGAAGTGCCTTAGCCCAGAGCAGTTAGATCTCCATCCTCAGTACAGTGATAGGCAAGATTCTCCTGACTCCTCCTTAACTAAGGGAACTTAAGCTGGAATAGTTACCTGTCATGGGGTGTGAAAAATCCACACCCCTGAGAGAGGTAGCTATCCCAACATAATGCTTGGTGTAGACCGTACTAGGTCGATGGACAAATTCTTCCATCAAGCCAGCAACTGCCTCTTGGGGCGGGTTACATACACTGATGGGAGAACCTCCCTGTGACTGACACAAGTAGTGTCTACACTGAAGAGCTGCGGTGGCACAGCTTCAGTGGCTTAAGTGTAAATATGCCTATAGACAAGGGGTGGTGTTAGCTGAAGCAGTCTGGTTATGTCATGTGATGGGCTGTGTTTCCATGATGAATGAATGGCTGAAGTCTGGAGCTTAGGTTGTTTTTTGGAAGTGATTACTTAGACTTGTCCACTTTAACTTCACTTAAAAATATTTACATTGCTTTCCTTCTCTGAAAGGTCAGATCATAAACTGTCTTTGCTCTTATTCTGGACTTTTAGCTTTTTAGTGGACCAGCAGACAAGACAGATTAATCAGTGATCCCTTTGAAACACTTGCATTCTGTATCTTTCCACTTTTTTTTGCAGAGAATGACATTGATTAATATGTTGAACAAAGATCATTACATAGTTTTCAAGGTGTCTGTTATCCTCTTTAAGAAGAAGCTGCTGCTTTCAGCATTTCAGTGTAAGTTATACAGTAGCCAAAATGCAAAGTAGTCAGAACAGATGTAAATTAACAGCTCAAAGAACATGAAGAAACAGCATCTAAAAGAGAAATTTTACTAGACAGTAGAAGAGGGTGGAGAATACTTATATATGTATGGGGGAAGCCAGCTCAAACTATTCCCATTTCCCAAATGGCTAATATCAGGCAATAACACACCTTTTTGAAAAAAAGCTTTTTTCATAGGGAAGATACACCCTTACAAACTGCAACTGCTCCACACACAATACCAAAGACTGCAAATTCTGAAGTTTTAACAAGATTCCAAGTCCATGTCTACGCTGCCAACTTCAGTCGATGTACGTTGTTGTACAGCTGCCAAAGTTTGCATGTGCTTGAGCAGTGCACAAACTTAGTTTCCTGTGTCGGTGCAGTATGGCTCATCAGGAGAGCGCTTGCATGAATGCAAAGTTCAGTAGGTTTCCCAATATGCCATGTGCCACTGTCTAGCTCACTGCCTTTTGGGACAGTTGGAATGTTTTGTGGGATCGCAATTATTTGCCCAGAGAATTTTGGGAGGTAGTTCAAGTACCCAGCATGCAACTTTCTTCAGCCCATAATGTATTACACTTCTAATGATTTATGCACTTTCTTTTTTAACCTGTCAAACCCACATGGTGCTTTTCAGTCTGTGCATCACAGAAGCATGGAGCTCTATACTATTCTCATGAACGTTGCAAATGTAGGACATGCAATTCTGCTGCATTTGCAGACCTTCAGGAAGTACCTCAACAACCAGGATCAAAATGAAGAGGAGGATACCTTCAAGGAGAGTTTGTTGATGGGCATGGTGAAAAAGACGGTAGGTTGCTGGTGATGGCCACAGTGGAGTGTTGCTTCTGGGTGTGAGAAACAAGCACTGACTAGTGGGATTGCATTATAATGCAGGTTTGGAACAAGGAGCAGTAGCTGCAGAACTTTGAATATGCGACAGGCCATGTTCCTGGGTTGTGTGCCAAGTTGATCCCAATTCTCCAGTGCAGGGATGCCAGAATGAGATGCAATGACAGTGGAGAAGCGAGTAGCGATCACGCTGTGGCGCTTGTAATGCCAGATTGATTTCCCCGAGTGGCAGCATTTTGGAATTGCTTCATGCAAGCGTGTAGGGCCATTCATCATCTTTTGCTAAGCAGAACTGTGACTCTTAGCAATGTGCAAGAAATAGTGGATGGATTTGCAGCAACAGAGTTCCTGAACTGCAATTGGGTGATAAATAAAAAGTATTATCCTTATTTTGGCATCAGCCCACCTTGCTACTGAATAGATCCATAGAAAGGGATATTTTTCCATAGTTGTGCAAGCATAAATGGATCCCCAGGGACACTTAACTGATATCCATTCTTTGTACTGGTCAGGGAAGGCACATGATGCTCACGTCTTTAAGAACACGACTGCTGAGAGAGCTGAAAACTGAGACATTTTTTCCTGACTGTCAGTGGTGAGCTGCTGATGTGGACGTACCCAATAGTGATTTTTGAGGAAACCAGCCTATCCATTGATCCCTCATGAAGCCATAGTCCACACGACATCGGGATAGCACCACGGAAAGATTCATTTACTGGCTCGATAGGTGCAGAATGCTGGTGGTGGTTACTCACTAGATTAGATCTCAGTGGGGGGGGGAAGCCCCAAAATGGCTCCAGGTGTATGTTGTCTACTGAATAATGTGTGTGAGGCAAAGCGAGAAAAGTAGTCATGAGTGTAGAGGCTGTTGGCTGAATTTGGACAGCCCATGCCCAATATGGAGCACCATGCATTTGTGGGAGGCTTTAAAGGTTCATTTTCACAGTTAGCCACAGTAGTGTTCTCTCCTGCTGTCTCAGATCATTTAACCTATGTCTTTTGTGTCTTGTTGGTATCTGTTTTGCTGAGTCTGTTTGAACACTGTAGAGACTCCTGGCCCTGGGGCTTTGCCAGCTGCTATGATCTGAGTGGTGCTTGATGTACATTTAGAAGTACTGTTTTATTTCTTGACTACTGGCATGTATTCTGTAACATTGGTTGTAAACTAATGAAAAGACATTGATTCTCCAAAAATAGAACTTTTAAAATTTAGTGTGCAAAATCAAAATGCAGACACATACATACGTCCTACAAATTTCTAACATAACTTAACAGGGTGAAACTTCTAAAATTACCACTGAAAAGGAAGTAAACATGTCTGTTTGTGAAAACAAAATGGTAGTTCAGTGTAGTCTGTGGCTACATATTCACCAATCTGTGGTTTTTCTCAAGTCGGTGTATGTGAAGCTGTGGTTTCCTTTCTCCCCGCCCGGCATGCAGTGGTAGGGGTAAGGATATGGGCCGTAATGCCATGTGATGTGTTGGAGAGCAGCGATCATGCAGTTCTCCAGTGACTGCAAAGGCTGAGTCTGCAATGTTTGGACCTGTAGATCCGCCAGGATCTGCAGCGTTTTGGTTTTGCTGTCTGAAGAGACCCGTTACCTTCTGATGCATTTCTCATTCCTTGTTGTCATGCTCGGACTCCTGGGCCTTTTGCATGCTCATTTTGTTTTGTTCCTTGCTGTCAGTAATGTTGTCCCTGCGAGCCCTTTGCTCACAGAAAATTCGTAGCTTGTTGTCGTCGCCTCTCCTTCTCATCAAGTGAGGGGCTCTGCAGATGTGAAGGGTTCATCCTTTACAGTCACCATGCCAGAAGTTGCTAATAAAAACAGACAGAGGTACTACTGGATTTACAGTCACAACAGAAAGACATTTCAAAACTCCTTTCCCATACTCCCATAAAAACTTTTAATTAGAGGTGCTTATTCACACTTCAGCTTTGGAGTGCCTTGGGATAGCACCACTCTCCAGCTGCAGCCCTGGTAAGTAAGGCCGGGCAGGAGAGGTTTTCTGTTGCATGAAGCTATAAAATTCTGGCCCCCATTGCATGGCTATGAGTATAGGGCAATGGCAGTGAATGCTGGTAGCCTAGGGATGGTGATTTTAACTGACATCTCCCTAGATACAAGGGCACAGAGCAAAGCTTTTTCTGGTGTCTTAAAGCCACCTGGGTCCATATGCTGCTAGCCTGTTTGCTGCAGTGATGCCAGCCGAACTCCTTGCAGAGTGGCATGGGAAAGTGTTCTATCATAGAGGAAGAAATAAGGCTGTCAACCCTAAAAACCTGCAGGAGGGGATAGCAGAGTATTTCTATGAAAGTTTTTTTTGTTTTTTTGTTTTTGTTTTGCACTGAAGGATTTATGTATTTATGTTTCAAAGCCCCAGTCATATGTTTGTTGGAACTGCCACTAAACAACAGCAATTTCTGGGCATGCCAATAACTTTCTGGTAAATGCTTTGGTAACCCCAGCTGCTCAAATTTTATCTGTCTTGTGTCTGTTGCTCTTCTATTCTGCTTTGTCAAGAAATTAAGACTTCAATATGCATAGTCAAAAACCTAAAAGATTTCGTTGTTTGAAATAGTTTTCTTTGTATGAAGAAAAACACTGACCCTTGATAGCCTTTTATTCCCTGAGACAACTAGAAATGTAGCCAGGCTTCCTATAAATTGTTTGTGCTGGAATAATGCACTGTGACTTTTTAAAAAAGTTTTTCTTTAATCAACAGAGTTGTCCAAACATTTGATCTGGGAGTGTATTGGATTCTATTATGGGGCCCAGATGTAGTTTGCATAGACCAGTGTTTCTCAACCTTTTTGATACGAGGGACTGGCTTGTTGCCTTCCTAAACTGTGTGAGGAAGATCTTAGGGACTGGCACTGGTTCACAGACTGATTGTTGAGAAACACTGGGTATATAGGCCACCTTAAATCTCAGGATAAAAAAATTGTAGACTCTCACAAATGGGTTTTTTTTTTTAATTCCTATAAAACAATGGGAAAAAATGTTGTGTTGTCTCTCTCATTTAAAAAAAAATCATTACTGGTGGGGGATATTTTTATAATCCTCCAATGAAGGCTGCTCCTGGTTTCAAAAGGCTGCTTCCCTGTCCACAGCATGTGGCTGTTAAGTCTGGAATGTGATTTCTTGCTGCCTCTCTTTAGAAAGGCTTGAGAATCAACCATACATAACAGGACTTGGTTCGCTGTCTTTGTAAGCTGCTTTTCATTGTGGAGTTTTTAGTTTCCAGATATATGCGCCCCTCTGAGGCTAATTGTGTCATGCTATTTTTTTCTGATAAGTGGAATCTCTTCAAGGAGTGTCTCCTCTCAGTGAGGAAGACAGGAATGTGGAGCAGTCACTACCTGGGTTGGAAGGCTGGTGTCTCTTAGTCTCTCTTAATGCTGTCAATTAAAGATTATAAAGCAATTTCATGGTGGTAGGATAGTTCCGGCAGGTAAATCTGCACAATGGCAATTAAGCAATAGGATTTAATCAGGTACCAAAGGATTCCATTATACGTTTTCAGCAAGCCACCAGTTCCTATAAGCCAGTGTTCAGCCAAGTGTTTAAGTGAGCATACAGCTTATAAAATGACTAAAATCTGGTCTACACTATGAAGTTAGATTAATCTAAGTACGTTATTCAGGACTGTGGGAAAACTCCATACTCTGTATGATGTAATAGGGTTGACCAAAGCCCCGGTGTAGACACTGCTGGGTCACGGAAGAATTCGTCTATCTACCACCTCTTGTAAAAATGGATTTTACTACAGCAGTAGAAAAACTTTTCTGTGATTGTAGTGTGTGTGCTACAGCTGCAGCATTTCTAGTGTAGATATACCTTAGGTGTTAATAGTTCTACCAGAGTATGTGTTTCTTACAAATGCTTCTCTAAGACCTACTTCACACGCTCTAATTTAGGGTAATAAGCTATCCTATTAAAAGCACCTTTTTATACCAGTATAACTATGTCAGCCCTATAGGGTAGTACCTCTGTTTCTAAACAGATGTTAAGTGGCACAGACTGTATAAACAAGCTGACACTTAGCACAAGATGTACGTTGTTACTGAAATGCCAGTTTCCTATCCATAAAACACGTATTCCATTCTGATTTGAGTACAGCAACTTCTACCTTCTTACCTTGTGGCTACATCTAAACTAGGAAAAATTTGTTTGGCTGAAAAATGTGGTTAACTCTGGGGTTCATCACACTTCTCTTATCTACTTGGGTGCAGAATCCTATTTAAAATTTTGTTAGTTCCAGCATGATCTATTTTATTAATATAAACAGAACATGTGACTTGATTTTGCAGTACGGCAATCCCTTTTATAGATGAAGGCAGAACTACATGTGAGACCTTGGTCTTTGAATAATATAAAAACTTTACACATGAGATATGAGAAGTAGAAAACATTAGTCAAGTAACACATAAGGGGCTCTCTTTAACGTTAAACTACTCGCATATGAAAACACTCCAAATTATAAAAACTTTAAAGATTTAAATTCTAACCACTCACCATTAATGCCACTTCTCTGCATTTTTTCCCCTTGGATAATGAAAATAAACTACTTTCTTTCTAATTAATGTTCTCCTTTTTGTATGCTACTTCAACTATGCAATATTTTGATTTTAATGCTTTTTAATTAAAAAACAAAACTCTTTCTCCTCCAAAAGACATAGCAAAGTGAAGGTGCTCTATATGGAATGTGTGTGTGCACAAAAAATAAAATGATCATGAAGACTGTTCTTAGCCTTATATCTTAAGAAATACAATACAGAACCTGACTTTGGTGCAAAATTTGACCTGACAACATCCCTTTTAAATTATTCCTTATGGTAGTTTTTCCTCTAAGTCTGGACAGTGTTGGAGCTCTTTATGGAAAGCAATACTTAAGTTGTGCACTATAAATTCTGGTTTAACCCAGCAATAACTAAGGAAAGTGAATGAATGACTCAAATGTATTAGAAAGTAATTGACTTTCAAAACACACTGGCACTAATGCCTAAGCACTTACCATAGCAGCTGGTTGATATTGGTTTGGGCATTCTAGCCATTGAAACACAAATACTTATTTTAATACCTCTCTCCTCCTGTTGTGTTCCTGTAGGAACTGAAACTGCCTATTTATAAGGCCCATTCACCACAGATTGGGATGCGCCGCTACTTTACTGACCTCTTGACTGTCCTCAGCTGCCGCTGCAATCTTTGCCCTACGGCTCGGCACCTTGCCGTCTACTTGCTGGACCTCTTTATGGATCACTATGATATTACAGTCAAGCAACTGTATGTCATTTCGATTGCCTGCCTTCTCCTAGCAAGTAAGTTAGCTGCTGCTTATTAACATGCTTTTTTTTTCTCTCTCTGATCAAGCAGAAGGTTGCTTTGTTTGTCTCTCTCACATCCACACTGCTAGTCTCCATTCAATGATTCAGGGAATAATTTCAATGTAACCTTTCCTAGAATTCGTCAGTTTGGATCTGAAACTGCGATGCGAAGACCAAAGGCCAGCTGGCGCACTAGTCAGTACACTGGAGAGCAGAATTCCTAAGGTCTGAGCTGAAGGTGTTTACCAGAGCACTCCATGGTACCAGTAGGTGCTTGCCAGTGTACCGCTGAATCACACTGAGAGTTTAAAGTAGCTTTGTTTGCTAACCAAATGAAGGACAAGCTGAATTGTTAAACTCCTGCGTTTCAGGGAAATGACTAAGAAGCCATCTTAAAGAACGGGATTTTCCCTTGCCAAGGAAGTTGAGGGTTCCTAGCCAATAGCTTTACATAAATCCTAAACACCTCCACTATTGGAGAACTTTTGCTCACAGTGCTGTTTCCAAAGATGGAGACTTGAGTGAGAGCCTGGCTAGAAAAATTATAAGCACGTAATATGTGCTATAATCAAATGGATACTCATTGCTGTGTAACATTTTAAGTGACGCTGTTGTTCTTGTTTACATTTTTTGGTCTGTCTTGAAAATAAGCTTGTGACACAGAGTTTTATTTGTTCAGCACCACCTCTGCACTCAGGGCTATGCAAATGATGGATGGCACAGATGCAGCCACTAGGATCCTACTTACACTCTTTGCTGACATGAATTGTGCTAGGATAATTCTACCTTACAAGGGAGATGTAAGGTAGCATAACACTATGATTAGGGACACGAAAAACACGTCATGGACCATGAAATTGGCCCTTCCCGGTGAAATCTTATCTCCCCTGTGCTGCTGGTAGCACCTAGCTGGGGCCTCTAGCTGCTAACCCTGGGTGGGCTGACCTCCCTCTGGTACCTCCCCCTGTTGCAGGAAGCTCCGGGCAGCTCCGAAGGATCCTGCAGCTGGAGGAAACTTCTGATCTCCCTGATGCTGCTGGAAGGGCCACAGTCGGGGGCCCCTAGCTGCTAGTGTCAGTGGGGCTGGGGCATTCCCAGCAGGATAAAAAAGATCAGACTTGTCTCACTGCTACCTTCAGAGCCCACCTTTTGAAGGCAACGCAGAAATGAAGGTGGCAATCCTGTGGCTGTGAAATTGACTAGAATGGACTGTGAATTTGGTAGGGCCCAATCTGTGGTGGAACAGACCACAGATTTTGGTATATGTTTCTAAATCTAGTGAGAGGTGTTAACCTTTTTCCTAGCTCTGAAAAAATGAAGGTTTGTATCAGCTTACAAATACAGTGCCAAGATTGCTGAATGATGGACTCTGTTGCTGACTAACCTTCCAGAAAAGGCTGATTACAACTGGAATGGAGAAGAATCCAAATCATTGTATTGGATGGAATTAGTTCAACCTTTTTCTTTGACCCTGGTGTTTTGGTTCAGTCTAACTTGTTTGAAACAAAATACTGGATTCAAATACCCCTGAGCGCTTACGCAAGCTCAGGACTGAACTTCACAACTTGCAGCTCATCTTTTATAATCTCCAGTACTGTATAACTTCATTATGTTGCAAGAGGAGCTTGCAATTGCTGAAGTACAGCCAGTTTGAAGCACTTTGGCCTGGTCTGTGCTTACCTTAAAATTCAGCAGCACTCAATGGGGAGTTACGCAAGCTACTCTGCATAGCTTGCGTAACTCCCATTGACATCTTAACTTTGGTTGTGCATGGCATCTTCACTGCACTGTGCCACTTGAGAGGGTGGTTTTAACAAGTTGGCTTCCGTATAGGTTGCGCGGGTCTTCACTGACCGCTCAATTGATCCGGATAGATCAATCTGATAGCTGTAAACTTGCTGCTGTCAGTGAAGACATACTTTGCAGGTCACCTTTGAATCTGAGTATAAGAGAATATAGTAATTATTTTGTTTTGTGATGGATGAAGAACTCAAAACTCTCAGATTTTTTTTCTGCCTTTTTTTAAACTGTCTAGCCTGGAAGGCATCATTTCAATAATTCTTCACTCAGATTTAGGGGAAAGACTTCACACACTTAATGATAGTCACTGAAGTTATGGAGAGAGTTGACATACTCACCCCTTCACTCAGTATATGACTGCTAACAATGTATACCTTGCAAGAACCGCTACTTCATTTCCTGCCCCAACCAGGAAAGATTAGACTTCATAATCCTGAAACTTCTAGGGTTAAAAACCAGCAGAGAGATTTTTCAGGCTGTCCTTTATGTAAAGAAGCAAAACAGAGGTCACCTAACTAGGAGGAAGGGGAAATATTTTGCAAGTCATCTCAGCTGTAGTCAGGCAAAAGGAAACCTGCAAGCTACTTTATGACAGCAGTAGAAAAAAATGTTTTGCAACTTCTCTGAGCATTGTAAGGAGGAAGTAACCTTTAAAATAACCTACATAAGTGCTTTTTCTAAATATAACAATTCTGTCAATATATGTAAAGCAGGACAATCTCTGCCCCTTTTCAGAGTCAGCATGGTTACACCAGAATAGCTTATTCCTGTATATCACTTTTATACCTGGGTAATTGTGTCTACACCACGGGTTTTACCAAAATAGTTATACTGGAACAAAATCTGCATGTAGATGAGGCCTTACATGACTGAAGTCTTAAGCTTGTCTACTGGGGGAAATTTACCCCCATAACTGTACCAGCATAATTCCCCTTATGGATGCTCTCTCCTTCTAGAATAAAAGTGGCCTTGTTTGTTTGTTTGTTTTTGTTTTTAAACTGAACCATTATCGAAGTAGCACAAGCTAACCCAGGAAAAGGGTATTCTTATTTCTCCATGAGTGGAGTTATGCCAGTAAACTTCCCTCTGTGGACAAACCTTTTAAAAGCATCAGCCTGAAATAGTAGTTCCCCACCAATCTCAAGGATCTTTGACTTTCTAAACCACCCTGTAAGTGTGGTTCTCCTGAATATTGGTATAGCTACATCTAGACCTCTGACAAGCTCTGACCACTGTAGTAAGGAAGAGAGAGAACTGTTCCCTTTGCCACACCTGCAGAAACAAGCCATCACTATTAACTTCCAGCAGAGCATTGCTGTAAGAAGCTGCACAGCTTTTCAGCAGAGAATAGAGAAGCTTAAAGAAACAATGAGAAGATGATTTTTCAGTCCATCTGGCAAACTGTTTGTTGGTGTTTGCTTCAAAACAAAGGAGTCTAAATGACTACATGAAGCAAAGAGAATTAAACTGTGAAAAGTAGGGCTGATCAAAACTTTTCATATGAAATGTGTTTTTGAATAACTTTCATCAAAATGGACATTCTGTGGAAAGTGTCCAGTTTTGGCTAGGATTTTAAGCTGTCATAAACAGAGAACTTTATGGGTTTCTTTCATCAATTTTTTTTTTAAAACCTGCACACTTTTGATTTTTTCTTCAATATTTTGTGAATAAATAAATCCTATCAGCTTTAATGAAAAGCACTTTTAAGTGTTGCAGTTCTTGAGGGGAAACCAAAACTGTGTGGACCATGCACACTTGCCTATATCTGTGTGTTTATAACCAGATAAAGTAGATTTCTAGTTACAAGATGTTTAACAAAAGGATCTTGCAATTCCAGAACAATGAGTCCATTTGTGCTCATCCAAAATTGTGTTGGAACCTGAAATCACTATAACCAAAAGTGTGTATGTGTCCCTTGACAAATCAAGTCGTTTGTAGCCTGCTTGCCACTAGCGATTCAAATGTGGGAGGGGTGGAGAAGATTTCTGCAGTTTTGAGGGGCTAATACTCAGCCCTGTGCACACTAACAACATGGATTGTTGCTGTTCCCCTTGAGTCAGCATTGCAAGCAAATGAGCACCAGTGTTGATGGGACAAAACCTTCACAGCACTTTCTAAAAGTGTGGTGCGGTGTGTGTTTGTGGTGTGTGGTTTTTTTGTTTTTGTGGAGACTCCTTCAGAACTGGTTCACAGGGAGGCTGTTGCTGAACTATGGCTTTCAGCAGCAGTTAAATGCCTTCCTGAACTAGGGTTGCAGAAATTGACACCTATTCCAGAGTTTTCAGTTTATGGAATCAAAGGCACTTGATTCCTGCATCAGCCGCCTGGGTGCCCATTCAGACAGCATTGTGGTGGTCCTTATTCTGGGAAAAGAGTGCAAGGACTGGGAAACATTTTCTCTGTAAAACTCCCACTGAGGCTGGCCCTGTCTCTAGATTGCTTTTGTTTTGGCTGCAGTAAAGGAAACAACAAGTCAATGCTTTCCAAAACCACATCATAAACTTAAAACCTGTCTTCCAGGAATGTACTAAAGCCTGGCTTACAGACACTAATTTCTATACCAGTGTAGCTATTTTGCTTAGAAATGTGATTATTTTTGTTTGGTTTAAATAATTTATACCAGCCCAGCCCTTAGGGTGGACACAGTTATTTTGCCATAAAGATGCTATACTGGTGTAACTACCTTGCCAGTAAGGGGGAAGGAGGGTGCACAGCTTTAACTATACAGTAGAGATAAAGTGGTTCAACTTTTCATGTTTAGACTATCCCTAAAGAGAATTCTGCTTTTATCAGTATAAAATCCTGCTTTCCTTTCTTCCCTGAAGAGCTAACTCTCAACAGCTGGCTTTAGGCAACAGCTCTCCTTCCATGAACTAACACAGGGCAGCTTTGACCGCCCATACAATTTGTAGTTATTGCTCCTCTTTCCTCTTGAGGCTTCTGCTTTTATTGCAACGTAACTTATTTTGTTTAGCCAAACTCCTTGAGCAATCTCTTGTTGGCTTCTCCACTATAGTCAGTGCTGTGTTGCTTCCAGAACATTCCACTAACTTCTCAGGGGGGTTTTACCCAACTTCTTTTATTACTATTTTTATTTAAGAAGCAAGTTCACAAATCCTTGCCATGCAAATGTCGGAAACCAAACAATCATTACAATAGTGAGCTATTGTTTAAGGAGACATGATACGGGAATAATAGTCATTATATCTCTGTTTAACATGGTGTTAACATGTTAGAGTTTACACAACTTCTTAACTCCTCCAGTGTGCTTTCCAAGAGCTGAGTTAGTGCTAGAAAAAATAGAGGGAACTAGAGCAAAAGGGGAGAACATGTTAACAGTACCTGAGCTGAGATCAGATATGGGCAATATCTCCCCACCCTGTTCTTCCGCTGCACATGTAGAGCTGCTGGCAGCTAATTCAGTAGGTTCTGCTTTCTGATGCCCTTGCTATGCAAAGTTGGAGAATAGTAATTAGTGACAGCCTGGCAACCAATCATCATGAATGCATAAGTACCCTGTGCCTTGTTGGGGGCAGCTCAGCTGCTTGCTTTCAGGAAGGAGGTTTGTGGGCTGCCTTCCAAAAGCTAAAGCAATGCAAGTCTCAGCTGTCTGAGGGAAGATGCATTTGCGGACTCTTTTGTTGCGATTGGAAGGAGGGGTGGGTGAGAAGGAAAGCTGCTTTCCGACTGAAAGGCTGAGAAAGAGCATTGCTTGTGAGAGCTCTAAGGCAGTGAGGCTCACTTTTCAGGGCACCTGACGTGTTGTTGGTGAGCTAATGAAAAGCTTCCACAGGCCCTATACAATCCAGTTGGCAAAACTGCTTTATTGACACATGGTCAGGCAGTCTGTTTGGCTTCCAGCATGTTTGGTGTGTGGTTTTTCTTTCACTTACAGTAATTCTTTGGGGAGACAAGTACTGTACAAACAGATATGATCACAATGAAGACCCAGTTCTTGACTGGAGCATTTAGGTGCTAGTGCAATATAAATAAAATTGCAGCAAATTGTTTCCTGACCTTTGAATCTGGTTATAAATTAAGTTAGGTAAAGCTATACATAAGAGTTCACTGAATTTAATTTCTCCCTCAGCCCCCCCCGCCAAATTGTTTGGGTGAATTTAAAAAAGAAACCATGATGATGGTGGGTTTTTTGTATAACCCAAGGTGTGAATTTAAACCAATAACAATGATCAGTACAACATCTCCCTTTCTTCCCACCCCTCATGTAAGCAGTGTTACACTTCTGTAAGGGTTGCTTTTTAGTTTAGCTTATCAGTTAGGAGAGGGTTTAAGCTAAACCAAAAAACACCCCACCCTCTTATGCTGGAAGGTAAAACTGTTACACTAATATAGCTGTATCTGTATATCCGGTAAAACTCCCATGTAGACAACCCCTAACTACCACTCTGGCTAAGTCTTCACCAACCAGAAAAAAGTGTGTTCACCACAGGATGACTAACCTGTGTTGACTAGCCTGCTGTAAGGCAAGACACCTGTAGTCTTACCGTGAGGTAAACTAGGAGAGGCCAACCACTGGGTGAGGTGAAGGTGGGGGAAGGAGGAGGAGGAAATAGTTCTGACTTTGCCTAGCTATCGCACAGTATAAACTACAGTGCCTTGTCTCCAGTAAGGATTTCACAGTGAGATAACTATGGCATATTTATCTAACGGGGGGGCGGGGACAAAACCCCCCAACACCTTTGTCTGAGAAGACACAGCTTCTGTCTGGTCATGGGGTTGGTGAGTTGTAGGCGTTGCCATGTTCTTAGAAAATTGTTTTCCCTGGTTGTCTTCTGCATGTCAATGACTTGTATGAGGAGAATCCTAAGCTCCCTTGAGTGGGGAAACCATTTGTGTTGATAATAGGTCATCCAGCCTCGTTAGTGTCAAACTGTTATAGGTCTATAAGGCAGAGTGTTTATAAACGTAGTAAATGAAGTTCATTTGGTGTCCTCCATCCCTGGCCATAGGCACCAGGTTTGTGTAATTTTTGGTGGTGCCCATAAGGGGTCCTGATTAGGGCACTAGGCCCGCATCATGTGGGAGGGGGCAGGGGAAGGTGCCAGGCCAGTAGATGGGGAGAGTGCTGTTGCACAGCATAGCACTGCTTGGGGCTAGGAGCAGCTCTTGGCCAGGGCGTTGGTCCCATGTGGAGAGGGACAGCAGAAGGGATGGGACCAGGAGGGGGGAGCAGCCACTGCCATACTGCACTGCTTGGGGCCAGCGCTGGAGCAGCTCCTGGCCAGGGTGATGAGTGTGTCGGGGGAGGGAGGCAGGAAGGCCAGGTCGCCCTGGGCATAGGGGGCACTGTTCTGCACCTCCATGGCCAAACATCACTGAGGGCTCTGCGGCCAGCCCCCCAGCACCACATGAATATTGGTGGAGCTAGGCCCACCCTCCTCAATGTTGGTGGAACTCAGGCACATATAACTCGCCACCTATGTCCCTTGCTGTCTTCCCTGTCTTTAGTTTAGCTCCCTATAAACATTCCATTCTTATGAAAATTTAGCTTTGCTGCCCAGCTGGGAAATGCTAACTAAATGCAGTGGTGCCTTGAGAGTACCGAATGCTCCTTTCTGGGGTAGGTACAACCTGATTGCCCTTACTTTACTGAAGTTTAGAACTGCCAGGCTTTAAATTCCTTCCCAGGAGTGAAACACACTCTCCTTTAGAGAGAGATGCAAAGGCACCAGAGTCTTATTTTGAATTAGCCACCACCTAGCTGGGCATCAGTATTAGGGGGAGGCTTTCCATAGCTACCCAAACTTATGTAGCTCCGTGGGTTTCAGATATATGCTACTGCTATTGATTCAGCCTGCCTTATCCCCCTTCAGTGTTTTCACTTGCTTCTCTGTTTCTCCTTTCTGCCTCAATCCCTCTCCTTTCTCTACACAGTTCTTCGTCACACACCTGGTCCTCCATCTTCCTCAATCCTCTGCACGTTTCAGCCTCCTTTCACCATCAGGCAGTCTTTCTCTGTGCACACCCTTTCCTCCCCAAGTCATCAGCAGACCATGCTGTTCCTGCTCTGATTTCAGGGCTAGGAGACAGCAGGTGGGTGACTTGTAACTGTGCTGGCCCCTCCTGCTTCCCTGGCTGTGCTGCATTACTGTGTAGCATGGTAAGAAGGAAGAGTTTTACAGGAGGAGCTGTTGGGCTGAACGACAGCTGCGGCAACGATTACTCTTCCTTAATGAGTGATGCTTGTCATGTACCTGTTTGTGCCTAACTTGTAAAATATTAACATTTATTCAAGTTGTTAGCAAACTGTCCAAGCGTATGTTTCCTTTTTAAAGTGATGCTGTATCCCCTTCTCATCCCAGGAAGGAAATAACTGGCCTATTGAATAGAGCATGGAGCAGGAGTCTGTGGGTTGTATTTTCGGCTCTGCTCATTGTGCGACCTTGAGCAAGCCATTTCCCCATCTTTAAAATGGGGATGATACTGACTTAGTGTGCAAAGTACATTGAGAGTAAACAAGTGCTATTTATGAGCTAGGTATTAATGTTTTATGCGGACCCTACAGCTTTTAGGATTAATATTTGGATTTATCAATCTCCTTCCCCAGAATCAAATTTCTATGTCATGTCTCATTTATCGTTCGTATTTTTCCCCCAAGGTGACACTTCCTGAGGCGATAGGGGATGGGAGTGTCTTTTGCATTGCCACAATTTATCCCTTAACACCTCCACCCCCCAAAATGTCATAAGGAAATGCAGGAAGTTGAATGATATTTCAGGAACAATATGCTGATAATCTCAACATGAGCAATGATTAGAGCTGAGGTTACTGGGTAGGGACACACCTCCAGAAAATGAGCTAGAAAACTGATACGCATACTTACAAATGCTGGCCTGGTGGTCTAAGCCTGAAGAGCTGTTCTCTGTTCGTAATCAACACCAGGTGCATGGAGCTGATTACTGAAAGTAGAAGAAAATACATGCTGTACTCAAAGAACTTTATAGACCCCTGCCTCTGGCACACTAGGCAATTGAAGAAAGATAACAATTGGATTTATGGACATAGCTGAGAGGAAGGACATCGCACAGTGGGTAAGAGCTCTTGCTTGCCCTGACTTTTGCAGAACCCAGTCATTTGGAGGTTTGTATCTGAAGAGGCTGTTTGTCAGCCTCTGGCATTCAAAGGTCCTGAGTCAGGCCCCAATACATCCTAAGATTGGCTTAAAAATTTTGAGATTTAACACTCTTCCTTCCCCTCCGCCTCCACACTCTCTCTCTCTCTCTCTCTCTCTCTGGTATCTATTTGTGTGCTTTCTGGTCTTTGAACATCTAGGGCTCGCCTTTTCAAGCTTTTTCACCACAGTCATGAGGGCTACGTAGTAATTTAAAAGAAAAAAAGTTATAAACAGACATTTTCACCTGACTCCAGGAGCTGGGGACTTGAAAAAAAGACACCAAACATGAGATTCAAGATAAAACCATGAGAGTTGGAAACATTGCATGTTAATGGGATGGAAGTATCTTCACTTAGAAGGTTAGCAAGAAACACATGATAAAACAAAGGTTCAGGGGAATCTCCACATCTAATTTCTCACAGCAAAAATTAGGCTGCTATGATTTCAGTTACCTTTCTAAGTCAACACACATTTATAAACCTGAAATCTTCCTGATACCATAAAGAGAGCAGCTTTGTCCCTACATAAGGTTAAATGGTTGTCTTATTTGTATTTCTCTAGTACCTGTGGGCACCAGACAAGGATCAGGGCCACATTGTGCTATATGCTGTACAGATAGACAGGAAAGCTTACGTTTAGGTTATGACAAGATGCAGCAGGAAAATGAGAGACAAATGGCACTGGGGGAGGAAGTGGAGGGAATGTTAAATTGAGCCAGTTATCTTACAATAAGAAGAGATCTTATTGTGAGCTGCTAGTACTCTGTCTTGCCAGTAAGACAGACTGGTTGGGAAAACTTTCTTTCATGTGTGTATCATCATCTAGTAGGTCAGAATAGGAGTAAAAATGCAGTCAATCACTGTTCAAATGCACACCACTTGGTAGCATTCAATGAGTGTTTCCTTTGGGCCTGACTGGATGTGCTTGATCTGTGTGTATTCCACCCTTGGTTTCATTGAATTGGGTATTTATGGGATGAAAAGCACTTACATTTTAATGACTTTTTCAACTGGCAATCAGTAGTCCTTTTTACCCCGCTCCTCTGTTGGATTCTGAAACTCTAATAAAACTAATGGTCTGTCTGTCCTCTTTTATTCTTGTCACTGTGCAAAACCCCAGGAACACCTTCCTTCTCCTCTCCCCCTGCAAATCCCCCAAGTAAACATTCTGAACTGTGCACTACCGCTAGGATTGCATAGCAGTTGTTACTTCCTACAATGGATGAGTCAGTGCTTCGGGGTACCTTCTGGCAACCGTGGTGCCCCTTTTAAACCTTTATCATTTCCTAGTTAAAAGCCAGCATGGTTAGGCAGTTTTAATCCTTTTTGGCAGACAGATGAGCTAATGAAATGTTCTTTTCTCTTTGACTTAAATCTGTTCCTCTTGGCAACACTGCATTAGGCTTTCACTCCAGCTAGCTGAACATATTTCTTTCTTTAAGAGAAAGCAAGCTTTTTCACAGTGGGGAAACCCCTTGATTGTGACCAGAGTGGAGTGATTTAAATCTGATTTAATCAGATTGAGGCTTTTATATACCTAATTTACAATCTGTGCTATTGTAATTTTAGATTAAAATTTACTTACACAGATTGCTTCTTAAGAAGAATGCTGCTGGTAGGGCATCTTTTTTGAATTTTACAAAACTGCTGTAGGCAAAGAACAAAATATTTAAAATTAAAGCCCAAATCCTGCAAACGCTTAAGCAGCTAAGTAACTTTGGTCGCCCAAGTAGTTCCATTGAATTCAACAGGACTGCAGCATCAGAGGCTAACACTATCTTTTTATTAATCTTTTCTTTAGAGGCATCAAACCTTTGTCACTTCAAAACAAAACTGCTTTGGTGTTAACAATCAAAGGCTGTTTAGATTTTTCAATGCATTAACAAAAGAATTGGAATTCTTTACACACAGGCCAACATTTTCAGAAATAGGAGTCTAAAATCAGGCTTGTAAGCAAATATTTAGGCACCTCAGAGTGGGATTTTCAAAAGCATCTTAGAGCTAGTCTACGCTTAAAGGTTACAGTGGCACAACTGTATTAGTACAGCTGTATTAGTACAGGTTATGTCATGGGAGAAAGCTATCCCGCTGATGTAATCAATCACCTAAACAAGCGGCGGTAGCTATGTTGGTGGGGGAGATTCTCCCACCTATATAGCACTGCACAGGCAAGCGTTTATGCCGGCAAAGCTTATGTCACTTGAGGGTGTTTTTTTTCCCCCACCTTTGAGCAACAAAAGTTTTGCTAAAATAAGTGCTAGTGTAGACAAGGCCTCAGGGCTCGTCTATGCTTAGAACGCTATAGCACTTCAGTGTAAGTACTACCTATGTCCACCTCCCTAAGACATGATAGCTAGGTCCACGGGAGACTTCTCCCATGGACCTAGCGCTAACTACACCGGGGGATTAGGTTACTTTAACTATGTAGTTCAGGGGTGTGGATTTTTCACACTACTAAGCAATGTAGTTATATTGATCTAATTTCCTAGTGTAAACCAGGCCTAAGTGACCCAGGAGCTGAAGTACCACTGGCTGACTGCAAACTGATGAAGTATAGCCTGATTGAAACGCTTCAGCTTTCTTGATTTGTAGGGATTGAATGTTTCCAAAAATGGCATTTAGTTGCAAATCTAGTGCAGGCCGTTTACCTATACATCTTGTATTTTGAGCTTGTGGCTCTAGTATGAAACTAAAGGACAAGCACAAAACATCTACGTCAATAATTAAGGCTACGAGAGGGAAAAAATTAGAATTAGTGACTTATAAATGGTTGGTTTGTGGTGGTGTGTGTTTGTTTGTTTGTTTGTTTTATTTTTAAATCGTGACTTTTCACCCTGACACTGATCTAATAAATTTAATGTAATGCTGCAGAGTGGAAGTAAACTGCTCCCTGTGCTCAATGAATTGAGATGCTACTTTGATGGGTCAGGCTGAAATTAGGGTAAGAGAACAAATACCTATATATGACTTGATACAACTAACGGGATGTTGTATTGGAGAGCAGCTCAAGTAACTTAATATTACAGAATATTGTTTCCTATAGGACTTCTGCCTTGACTTCAACTTTCTGCTGTGTTATCTACCTGCAATGTGACAAGTTGAAGGGTTGTCTTGAGAATGTTGCTTCAACTCCTCCTCCAGCTATCATCCTTATTGTAGGTCATGGATTTGTTGTGGTGGCTACTTTTTATTAAATACCCAGCTTAAACCTAATGTCAAAGAGCAAAAGTGAAAAGTAGTTCTGAGAGTATTCAGAATAGCTGGAATGCGAACATTGTCATGCGGACTGGATTGGGAGGGAGGCATTTGTGTTGTTTGACATTAATATGTCAAAATCATAGTGATTCATGTGAGACATACCATGTCAGGTGCGGTTAGAAAGGTTATGATATGCTGAATAAGATGATACTATTTGTGTTCATGTGTAATATGTGTGAGGAAAGTTATGGAGATCTTTGATATACCTGTATTTCAAACTGTGCTGTAGAAGACACACTCCAGACAGAGAGGCCACAGGACAATAGCCCGCTTAATGGCCCATCAAGACCTTAACAAAAGCCAAAGGCCTAGGAAGAAACTAAAAGGCATACCTGAAGAGTTACCAGGATTGGTCCATGTGACTATGGACTCCATTTTGGTTCCTGTAAAGTTCCACAAGCCACATGGCCAGTAACAGAGGATCAAGATCAAACCACAGAAACCATTTTGTCTTTTGTCTGGTTCCTTGTTCCTGTCCAGCTGCGGACACACCTCTGGATCAACACACTTTGCAACTGAACTGAAGGACTTAGACCCATCCAGGTACTGGATGTATACCAGAGGAACTATACAACTCCACAATTGTTCTAGAAACCTGATGTATATGGACTTTTAAATCATTTGTATGATCTGATTGCTTTAAGCCTTTAACACTTCTCTTATTGTTTGTTTTTTTCTTTTATTAATAAACCTTTAGTTTTAGTTACTAAAGGATTGGCTGGCAGCGTGGTATTTTGGGTAAGGTCCACACTTATAGTGAACTGGTACTGTGGCTGATCCTTTTGGAGCAGAGGGAATCTTTTAGTAAAGAGCATAGAGTTTAAACAACTGGTCTCTTTACTGGACCTAGTGTCAGTTTGGGAGCCAGAGACTGAAATGCAGTAAAGGGGGCTGTGTGTATTTGCACAGTGGCTTCTGGATAACCAGTGTGGGGGAATCAGAAGCACTGTTTGTAACTGGTTGGGAAGTCTGACTGCAGTGTCACCCACCAGTGCTGGGAGAATTCGCTCTCCTTTTACAGCCTGCCCTGACCCTGGCATTATCAGTGGGCTACCCTGGGCACGGACGGGTCACAAACATCACAACTGAATTTAGTACCTTTTAAAGCATGTAATAAATCATCTTGCTTAAAGCTAAACAGGACAGAACTTTGCTTTCTGGATACCTTCCAGGTTGTACAGTCATGGATTTTTGCAATTGAGAAACAACCTTTGAAAACCTCCAAGACTGAAAGTGCGAAGGAATTACCCAAGTTTCACCTCACTTAAAAAATACTTGTTTACAAAATCAGATATAAACATACAAAAGTATTTACAGCACACTATTACTGAAAAATTGCTTACTTTTTCCTTTTTGCCATATAATTATAAAATAAAACAGTTGGAATATAAATATTGTACTTACACAGAAATTTGTTTCATAAAGCAGTACAAACAAGTCATTGTATGAAATTTTAATTTGCAGTGACTTTGCTGGTGCTTTTTATGTAGCCTGTTGTAAAATGAAGCAAATATCTAGGTAAGTTGATGTACCCCCAGAAGATCTGTGTAGCTCCTGTTTGAGAATCACTGCCCTAATTAACTTCCTTGAATCTTAAACTTGCTTTTTGGTTCATTGACAGTCACTGTTTCTCTCCGACTTGCCTGTTATAATTTTAAGGTTGAGTTTTGTTTAATAAATAACATTGTGTTTTGGCACAACGTCTCTTGCTATATAGATCGGGGTGGGCAAACTGGCTCGGGAGCCATATGTGGCTCTCTTACAGTTAAAGTGTGGCTCGCAGAGCCCCCTAAGACCGCGCCCTATACTCCGCCTACCAGGCTGGGATGGGAAGTTTGGGCTTCTGCCCTGCAGTGGGGTAATAGGGCTAGAGGCTTCTGCCCAGCAGGAAGACACCTGCCGAGGCTCAGGGCTCCTGCCCCATGGGACAGGCCTGCTGGGGTCTCAGGCTTCTGCCCAGTGGGAGGTATTTGCTGGTGCTCAAGGCTTCAGTAGACACACCCTGTCGGGCAGAAACCCCACCACCTCACCACAGGTTTGAAGCCCCGAGGCCTGGCAGGCACACCCTGGCTCTCAAACTTGTGAAGATTGTTGTGTGCGGCTCAGAGGATCAGTAAGTTTGGCCACCCCTGCTATAGACATTTCTAGAGCGTTCATTCTTTGTCTATAAAATATCTGGGAACACCTGTAGAGGCTCAAAAAAATGGAGGATGGCATCATTTTATACGTCAAACATATCTAATGTTCAGGAAGAGTAAAATTAAAAATTGTCATCTGCCAGATTTTCAGTCATCTGAATGACAAAAGAAGAAAGGGAAACATCATCTTGAACAGTGAGATCTTACTGATTATTTAAAAAACAAAACAAAACACACATGTAATAGCTTACTGATCACATGCCATATTTTTACCTTAACATTTTGGATTTAACAATCAAATGTGTGTAGCATACATATTTTGATATATTAAGGTTCTTCCTGTTATTTTGTAAGATGGATTGGTGAAGGGAAGATACTAGGGTATGTAGAAGCATTGATCTCTGCTGAAACAGCATACTCTAGTAGGGTGTATATACTTTCAAGAGGAAAAAAGGAATGATAATCTGCAGGTCACTCGTATGTAACCATACATCCAAGTAGTTGGTTTGAATTTGTAGCAAATAAACTATCGAGAGAGAGAGACTTTAAAAAAAGTGAATCTGTTTACTGTTTCCTTTGAACTATGTTTAAAATTTCCAGTGCGGAAAGCATTAATTACGGCAATGTTAACTTTCCACCAAAATAACCCTTACGTTATTAGTTGTGGATCCAATAATTGGTCACATACTGAGAATTAAATGTGTGTGATACGGCTTCCTTTCTGGAAATGTGAATGAAGACCTGCACACACTGCTTTTCTAGTGGCAGTGCTCTTTATAACTAGTTTTGAGTAGGAGAGGACTAATTCTAGGGAAAGCCACAGTCTGGTGCACTTGTAAATGTAGTCTAAAGAAGTTGAGTGCAACACAGCCATCCTGGCTCTGTGAAAATGAATACTCTCTCCTAATCCTGTAGGAATTATTTGTTAATTACTTGGTTACTGTATACTTCTCCTAACCTTTCAATGACCTGATCTTAATGAGGCCCTACCAGACAGGAAGCAACAGAGAAATTCTGCAAAAGCAGGACAAAGTTGGAGCTGCCTGAGGGCTTTAATTGTGTCTTGCCTTTTGTAGCATGTGCATATAGCTTTCATATAACATCTCCAAAGACATTTTCCTTCTAAATATTGGATCTTCTTTAGTTGCTGAGTTTCCCCAAATGTTGTTTCTCCACACTTGACTGCAGGGCTTTCACTGACCCCCTTTCAATTTGTCAGAATAAATGGTCTTTAAATGACTTGCAGAGGGGGAGGGAGGTATAAATTAGTAGCTGTTGGAAGCAAGGAGCTGGGATATGGGGCTATTACATTCCAGTCTTGAGGCTGAAGGCTCGCTTCATATGAAAGTCACTATGGCCCTGTCTTGAGGGGTCAGCCAGGGGAGATACGGCTTTTAATCAGGTTAGCACCATGAAGTTGGCTTAACATGACTGAAAAGGCCTCTTTACGGTATGCCTACACTTTTATTTAAAAAATGACTAGCTCACACACCTCTTCCTAGAGTAGGGCAGGCCTTAACACTGGTTAAAATGCAAGCTAGCATATTTGTAGGTGTTTAAAGAGTTTTGAATCGGAGTACAGCCGCTGGGCATTCTGTGTTTTATGGAGATGTGAGTGGTGACCTATTGTATTGCAGTTTGGCACACTAAATAAGTGTATGTCATTAGATCTTTACCAGGTAACTCAGGTCCCTTGGGGGGGCAGGGGAAAAGAAAGAGAATGCCACTGTAAGATGTGTGTATTTGTCTTTAAGACCATCTTGGGCAAAGAGGAGGAATTTCTGCGTGCTCAACATCTTTGAAAATAAGCAACTTATCTAGGTGCCTAAAATGGATTTAGGAGCCTAAATGGATTTAGGAGCCTCTTTAGAAATTTTGGCATCTGAATCTCTTCCATTATGAAGTAAAAGGAGTTCTCACTAGTACAGAGACACCCATTTCTTGATAAGTTTGCTTGTCCCAAATTTTTTTTCTCTTTGCATAAGTGGTTTTAAAAAAATCCAAAATAAAAATTCAAATGAGAAACATAAGGAGAATGAGCTACATCACTTCAGTTACATGTTCAGCATTTTGTGAATACTTATTTTTATTTTAGCAAAGTTTTATTTTAGCTATTTGTTCAGTGATTACCTTGAGCTTGTTGCTCTCCATCTATCTTGTAGTATTGACAGTTCTGATTGAAAACTTTTTTTTTTTTTGACTGGTTTTCTTCAGTCCTGCCTCCTTCACTCTCCTTGGCCTCTGCTTTTTCTTTTAACTTTGTACTCCCACCCTCTCCAGCAATCATGAGGCTGAGTCATAACATTTCATTAATGCAGCTTATTCTAAATCTGTTAATGGATTTTAAATATCTGGGTCTCTTTCCCACTCTAGCTATTCATCCATGGCGCAGAGGGAAGTGGGGAAGTATTGCCTTTTCAGGTTGATGTGGAGAGGATGTGCTCTGTCCCTTTACCTTGACAAGGGCACCTTGTAAGGCATATGACAGAGGTTTAGTGAAGGCGTTTGGGATTGTCTTTAAGCTTGAAACCCAATGCAGTTTAAATGAGGTTTTGAGGGTCTTGAAATAGGGGCAGAGTCTCTTTTCATGTTGAAATACGGTTTTCCTCCAGAATGCATTTGCATCTCCCAGGATGTGCTGCCAAGCTTTCTGCTATGTATAAACATGCTAATGAATTCAAACATCTGCTTCTATAAGATCCCAAACAAATGTTCAGTAGATAAATTGTTAAGCAGATGCAATTGATCTAATTCAAGATAGCTTCAAAAATGGGATTATTTCATCTTAAAGCAGAAAGCAAATTGTAAATCAGAAAAGTAGATGGATGGTTAAACTTAAGGAACAAGTTGTTTAGACCACTTGCTTATTTTTCAGTTAACAAAAGAGGCCTCTGGTGTCTTGAGACTTTTTTCTCCAGAAGCATATTAGTGTTTTCTTAGTTTATCTTCACTTGTGCTGAAGAGACCTGCCTTTGTATATCCAAAGGAAGAACTGTGTTACAGGTCTTGCTGATATTTAATCTCTGGATCAAATTTTAAAGCTCTTGTCTAACCATATCCTGAGGCTGTTCTGATTGGGAGGGGGCACTGGGAAGGGTTGCTGTGCACTTTATTAAGCTACTGATAGTTGATTGAATACTAGAATAAAAATTGTAAGGATTTATTAGAGGGAGGAGAACAAGTAGACAAGTCTTGTTCTTTTCCCTTTCTCATTGCACTTTGTGTCCTCTTATTTTGCATTATATTTTGTAGGTGTTTCTTTTTATAAACCTCTTTATTGTGACTTCTTCAGGTAGGTTTTTTGTATCTAAACAGTTACAACCATCCGAGCCTGATCTGCATTACAAAAACTACTCATTGCTGACCAGAACACTCAGTGCTGGGTACAGCTGAATATGGGATAACAGTAGCAGGTATAAGCAAGGGCCAATGGTGTTCAGCACTATTCTAAAAAGCATACTTAAAATCTGCTTGGGTTTATTTGGATGGATTTTGGGGGAGAGGAATTTACTCAGACTTTTTCTCCCTCCCTTTCACATTTCTTGCTGCTTTTTAAAGCACTTATTAATCTACCACAATCATCTCTACTGCAGTAGCACCTAAAGGACCTATTCAGGGATTTGGGTCCTATTGTGCTAGGCATTTTGCTGAGATGCGCTACTTAAAAATCTCTACAATTTATTTTTGTTTTATAGATTTATATTAATACAATATTTTAAAAAATCCTATAAATGTTCCATGTTATGGAAACCAGCTCCTTTTGAGAAAGGGAAAATATTACTCAGTTGCCAATGAACTTCACTTTTTTTGTGTCTGACTCTGTTCCAAAACCTTGAATGTGATATAAGTCCTCCTGGGGAAGTGGGCCTATCCTTTAGGAGATGAATTCAGGTTCCCAACACCTTTGTCTGGGTCAGTTTCACAAAGTCTTTAAGGAAAGACAACATTGGTGACAAAAATTCATAATAGTGCAGGTGTGTACCCATCACTAAAGTTAATTGCTATTGTGCCAAATGGTGTGTGCCTCCTAGACATGCATGTACCTAGCATTGATATTTGGCATTTTAAAGATGCTTTTAAAGACAAGGAAGCTTAGATTGCAAGATACCTTTTATTTAGATGACAAGACTTGATCAGGCCTGACTTCCCGCTTTCTTCCCAGACCCCAATAAATATTTCTGGAGCTCCGAGTTCACCAGTGCACCAGAGCTGCACACTTTTGTTTTGCACAGATAGACCAAATACAATGTTTGAACAGACCTTTGCATGGCTGAATACACACCCCTGCTGAGCTTTGGGTTTGAGTCCACAAAACTCTGGCGAGCCCTGCTAGAAGAGCAGGTTTCCCATGCTGCATGATGGATTTGTGATTCTACATGCCTACAAATGCACAACTAGTGCCAGGATCCTTTGCATCTTGGTGACCATGAGGTAAGTTTTTCAGTAAATTTTGAAATCTACCTTTTTTCTTTTTTTTTTTTTTTTTCTTTTTTAAAGGCAAATTTGAAGAAAAGGAGGATCGCGTTCCAAAGCTGGAGCAGTTAAATAACTTGGCTTACATGTGCAATGTGAATGTGGCGTTAAACAAAAAAGACCTCCTCAAGATGGAACTGCTACTCTTGGAAAGCTTCAACTGGAACCTGTGCCTGCCAACTCCAGCACACTACATTGACTACTACCTCTTTGCCTCCATTGGTGAGAATGACCTTCACAATGGCTGGCCCATCACATCCCTGACCAAAGTCAAAGCTTTCATGGAGAAATATGCTTACTACTTTCTTGATTTCTCAGTGCAAGGTAATCTCTTAGTCGAACTGTGGCATGTAGAGCTTTCCTTTTGGGTGGTCGTCCAATAGGCTAAGGGCAAAAATCCATAGCAGACAAAGGCTCTTAAAAATGGCACAACAAAGATGCAATAAAAATACCTGCACAGAGCATAGAAGAGTCCTTATGACCCTCTTTGCAAGCATGTGTAAACAGGTTGGAATTGCCCAGTCTAGAACTTTTCTCTGATGCCCTAGCAAGAGTCACTAGACATGGGGGCTGTGGATTTTTTCTTCCTTTCTGAGGGTGAGAGAGGTGTCTTGGAAAGTTGCTAAAAAGCCAAAGTCAGGTCTCACTGTCTTGGCTACTGCAGGATTTGAACTAAGGTTTATTTTTGATACTTGAAAAATTAAAGTAAAGTGGCCCAACCTTGTTTCAGTTGAGACATTCCCTAGAAACTTGATTAGGAGCCAGAGAATGCACTCAATTTGCATGAAATGAAATGGATCAGAATGGCTTGGAAGGGATACAAGTCCACAACAGGGTCATAGTTTGAAATGTTCCATTCCGATTTGAGGAGGCGCTTGCTGGGCACAAGATGCCACTCTGAGGACTGTGCATCAAAGATGAAGACTTAACTGTCTACTCTGTAGGCATTTGACCTATAAGATTAACTTGGTCCAATTTGCTGCATGTGGGCAGAGTGAATGGAACTTGTAGTGAATGGTGATAGCTCAAAGCGTAACTTCCTTTTTAATTTCTTTAGATTATGCTTTCCTCAGCTTTCGACCATCTCTGATTGCTGCTGCTTGTGTGTGCGCCTCACGCATCTGTATGCAGATTTCTCCCTCCTGGACCACACAGCTCCAGCTGCTAACATGTTATTCATGGGAGCATCTTGCACAGTGTATTGAAATGATGCTAATGTAAGACTGCTGGACCAAAGTAACTATTCCTAAAACTCTTAACAGACTTTCTATTACTCTCCAAAAAGTAGAGCTGAAATGACTGCAAATGGCATTTAGTTTCTCCGTAATCAAGGTGACATGAGATTAGCACATCTCAAACCATATCAGAAGAGTTGGGAATTGGGGCAAACTTTTAACATATGGCTGCAGTGATAGAATACCCATTGCATCATCCAGAATGGTAATTTGTTCATACATTTGGGTGGGTAGTTCACACAAAGTTTTGACTTCTACAATAGCTTATGTGTAAATAGCTATCCATCCTTATAACACTTTTAGTGTATGAAATATTGCTGTAAAGTGATAATATGCCCCTTTACTGAAAAAGACATTACAGAACTATTCTTCCTCTCCGTTTCTCCAGTAGAGGATGTCACTTGTCACTGTTGTGATAGACCATGACATGAGTGGGCCCCTGTCATGATCTGTGTGGACACACGCAAGTTCTGCTAGCAGAAACTGGAAAGGATTCCCTTATTAGTACTGTGCATTTATGGGGCCTCGATACACAATATGGCTGCACGTTTTAAAAGATATCTTCACTCTTCTAGACAAAATTTATCAAGGTGCCCACTGAATGTTTTAATGGTGCAGAATGAACATTAGTAGATAGAAATGGTAAAATCTGTTCATGTCTTGGTATGATCTGTAGGCACTCTGAACACTGAGCACAATAAGTTCTTTTTATCTCTCACCGGGGCATGCTAACAAGCACCCAAATCCTATGCCCATTAGGGTCAATGAGGAAACTCCTACTGACCATATAGGAACCAGCTGGCAAGGGGACCACTGAGAATCAATTTGTAGAAGCTCCTCAAATATTTTGACCCTGTTCTGATAGCATGCGTTTGGTTGACAAAACTGCTTTAATTTTTGTTTTCTCTAGATATTACGAGAACGATGTCAAAGAAGCCAGCAAGGGGAAAAAACAAGTAACATTGCAGCAGCAAGTCGTGGGAAGTGTGACCCACCAAACCCCTACTCAGGTCCTGTTTCATCAATCCAGTTATCACCCATTAGCCCAACATTCAACTGCTCTTTCCCAGTTCCAGTCTCCAGTGCAGGATTTGTGCTCTGCTTACCGTGACTCCTTACAGGCTCACAGGCCCACCAACCTGCTCTCTGGGAGCGCTAGCACCTCCTTGCATTCTTACTCCGCTCTGCAGGCCAGCCTTCAACCTTCTGAGCAGACTCTGCCCATCCAAGCACCTATCACGATGCAGGTGGCTATAGCAACGGAACCTAGACACTGCATCTCCATGTCCTATGGCAATAGCTATTTCAGTGGGCATCACTCATACACAGCCAGGTATTTTGACAGATGACTTTCTAGAAAAATGGTGTGAATGAAGTCTGAACAAAGGGCCCCATGATATGGGAGCCAAATGCATCTCTGCAGTGAAAACCTCACAGAGGAACAGAACATCTTTACAACTTGTTCATTCAGAAGACATTTGCTCCTGAGGCTCTTTTTAATGTGGGTGCCATTCCTGCAAGGATTGGGCTGTTGGCTTTTAATGGGACTGAGAGAAAGAGAAATGCAATAGTGTACTTCACTTTAGATTGTCACTTAGAAAAGCTGCTTGTGTAAGAAGTTACAAACTGCAGGGCTTACTGGCTTCGTCTTCCATACAGCAGACTCCAATAAATTACAAATGCTAAAGCTTGTGATTTAAAGGGCTATTTCAAGTAGGAATGCCTGGAGGGACTTCTGGTCAAAAAACATTCTTGTTGGAGGATATGGTTGAAAGGGGGGGTTTATCCAAAAGTCTCTCCAATGGCAGTTTATCCCATTGGAAACCACCGATAAAAATGATGATACAGGAGCTTCTCAATGCTGTCTGGATGAACAATCCCAATCTGTGCAAAATCTGCATGTAGGATGTGCTTTCCTTTTCCTTGACCTGGAGTGAAAGCAACCCAGATGACTGTCCAATCCTCTTTTGCCTTAAAGGCCTCTTGGAACTGGATGCTATGCCACTGAACAAAACCTTGCCCTGCCTTCATGTAAAAACAAAAAACACCTCAATCTTAAATCACCTTTATGGTTTTTAAGATGCTGCTGCCTTACATGACTGGATATAATATGTTTAGTAAAATTGTTTACAAGCTACATCAGGGATCTAATGTTACTTGAAGAAAACCCCTTGGGAAAAACTTCTTATATATACACTGAAGGGACTGTCACTGCCTTCCGTTTTTAATATTTTTGGGCTTAATGTTTTGGGATCAAGGTGAAATTGAAGACTGAAGAATTTGTACTAATGAGGATGGGGTGGAGAAGGGGAATTGGTTAATTCTACCATAAAATTAGGAATGGTTATGCCTTTATTCTAAGGATGCAATGATATGCTGCACAGAGTTTTGGTCTTTACATACCGTGTTGGAGCAATGTAGCAAAACTGGGTTAAGAGTACTAGTTATTTAACTGAAATGTGAACGAAACCTGCTACCATATATCCAAAGGTTTGTTTTAAAATCATTTTGAGCTGGAACTTCTTGTGTTTTGGTCAAAAATTCGATATAGGATTTGTGTAATAATATAGATAGTGACATGTAACATGGAGACTTTTGCTTGCGTGTAAAACACTCACTTGATATGCAACCACCATCCTGTAGTTGCTGAAAGCCAGTATTGGTTTTTAAAGGTTCTCAGGACAGCAGTATAGACAATGTGCAATATGCTTTTACTCTTTGTGGCAAATGCTGTGTTTTTTAAATATCACATGTTAGACAATGCTGTTTAAGTTATATTTTTAGGTAATTTAATTTTTAAGGGATGTGTTGGGGTGGAAGGAAAATCTCTCTAGTAAATAAGGTGGTCTCCTTTAAAATGTTGCATATTGCAGTTTTATGTCACACATTAAGATGATTGTGTCCTTAGCAGAACAGGCCAGGAGAATTTTTTAAAATCTATTTCATTTAATTTAAAAAAACTACAAATGCTAACAAAACTGAAGAGGCAATGTCTTACAGAAATTAGTTCGCAACTTAGAGAATTTAGTTCACTTAGTTTTTTTTTATTCTGCTGTTTTGTATATTTATATGAAACTTATTCCTACAAGGTTTTAGTGTATCTTAAATACATATAGTCATTTGGCCATTCAGCAGATTGTAAAGAACTTCTTAAATGTGTGGAGAATATTGTGGTACTATTGCAGTTCTGACTGGAATCCAGTGTGTGTTTTTTTGTAACCTCTATAGTGCTGGTCATATGACATCTTGTGTTAGACTGCAGTCATTCTTTAGTGACCATTTCCACTGCGAACTTGAAGGTTGTCCAATAAACAAAAGACCTGCATATGACATTCTTATTCATTAATACTGTCTGCATTCTCACAGTCCCTTTCTCCTAAAGGGAGCCAGTGAACTGTTGCCCATACCTTGCAAAAAGTAGTTCCTTGGTCAGTTATCTGATTAGAAGCTATAGCTATTGGCATTGCTTCCTGGGATACAAATGAAAAGTACTTTTGGCAAGTGTGAAACACAAGATGAATTAGCAAATGGTATTTCCATGGTTTAGGAAACGTGCGCAGGATTGCTTTGCAAAAAAGAAACTGCAAAGGATCAGGGAAGGTCTATTTATTACTTGGGAAGTGAGGCACTATTCCAAGTGTAAGATGTGGCAGCATACAAGGAAGCGGCCTAAGGACCAATTAGAAATGATGCAGAGGGACTGCAGGCATATGATGAAATGACAGTTTATTGTTTAATTTGATGTGACCAATACATTCCTTGGGTACCCTATTAGACTGCTTATGTGATTTTTTTTTTTTTTTTTTAATTGTGAATTGGAGAGAATGACTGCAATTTCTTACTTTCCTTCATAGTCACTGTTCTCTATGCATGTCCTTTCCGTGGCTTCTCTCAATTCTGCTCTGTTTGTGTCCTGTGCATGGGATGGAGGCGTGCAAGCACCAAAACAAATCTCTTGAAGAAGCATATAGATGTTTCTCAGAAGACATGAGCTAAGAAGCCCAACGTTTTTTGGACGTGAGCTAAGAAGCCCAAGTCTTGTTTTGAGAGGACATATCTTCTGCAATGCCTCTGAATGTTGTCGGGAGTTCCATTAATTTCCAGGAGTGTGTGCATTTAAGCCACGCTTAATTTTGTGTGTGAATTTCCTTTTGTCTTTAATGAAAATATGCTACCTCTGGAAGTATCTGATTCTGTCATCATGGCATTTAAAGGAACTTACCTGGGTGCACAAAACGCTGGCTGAGTTTTTAAAGCTCAATGAATGTAACAGCTTCTTCAAAGCCCACCCTTGTGCCTTTTATTGCAGTCAGTCACAACTTATCCAAGCACTAAAATACTCACACGCTGATAAAGTTGTAACTTCCAAGCATATGTCGCATAGAGGTAGCAGTGAAGCATGCTGTAAATGCAAACTCAAAAGGGCTTTGAGTGTGAATAGAAAGTGATAACTTGGTTCACAAAACAGGAAATGGCACTGGTAATTTTTTTTAAAGATAGAAGTGAGCTGCAAAGTTAGCTGAGGAAAATACTAAAGCTATTTTTTCTTGAAACACCTATGAATCTTGATATGCAGCAGGTGTATACATGGAAAAGCTTTCCAATAGTTATCAAGCACGAAAGACTACAATGAGTTCACTAATAGAGATCTTTATGCTGTGAAGCTAACAGAAAACTGAACAAGGAATGTCTATAATAGCTGATGTTTTGAGATAATGGTTTTAACTACTTCCCAAACGCAGCTTGATCTCTCTATTCTAGCAACTGTCCAAAATACTTCATATAAAGTTATTTAGTTAAAAGTTGGTTAATATGCCTTGATCAAAAATAATGTTCCTCAAACCCTTGGCATTAATTTACCAGCAGATGTTAAGGGCTATAGCTTTATTATGAGCTTGAACATGGTGATATTTTTGCTAAATAAAGTCTTTGATCTTTTTTAAAAAAATTCTTATAAACGTCAGAATCTCCCTCACAGTACTTTTTGGTAATTACGGCCTGACAGCACGCAGAAGGCAAAAGGATAAAGATATCTCTCATTCATTATCATTCACCCTTTTAAAAACATAATTTGTCTTTAAACACCTTTTTGCAGAATCAAATTTGGTCATCTGTTAAATCATCCTTGCAAAATTCTCCCTATCCCTCATTTAGGGTAAGAAAACTTTTTTGATAGGTGAGATTCACTGTTGACAACCTCCACAGAAAGGGAAGCAATGTGTACCTGGGCTGGTAAAATTTCATGACAATCTTGCATGGCAGTATTCAGTCACAGCAGGAAACGTAGTAAGCAAGAAACTTCCTTCTCCCTGAATTTAACTTCTGTCAGCCTCCAAGGAACATCTTTTTCTACTGATCATCACCTGCCCATATAGTCTTTTGAAGTTGGGTAGTGGCACTGAATTACTGGGAGTACTAGTGCAGGTGTCAAGTGTCCCTCCTTAGTGTCCTGCTTTAAAAAGCACGTCAATAAACCCTCAAATCTGCTTTATTCACCTGGCAAATCAGTCTGCCTTGCAAAGGGTCTGAGCATCTGATCTTTTGTCAACAGGAGAAACTTTTTTACTCCCTGATTTTCACTTTGTCTCTTCCAAACCACAACTTCTGAAAAAACGGGTTTAATTTTTTTTTGGGGGGGGGGATGCTCTGTGTGACTTCCCAAGCAGTTCTGTCTTCATGAGACACATTTTAAAGCCAGCAAGGATAACTGTGTGGAATTACCTTGCCGGTGTTTAAACTTATACCCCATTCTCCCAACTCGTTTGTGAAAGAGCATTAGTTCTTCGCATCTTTTTACAGTCCTTTATATCCAGCTGGTGGCACTCATTCAGAAGCAGATCCCCACCAGGACCACTGTGGCAAGGTTCTGTCAACAGCATTGTGAATACAGTGACATCATTTGGTTCCATCTCCACTGTCAGATGGAGCTGTGTTTTTTAAGCAGAGTGGGGGAAGAGGGTGGCCATGTTGTCAGATCCCCAAGAAAGCAATTTCAGGTGTCTCACAATCTATATGGATCCCAAGAATCAATTCCTAAGACTAAGCTTTTAACTTGCTTTTACTTTTACAGTTAAGTAATACAACCTCTAGTCTGCCACAGCCTGCTGGTATAAAAACAGATAGGACTGTAGAGAAGGGAGAACAGAAGTGGTGAGTTAGGCCTTTGGAACGTCACATAGGCCTAGAGCCTCTGAAGACATGCCTGGAGAGTGAGCACTAGGCTCCTGCAGTTTTAGCCATTTCTACTTTTGTGCAGTGTCAAATTGGCAGTCAGTGGGTGAGGGACAGGGATTCAAAGGAAAGAAGCTATGCAATGCATAACAAAACAAACACCTGTGCTTAGTCATGTGGCTAGACGTGCTATGGCGAAGCGTCTGACTCCAGAAAGAAATGTGAAAACAGCACAAAAACTGGAAAAATTGTTCATTATCCATAATGCACGTAGTCATTGCCTAGCAACGGAAACCACATCCCCTCCCCACCCCATACATGAAATCTAAGGGACTAGCTGAGTGTGCTCCCACCACAAGCATATGGCTTTCTACATACAACAGGCCAGGGGCAGCTTTGGAAAATCATTTCCTTGTTTTTAGAGCTTTGCTGGACAATAAACTATACTAATGGCCAAACCTTCCAAATAACAAGTTGCTGTTTGTCTATACTCAGCTTTGTCTGTTAGTGTCTCCTGCTAATTTCTGTTCTTGAGAGCTGTGGAATTTGTCTTTCCATGGAGTATAAAATGCTCTGTTGATTCCAGATTTCAATTGTCACTCGTTGTAGTTACCCTGTGAGGTGTATGAGTGTTGTTAAACCCCATCTTGCACATACAGAAATTACAGCAAAGAGGTTACATAACTTGCCCAAGGCCAAAAAGAAAGCTGGAACTGGAATGGCGTTTTGCGGTGTATACCTTTCGTGTACTCAGGCCACTAATGACGTGGTAGGTGCATTCTTCCTTTCTCTCTGCTGGAGCAGCTTACAGGTTCAAGCAATACAACACAATCTGGGTTCAGACCTACTATTGCCACCACTTTACAGTAGTAAGGATGGAAGTGGGGAGCAAGCATTTATTGTTAATAGTGTCTTCCTACAAATGTGACGATAATCTAGCAGCTTGCTAGGAAGCACAGAGACCTAATGGCACTTTGGGGAACAAATGGGATAGAAATCCCACTGTCCTAGCCACCCCCCGCTTTCTCAATAGTAAGTTGCAATGCTCAAGGCCCTGAGGCCTTATTCTGCACAAAATTATGCTGTTTAGCTGCAGTCGCCACCCTGAGTCTTGGGCAATCACTTGTGTCTTGAGCATGACAGGCCCTCTATAAATCAAATCCTATTTTAGATTCACAAAAGTTTGTGGTTTAAGTTCAAGGTTCTTATTAAAACTAATTACATCTTGGCATTTTCTAATCTCAGAGTGCTGGACACACTTGCAAACAACCTTTTAATTCTTAATTTTTGTTTCTTAATTTCTTTTATAGCTCATCCATGTGAGTAACCTTAACTAATGTTCCCTGAAGCTTTTTGTTTGTGAATGTCTTTAGTGTTTAAAAAATAAAGCACTTACGCATTTGTTGTCTTCACTATATATTCTTGCCAATATCTTTGTGAAGCTCCATATTTCACGGCACTGCCAGGCCAACCAACGTTTTGAAAGTAATTAAACTGCATTCAAACAAAATATGATTTTTTTTATGCGAACTCTTTTACTACTACTTCTGAATGACATTTAAAACAACTCAAAGTTGAATAGGGATTCCTATCTATAATTTCCTGCTCATTCTAAAACTACACAATCAAGCAATTTCAATTGATAAGCCTATAAACATAAGAACTATCATCCTCAAACAAGCATAGTCTACTGAGGACCATTCTGCCAGCCAGAGTGACCATGGTTGATGTATACTGCAGCCTCGTGCGACAGCAAAATTACAGCTGCTCTTCAGGTATCTTTTCATGTAACGCTTTTTGAGGAAAACACAGTTTCTTTTCAAAGGATAATTGTTTAACTTGCCACACTACAACTCCAAAAGCGTGGAGCAGAAACTTATCCATCCCAGCTGCCGTCATTATTGTAAGCCAAATTCATGGCTATGAAAAATGCATCACAAACTGTGACATCAGAGCTCCCCTGTAAAATCTAGCTATTGGAGGGGAGGAAGAAGGGCAGGGTTTGGGGCACCCCAGCTGGTCGCATCTACTGTGCACCAGGCTCCAGCTACTAGTCCCAGGGTTGTGGGGATGGATGGCCTTCGTCTTCCCCTGCACAGCCAATCTTGGGGGGAGGAGATCACACCCGCCTCCAGGTACCTCTTCCGTCTGCAAGAAGCTCCATGGCTGCGCTTCCTTCAGAGCACAGCTCTGAAGGCAGTCAGAAGGGCAATCCTGTGACCCCACTACAACAGCTTTGAGACCTCCTTTAGGGTCAGGGCCCACACATACAGTCACACCACCATTAAATTTCAGATGTAAACACCTGAAACTGAAACTCTCTTAATCCTCTGGTTATGAAATTGACCAAAAATGGACATGGTCCTTGTTAATTATAAGGCGGGTGCATAGCGGGTTGAAAGACCATCCTCAGAGGAGTTATCAATGGTTTGCTGTCAGTCTGGGAGGGTGTATCTGTGGGGTCCTGAAGGGGTCAGTCCTGAGTCCGGTGCTGCTCAATATTTTCATTCATGATTTGGATAATGAAGTGGAAAGGATGTTTATAAAATTTGTGGTTGACGCCAAATTGCGAGTACTTTGGAGGATAGGATTAGAATTCAAAAAGGCATTGACTAATTGGTCTGAATTCAACAAAATGAATTTCAATAAAGATAAGTGCAAAATTCTTTCCTTAGGAAGGAAAAATGCACAACTGCAAATTAGGGATAACGGGCAAGGGGGTAAGTACTGCTGAAAAGGAGCTGGAGGTTACAAAATTGGACACAAATACAAAAGTGTCGGCATGGTATTACTGAACAATTGCTTACATTCTCATTTTTACCATATAATTATAAAATAAATCAATTGAAATATAAATATCGTGCTTACATTTCAGTGTACGGTACGTAGAGCAGGATAAAGTTATTACCTGTATAGAATTTTAGTTTATACTGACTTTGCTAGGGCTTTTTATATAGCCTGTTGTAAAACTAGGCAAATATCTAGATGGGTTGATGTACCTCCTGGAAGACCGCTGCATATAGGTGTATGCCTGGTTGAGAGCCACAGGAGCATAAGTAGTTCGCACCTATGCTTTACCTGGTCCTGCCACAGTGCAAGAGGCTGGCTTGATGACTTCTTGAGGTTCTTCTCAGCCCTACATTGTTATGATTATAGCTTCTCCTGTGACCCTTCTTAACGTTATGGTAGTCTGAGGGGAAATTGGTTATCAGAGGCAGCTGTTGCCAAGGCAACCAGGGCAAGAGTGACTTTCCCTAAGTTCCAATGAGCTGGAGGGAGGGAGGCTAGGAGGGGCTGATTATCTCTGGGATCCTAATGTTTCAGCTCAGGCAGCAGCAGCAGGGGGCAACAAATGTGCACTTGGGGAAGGGGGGATGAGAGAAATTAGGTTTTTCCAATGTTTTGGCTTTCCCAAACTTCCAAAACACCCAACAATGTACAAATTGGAGGTTATTCTACACCCATTAATTAGTGGCTGAAATTTTGTTAAACTGGCATGCTTACAAAAAAGGAGGGACACTGAGGTACAGACCTTGTGAAACAACAACAACAAAAATGTGACTTAACTCTCACTACGAGACCATAATTTGCCAAGTGTCTATCTCAGATTTAAGGAATTTGATTAGTTGACTTGGGTCATAGTTAAGAACAGAGATTGAAACATCTGGCATATCATGCTATATGCCCCCTTGCAAGTTGCGACACTATGCCTCAGTTTACCCACCTGTAAAATGGAGATATTTAACCACCTTCAAGAGATATGTTGTGAAACGTGATATTTGTGAAATGCATTGTGCTCTTGCTGATAAATGCACAGTAGTATATTTCTCTCTTGGTCAGAATACATTTTTATATAACTGTAACTTATTGCATGTTTTAATTTAGATGCTCAATACTTGAGCTTAGTATACCCACCAATGCTTCCAATTCCATTGTTGAGAATGCTGGTCAAATATGAATCCCACGGCCACTGGCATGGAACAAGCACTCTCCCCTGCTCCCTCAGCCCCCGAAAGAAGTTAGTATTCAGAATTAAAGTGGATTTCCCATGGTGTAACATTTCTCAGAAGTAGTTTTCTCCCATACCCACTTGGATCAATTGCCTGCAGGGATTTTGCTAGTCCCTTTCTTAATTGCTTCACAGCATGTTAACGTTCCTTCAATAGCAGGAGCCTTCACGTGGCTAATAAAACATCAAAATTAAAAATATAAAACCATCTTTGAATGTAGAGGTAGGAATAGTAATTGCCTTTTCATTCATCTGGTTTCAGCCTGTTAGCATGTAAAATGGAATTTCTAATTCTTCTTTTGTAAGTATATTTTCTTTCCTCCTTCATGGTTCTCAATCTGTTTCTAATAAGTGTCATTTCCAGAATCTATGGTTAGAGTGAGTGGAATTATAATTAGCTTGACATAAGATTTTCTTGTTGCCAGTACTGGAATTTTGGCCAAATATTCCTAACCAGAGTTCAAATTCATCTAATTGTCTTAAGTTGGATCAAAAACTTAATTTCACTCTGGCATCTTTTCACAACAGGTTCTTTGTATCAGGTCCTAAAACCCCTTGGAAAATACTAACACTACCTTGTCACACTATCTCCAAACTAAACAAGAGAAAAGCATGAGTTAGGTGCCCACCTTTACCCTCTCACATCAATTTTACCCTGATAAAGAAGCACTGACATAAATGATCCTGATTTACGCCAATGTGAAGGTCATGTTGCCCTTTGATTCTAACTTCCCATGAAGATCTGAATGTATAATGTGGCTGAGTTCTCTTTACTTAACTGCCACCTCTCTGCAGCTGTATTTCTATGTGTATCCATGTCCAAATCTCTGATATGCTGTGTGACTGTTTCATGTTTACATAATGTATTTCCTATGCTCATACACCATTCTTTTCCAGTAATAATGTGAGCTATTCTCAATCTTTCATAGTTTTAGAACCTATTTAAGTGTGTGGATCTTATGACCTTTAACTTTTGTTCCCCTTTGCAAGTTAATAGCTAGTTGACAGTGAAATGCATAAAACCTGAAATCATTATTCAAGAACTTACTTCTGCAAACCCCTGTGGAATTGCAAGTTTTCATGGAGCAATCTATGAAGTTAAGTAACGCTTTGTACCGCTGGCAGAGTGTCTGAGTGAATGCTCCAAGCGACTTGTAGTAGAGAGCTGACCCCCTGAGCCTTGGGAAATTGTGATGGTGATTTATGTCCCCATTGTTCATAGTCATGTTCAGAAACTGCGGCGCTGCTTCCAGAAATCCAGCCTGCAGGCTGGAGGTGGAAGATAATGAGGATATGGAGGAGCATTTTTAGTGAGGGGGAAAATAAATAAATGCCCTGCCATCATTTTAACAATATCATTGAGGAGGCTGAATTTCAGCTGAAGCTTGTAAGGTCAGCTATTTGTTGTAAGCAGTAGAAGAACATTGCATGCACGCAGTGCTTTCAGATCTAACTTCTATTTCACCAACTAAAGTTCCTCAACTTTTCTAACAAGGTGTACTTCAGCCTTGGAAACAGAACAGGTAATGCACTTGAGCAAAACCCAGTCATGGGCCACGTGTGGCCTGTGCCATGTAAATCTGTGGCTGTCCTGAAAAGTTTTGTGAGGGAGATTGGGTGAAACTTTATTGAAGCTGGTGGGTATGACTGACACCCTTCATTCAGGATAACAGCGAGAGTTCTATGATGAGGTGGGTTTCTGTCCATGAAAGCTTACGCCCAAATAAATAGGTTAGTCTGTAAGGTGCCATGGGACTCTCGCTGTTGCTAAAATCAGACTAACACGGCTACCCCTCTGGAACTCTTCATTCAGGATGAATGTGAGTAGTAATTAAGCTTTTAGCAGTAAGAGAGCTGAAACAGTAAGAGCCACAAGTGAGTATGGGTGTAGGGGGTTTCAGCATGGAAACAATGGGGACTGAATATTACTGTGTGTGTGTGTATAGGCGCATGCTCAGAAACAGGTGAAGAGAAGCAGCCAGAAAGCCAAGGGGGTGGCAGGAGAAACACTTGCAACCCTGAGAAAAAGCCAAGAGGGCTTTTTGACCAGTACCTTAGCTGGAACTGTGACAAAAAAAAACCTGGCTTGTCTTTAATTCCTACTGAGTTCATGGAAACAGGATTTTGCATAAAAAATATCTGACTATTCTCAATTACTCTTCTATAGTTGAGACCTCGCCTGACAGGAATAATTAACACATGGAGGGAGGTCTCATTTTTTTAGAGCATAGAATTAGGAATAGATCATTAAGGTGAAGTCAGTAGCTAAAAAGATAGAATGTCTGAGCCAGCTAAGAAAAGAGGGGGAACACCGAAAGAACCATTTATTAACAATGGACAAAATAAATTAGGAATGTAAAGACGGGGTCAAGCATGGACAGAGCATGCAGCACAGGGATTGGTTACTGCAAAGTGACTAAACAAATTTTTTTTAAAAATGTGATAATGTATAATAAATGCAATGAGATGTGTAACTTTGGATGTGTGATATGCCTTATAACCACTCCCCATGTTTGAGTCTGATCAACTGAGCATAGTTTTGCTGTATGCCAACTAAAGGAAGCTGAGTGACAAAATGTGGAGTCAAACTAAGCTATTGGGGTTTTTTTGTACTAGAGAACTGGATAAAGTATTTGCCCAGAACTGGACAAACTGTTCTACATAAGCCAAGTGGAAGAAGGCTGGCAGAGAACCCAAACATCCTCCTTTAAAATAAAATAAAAAATAAAAACCCCAACAACCCCCAAGCCTACTAGTATTGGCTAACCACTTGGGTAAAGATGGTTAACAACAGGAATGTAAGCATAGTAGCAATGCTAGCAGATTTATCCCTGCCACACCGTGTAGCCAAATTACTGTATTTTGATACTGAAGGGGTTGATGAGGCTCCCCAAATGTAGCTTTTCAGGTATGTAAAATTCCTGTATTTCTGCTCTTTAGCCACAGATTAGGTAAATCTCTTTCCCCTGCTCTTCTCAGGATAGGGGCTTTGGACAGAGTACTGCCTTTCATGCAGAGTCAGAGGCCAAAAAAGAAAGTTCCCAAATGGTTGTAGACACTACTCACATACGTCATGCACAAAATGAATACTGAAAGAATTAGGCTGAAGCACAGTCACTATACATGTGTGTGCTCTTCAGTTTAAATATGTTTTTGGCTAGAGGAGTGTACCAGAACCCTTAGCTACACAAAGGGTAAAAATACTAACATGGAAAAGTTGAAGTCTCCCTTTTAAACAACTGCTCCCTCATTTGTTTGCAATAAAAACATGGAGATGGAATTTCTAAAACTTGTTTATTGATTGTCTTGATACTCATTTCTCAGTGCACTGGAAGATAGGCTTTCCTTCTTAAGCCAGCTTTTTGCTGATTCTTTTGTACGTTACACCCCCAGCTGTAGAGATCTGGAATAAAGAACAAACCAAAAACTCTGAACATGGTAACTAGAACTGCAGAGTTACTGATGGAAAAGACCTGTTAGAGAGCATGGAGTATACTCCTTGCTGAGACAAGATATGGTCTCCTAATAAACAATGTACCTAAAACTAAATTATTAATACACTTCATCCTGGAATATTGTAGAGAAATATATTCTTCAGAGCAACTATCTCACCTAGAAACACATTTAGGGATGTTTTGGGAAATTCCACACTAGAATACCGGACCCTGAAATGACACCTGGGACAATAATTTCCTAGATTTCCTGTGATGGGTGTTCTAGAATGGCAATAAATGGACGGAAATAACAGTTTCAATGAGGGTGGCAGTAAGGCCATGGAGTGAGCATATGCTCAGTTCAGCAAGGTGATTAAGCATGTATATAATTCTAGGCAAAGGAGTAATCCCCATTTGAAGTCAAATCCTGACTTCTTATGCCACTCATGCATTGAAGCCCTTATGCTTAAAGTTTAACGTGCTCACATATTTTGTTGAAGGGGGGCCTATTTGAGAAACCGGGTCCCTGCTATAGGTTTTAGTAAGTATCAGGATAGATTATCCAAAATCCATCTTCTCAGGACTATATGGACAGCTTGTTGGTTCAGTGGTGTCCCTGTTTTTCCAAACTGGTTGAAACTATTTCTTTCCTTTATAACACACTCCCATAGAATTTAATAGGGATGAAAAACAAATATTTTTATAAAAATTACTCTACAACCCTGCATAATTTAATAGTAAATTGTAAACTTTCTGTAGAACTTTTAAACCATTGTGTGGAACACTATGCCAGAAATATAGCATATAGTCCTGACAGTAGGCTGGAGGTAGTCTTAAAAATACATATATATATCTACAGAAAGTTTCATGATTAAGATAGAAGACTTCAGTAAGTGTTATTTCCATTTCAGCTCTTGAAGCAGGTGTTCTTTATGTAGTCAGCTAAGTCAGTCAAGGAAAGACTTCTGAACTTGAGAAAAGTCAGGTTAAAAGTCCAAAATAAATGTAAAATTGTGTTTAACAATATCTGGGTTACATATAGCGATAATGACACTTTGAAAATCTAATTCACCATCAAAGCAATTTTTAAAAAAATTTTGCATTCAGATGGAACAATGAAACGCTTTCCCATATTAGTTCTGAGATTTATGCTACAGAAACTGCAAGGGAAAGGTTTGCTTTAAAATCCTGCCCTGTGTTTTTTGTTTTTTGAGTTGGGGGATTTAAGTCTAAAATTGAATGAAACACTTCTAGTGGTCCCTTAGGTTTTGTAAAGATAAAGCCCAATGTTCTGTGCTGTAATTAAGCTGGTAAAGTTTCCTGGAGTGTCTCTACAGGATGGTTAGAGACTTACCTCTACAAGTTTTCCTCCAGCAATCTCTGCAGTATGATGGTAGTTGGGGAAATCAACAACCACTTTCCCACCTTCCATGTAAACAGTTGCCTGTAAAGGAAATGTGTTTTTCATTGTCTTGATTTGTTGGCCTTTATCATGCATAACTGCCTTTCAACAGCCTCTAAAGAAAATAATATGTGAGTGAATTCATGTGCTACAGGCACTATTATTATATATTCTCAGACACGAACAAGATCAGAATTTAATAATATAGCTCCTATATATAAGCTTTCACAGCTTAAGACAAAGTAGATCTAGTAGTCTAGTATCTAGACACTAGTAGCAAGTAACGTATCTTCTCTTTGGGCCAGTCACTGAATGGAAACATATACAGAGACTGAAGGGCTACGGAGTACTCTTTCCATAGCCAGTCCTTATAGTATGGGCCTCTTACCGATGGCTAGGCTTGTCCAAGCTTGTAACACAAAAGTGACTTAAGACCAGTCAGCCATAATTAGAAAAATAGTGGTTTGCAAAATAAAAAGTGAGCTGACTCCTTTGACAGACGTGAGGAAACCACCTGTCAGCTTTGCATTTTGTGTTATATTGAAGGCAGCATTTCTCAAGTGAAAACCATTTTTTGTCTTAACTTCCCCACTTCCATCTTTGACACCCTAAAAGGCTCCACAGGCTAACGTACCTCTAGTACAGAGAAGGGGGAAGGGTAGAATTTGCAACATTTCATCCAAATATGAAAATTTGCAGTATTTTAATGTAAAGCCAGAATTATTTGGCTTCTTGCACAGCTCAAGTCAGAATGTAGAGGAAACAATCCGATGACTGATAAACCAGTAAATATGGGGTCAGTTCCCAGTTTGGTCATAGATTTCCCCATCTCATGGCTTTCCAGTTGGCTTTCCCATCTGTTAAAAAGAATAATGCTTCTATCTAGGTACAGTACTTACATCATTGTTTTAGAGATGCTCAGATATTATGAGTTTATTCTCTCAACACTTCTCTGAGACAGGAAAATATTATAACCATTTTATAGATGGGGAACTGAGGCAAGTGATTTGCTCCAGGTCATTTAGGAAGGTTGTGGCAAAGCCAGGTATTAAATCTATCTTCTGACTGCCTGGAGGACCAGGTCATCCTTCCTCCTATCTAATCAATAGGAGGCTTACTTTGTGCCTCTTGTTAATTTTTGTCACCTTTGTTAGGTAGTAGAAAGAATCATTACTATAGTAGCAGTCTATATAGTAAAATGCATTGGAGTATATAGGGCCAGGTTGAATGGATTTACAAAGAAGAAAATGAGAGCAACCATGCATTCCTTTGGTCAAGGCCCAAGCACCATGGGAGTCCTGATGCTGAGAGTGTCCATGGACTCCACAGAGCTAGCGTTTCTGTCAGCACTAGGCAGTGGAAAGGAGGCAGGGATATGACTTTTCCCCACTCGATGCACCAGTCACTGGAGGGAGTCTAGCATGGAAGGCAGAAGGTAATGAACTGTGAAGGGTGGAGGGGCAGTTGTTCCTATGAGTTGAGAGGCAGTGTGCCTGCTTGAGCTATCTCACCTCCTAAAGCCCTTGCTGGGGCAGTCATTCTACCCTTTTTTTAAAATAGTATGCCCATTAATGTTCAAGTACTAACTAAACTCTTTCAGGCCAATGGGCAGCTGATTCAAAATCAAGAGATTTAGAAGCCTCTGTGGGATATTTGGAAATAGATTTATGTTAAAAAATATAGTGGGTAGGTGAAAAGCAATATGGGGCATCCCTTCTTATGTATCAGAGCTATGACATCAACAATAAAATCCCTCAGATGGGGTACCAGATGCTATGGACTACTGTCCCCTAAATTAAGGAATAGACAAGGCAACTAAGTTACTACTGAAACAGTGTTTAAATGAAAGGACTAAATTAATTTACCTTGAACTTTTTACCTCCCATGGTCTCCATGTCTGCTTCCTGGCCAATGATGAATTTGTTGGTCATGGACTGGCCTCCTGGGTAGATCTGGGACCAGCAGAAGTCATTTCCATTCTGTACCACTTCTGTGACAATCTTGAAATTCCTTCCCTTTTCAATGACATCACTGGGGATACCTACCCAATGAAAACACACTTTTTAAAAGCTGTATCCCGTTAATCATATAGTCTTCTGAATTTAAGCAAAACAATGGTGTGTGTTTTCCTCTACTGAGAAATTAATGACTGATTACAGTGGATCCCCACTCTTTTACAGTGGTGTCAAAGTTCATAGTTCAAAATGCTGGAAGCATACTTTGAAAGCAGTGAAACCTCAACCTTGCAGCCAGATGCAGCTCAAGAGTGCAGGAAAGTTTCCTTGGAAAGTGTCCATGGTTGGGTGGTAAATTTTTCAGCTCTATCTACCTACTCTATACTCGTGTATGTTCATGAAGTTACATGTGCCCAAACTTGGGTCTGTACTTTGTAGGAACAAACACCTATTACAGTCTAATGTTTGCATATGCCATTTAAACACCCATGCTAGTGCACGAATACAAACATTTAAACTCACAGAACCCAGTACTCTCAATGGATTTTACAGATTCTTGTACTGGCCTTAGCTTTTGAAATGTTCATATGGAATTAGTGCGCACACAGGAGCCTACTCCTGTAGAGGGCAGTCACAATTTGTACCAGTACAAGTGGAGCATGGGGACTGAATATCAGGCCCCCTAATTCATTGTAGTACCAGTACCTTTGGGCCTGATTCTGGTGGGTGCAGGACTGAGCTTTGCTGTAGATGACACTCTGAAGATGCGATTGAAGCTGCATAGTCGAAAATAAATCAATGAAGGTATAACCTGCTTGGCAGTAAGGGGCTGACCAATAAGGTCCTGAGCACCTTCCAATAGGAAATAAGCACCCTCAGCTGCCACTGACCTCAGCACCTTGCGGGAGCAGGCCTCAAACCTTTGTGTTGTTTATCTAGTAACTTATTAAACCTTGTTAGGATTCGTTGAGAAAAGTCGCTGGTACATACTCACCAATACGCTTCACAAAGTCATCATAGTTCTCTTCACTTTCCACTTCATATTTGCCCGTGAAAGCCATGTCACCGTCGAGATGTGGCTGGCAGCTGTTGTGATGAAGACGCACACAGGCTCCAAAGCTCTCACTTTATAAACCTTCGTAAGGTCCCACCCCCAGATCATTCCACCAGTCCACACCTCTCTGATTGAAATCATGTCTGAGTCACTAGCATGGGTGTTATTGACCCTCATGAAAGTGCCTGTTAATAATTCCATTATAACTCCTTGTCCTTGGTTTATACAGCTGGAAGGATAATTAGTTTTTATTTCAAGTGCAAGAAAATGCTGACCCTTGCTGGGGTTTTTTAATGAATGAAACAGATTATCATGTAATTTTCTAATTTCATAGTTCTAAGAGCTGAGGCTTTAAGAAAAACATCAAACAGTAGATTTGTTATAAAATTGCAAGAGTTGGCAATATTGCTACAATATAATAATTTGATGACAATCTCCCTCTATCACTCCTAGAAATTCACACATCCTAATTTGCCAAGGTCAGAAATGATACACTAAGGTCATTTAAGGTGTTTGGCTAATGTAAGGCCTCCTGGATCAGGTCCTATTCCTTAAATATATTTGCTATTGCTATATTGCTATTGTAAGGGCCTGTATCATTTGAAAGCAAAATTCTCCTCTTCAGTCTCTGTTGGAGGGGATCTCACACATTCTGCCTTTGTTCTTCATGAATTATAGACATCAAGTGGAATATAGAACATGCAATAAATATCTGCATAGCAGATAATCAAGCTTTTTAGTTGGAAATTTAGGTTGTTTCTGGTTTAATCACTTATTTCCTCTGCTAAAGTCTGATAGAGAGTAATGCTAAGTATTATTTATAACAATGGAAGGTACAAAACTTTCAGATGGAAATGTGACTTTTCAAGTTGAAGTCCCATTTAAAATTGCTTGCTTTGGATGATGTTCCTATCAGTAAAGTAATATACTAGAATAGATGCTGAAAGTGAACATGAGAGTGGCATAAATAGAATCAAAGTGAATTTGTGAAAAAAATTCAAGCAAGTATTTTAGGAATTCTTCCACATACGCCCTTCTCTCCTTCCCAGTATTCACTCAGCTTCAAACTGCACCATGCTGTGGAGTGACTGGTTAGTAAAGTTCTTGTCATCACAAAAGATGTGCCATGTGCTGTCTGAGTGTAATAACAAAAAAAGTATGTCTCCATATGAGAAAGGGAATTGATGCATGTCCTACTCTTCTGTGAATTTTCTCCATGTTCTGTGGCTAGCATTCAAAACACAGGGGCATATGAGAACACTGAGTGAGTGACTGGAAGCTTCCATGTCATTTGTAAGGCCTACTAACACAGGATTCTTGGAAGTAATGGGGAAGCTCTGCCCTTTGGCTGTCTAATACACAAAAATAGTAACAATGCTCTGTGAGATGACTGTAACTGTTGCTGCCCCTGTTCATTGCAATTTCAATTCAGCTGCACTGGTAGAGGCAGAGAGAGGTGAAGTGATTGGGCCAAAGTTTTATATTGCAGCCGAGTGGCAGAGCCAGGAATCAAACCCAGCTGTCCTGAACCCAAGTCCAGTGCCTAGGGGTTTGCACTAGTATAGCAGCACAAATGCATATTTCTTTGATGAAGACAAGACCTTAATGTGATGGAAAATGACAATGAGACCATTGGAGGAACTGCTACTTTCAGATTGGTATGCAGGCTATTTGCATTAGCCTCAGTGCTGTTTTGAATTACTGTTTAGAGCATCTTAGGCCCAGTCTACACTTACCTGCAGGATTCGGTGGCAATTGACGGGAGATACGCAAGTGACGTAAATCACTTGCATATCTCCTGTCGACTTCGTGGCATCTGCTCTGTGCGCCGTCCACACCGTGCGTTGAAGGGAACAGCGTGGCTTCGACACATCACTACGCTGTTTACCGGGGTGGTTTTCCTGCGACATTTGCTGGATCAATTGAGCGGGTCTACACAGACAGCTCAGTCAATCCAGAGTAATTGATCTGACGGCAGCAAATTTGCTGCCATCAGTGTAGACCCAGCCTTAGTTGCAAGTGCCTCAGTAAAGGCTCTTGTCTTCTCCTTATATGTTTTATGTGCTGTGGTAAAGTCAAGCCAGATGGCTATGGCAGGGTACTTCAGGGCCGATATGTGAGCCCTAAAATGCTTAAAGCCCTCTTCCCTACAGGCAGGAAAGAGGTTTCAGCTGGGGCTGATTAGGCAATTAGGCCACCTGGGGCTGCTTAACTAATTAGGCCACCTGGGGCCAATCAAAGAGCCCCGCCCCAAACACTTAAAAGCCTCCAGTGCAAGCAGGCAGGTGTAAGTAGTAGAGTGAGGAGCTGTTAGAAAGTGAATTGGAGTCAGAGTTTCCTACTGTTAGGGAAGCAGAGCAGAGGAGACCTTGGTCCTGGTTCCCAGCCTACAGGGAGAACAGGTACCCCCACTGGGCCACTGGCCCAACGGGCTAGCTGCCCTCCCCAGGAGGGTGGGGAGACAACCCTCAGGCCATAGTGAGGCCTGCACCTGCTTGCCTGGGGGAAGGGCCAACGAAGAGGGGAAAACCTAGAGATTTACCCAGACTGGGCTGGGTCTACCTTAGGCCCCACGGCCTACAGAGACTGTCGCTAGTGGGTGAGCGCCAGAACGGGGGCCTGGCATACCACAGTGCTCTATAAATGAAAAAAAAAAAGGAAATAGTTATTGATCAGAAGCTGTATTTTTCCCCATCGATTTGTCAACTCACTCTCCAAAAACCCAGCTAGTAAGGCTGTTCCAGCTTTCCACAATGTAATTCAGTGACACAGCCAAGCATTCAGACCTCTGTCTTGCACATGCTCCTCCTCCATATTCTAGATGAAAGTCTCTTTTGGATGATCCAAGGGATGAGGTAAATGAACTCAAGCCATGAACTTTTTCTGTTTGCACAAAATTTATGAGAGCAATCTCACTAGTGTAGTAATACTATAAAGGACCTTGGAAGTCAGATCAATTGACAGATAAAGAAAAGCACTCCAGCTCTAAGAACCTGTTGGGAAAGATAACCAGACTGTATAGTACATGACTTCCTTGAGTAACTCTCTCTATTTAAATTAAATTATATCATTAGCTTTCTACAACCCTTGACATGCTATGTAAAATGCTGACATCCACATAACTGCACAGGATTTACTCTACTATGTCCCTACAGTTTTTATTTTTATTAAATCTTTATTCATTTTTACAGAGCAACAAAACAAATGCAGTCATAGGGGCCAGAACTGGGAGTGCTGTTCCAGCACCTCTGAATGCAGTTGTATTTGAGAATAAAGCATTTAATAAAATCATCTTCTCCCAAATACTGAGTCATGACCATGTTTATTCCTAGATTAAAAGGGCATAGGACCCTTGATTCAACGACACTATTGTCAAGCTGGCTAGAGCAGCTCACAAATATGAGTGCAAGGCGCCTCAGGGCAGACTGTTACAAATCAGGGCACAAACCCCAAACTGGTTGCATGTTCTGTAATTAGACTTCACCAACCAAGTATCAAGTGTGAACTCCTCAGGCATTATAACAACTTTAACATGGGATCACAGATAGTCCTCTTGGGCACTCCAGTCTATCTTGCCACTCAGGCAAGACTGCCTTTATGATAGATGGTCCCTTTCACCAAAAAATCACATCAACAGTCAGGTTGTTCCCAGCCCCAAAGAACCCAGTACCTAGCCCAGGTCAATTGCACTCTAGAGCTCACCAAAGATAATGCTTGTAGCCAATCCTATAATAAACTAACTAAAGGTTTATTAACTAGGAAAAAGCAAAGAGAGTTAAATACAGGGTAAAAGCAGGTAAACATACACACATTAATGACCTACAGTCTTAGGTTTCAAAAAGTAATAGAAGCTGCTGTAATGTGCAAGTTCTATGTCCTTTTAACAAAACCTAAAGAGCCAGGGATCTCTTGCTTATGCTCAGAAGTCTTGCCCTCTCCCTGAAGTCCATGCAGCATAGGGATAACAATTTCTCCTTGATAGAGACTTTTATTCCCTTCCCCCAGACTGTTTGTGCATGGCTCCACTTGATGGGTATGAGGGGAGAAATCAAGAAAGGCTTTTGTCCCCTGAAGTTCCACAGTGGCTTCTCTGGTGGCTATAGGCCTTTTTTGTTGGAGAGGAGATGATACCTCTTGTGGTAAACTAGTATTTCATACTTGTTAATGCTTCTCTGACTGTGGAGGTTTACAGTTTTAGAGCAAACACTTAAATATTACCTAATAAAATGGGGCACAGATGTAAATAAGTAAGATTAACACAGGCCTCATCCTACAAGCATTCCATAAAGTCTAAATACTAAACACATTCTTGTAACGCTAATACCGTTTTTAACAATACTAACACAGAGATGAGCCAGACTGATTTGTAGCTATGTATTTGTCAATGTCCAGTGAGGCCTACCCATCTTGGCCTGAGCTGGCACCTGGTCTTCCAGCATCATGGCTATGCTCACACCATTGCTAAATATAGTCATCCAAGTTTCCATCCCTTTAGCTTCAGGTAACAATTTTAGATTTAGACAGTGTACAATGCTCTGTCAGGGTAGTTAAGCACTAGAATAATTTACCAAGGGAGGTTGTGGACTCTCCATCACTGGAGATTTTTAAGATTAGCTTAGACAAACACCTGCCTGGGATGGTCTAATACTTAGTCCTGCCTGCAATGTAGGGGACTAGAAGACTTCTTGCGTCCTTCTAGGCTTACAATTCTATGATTTCCCCCCTCCCCCAAAGGCCATTAGTGGGACTTAAATGCGGCATCGACTTTGTTCTGACTTGCCTGTGCAGGGATGAGTTTCACCCTTGAAGAGATGAACACAGTGCAAAATGGTAGAGCCCTACAGTGGGATTGGAATCCTGTGGTTCTGCAAGACCTGCTGCCATAATAGCAGGAGCAGGTGGGAGCGGGATTAAACAATAGTCCTGTGCAGGGCACTACTAAATGTCTCAGGGGATGCAGAAATCATCATTATGGCAAAAATATTTCTTAAAATAAGATTGTGCATGTTTTATTGCTCCTGTCAGAATACACATCAGTTACCCTACATGTATTCAGGAATATAGGCAGTATGCACGCCCAGCCCTCAGAATCTAGACCTCTGTACTATCTGATAAAAATGTCCTTGTTTCACATTGTTAGAACCCCATCAAATACAACTAGGTCTAATTTGCTATTAGCCCAACAGAAAGATAAAAGTGGTTTCCATGGAGGGAGACTGACGTGCTGTATCACCCATAGGACTGGAGTACTATGGAGTTAGGCAGAATGTGCTGTCAATTTATTGGCTTCATGTAAGATTTGAAGATTGGTCTCCAGCATTTGGCTGTTACCTTCCATTTGCCCTTGGCTTCAGTTATTGTTGTTGTTCATTAGGTAGGTCAGAGGAGAATATCCTTCTCTGTAAGAGATGGTGTCTGCCATCTGATGGTCAACTAACAGACAAGACTGAACCAATTAGCATAGTCCTGCACCCAGTCAAGTCACACTCCTTGAGCCAAACTCATCCTGGGTATAATACCATAGACTCCAAGGGAACGATGGCAGGAATTAATCTGGCATAGAATGTTTGCATTTGGCACAGTACAATAGCTGAATCTCAAAGTGGAATCATCATTGTCTAATGGTAGCACCTCTTCCAGCTAAGCTAAAGAAGTCTTCCTCTGGCCAAGAGGTTAGGAGCCATGTTAAACTTGGGAGTCACTCAGCAGAAAGCTGCTTTTTTGCTTCTCTCAGATTTAAGCTAGAGGTGGAGAATATTTCAAAAGGTGACAGTTGTTCCCCTGGTAATTGTGATGTCACCAAACTGGATAATGACATCACTAAGCATCAGATAGGACAACCCCTTGTTTAAAAAGGCAGTACTTCAATGGACACACTAATGGAATACCTTGGGATCGGCAATGACAGGAAAGGAAATCAAGAACTACATGGCAATATCATGGGGATTTTATCAAATGTGATGGGGTAGGGGTAAGATCCTGGCTCCACTGAAGTCAATAGCAATTTTATCACTGGCTTCAGTTGAGTGAGGATTTTGCCCCAGATTTTTAAAGTAAAGCATGAACAATCAGATGAACCTAAATTATAAAAATACCTAACCTGACAGTGTGAGTCAGGGGCTTGTGAAACTCATGCCCAGCTAGCAGTCTGATTGGTCACGTGGGAACACAAATATTGATATGCCTGGGTATGTCGGACTGAAATCCACTCTGGACAGAGAGACAGCACAAGGTTTAAGTGGGAGTAAGCCCAAAGGGGTTTGAAAGGGATTTAAGTGGTGCAGAGGCCTGGCCCTGTCTCTCTGCTCAGAGTGGATTTGATTAATCAATTAGGTGATCAGTGTGGATGTGTCATTCACTTCGCCTGGAAATTTGGGCCTATACTTTTGAAAATTTTCACAAGTGTGATACGAGTTGGGGTCTACAGAAAATTTGCTTGAGTTTGTCATCCAAAGGAAGCCTAAGATTTGAAATTTTGTGTGGACAATGCCAGCAGTTGGTGGGAATGGGAATTCTGAAGTAACATTGCTGTGGAAGCTTATGCCTAATGAAATGAAGCAAGCAATTCATTTCTACTGTCTCAAACACAGCTCCCTATGATATTCAAAACAGCACAGAATATAAATTCAATTGGGAATTGAGAGAACTTTCAGCAACTGAATCAAAGACCTGGCATATCTTCACTTTCAGAATTTACTTGCCACAAAGCCATAAAAATAACGGCTTTGTATTCTTATTTTCTTGTTGGAGTCACCCTGCCCTTGAATGTCTCCCCCTGCATTTTAAGAGTTTATTAACCTTTCAGATGTGTTTTATAGCCATCTTCGATACACTCAGAGACAGAACAAAGATAAGAAAAGCAGTTCCATTAGTAAGCGAAGGAGGACGTGTGATTGTTTTTTGAAGTGCTTTTAGAACTAAGAGGCAATTGAACAAAGGAGGTCAGATTCAGAATAAAATTGGGAAATCTCCAGTGAAAACAAAGTTACCCTTAAATGATTCTTTCAGTATGAAGTTTGATCAGGATGACTTGTAAATTCTTAATACCACTGTATCTTGTAGTTCAATAACCCTTTATCATCAATGGCTAATGATTTTTAATTCCTTTGGTATTCAGAGTAATAATTCATAATGAATTAAAAATGAACTCATTTGGTGTTAATATAATGTGTAATTTCATGGGAGTCCCATTATAATTTTGCCTTATTAAGTATCAATTTAGTGCTAGCTGTTATTATTCTAAACTCATAAGCAGTAGAAAAGTAATTATTGAGATGTGGTTAAATTACTAAGAGCTATGGTTTGTGTAAAATCTGTACACTTTAACAAAATGTTTCAGCCTGTTCTGCAGGATTTTTGTGGGTAAATTAATAATGACAAGGTCAGCATCAATCTAGCTAGCATCCTCTTTCATGATGTGGTTCTCTGAAGGGTGGGGTGTTTCCAAAGGAAGCAGCTGGAAAAGGGAGCTAGGAGGAGATGGGAAACAATGCAGAAACCTGGGGCTCAGATCTCCCAGGAAATGAAGCCCCTGGTTGTTCCCTGAGGATTAAAGGGAAATGTGTCTCATTCCTGATCACACACTGATACCAAGGGAACCTCCTTTTGTTTCTAGACCCACACAGAGATAAGTTCCATCGAGGGGGACCATTTGGATCAGAGCGTTTAAATATGTCTCAAAGTTCCTAAAGATCTTTAAAGTCCTCTCAGCCCTGAAAAATCACTTTAGTTCTGCAGCGTTAATAGAGGCGTATTTAACAGTCTAATTATACCAAAAGAGTAGAAAAAGTCTAATGTTCCAATGGTAACCACCAAATGTAAACAAGTCTCTGGAGTTGAAAGAAAGGAGTATTGCTAAACTGAGCTAATAATGTGCCTATTTTTTAGACCTCCTGACCCAATATTCTACAAATTTAGGGCCCAATCCAAGTCCCCTGAAATCAAAGAAATAAATTCTCTTGACTTTTTTGGGAATTGGATTGGCCCTTGAGTCTGCATTCCTTAGACACTCAAAATGCCCATCCAAACCGATGGAAGTACTGTATTGGTTGTACATGGAAAGCAAGACTGGGACCTTAGCTTAATTTTTACGTATCAGTGAGAACTGCAGCACAAGCGGACTTGCAGTTTCTAGCCCAAACCATTTTTGAGTCACGTAACCAGGAAATGCCCAATAGGAGTAAAAATTTGAGTTACAAGAGCAACCAAAATACAAGTTATATAGATTTCTCTGAAAAAAATCCAATTTTTGAACTGGTAACAAATACGGAATCTTTCAACCCAAAAGATTGAATTATTTGATAAAGTTATAATAATTGAAAAGGGTCACCTAGCACAGAAGATAAAATTCAGCCTTAACTATAGCAGCTTCTACTAGCACAAGCAAATAAGATGAAAGATGCAACTTCTGGATATTTTTATTTTGTTCCACAAACTGTTGTACTAGAACATTGGAGGTACCTACTGGGAAGCGACCAAAATTCTAGTCAGATGAAGTTAACATATGAGATTCTTTAAGATAACACATTATGACCCTTTCCTTCTGCCATAAATAAGGTGTAATAGTGATTTTCTTGCCTCTTTATCATAGTGCACATGATGTGTTCTAAAGATTTTATTACTTGATTATACCTGTATAAAATTACTTGCTGAGACATCAGAACAAGTCAGCTACAAATGGGGGCTAATCTTCAGTGAAATCTCGGTTTGCGCAGACACTTCTGATGTGAGGCAAGGTGCAATTATCGCCAAAAGAACAAAAGACTGTATGACCACGAGAATTGAATAGTCATTCAGGTGAGCATGTATTGCACTTTCAGCTCATTAGGTGCCTCTAAGGCTAGGGAATGCGGAGGATTAGTTCACTACCTCTACACATCTGTAGCAGATTCACATTCTGTCGTGACTGCAATGTGCTTGGTGCTGTGTCTCTGAATCTCACTTTTCTTCAGCAACATGCATCTTGAAATTGCTCGCAATCTGATCTGTGAGAGAGGCCTAGCACTTCAGCAGCAGCAGAACCAGGGCCTTCATGGTTGTTTGACACTGTCATGAAGCCAGCCTCCTGAGTGCTGCATTTTCATGGACATTAAATTCACTCACGCGTTTAATGGCATTAATGCTAGTTCTCTCTAGCAGTTGTGGGGCCCTCCAGCAGCATTCCAGCAAAGAACATTTCAGTGAAATAACCAGGGAATGTTATGCTCTACCTGATACCCTGGGCAACATTGATGGTTCACTTTGCACGATGTTGTGTTGTGGTAACTTGAGGCTTTCTTGGAGAGATGCTGTACCCTACAGAGACACATATGCACAAAGCCAGTCTTGCATTAACTTTATGAACAGGAAGAACAGTACATAACAGCATGCTTTAATGTGCTCTCGCTATAGAAATGCCCCTATAGTAAGGGGAGCTATATTACTCAGAGTCATGCTAATCAGTATTTTAAAATGTAACAAAAAATGCTACCAGCTATAAAAAAGTCAACTGTTTCCAGAGCCCCACAGTACAATGTACACTGCAAATTAAGAGGCCTGAAAAATGATCAAGAACAAGTTATGGGTCTTCTATCTTGCTTTATTTTGAAGTTGATTATTTGTATTATTACCCACTGGCTAGGCGTACTCAAAGGGAAATCAAGCATTAACAAGCTAACTGTTAAATCACCTCCTTAAATTAAGACTGCCAGCCTGGCAACTGATGTTGCCCGTAGAAGAGATTGGGAGCCCAAATGACAACTTCTATAAGGCGATGTGTCAGGAATCAGGCTCTGTGGCACTGCCGGTCTCTGGGATACTAACAAACACAGATTGACTACACTGCCTTTTTGGTTGGAAGAGAGAGCAGTGGGATCTGAGGCTGGTAGGCTGGGGGACAGGCCTTTCTCTGTGGGCTGGTGTATCCCTGTATTCTCAATAGATGGAAGGGGGAGCAGATGGGCTTTTAAGGCTAGCAGCAGCAGTTCAGCGGCTACTCAAAGCATTTGCCCATGGCTGTACTAGCACATGCACCTGCTTGTTCCCCACTTTGCTCCTGCCTTGGATCTCGCCTCACTCTAGATCAGTGGTTCTCAACCAGGGGTACATGCACCACCGGGGATATATAGAGGTCTTCCAAGGGGTACATCAACTCAACTAGATATTTGCCTAGTTTTACAACAGGCTACATAAAAAGCCCTAGCAAAGTCAGCACAAACTAAAACTTCTTACAGGCAATGACTTGTTTAAACTGCTTTATATACTGTACACTGAAATGTAAGTACAATATTCATATTCCAATTAATTTCTTTCTAATTATATGATAAAAAGGAGAAAGTAAGCAATTTTTCAGTATAGTGTGCTTTGACTTCTTTATTTTTGTCTAATTTTGTAAACAGGTAGTTTTTAAGTGAGGTGAAACTTGGGGGTACACCAGATAAATCAGACTCCTGAAAGGCTTCCGATAGTCTGGAAAGGTTGAGAGCCACTTTCTGACTTCAGCTCTGACCCTTGGCTCTGGCATCTGGCTCCTCTCTGATTCCTGACTACAACTCCTGTTCTACCCACGAAGCATGAGCACCCACATCTCAGTCACTGACCCAATGTGCCATGGGAGAAGGAATGAACTTTAATGTTGAAATAACTGAAAGGGAAGCATTCTGGGTCCAAATCATTTCATTTTCACAAATATTGAAGTGTTTTATTTCAATAAAAAATTAAACACTTTTTTGCATTTCCAAAATGAAATTTCATTTCTAAATAATTTTGAACTTTCAACTTTGTCCCATTGTGGAATGAAAACAAATGTTGAAATGGCAGAATTTTCTTCAGCAGGGAAATTCTGAATTTAATTCAGTTTTATTTCTATATTTGTATTGCCCAAATCTTTTGGTATGCATCTTCAATATCTCTAAATGTAGGTCACCCAGAGTTACTGAAGCAAGTACACAAAGCTAAGGAAAGGCCCTATTACGCACTCTGCATGTAAGAAGAACTCACACTAAGGTAAAGGTCACTCAGAGTTCAGTATGAATGGTATTAACATAATGTATTTATATACATAATGCTTTCCACAGTGCTCTGCCCCAGCACTTCATTATTAAAGGGATAGCTCTGTATTTTAAACACTAGTTATGTAATTTACACCAGGTCACAAAGAGACCAGAATAACACCCAGAAACCCTAACACACAGTTGCCTGCTTTAATTGCTTGATAACATTCTTTCCCATAGATTTAACAGTATTTTCAACATATTGTCCTGCATCTGAACGGACTTTTTTGCAATGAAGCATAGTAACTTACACATACTGCATTTGGAAAGTCTGGTGTTTTGTGCATATAAACTGTACTTAAACTGCCACACTAGGTTGCACTTTACTGCATCCCATTAAGGAGGAATATTAAAGTTTAACATTAAGTTTGTTAGCCTTCATTTGAAGGAATATCTGTTTTGCAAGCAGCCTTATCATATCTAAAAATCTTTGTCTTTTTATCTGCTACTTCTTTTGTTGGCATCGTCATTCTACTTGCGAGCAATGTTCTTTAGTCTCTCCTGAGTCTTTCACTAACCTCACCCATCACAGCTGATTCAAAGTGGGGGGGGTCAAGCAGTCAGCTACTTGCTGGTAATAAGCCATTTGCTGTCTTGAGAAGCCAGGCAAAAAGTGTTCTGCCTTGGAAGGACAATAAACCTCAACAACAGATGAGAGAGTATATTTACAAGTGCATTTTTCACGAGTTATGGACATGATGATAATATGGTGCCAGGTTTAAAATATCAACACAATTAATTACTCAGGAGGGAAAAGAGTTTGAAAACGTGATGCAAAAAGCGATCTATCCTTATTTCTTTCTCTAATAGAGCCAAAGGACATTTTCTTTTCTTCTAAACATTGTCTTAAGTTATGTGTTAATGCATATATCCCCATAGACATATGCATGCATGTCATTGCACATTATCTCCAATTCCTTTATATTTTCCCCTGACGGACAAGCTTTCATGGGAGTTATGCATGTGCTTCTGTAATGAGAATACATACACTCCATGTAATTCTTCTTTTCCCTACCTGCTGTAAGCCAGCAGGCAATGCTATCTGCTCATGCTGTTAATCATTATTTGTATGTCTTCTCCATGGCATCCCTGCTTCAGAGGGGCTTATCCTGCTCTCATTTACTCTGGTGTAAGTCAGGAATAACTCCACTGCTGTGACTGGAACAATGCTGATGCTAAACTCTAGGTTGCCAAGTTTTGTGGTAAGTGGTGTTTTTCTTAAAGCCCCTGCTGCTGGAATCTGGCAACAGCATGGGAATCTTAGCTTTCATTTAAAAAAAAAGCTTTTAAGCCATCATGGTTTCAAAGTAAAGCTTGAAAATGGGACCCAAGTGCATCCTAATGCTCAGAAAGCATAAGGCAAATAAAAAACACACTACATTTATTACTTTTAACATTTTGTAATGACTTTACATCACTCTCATGAGATGTGGATGCTCAAGTTTGACATTACTGGAGGAGCCCTGACATCCATCATGAGCTCTATTAAAAATCTGGCCACTTATTTTGGTGCCTACATGGGTGCTGAGCTCTTTCGAAATCTGTCCCTTCAGCCTTAATCTTCACAGGCAACATTTACACAGAATTCAAGCTGGTTTTTAAAATGGGTTGGAGCCTCATGTAGATGGGGCTCACATGGCCAGAACTGTCCTTCTAAGTGGTATACTTAAACCTTGTGAAGCAGTTTTAAAACCAGTTAGGATTTTAGGGGGAATTTCTTCAGGGTGGCCAACACCTTAGGAACAGCTGCTCAGAGAATGTGTATTATAGGCAATAGTGCCATCTAATGGTACAACTGTAACTCTGCATGTCAATAAACATTCAAATGCCCTACAGCTTTACCGTTGTGCATGAGTTTGCCACTTGTAAGGTGGATGCAGCTTCCTTTGCCACATGTACCACACTGCAGTGGATCTTGGGGTTTATAATGGGCCAAAAGAATGCAAGATCTGTCCTTGCACAATGCTGGAGTTTTGTTAGTTCATAACAGAATTGCTGGTTAAAACACATTTATTTATACTGTTATATTGCTCCCTTACCATAGAGCAATCAGCCTCACAGCCAACTCAGAGGTTTCTTTTTTTATTTGATGCTTTGGATTCATCTGAGACTGAGAGAGACTCACATCCCACTTTAAGCCTTCACCTTCTTTAACGATGGCAAAAGGCTGTGTTTGCCAATGGAAGCAGCGTTTTGCCCGAGTTCCATGTGGGCTGCCTTTTCCTTAGCCTTCCCTGTTTGTCAGAGGCATGGGGCCTCCACACAGATGCTCTATTCTCCCATGGATATCTGAGTATCTGCCAGGTTTGGAGGGACTAAACTATACTGTGGTAACCCTCCTCAGTTGGGTAACATGGCAGAGATGTTTGCAAGGGCATCCTTGTGGTCTGTTCTATAGAGCCTTTTCTATAGGATCAAATCACAGGAGGGGCATTACTGACCAATAATGTTGTGCTCATTGTCCTAGCAGTAAGGGATTATTATCTAATAGTTGTTCGAAAGCACCTTTCATTGAGGCTCCAAAGCCCTTTAGAAAACATGAAATAATGAAGCCTCACAATGTCCCATTGCAGATTTGTAAATGGAGGCACAGAGAAGTGAACCTAATTATGTATGCCACAGACAAACAGTAAAGTAATTTGGAGCTGCTGGTGCTCGCACCTCTGGAAGTCAGGTCTTTGCATTTCCAGCCCTCATGGTTGTGAAGATAACCTGCCAAAAGAGAACACAGCATACACCATGTTGTGTGCCTTAGGCTTGGTCTACACTACTTATGTTGGTAGAATTACATTGCTTAGGGGTGTAGAAAATACACACCTCTGAGCAATGCAGTTATACTGATCGAACTCCTGGCATAGACAACACTATGTTGATGGGAGAGCTGCTCCCATTGACAAAGTTACCACCTCTCAGGGAGGAGGAGTACCTACCCTGACGGGAAAAACTCTCTAGTTGGTGTAGGTAGCGTCATCACTGAGCGCTATAGCTGTGCTGCTGCAGCACTGTATGTGTAGACGAGTCCCTACTCTGGAAACATATAGGTTCTAGGAGGTGTGAAAACCCACCTAATTCATCTCTCTGGGCTGTTATGATCACATTCTCTTCTTTAATTGCCACCATGAAGTATTTTGTAGCAGATGGAGCAGGGAATGAGATGGGAATTGGGGAGAGGAAGTGGGAGTTGCTCCAAGGGGAAGTGGGACAGAGAAAGGAGGATTGGAAAAGAAGGAACACACAGGGCAGAACAGAGGTGTTCCTAAAACGGAGCATATTTCCCACTGACTGTTACTGACAAAACACCAAACCATTAGACAATGACAATAACGCTGACTTTAGTTACTCTATCATAGCCCTTATCCATCCTGATTTTTGTGCAAGACCCCAATTGTCATAGATGGGAGTTGTACTCTGCACTGAGAGGCACACGGAGGCCTACATTTATACCTGAGCCGATGAACCATCATAAAAATGGCCTCATCCACAGAATGAGTTTGACACCTACCGTGGTGGAAAATACAGGGACACAATTGTGAGAAAGATTGTAACCCCATGTGGTATCTCCAGGGACCATTGCATTACATTTATGACTGGTTTATGTACAATTGTGTTTTATTGTGTAGGGGAGGGTTGTCATCACTCCTCCAGGAACTAAAAACAGTAGGGATGATTACCTCTGGGATTGTAAACCACTCCAGAGAAGCACCACCCACTAGGGGGTTGCATATACTGGTTCAGCCTGGGTTTTCCAGAGATTCGGGGTATGTCTATACTGCCAGGGCTATATTGGCGCTGTAGGATTGATTCCGTGGGATCGATTGGAGAGGGCAGTGGAGACCCGCTCAGTCGATTCCGGAAGTGCTCTCCAGTCAATGTCATAAATCCACCCCCGTGAAAAGCATAAGGTTGCATCAACCGGAGGACATTTCCCATCGGCGCAGCACAGGGGAGACGCCGCAGTAAGTGAAAGTTAGTAAGTAGACGGGAGATACAACAGCTACTGGCAGTGTAGACTAGGCCTCAGACAAAGAGAGTCTTTGGTATAAAAAGCTGAGCTTGAACTGACAGGCCTTCTTTCAGATCCTGCAAATGGACAGGACAGCAAGGGCCCCAACCCTTGCAGAAGGATTGGAAAGACTTTGGCCTGCTGGAGCCCCATAAGACTGATAGGTGACTCCTGGTATGTTTAATGTGTGTTTAAATCTTTGTTTTTATTAAGTTTTCTCTCTGTAATGTTTTTACATTAAGCATAAACGTGCTTGCTTAGTAAGAGCTGCATGGTGACTTGTAATTGCTGGTAAAAATGTTGTCATTGTTCTCAGAGAGAAAGCAATGCACAGGCACTGGCCTTTAGGCAGATTGCCTTGCTGTGGATATGTAGAGTTATTGTAGTTGGTTTGGTCCCAGAATATAAAAGAGACAAGGTGGGTGAGGTAATATCTTTTATTGGACCAACTTCTGTTGGTGAGAGAGACCAGCTTTCAAGCATACACAGAATTCTTCTTCAAGTCATGTCAGGGGGGTGGGCAGCCTTAAAACCCCTGGCCAAAAGGGAGTTGGACATCTGGAGACCTGAGACCTGACAGGACACTCTTGGAGTGGACTACGGAGAGGCAGTGTGGGTGCAGTTACCCTGAAACTCTGACAACAATAGAAACTTCTTTTCTGTCCTGTCCCTCTGTCTATAGAAGAAACAGTAATACACTCCAAAAACTGGAAAACCAATGTGCAAAAATGTTGCCATTTCAAATCTGTCACCATTTTGCAAGGTTCAAAAGGAAGCAATTTTTCATTTTTTTGCAAAATTTTCCATAATGTTTTATCTCAATTGTTTTTGAAAATTTTCATTTACCAGAACCCTCACGTTTTTGGAAAATGAACATTTTAAATAATGGTTTCAAAAATGACTTTACTAAAAATGTTGACTAAAAATCGCGCTAAAAATATTGTGGAAAATTTCACAAAAGTACTGAAAATTTCAATCCTGTCAATTTTTTTTTAAACTGTATTATATTTTTGCAAAAAGTTTCCTTTTTGGAGAAAAAGGCTATTTTTCAACTATGAAGCCTTTTGGAAAATGTCAACCGTCTGTTATATACAGGACTTCCATTCTTTTGAGAATGTGGTATTATTATAACCCGTCATTTTAAACCCATCATTTATTTATCTCATTACACAAAATGATCAGAAACAGAACTAAATCTAGCACACACAGAAACAATGAAATAAAGGAATCTGAAAAATGTTTCAACACACGCACGCACGCGCGCGCGTGCACACCCCACCTCTCTTGTTATGCAAGCCTTTTAAGTCACTGATATCTCCAAGCATTGGCCTAGAAACAATTGATAGGTTGTTTGTCATACAAATAGCTTTGCATTGAGCGTGATGTGTAACCCTAAGCACACAATAAGGATTTTCAGGCCAAATCTAAAGGGAAATATAGGGGCTTTCTGTTGTTGACTTCAGGGGCAGCAATCTGCATTTTTCCTGCGTTGGATACGTGGCTTTTCTCCAAGTGATTTACACTCTCAAGCATTGTCAACACTTGTGTGTGGGGGGGTGGTAGGGAATTTGTTGTTCTTTTAATTAAAAACATTTCTTTCCATTGCTGCAGCCGGGGGCAGTACCACTGGTCATAGCCCTAGTGTAGAAAAGGCTCCCATGGCCAGAGGCCTTTAGACCTTCTCTGTGCCTGCCTGTGTGCAGCTGCATCTTTGTCTCCAGCTTCCCCTGAGATGGAGAGTTTATTGGATTATTTGTGCATGCTCCCATTCCGCGCTTCAAGGCAGACAAAGGGTCAGAGTGAAGATTTCCTTTTCATCGCCTTCATCCTCCTCAAAAAGAGGAGCGGTGGACACTTTCTCCTAAAAGTGGCAGCATAGTTCCATAAGCAGCAGCTGTTGCAGGGGAGCCTGGGACTGCCAAACTGACTGAGGTCAGAAAGCAGAGTTCACAAAGAACTGGAATCCAGCTGGGGAATATTTCTTGCAGCTTGGGAACAAGGGATGCCAGACTTCTCGGCAAGCGTAGGAAGTTGGAGAGAGAGCCAGCTGAAGCTAACTCAGTGCTCTGTAGCTGGCTTGAAAGCTGCCATACTTTCTACAAAAAAACTTCAAAACCAGACTTCAGGGAGAAACTGCAGAGCTGGAACTCATATGCAAACTTGACACAATCAGACTGGGTCTGAACAGGGACTTGGAATGGTTCTCCCATTACAAGAAGTAATTGTCACTGTTCACACATTCTTACCTTCTAATCAATGGTTGTGAATAGGCCTCATCTACTCTAACTGAATGGACTTTGTTAACACCTACCCTCCCCATTGTTGTTTCTTACTCTTGGATGCATATATATACCCCCTATCTCTGATTACCATTTCATGCATCTGAGGAAGTGGCTTGCAGCCCATGAAATCTTATGCCTGCAGAAATTTGTTAAAGTGCTACAGGACTCTTGTTGTTTTTGTTGTATACTGACTAACACGGCTACCCCTATGGAGTGCTTTCTTTTCTTTCCACAAGCAGAGGAGTGCGTGGGCTTGTCTACACTTGAAATGCTACAATGGCACAGCTGCAGTTGCACCTCTGTAGCGCTTCAGTGTAGACACGTCGAGAGACCGTAGCTAGGGCTGTCTACACTGGGAGTTAGGTCAGCTTAGTTATGTTGCTCCGAGGGGTGGATTTTTCACACCCATAAGTGACGTAGCTGGGTCGATCTAACTTTTTGGGGTTGACCAGATCTAAGTTGGATCTGGCTGATATGGAGGCAACCAAAGCCCAAGGAACTAAAACCCAGCGTTGTGCTCTTTCGTGGCCTTGCATTTGGTGTAATGGCGTGCTGTATGTGTGAGAAAGAGAGGAGGGAGACAGGCTGAGACAGACAGCCAAGGCCTGAGGCCCCACCTGATCTTACCACTGGGCTCTACACCCCACACTGACCACGGTCTGGTCCTCCGTAAACTAGGCACCTTGTGCGCATTGGACTCTGGCAAACTTGTTCCTTGCCTCCTATTCAGCATTCAGATGAATGGCTCTGGTAGCAGCTTAGGACCAATGCAGCTTCTCTGCTGCTGTTGAAAATGGGTAGTAAGTTTTCAGATGCAGACACTGATAGGACAGCTAACACATGTGCAAGGCTTCTCCGCTGCTGCCTGCACAGCTCAGGCTCTAGAGACATCAGGGAAGCACCAAGCTAGCGAAGCCGCATTATACAATGAAGCTTCTCAGTAGCGTATTTTGAGCCCTCTGCCCAAGACGGAACTCTTGACTTACGTACGTGGCACGTTTGAAGGGGTTTATTTTTACCTAGTCAGTGCCTTGCCTGCTTTAAGTCACTGTGACCTACATACAGGTGTGATCCATGCAGCGCACTCTTTTTCGCCTGAATTTTTCATGTGGTGTTGCTTGTCAGGTCCAGCTTTAAGGCATCTCTGGCTTCCCTCTCATTTCCCCTCATAGGGCCAGGCATGCGTTTAGTGAAGGGTTGGGCTGTTTGGTTTGCTTTCTTTTCCCCCTTCACTAACCAAATGAATCCTTTAAGTGTTTCTCTTAAAAAATACCAGTGGAAGCTCACACTTTGGGGGTGGCATTGATTGACTGCAGCTTTATTAGCATCGTTTTCAGGCAAGCATAGAACTCTGGCCATTAGTTTCCCGTCTCTGTGCGGATACAGCATAGTCCCTTTAAGGAGGGTTGACTGGCCCTGGGAATTGCTAAGGGGATATAGAACCTTTCCCCCAACTATCAGTTAGTTAACTTTGAACCCCAGGTGGCACAGACTTTACTAGCAGATGGCTCTTCCATAGTCTGTCTGAGATAAGTCTGGTAGGATCACTCCAGATCCCAGGGGCATGGATTCACTGGGAAAAGACTGCATAGCACGTAGGTCTTTTCTATTCAAAGTAAAAACAGGCTATGTGACTGAGCCTTAGTTGGCCTGTCTGCCTGAAGCCCAGATACATATTGCTTTTCCAAATTTCCCAACTCACCACCGTGGCGGACACTGAGCAGCCAAGAACTGAATAATAGCCCTGGATGTTCCAACCCCTCTGGTTTGTCCCTGCAGATCAGGGTTGAAGCACATTCCTGACAAGGGGCACTGTCACTCTGTGTGCTGTATCTGCACTGTGGGGTTAAACAGACAAGTGCAAATCATTTGTCAGTCTGGCTCCTTTCACACTACATTACTCAGCAGTTAGCAGAGAGAAACAACTGGCATTGCAGGGGAGAAGCAGCTGTTTGGAAGATAAAGGGATAGAAAGGAGCAGTTATACAATTGTGGGAATCAAAGAAGCCCAAATCATTCTTCCTGGTGCTAGAGGCTGCCTGGCCCCTAAACTCAGACCCATTTTGCTGCAGATAGTACTGAGTGTTCCTTAGACCCACTCTTGATTATTTTTCTGACAGAAATTGCTCCCTGAATAGTCATGCTTTGAGATTATTTGTCTCTTTTCCTCCTCCTCTGATTACAGCCAGACTGGGATGTCCCTGATCTGCATAGAAATGAATATTTAAAAAGTCAATGCTGTCCTCAAAGGGATTTATGCACTGTTAAGTAGTCAGATTTATTGCATTAGTGAAGAATAGCAGTAAGTAATGATGTGGCAACAATGTAAGGTGAAAAGTGGTAGATTTTGTTTTGTAAGAAACCAGACGGAAAATTAAAGTTATAATTGAGGATCTGTCATTGCATTACAGATTTCTACCAAATTTTGAAATCAGACTGTAACGTAGCTGACGCTGCATACAATACTCAATGTGTGAGTGACTGCTCTGTTTTGACCTGGCTCGTAAATAGGGCTGTAGCATGATTGTCAGGCACTAGGCAGTTTCTAACAAGATTCTGCTGTGTCACTGCGCTAGCAAGTCCTTCTGTCTCCTAGGTCTCTGTGTGGGAGGATAGCCCATTACACTAGTGATGAGCTGGGTGAAACCTTGTCATGGGTCGATTTAAGACCTTACTGAGATTGATGGATGTGAATTTGTGTGTGTGGGCAGAACACACAAAAACTGAGAACAGACAAGCGCACAGAAAGAGGCAGAGGCAAAAGGCAAGAAAGCCAAGCAGCAGTTTGTAAAGACAGTGTGACCCTGGAAAAAGCTAGAGAGAGCACTTAAGGGTCTGTTGGCTGATGTGGTTTGGAACTATAAGCTAAGAAATTGCTCTCTTTTCTTCTTGGTTCCCCCTATGTCTGGAGAAGCAGGACGTTAAACATTCCTTGTAAATAAATAGGATTGCATCAAAGAAAATACCAGACTATCAATGTCTACTTCCAACTGGAACATCCCACGGGCCCCAAAATTTGACTAGCTGCTCAGATTGAAAAGGGACAACAGTGGTATTAGCAGTGGGACCCAATTTTCACTGAGGAAAGGGATTGTGAGCTGGGTGCTCCTGCTGAACCAAGATGGAACAAATAATGGAAGTATTTGCAGAAATCAGAAATAGCCAGAAGGAATTAAAACAGGATCTAAACCAGGAGCTGGAATCTTTGCAAAAGGAATTAATTGAAGATCTAAAACACAAGTTGGAGGTTTCCTAGAAAGGGCTTACAGATGCAAACTTGCAAACTGAAATGAGGTCTCTTTGTGTATGCCTACACTGTAATTAAAACCCTGTGGCTGGCCTATGTCAGCTGACTTGGGGTCGGGCTAAAGGGCTGTTTAATAGTGGCATGAACAGTTCAGGCTTAGGTTGCAGCCTGAGCTACGGGACTCTCCCACCTCGCATGGTCCTACAGCCTGGCCTCCAGCCCAAGCCCAAATGTCTACACCGCAGTTAAACAGCCCCTTAGCCAGAGACCCCAGCTGCAACAAACCCAAGCTGGAATGGTAAAACAGATGAATGAGGTCACCAGCAAACTGACTGCCACAGACCAGAAGATTTCCTATGAAACAGCACAGACTAAACAGTCTTGGCCAATTTGGAACTTGCTGACTGAGATGAGCTGCAGCAAGGAATTACTAAACTAAAAATTCAGCTATAAAAGGAAATTAAAGAGTCACAGACCACAGTGGAAAGCAGCTGGAATTGGACCAGTCAGAGGACTCGGGTAAGATTAGACACTTGCAACAGTTTTCTATCCTGTTTGTAACCCATCGAGGCCAAGAGGGGAGAAGCTGGTCTCTCAATTCAACATTACAACTCAAATGAATGGCTGCGATGATGGACAGAAAGTCAGCTCTGATGGTGTTGCAGAATTTAATCCCAGAAAAAAACGAGAGTCCTGTAGCACTTTAAAGACAGAGGCTGTGGCTACACTGACGGTGGCAAATTCGCTGCCGTCAGATCGATTTCTCTTGATCGACTGAGTGGTCAGTAAAGACCTGCTCAGTCGATCCAGAAATCGACATATTAAGACCATCCACTCAAGTGGTGTAGCGCTGCGTTGACAGGAACACATTTCCCGTTGACGCAGCGCCGTGAAGACGGCACACAGAACAGAAGCAGGGAAGTCGACGGGAGTTACGCAAGTTTTTTGCATAGCTTGCGTAACTCCAGTAGACTGCCACCGAATCTTGGAGGTAAGTGTAGACCGGGCCTAACAAATTTCTGCAGGCATAAGCTTTCATATGCCTGCAGAAATTTGTTAGTCTTTAAAGTGCTACAGGACTCTCGTTGTTTTTGCTGTATACAGACTTACACGGCTACCCCTCTGAAATCCCAGAAAAGAGACTGAGTTATCCAGACCTGGTACTAGCCCTTGACATGTGGGTTGGAGCTAGCCATCAATCTGAGATGGCCAGGGCACAGCTAAGAGCTGGAAGGAAGATAAAGGAAGAAACCCCACTTGAACTGGCAGAGGACCTGCAGAAACTTCTGTTCCTGGCATATCCAGATGTCAGCAAGGTCTTCCATGGTGAACTGGCAATGGACCGATTTACAGATGTTCAGATGGACTTGGACTTGCAGGTGAACATCAGCAAAAGGAGGCCAAAGACATGCCGAGAGGCTGTGGGATTTGCCACAGAATTTGAGTCTTTTCTTGCAGCAATACACCCAGAAAGGAAGCAGTTGCTAGGGAGGAAGACAGAAGCTGATCACCGTGAGCCCTGTATGTACAGCTCTGTGTCTAATATGTATGATGAAATAGAGCATTCTAATCTGGTTCATATTGAATGATTAGAAAAACAGATAAATTTGGTTTGTAAAACTAGGAAAATTGGCAATAATGCAAAAATTAAAGAAAACAATTCAGTTAAATGTCAGTGCTGTGACAAAACTAGCCACAAAAAGGATTGTTTATAAATTTAAAACAGACCAAGACAGACTGTTATAGGGGTCTAATGAAAGCCTGTTCGGGAAATGGGAAAACACCAAGCTAAAGGGGCAACGCATGGAGGTACAAGAATTAGCCCCACAGTTTTCATTTTGATCTGGACAATTGAACAATAATGGAAGTTTGGCTATTGAGTGTGTAATAGGGTCTGTAAAATGCACAGCGGCGATTGACACTGGCTCAAATATAACAGTTATTAAACCAGACTGCTAAAAAGGCTAGGGAATCAAGGATGCAGAACTGAGACACCTAATTGGTCTCAGACTGAAATAGTGACTGACAAGGGCACCTGTCCAAAAACTGGGAAAATTGGACTTCTGGAATCTGAGGAAGAAATTGGGTTGGCTGAAATAGCGGATGAGTTCATATTTGCCTTGGATTTCATTATGGCTAATAATAATTGTGTAATCAATGCCAGGAAAGGTTTCTTACAAATTCAGCCTGTAGAAATTCCCTTAAAAGATATGGCTCAAGTAAGACACGTGGTTTGTAGGCAATTGGTTTGCAGTGGATGAGCTGTCCTGTCTCCAGGGGCAGAAACCATTTAAGTACTACATGCTGTGGTAGCTTTCCAGCAAGGAAAAGATGTGGCATGATGGAATCCTGTTTTGAGACTCTGATCTTGGGGGAATCTTAGCTGCTAAAGCTCTTGTGGATCTAAAGAACTGATCCCTATTTGTTTACTGAATGTTTCTCACAAGGAGCAAATAATTTTTTAAAAAACAAACCAAACCAATCAACCAACCACCATTTCAGTGATCAGCAGGATGTGATTTAGCATTTTCAGAGTTGAAAAATGCTCTTGGTATTGCTTCTGTCTTGCCTATCGATGTTTCAAAACCCTTACATATTGGACACAGGTGAAAGTGCTCGCAGGATGAGGGACAGAACATCAGAGGGGCATCCCTCCCTCTCCCCGAATCTGAGAATGTTGCCATGGAAGTTGAGGCTGGAAAAGTTGTTACACAGCTGAAATTCACCATTCAAACAGAATGTGCAGGGTCTGCCTCAACCACTAAATTCCAAAGAAACAATAGGCATTCCTCAGGAGCTGATTAAAAGGGGCCTTTCCCTGCTGCTTGAAAGAAAGTCCATCAGGGAGTGAATAATCCTACAGAGATTTGGGTAGAAATAAAAAATTCATTTGGGTTTGTGCTAGGAAAATATCTTGACAGAAGGACACTATATATGTAGGTAGTTAATCTTGTATAGTTTTTAATTTGTTACATTTTTTATTTTCTTTCTGTTTGGGATTGGTTGTACCAGTTGTCACCATTTTAGGTTTCATTAGGCAAAGCTGAGGTGGTAGGTATCGTTATGCTGGGTTGAAAGCTGGGTGGAACCTTGTCATAAATCAAATTAAAACCTTGCTGAGATTGATGGCTGTGAACTCATTCTTCAGTGAATTTACAGAACTGTAAGGATAAACTGATCACAAGCCCCTACCTAAGAAAAAAGGGTTATGTGAGCCTGCTCAGGAGTTGCTGAGCAGGTGGAGGGGTTTTGCTGAGGAGACTTGGACCTGATGCCTCTAAAAGGGACCAGGCACATTGTAGCACTAAGGTTTCCTCCAAATCCTCTTCCAGCCATCTCCACAGAGAGCTACTCCAATGCCTGCTAACAGAGTGGGTCACAGAAGATCCCGGTCATCCTGTTATACTTGTCCTTGGCTCCGGGGATGGGCCTTCTCTCTCAAGCAACCAGCCCATGGCAGCTATCTCTACTTGCTTAAGATTCTGTAAACTGACTCATCTTTTTCCACCTTTGGGAGCAATTCCAGATCTTAATTTGGCTTGCCCAGATCTGACTCATGTTGGGCAACTTTGGAAATTAAAATCAAACCGATCTTATTGTAGAAACAACATGCCTATGGTGAAATTATCATGGAAAAATCTCTCTATTGACCTAACAAGAGATTTTTGGGCTCTGATCTAAATGGATAAGCAATACTTATCTGGGCTCCCAGTTGCCAAACCAAGAATGTGTCAGTTGCTTAATCTGATTTAATTCTGAGTGGAAAAGACCTATGCACAATGAAACCCTGTTACACTGAAGTCATGTCATGGAGAAATATCATTTACTATTGCAAGAATTTCGCTATATCAGAGGAGAGCAACTAAAGCAGCTCACACCAACCTGCACTGGGCTCTGATCTATGAGAAGAATAGAACAGAACATATTGCATTCCCGTGTAAAAAGCAGTATAGTATTCTACTGGATACATCAGTGTTTTGAAGCATTGTAGAATATAATTGTATTTTCAGGCATTTCAGTCATTCATAGCTATTTATGAGGCAGTTGTGAAGCATGTTCTTTTTATGTTTGCAACTAGAGAGCGGGTTACTTAATAAAGGTTTTATACAATCTCCAGGCTTAGACAATGCAAAGAGATGAGTTTCACTTTGATTTCTAATCAGGTCCAAAGTCTGATTGACATGTGCTAACCTCATGCTGTGGTGTTTGGGTCACAAAAACTACAGGAGAACATTTGTTTACAAAAATCAAAACAATGTGATTTCCTTTGCAAATAAAATATAAATTTTCTCAGATCTATTTCCATAGGATTTGAGTTTTGGTAAAACTTACTTTTACCAATCCTAAATGATGGGGCAAATTTGACTCAACACCATTAATGTGAAGGGGGCATTACACCAGCCTATAGTGTCAATGCCAAGTGATGGCTATAATAGGGCATTCACTCATTATCTCGACTCTAAAAAGTGTTCACCCTATCAGAGGTTGGGGTTCCCATGTAAAAAGTCACTCTCAGGAACATGCAAAGAATGCAGTTTTTCTCTGCAGTCACTGTCTGTGATCAGCACTTCTGTCATCCCTAAAATAGAACCATTCTAACCTTCTGAGATATCAGATTCCTTTCTGTCTCCAGCAGAGAGATGCCAGATAATCCCAATGGCAGTAATTTCATAGTATAATGCAACTGAATGGCCGTCCCAAGCACCTCTTATATGTTATACAAAAGATAAAACTAATCAATAATTGCTTGTGTTTTTGTGTGTGGAGCAAAGGATGTTGTGCACTGATTGATTACATTCGGTTTACTGAGTGGTTTTTCCTTCCATGTCGATCCTTAAATCTTTCATTCCCCATCTCAGTCTCATTATGAACTAGAGGAGATCTTTCCTCCTTTGCCTATACTACTTAAGTTTCTCTCTCCCTCTGTTACTGTTCAGATGGCTGGATGCTTTAATTTGTTATCATCCAGGAACATTTCCCTGTAATTTCTAGTAGCCCAATGATCACTCAGTGCTTGTGTGATTCAACTATGCAAATCGTGTTGTGTAAAGGCATATGATTGTATTGCAATGGTCACTATATTTTCGCCCCTGTAGTCCTGTTCCACACTGTGATGCTGGCTGGATTGGGGGGGGCGAATAACATTTATTATATTTTTTAACATCAATACACCAGAATCATAGTAATTCATGTGAGATATGTCATGTCAGGTACTGTTAGAAAGGCTATAAAGTGCTAAGTAAGATGATAATGTTTATGTTCATGTGTTACGTGTGTAATGGAAGTTATGGATATGTTTTTATCTGTATTTCATACTGTGCTGTGTTTCTGGGCAATGCCCCAGACAAGATGGCTGCAGCACTAGCCTGCTTAATGGCCCATTAAGGAAATTCACAGGTACAATGGGCCCAGGGGGAGAAGCCAGGGATACACCTGATGAGTCACCAGTACTCATGTGACCCTGGACTCCATCTTATTCCTGTAAATTTCCACAAGCAGCCTGGCAAAGGACATAAAAGGCAGCTGCACCTCTTCCATTTGTCTTCGGTCTTCAGCCTACCTCTGGATCAACTCATCTACAACTGAACTGAAGCTGTGAAACAAGGACTGAGATCCATCCAGGTACTGCATGTATACCAGAGGGACTATACAAGCCTGCAAACTCCACAATTCTATTAAAAACCTGATATATATGGATTTTCAAATCAATTGTATTTGTCTGATTGCTTTAATCCTTTAACATTTATCTTCTAGTTTGTTTCTTTCCTTTTATAATAAACCTTTAGTTTTAGTTACCAAAGGATTGGCTGGCAGTGTGGTATTTTGGGTAAGAGCCAAACTTATAGTGATCTGGTACTGTGGCTGACCCTTTAGGGTCAAGAGAAACCTTTTTGGTAAAAAGCATAGAGATTTAAATAACTGGTCTCTTTACTGGACCTTGTGGCTGATTGGGAGCCAGAGATTGAAATGCAGGAAAGGGGGCTGTGTATATTTTTATTTTGGCTTCTTGATAACCAGTGTGGGGAATCAGAAGCACTGTTTGTGGCTGGTTGGGAAGTCTGACTTCAGTGTCACCCATCAGTGCTGGAAGAATCTGCTCTCCTTTTGCAGCCTGCCCCAACTTTGGCATTTTCAGGTGGCTACCTTAGGCACAGACAGGTCACACACACCACCATGTAGTCCACATAATATGTAAAGCAGTGTCTGCTATCCAAATGGCTCCCAAAGAACAATTAACTGATAGCATAGACATATATAGTACTCATTTCACCCACCTCTGAACTACAGCATCCTCTGCAGTGAGACTCTGCAATTGTGTAAAATGCACATCTACCCTAAGCAACATACGAGGCCAGTGAGTGAAGAGTAATTTCACAACCAACTGAAATTATAGTGGGAGTCCAAACTCCAGCCATCCAAGGTGCAGACTTCAGCACAACCGGATGGGAACCTTGTATGAAAAGCAGATTGCTTGTAAGCAGACACTGTGCTTTCGCAGTTTAAAACAAGCCTCATTTTCACATAGTAAATCAAATGAATTGGTGAACTTTGTATTTTTAGTGCAATCAATGTCTTTATATTCCACCAGTTAGGCTTTATCTACTGAAACAATCTATCGTTTTCCAAACAGTAGGCATTAATATGATTCCTACACTGGTGTTTGTAATTAGTGATGCATCTCATTAACAAGTTTCCTCTATCGTCTTCCTAATATATCCCCAACATTATACTTGTCTCTCTAGTATTTGTGTACACAGGGAAACTTACTGATATACCAGTATACTAGTTATACCAGTATAAATCTGTATGCACACCCTTATTCCAGAATAAGAGTCCCTTTTACCTCTTTCAAAGCAACAAACTAACCAGAAAATAGGTCTAATAAAAGATATTACTTCATTCACCCTGTCTCAGAAAAAGGGATTCATTCTGGAATAAGAGTATCCACACAGGGAATTAAACTGGTATAACTATAGCAGAATAATTATATCAGTATAGTTGTGCTAATAAAGTTCCCAATGAAGACAAGACCTAGATATAATCAGTGGGGTGTGTGTTTTTTTCTGTGGTTAGTCAAGCTGCCTCAATAGATGTCACATTCAGAACTGATACTGACTGCCAGAAAGAGATGGAACTCTGGTACATGATAAAAATATAAATATTCCTGATGATTTCAGCAATTTAAAATGAGATTTCTACATCTTTGGAAGTCAGTTGCCCAAAAGAGGAACTGCAGAAATCTGAACCTCCCCGATTTTGGCTTTTTGACAGGTATTTTTTCAGCTGTACATACATAAAGTTCAGAATTCAGTCTTACAGTCAGACCCAATGGGCCATGTGCTGCTAGCAGTTACCGTGGGTGAAAAGTGTAATGTGAGGTAAAGTTGACCCTCTGCTTAAATGGAAATGCCCATCTCTGCAATAACACGTGGCCTCAGATAGCATTTAAAGTCTTTGAAGCCATATTTAATATCCTGAAATAGCCTCCTGCTAAAAGCATTCAGGAATTCTTATTTGTAAAAACAATCCTCTTTGAACATAAAATAATACAAATCCTGATTCTATTTTTCTTCCATAACAAAACTCCCACTGAATTCAGACCTGAAAAAGAGCTCTGAGTAGCTCAAAAGCTTGTCTCTCTAACCACCAGAAGTGGTCCAATAAAAGATATTACCTCACTGATCTGGTCTCCCTAATATCCTGGGACCAGCATGACTACAACAATCCTGCATACACTGAATTCTGCTGTAATGCAAAAATAAGACTTATTACCAGGCAGAAATTGAGACTCACCATAAATAAAAATACCTGGGGCATAAGTCAGGCTCTGGTCTCTTTTAACTTTGACATGGGCTAGCGGAGAATTACTGTGAGCTATTTGGACCTGTTGCAGCCATCTTCGTTGTGGCCTGCATACAGTACAGCTGCCGCTGGCAAGATTACATACAAGGCATGGCCCAGGCCCCACCCAAAGCATGGGGTGGCCAGGATTACACACAAGGCACGGGATGGCTTGGTCAAAGCTGTCTGTGCCACTTTCACATTGTCACTTCCTGACTTTTGACCTTTTAACTATGTGCCTTTATGGCTAGATTGTGTCTTTAAGGGCACTCAGTTCCGGGGGAGGGCCAGGGTCCTTATATGTCAGCAGGTATCTTTTGCCACCCGTGTGAGAGGGGAATGTGGCTGCTCCATCACCCTTTAGGACAGCACAGTATGCTCTCCCTTTCATGTCTGGTGCTGTAACTGTGTCTATGGCTAGCAGAGAAAAGCAGGTGCTAGCAGAGGAAGGTTCCTGTGTGTTCTGGGGTGCTCCAGCACTACAGTTGGGACTGGCCCTTGGGTAGGTGGGAGCACACATAGGGGGAAGGCTCCTTCCACTCACCTCTACCCACACTGATGCAAGGTAAGATGCCATCTGGCCCTCAGTGTTTTCTTACTGAAGTTTTTCTGATGGAATTAATAAGTGAGACCAATACAGTGTTAGGATATGGTCCTGTCCCCCCCTCCACTTGAATATGGAGGGGCGGCCCTAGACATGCCAACTTCTAGCATGCTACTTCTTGATGTGGGCAGAAAACTGCTCAGCATAAGAGGGCATTGCAGAGTCTTTATGAGATCCACCTCTCTGTTAACGATGGGGGTAGCTCTATTCTGTTCCATTTGATGACTAATAGATGCAGACTTTCAGGGTATTGATTGACAAGATGCCAATGTGGCCCTGAGCTGGCCAGAACGGGGAGACTCTTAATCTCAGATGTCCAACAGAATGTACCATTGATCAAAGAAGGTAAAGGAATAGCACCTTTCACAAGCAAAATCCATTGATTGACAGCAATTTTCATAACTTGCCTCCCTACGAAGTGCACAGGTATATCCCCATAACAAGTGTAAGTTTAGATTGATAAGCTAGGCCTTTTTTTATCCATTAGCCACCATTATTATTTTCATCAAGAGCACAAAAATACAGTTCTGAGAAAAGAGGAGCAAATGTGATGTATATTTTCAGCATCAAAAGTGCTGAATGTACTTGTCTGTCATAATATCATTTCTTGGCTTGGTAAATCAGGCACGTTGGATGAAGCCTGAGAACATAAGGGGGAGGGAAAAAGAGGACTCTTTGTGCTCTTTAAAAAAAAGTGGCAGACATAAAATATCTGGGTTTTTGAACACTGTGAACTGCAAGTTTTCATTCGAATTTTAGCCAGAACAATGGGGTATCTGATAGAGGGATTAAATCTGTCCATCCACTACTGAGACACTAGCATGCACAAATGGGTCATGACCTCGCCAATTGTTATTCACAAACTTTTTGTCTGGCTGCAGAGATTGTAAGGGACAAATTCATCCCTGTTATAACTCAAAGTCAGAGGAATTACAGAAGGGATGAACGTGATCCTAAATGTCTTTGTGTCACTGTGACTATATGGCATGGGAACAATCCAACAAGGTGATTTTTTTCCCCTTGCACGATAGTTGTCTCCAGCTGACTTCCAGCTATTTTTCTTTTAACCCAGTGCTTGAACTGGTTAGTGCTGGCTGTCAAGGGTTATCTTATAGCCACACTTTTCATTGCTGCTGGTTGAAAACAGGGGAACGGCCTGAGGAAGATAGGTCAAGGTCACAAGAGGAGAAGCCTGAAAAAAAAAAAGTGGAACACACCATCATTCCCCCATCCATTTGAACAATGCTATAACTTGTAGACTAACTGGACAATGCACTTAGCCAAGGTAGCAGGGAGTTTCAGCAATGCAAAAGACATTTAGATCAACCACATCTCTGCCTATTTGCATGACTTGCAAAAAACTAGAAATGATTTCCAGGTTGTAACCTGAGAAGATCCAGTTACAAAATATACTAATTGAAAAATGCCAACCTGCACGGTACGCAAATGGCATATACAACATTATTCACTCTAGTATGTGTGAATATCAGAGTCAAAATGAACACAGAAGTGACTGACTGTAAAAATATTTCTGAAAATCTGCTGGCAAAGGCAAATAAAATGAACTTTGTCATAATATTTTTTAAACCTTGCTCAGGCGCTAGTTTCTCGGATTTGTAATCGGTCCCTGTGTAACATCTAAGCTGTAGTGCTACAAAGTCTGCCTGATATGGCTAAGATAGCCAGAGAGAACACATTTACTTTGGCTAGTCTTGTACATATTGAAATTAGCAAGCAAGATGAGAGTTTAAAGAAAAACTCAAAGAGAAATTAATTTGCAATTTATAGAACTAGATGCACCTAAAACACCAATTACCAAGTTACTGGATTTTTGCTAATGATAATGTTTAATGCTTTTCATTTTCAAGCTGCTTTACAAACATTAGCTATAATTAATCCTTATAATGCTTCTATAGGGGACAGAAGCATTACTGTCCTTGTTGCACTTGTGGGGAAACAGAGGCAGCCATTAAATAAGTTGGCAAAGGTCACAGAGAAAGCCAATGTCAGAGACGGGTTCCTAGGTCACAGTCCTGTGCTCAGACCACAAGTTCCAGTTAGCTGAGTACAATATTTTCATCTGGTTACTCATGATTTTATTACATTTTATATTTTTAACCATGTTAATTGTGGACTCTCAGGCTATGCCTTCAGTGCAAAGCGATGTGTTTTTACCAAGATAGCCATCTCAGTGTAAAATCTTAATGGAAAGGAGAGAAAGCACTGTCATTTTTTCCCTGATGATGTCAGTCATGGTCAACACTACCCTTCCACCTAGGGTTAACATGCACTAGCTACATCAAGTTAACTATGGTGTCTTATCTCCACTAGGATTTTACACTGATAGCTGCTTCAAGTTAGTTATCGCAATGTAAATCATACACATTCTTTCGCAGTGAAGACACAGACAAAAGTTCAGGCTCTGCTGGTCTCCATATTAAAAGAGTGAGACTGCAGATGTAGACTACAACGTCTAGTTATGTTCTTCCACAACTGGAGAGAGAAGTGCTCTCAGGACACGGGAAACTTTTGTAATTTGCTGAGAGGGCTTCTCTAAGAAATAATAAACCAAGACTTCAGTAGAGGTACAAACAAACTTGTAAGTGTGACAATGAAAGCTGCATAACCTTTCAATGCCTTTTTTTTTAATAGCACCTACAGGCCGCAACCAAGGTTGGGTCCCCACTGTGCCCCACTCTGTACAAAAGTATAACGAGAGACATTCCCTGCCCCAAGAGCTTGCAACCCATATTTAAAGGCAGATTGAAATAATAATAAACCCCCCATCTGATGGGTGCTTGGCAGCGTATGTGAAATGAGTTTGAAGTTCACTCACAGGGCAGTCCCTCCAGCTCAGGTTTGAAGTACAACACATTGCTGGGGAAGCTTGCAGTGTTGAGCCATACCCTCTCTATGCAAAATAGAGAACTTAAGTCTGATACAGTTCTGCTGACGAGCACTAAAATTGACACACGCACACACACATGCAAAACCGTATGTAAAATAAGTTGACCTACACACAAAGCAGTTTAATAAATAAAAGACAGAGTAGTGCAATGTCAGTAGTTCTTGCCCTCTCCTTTCATTAAAGGACAGAATGTAGATCTGTGATATTAAACAGATTACATGCCACTTGATACGGGGTAAGCAGGTCAGTCAAAACAGGGAGACATTCAGAGACCCAAAAGGACTCTTTTACTGCAAATGCCAGTCCTGCCTTCGGCATTGCTTGTCCTTTGCATGTTCGAAGCACTACTTCTAGCAGGTTACTTCTGAAAAGGATGCATCAGCAGCAGAAGATTGCTTGGCTGATTCAGCAACATAATTCCTAGAACAATCACTTTTTAGAGGTAACACTGTCAGGGAATGACATTACAGCACAAAGGCTCATATAGCACAGCAATGAGTAGGGTATACATCGATATGTCCACTCCCAGCTGGGCAGCAGCATCCTCCTGAAGCACACACATTTTTCTAAAGTTTTCTTTTTTTGGTGAATTTCGTTCTGGTGAAGTGTCTAAGATTCAGGGCCCTGGAGAGTGAAATCCTCTATAACTACAAAAGAAGGAAATCACAGAAACGAGCAGTGCAAGCTTCCTTTCGAGTGCTAATGTGTCTCCTCCTCGTCAGGGGATGTACCTACCTGTATCATGTCCACGTAAATCTTTGATTTATTTGCTGAAACTACCAACAACTAGGTCAGTTTTGGTGATGTGAACATCTATCCATTGGGGAACAGATTGAAAACATTGACTCAGAGTCGTTTCCCATAAACCATTAACTGTTAACAGTTTTTGGTCACTATATACTAGGCTGAATTCTAACCTGTGATCTAGAGATTAAGGGCTTTGGTCTGTTACCAGTCCCTTGAGCCACATGCCACTCCCCCAAAATATTTTTAAAATTACACATTATTACTTAAGTGCCAACAATGTATTTGGCCCTATGCAGGAAACAGATAAGAAGCCCTTGTCCCGAGGAGTTTACAGTCTTAGTCCTTGTCTTGATTAGACAGATCAATAGATTGATCTGTTCCATTGCTGGGAAGAATGTTGCCATGTAAAATCTTCTCTCATTGACATTCCTCTGGCCATCCACTGATACGAGTTACCCTGATTCCAACTCAGAGTAATTCTGCATGCATCAGTCTTAGCTCCATTAATTGAATACCAGTGTGAATGCATTTCATTTCCAAGGTAAAGACAGGACATGCTGGGAGACCCAGAGCAAGGTATTAATTTAAACAATGCTCCCTTCCTCCCCTTTCTCTCTTTTTTCCTCTTATAAAGTTGGTGTGGAGAAGACATTTAACTAATGTGGATTATATAAATTATTGCTTTGCAAGCATTTTAAGATTTAGTGATGGTAATGAGCAATTTAAATGCCAGCTCAATGCAATATTTATAGAGGTACAGATAATTACTAACTCCACTAAAAATTAAAAAGAATTATTCAAAAAGAGTGTGAATAAATGACCTCAAGAATTATGCAACAGAACTAAATATACTTGAGGACCTTGGTCAAATTACTTTATTTAGAAATAAGATGAGCTTGTTTAATGACTATCTTGAATATAATTCATAGATTAAGAAAAATATTTACAACAAAAGGAACAAGATAGAACAAAATGCGAGACTGAATTAATAACAGCTATAATGAGGTTCAGAGTACAGAGACAGAAATAAGGGAAGTAAAGTTAGTGGTATGAGAAAGGAACTGGGGCTCAGAGGATGTAAATCCACTTAGATCAATTAACTTTCATACAGCTACTCTGATTCACACCAGCTGAGAAGCTGGCCCTGGGAGCCAGAAGTTCTGGACGTTGTTTACAACTCTGTCAACAATTTGCTGCATGACTTTGGGTAATTCACCTTAGCCCTAAATTTTCAAAGTGGCCAGAATTTTGGGTGCCAATGATTTTCAGTGGCCCACTGGAAGCTTGATCTTCAAAAATGCTGAGCATCCAGAACTCCAAATAAAGTCATTGCTAAATGAGTATTATACCACATGAACGTGGTGAGGGTTCACTCCTGTGTTTTGTTTTAATACTGCTTGAAAAGTGATCCATATGCTCATGTTGGAATCCCAATGTTTTAACAAAGGGCTCCCACAAAAATGTCTCCTAGAGGCTGTGCCCCAAGGATTCATGCACATTCAGAAAGGAAAGGTGTGGGAATAGGGAATCTATTCATTTGTTATCTCATAAACAAAAATGCTTTCTTTTAATTTGAGCCGAGGAAGGAGGCAGTACCACTTGCCAAACAAACATAGTATGAGGCTCTTTGATGGGAATGTTTATGCTTTGTTCCCGAAATATTTAGATAGTGTATTGATTACAAAACATGGTGTCCAGTTTGCACAATAATTTGACGCAGGGTGTGAGGATGAGGAAGTTGCTGGGGTGGCTTGAATCTGTCCCTCCCTGGGAAGTGTTTTAATAGTCTAACAATATCCAACCTTAGTCCAATAGTATCCAATCTCCTTTTCTATTTGGTGATCCAGAATTTTTTTCAAGATGTTCCCAGGAGTCACCAGAATCCCCTTCCAGCACATCATGGAAACCAGAATAAAGAATTATGATAAGTCCAAAACCAAAAAACACCTATGCTGCCTTTCTGAGGAGCCACTTGTGCACATGTGAATTTTCCTACAGGTATGTACCCGGCATAACACCTTATTGAATGATTGTCTGTTTTTTGGTAAACCCATCATTACAAATGTAGATAATGGTGACAATTCACACAGAGAGCTTCCTATTCATTTATTTACCTGCAGCAGCATGGATTATTTGTGAATAGCATTATCTGATGAGTAACTTATGTTCAACTAAAATTCCAGGGAACAGCTGATCATAAACCAAACTATTTGACTAAGCAGTTAAATGTCAGATGTTTTAAATAAGACTAATCTGCCTTATGCAGGATTCTCAGTCAAGTAACATGGTTTAATGCTAGCTTTTGGAAATCTAGTGTTTCAGCCACACACTGTTTATTATTTTGATAATGGCGTTTTTAGTTAGCAAAACATTGAGTGCTGTTTCTCCTGCCATGTAATACTTGATGGCTAGCATGTGATGAGCCTGATTTTCAGAGGTGCTGCATGAGTACTTGCAGCTCCTATTTATTTCAACTGGAGTTAATGCTCAGCCCACCTGAAAATCAAGCTTACTGTGTTTTTAGAGAAAAATGTAAAAAAAGCAATTTTCAAGAGCTACAAGGAATCAGAGATTCAGTATATCCACACATCCACAACAATTCTTTGGAGGCAATATATATCATACAAGAAAATGCAAGATCAGGAATAATTATTACTGTTTCTTGGATTCTTGCAATGTTTTTGGAACCCAAAATAAATGTATGCTAGTCATATAATATACCTGATAGCTATTTATTGCATCATTCTCTACAAACATTTCAAGATACTCTCACATATTGTGCTCTTAAACAATTAAGAAAATTAAAAAAAATATATTAATGGAGCAAGATATTGCATTCAGAGTTGTAATTATATTTATTCCATTAATTAAAAAGCTAAATTAATAACAGAAAATTAAAGCTACAATATTAAGCACTCCAACAGTGCCAAAGTTAAGGTTGCATGTGTAACCAGAATTTTGTCCCTCTGCTTGTGATCATTTCGATAGTCTTTAAATACCTGATCACATACTGTTTTTCAAACACTACATCACACATTTTTCTACAACCTTAGAGCATAGCATACACATAGCATTTTCTATTACAGTGTATATGCCAAATAAAAGCGATTATGAAAGTGATTTACATACAAGATATGCAGCGAGTACTAAGCCTTTGCCATGCAGCATGCACAATGAACGAGGCAAGCTTTTTACAGGATACACAAGGCTGCAGAAAGAAATAGCCTGATGTATTGGATTACTTGAAATACAGTATGTGACCATTTAACTAAAGCTGTATATTTATTTTGCATAGCTACGGGGGGCAGACATCAGGTTGCATACACTCTGACTTTTGACACTTTACCATACATCTTTCTTGATCGCTGTACTTTCTCTTCAGGCAGACACCAGGCCTGGAGACAATCTGTCCAACATATGGAAGTTTCACAAAGTTATGAGAATCTCAAAATTGAAGCTTAGAGCAGGGGTTTCAACCTTTTTTAGAAACTTTACCTCTAGGGTCTCAAGATTTTACCTGAAGTACCCCTTAATGGTTTTCCTGCCTGGTTCCAGTGGCATACCCTGGGTTTCCAGCCGCAGGGGCCAAACTTCATGTGCCCCCCCCCTCCCTCCTGCACAGGCCAGAAGGGGTCCCCGGCTCCCACAAGATGGCGCTGACCCCCAGCTGCCCCCAGGAGGGGTGTCTGTACCTGCAGGTGGGGGAATGTGCCACTTACCTCCTCCTGCACAGGGCAGCCCGGCTCTGGCCTAGTCCTTGCTCCCAGCTGTGAGGCAGGCTACAGCTGCCCGCCTCCTGCCAGGTCTGGAGTGGGGCCCCCCAAAGTGCTGAGCGGTCGCCCCAGTCCTTTTCCATATTCCCTAGATACTCTGAAGTATCCGCAGGGGTAAACGTACCCCTGGTTGAAAACGTCTGACTTAGACAGTAAATCTTTAGGCAAACTTAGCTGTAGCTGTCATTAGCACCACAGCTATAGCACAGCACTTTTCATCCTAAAGAATACCAGTGTTTTATGCAAATTACACAAAATATAAAATGCAGCTGAATCCTCAGTGGAATGGAAGAGTTATTCAGCAATGCAGAGCAACACCACACAACAGTTTAGCAGAGGAAGAATACAAGGCTAGATCCTCTGATCCAAGGAGGCTGTTTTACAGACCTCCAGCAGCATAAAGCAATATTAAAACTAGCAGATCCTGCCATGTGTGTAGGGGAATCACAGGGGGTAGAGGATGGTGCAGAAGTACTGTAGTGGTTCCAGTGCCTCCCCCATCCCAGCTCCTGATGCAGAGGGTGGGCTAGGTAAAAGGAAACTTAGTCATGTGATCCTCAAGCCCAAGTGATTTCCAGTTACCAAAATGGCTCCTTAAATCCAAGAGCATCCAGTGTAACTGCCCTCAGGATCAGTCTGGCTGACACACTAAAACCCATCTTTGTTCCATTCCTGAGCTATGCTGAGCACAGCTAAAGCGGAGTTCAGTATCTGGACTACAGTATTCAGCTGAACTACAGGACAGAATGCAATTGCATTACTACAGAATGCAATTACCCAAAAAGAACTTCAGGGTTAAACATGCCTATTCTCATGAAAGATGCCATGAAATCTTTAAATGCCTTTGTTTTACCACAAGTCTAACAGCACAGTGCTTACTAAGAGCTCGTTTACGTGGGGGAAATGATTATAATAGCTATAAGCAGCAATAGCTATTTCAATCGATTTCCTAGTATAGACAAGCCCTAATACAATGCCAGGGCATTGATGTAATACTGACTCAGAGGGAAGACTGTCACTAAATCTTCCAATGCATCCCTGGGGGATTTTCCCTTTAGTGCTCTCCCATTCAAATACGGATAAGGCCCAATCCTCCTTACCTTGACAAGATCACAGCCCAAGGAATAATTGCTGCTAGCCATATACTGTACCATAAATTTTAAAACGAAATGTAAATAGGAAGTTTCTACTTGAATACAAGAAAGTTTTACTCACGATTTTAAATTACAGGAGTAAAAATTTAGAGACTTTAGAAACACATCTAGCCAGACAGCTCTCTATTAGCTAATCATCAGTACAGTCTCAAAGATATGATACCATAAGAAGTCAGTTGGGGAGGAGGGAGGGAGCTGGAGTCTAACAACAAGGGAAGATATGCTGCTGGTGAGTTCCTGAGTAAACAAGAGAAAAAAGCCTGATATGCTAAGGGAGCACTCAAGGAAGATAAGGGTTTGGCTAAAGATGTGAAGGAGATTCCCAAACCTGAGCCATTCTTTTTAGGTGACAAATCTGAGGAACTGTCTCAGATTGAGGTATCATTAGAGGAGGTTTTAGAACAAACTGATAAATTAAATCATAATAAGTCATCAGGACCAGATGGTATTCGCCCATCAGGAACTGAAATGTGAAATTGCAGAACTACTACTACTAACCTATCATTTAAATCAGCTTCTGTACCAGATGACTGGAGGTTAGCTAATATGATGCCAATTTTTTAAAAAGGCTCCAGAGGTTGCCCTGGCAATTACAGGCCAATAAGCCTAATTTCAGTACCAGACAAATTAGTTGAAACTATAGTAAAAAACAGAATTATAAGAAATATAAATTAACATGATTTGTTGGGGAAGTTTTTGCATAATAAGCAAAGTTTCTTCTCGTCACCACCTAACCTCAGGCATAACATACCTCCAAATAGAGGGATAGCCTATGCTACTGTATTTCTGAATCTGCCAGTAGATCAGGGTGGCATACATATTTGGCTTTTGAAATGTAAATGAAAATGTAAAAAATCCTTTTACAGTCATTCTCAGGACTGCTGGAGACTCTATCAGGTATAAATGATGACTCTGTTAGCATTTTAATGGTTGCTGTATGCCATAAGCAACACTTCTGGCAAAGTAGGGTGATTTCAGAAAGCAACTCTCCTTTTGGAAGAGGAATTCTTCCATTTTACTCCCATCCTTTGCAAGTCTCAATTTAACATAACAAAGAGCCTGCTGGGCTGAGCTCCTGGAGCTCAATGTCCCATCAGTTCAATGGCTGAGTAACCTCTTTGTATTAGTTGGTGACTTCTTGTAGGCTTAGAAATTACTGCCATCCTGCTCTACTAGGCCCTGGCTACACTACAGAAATGAACGGTGTCTAACTGAACTGATGGGGTATCACCGTTGTAAACACCAATGGTACAGTGTATCCACACTAACCATGCTGTTTTCAAATAAAAACCATGACAGTTTTGGCCTCACTTGCATTAGTGCTGTTCTTACAGCTTTGCCATTGCCCTTCTCCTCGGGTATCAATCACAGGCTTCTGGAAATTATTAATCTGTGCTGCTCTCACTGCAGAGTAATAGCTTTCCCTGGTACTATTGCTCAATTGAGTAAGATGGTAAGTTCCTGATTTTGGGGAAGGGTATCTGTGTTTTAGGAGTCTTTCATCTCTTGTCACAATCCTGGAGAGCTGCAACAAAACAGAGAGAAGAACAGAGACCTAATTCCCATTGTGTGACCAACTCTCCGCTCCTGTGTCCCTCTCAAATGAAAGATGTTTCTGAATCATTCATAGCCTTTGAAAATCGGAGCCAGTGTTATTTTGTCCCCAGCAAACCTCTCCCCCCCCCCGCCGCCCAGAATATACAGAACAATTCTGAAATGCAAAACTGAGATCTTACATCTGAAGTGAAATTGAAATCATTGCACCGGGGCAGGTTTTGAAGTTCAGATATTGGTAACTCAGACACAAATCTCATTATTCTGTAGAATACTGGCACCACACACATTCAGCCCTGGGGGCTCCTAGATGGTTGCCATCTTTCAAAGCATGATAGCCTCAGGAAACAGTATGCAGCCTTTAAAAATATGGCCCAACAAAATGTTTAGAGATGGTTTAGGCATTAATGTTGGGTAGTTCTGGAAATGCCCCAAATCTGCTAGGTTTTGTTTTTAGCCACAAATCATACAGCCATGAATCCATCTGCTCTTTCTCCCTGATAGAGACTGACAAAGATCCATGCATGATGGAGAATAAACACTGCAATTCAATATGCTACTCTGTAGTACTAACCTCCCCACAAACACATATTTTATTCCAACCACACATCCCTTTAAACAGTAGATTACCTGAGATCATGGTAGATTGTATAAAACTGAGCTATTCAACTATTTTATAATTTAAAATTTCGTTTAAAACTCAAGACCTACATTTTTAAGGCGTTTTCTTTCTCTAGAAATGTATGTATGCATAAGCCCTTTACAAACTATCTGAGCCTGATGTCACAAGCACTAGGACCTAATTCACGGTTGCCCTGTACCTCGTACAGCAGTTACACCAGTGCAAAGTGAGTGTAAAGCATTATCAAATCAGAATGGTGTTTTATGCCTTCCATGCATTTGTGCAAGTCACCACACATGATGGAGGGCACTCAAATGGTGAATCAGGTTTGGAATGACAACAGGACTACGTATGTGGTAGCATGCATTATGTTTGGCAGCGTTTGTATGATCGGGTTCTGTTTACATACAGACCTCTCCAGCCCCTTCTGCTGTGATGGGAGGTTGCAAACCCCAGCTCTTGGTTTATAAGATTTTATAAAAAAGATTATTATTATTACTTCTATTACTGTAGTGCTATAACTGCATGAAACTCAATTTTCCCAGTGTGGAAAGATTAAAGGCAGTGTATACAACTAGGCTTTGAAACTGCAAAGGAGTTTGCTCCAGTATCCTTTGCCAAAATTTCACTACTCTCTCACCGCCATTGCTTTATGTCAGTTGCCTGTCTAATTACTGCCTTCCAGCTGTGAGGTGGCTCTATTTCAGGGATGCTATAAACCACTTGTATACCACTTTGGAATCCTTCAAAAAGAATAAATATAAAAGTATTATGAAAACCATACATTTTAAAAAAAAATCAAAACATTAGAGATTCAGGTCATTGCTTTTCCACAAATTTCACTCTCTGCCAATAGTTTATCCCCTATAATTGCATTTGAGGGGATTAAGGCCTACAAATTACATTCATGCTAAGCATCTCTCTGGTCTATCTCTTCCCCCCTTGCTTTCTGTCTTCCTTTCACAGATCTTCTCCTTCTGTCCCTTAAACCTCCAGCTATCTCCTCCATTTCATCCCTCCACATCCTCATCGATTTTCCAAAATATATGGTGGTCACTTTATAGCATCCAAAGGGGGTTGAATCTGGGAAGGAATGACCAAAACTGGCAAAATTTTCAGACTTTTGGGGAAGACAAGGCTAGTGTTGATTCAAAGTATCACGAGTCAAACTGTCTGTAAAATATAAAAGGGTTATTTGCTTTTTTCTCCCTTCTCTCCCTATTCTCCACTTCTTCTTTGATACAGTCTTCTCTTCGCTTTAAGTTTCTGATTTTTCACCCTCTCATCCCCTTAAATCCGCTTTCTTCCAGACATTTTTCTTTTCCGATTTTGACCACCCAAATTTGACTTTCAATATTTTTTTCTTCTTCTTTCCCATTTCTTTTCATCTGCCATCCCTTTTGCAATGGGCCCTGCTCACCCTCCCAATGCAGGTGCCTCGAACCAAGAGCTGGTGAGCTCATCCTTATTTGTGCTGGGGCAATGCCTAAGGCCCTGAGTCAGCATTGGGACACTAAAGTGCTAGGAGCTCTACTGACAGGAAGACACCACCCCTGCCTCAATGAGCGCAGAACACTGACTTTGAGGGTGCCACCCTCTAACTGCAAGTGGCTGCACCAGACCCTGCCTCACACCACCTCTTTGCCCTTGCCTCCCCTTAAATTGAACCCCCAGGTCTAGGGCTGCCCAGTCTCGGTTTGATGGATATAACTCTCCACCAATTAACAGCCTCTCAGAGGGCCGAAGTCTTCTCTGCGCCAATAGGAACGCACAACTGCCTCATCAGCCGGCCCCTTTGATCTTCAGAGGTATAAAACTCTGCCCCTGCTTCCTCTTCCCCGACCTCTGAATGAATGAAGTCTGTACTGGCCAATGAAAAGTTTCCGTTCGGCTTGATGGACTTTTCCAGTCTCCAATAGGAGCTTAGAATCGCGCCGCGGCCTCCAGTCAGATCTCAATAATGAGCGCCCTGGGCGGGCTCTCCCTCCCAGGCGGGCGGAGAAGGCCGCGGTTATCGATCCCGCTGCTGGAGGGGAGGCGGCGGCGAAGCAGCAGAGAAAATGGCGGCCATGGCTGCGGAGGCGGCGGCGACTGCAGCAGTGCCGGGCGATGGGGGAGCCGGCGAGGCCGAGCCCGAGATGGAGCCCATCCCAGGCAGCGAGGCCGGCGCGGACCCCCTGCCCGCTGTCAGCGAGGCCGTGGAGTCCGCGGTGCCTGACGGGGACGAGGCCGACGGGGGAAAGCCCGCTCCGGGGGAGGCCGAGGAGCCGCCGCCCGTGGAGCTCGCCCGGAGCCCGGCTAGGACCCAGGCGCCGGAAGCTGAAAGGACGGAGCCGGAGGAACGGGAGCTGGGTTCAGCCCCGGCCGAGCCCAGAAGAGCGCCCAGCCCGGAGCCGGAGGAGGCGCCGCAGCCCTGCCCGCCGCCCGCCGGGCACCCTGAACTTCCCGACGAGGAGCCGCAGCCCTGGCCGCCGGCTGCTGGGGGCCCCGCGGAGCCGGAGCCCGGGGAGGAGCCGTGCCGGCCGGAGGAGGAGGAGCCGGATGCTGCTGATGCTGCCGCTGTGAAGCCGGAGCCCCCGGCCGCCGGCTCCCCGTCCCCGGTGGCCCCGGCCGGGGGGGAGGCGGCGGCTTCGCTGCTGCCTGGCTCGGAGGTGCGGGTCACCCTGGATCACATCATCGAGGACGCGCTGGTGGTGTCGTTCCGGCTGGGGGAGAAGCTCTTCTCCGGGGTCCTCATGGACCTCTCCAAAAGGTGAGATGCCGCTGGGGAGCCAGCCCGAGCCCCGCCCGCCCGGGAGAACCGCTTCTCCCGGCCGGGGAAACCAGCTCTTCGGGGGGGTCCCCGAGGGACTCCCTGACCCCCGAGGCCCTCAGGGACTTCCGCAGAGGGTGAGAGCGGGACCCGGGCTCCGCAGCTCTGCGCCAGCCGCCTCCTTCCCTCCCCGCTGAGAGATGGCGTTTAGGGGACCAAGGGGCTCGGCACAGAAGCAGCCCTTGGCTCGCCATCCTTCCTGCAGACGGAGGCAGGGTGCTTGGAGCCGTTTTACCCCTTCAGCTCTGTCTCGTTGTGTGAGGGAGGAGGAACTGGCCCCGTGTTAATTACTCTTTAGCTAAAGAACCCGGCCCTTATCGCAGGCCGAGCCCCAGGCCGGGCCTTGGTGGGCAGGAACGGTGCCCCCACCGCCTCGTTGCATTGAGACAATGCCTAACACCTCCGCCGACCGCCAGTTCCGATGCGATGTAGCCTCAGCTGCTGCCACGCACACTGTCTGGTCCTCTGGCCTTACTACTGGGTTAAAGGTAAGGGAGAGGCCCTTTCCTTTTTAGTAATAAGAATGGGATAAAAGCTGGTCACTGACCAACAACTGCTCCTGGTTTTGTGCTGCCTTTAAAAAAAAAAAAGTTGTTGCCTAGTAGGAACTGGAGAATAAGAGAGGAGGGAAGAGCACATGGTGGTTTCCCTCTAACTCAGGATTCATTTTGGGGCCTCCTTAATCCCATTATACTGGTAACAGTATAATGAGTTTGAACTGAGGAGAATTAGCTTGAGCCTCCCCAAATCATAGGGGTATTCAGATCCAGAGTTGTGTTTGGGTGCTCATCCTAACATTCAGCTTGCATTGTCCAGACTGCTTCATGTTATCCTTTAAAAGCACACCTTTTGGATTATCGCAGTCTTCAAATGGAAGATTATTGGAGCCTGGAAAGGTTTACTAATATGATTGCTCCTTGTGTATAGGGAAAGGCTTTCCTATGAACCAAACTTTCCTTTCTAAGGGACCAGTGTCCACCTTGTAAGTCTGGGCCTGAAGAGAGAGCTTTGTTAATTCAAGTCCAGCATTTTGAAATTTTTGGAGAAGCTTGCACAACTTGATGGGAGTAAAAATTGTTCCTAAAATTCTAAGGAAAGTATTTAAGGCTATAACTATCTTCTTCCTTTCTTCAGTATTTGTAGTCTAAATACTGCAGCATTAAGCAAGTACAGAACAAAGTAAAACTGATTGGGCTGTTGTCCTAGCCTGTGCTAAGTGAAGTGCAAAAGTAAACAACATAAACCTTTGAAAACAGAATTGCAAATGTTCTTAACCTCTAGTAATCCAAGATAGAGGTCATGACATAGGTAGGTAATTTGTTAATACAGGTTCTCTATTTTTATACTGTTCTCAGTGTTTCCTTTAGAAAGGGGGCCAATGGCTTCATGCGTTCATGCTCTGGGCCGAGCTTGTCTTTTGAGATAGATGTTTAGAGAGGATTTCAACCCCTTCTGAGTTCCATGAACCAGTTAGAAACATCTTTAAAAAAAAAACAAAAAACCATGGGTCTAATTCTACAACTCACAACTTAATCTTCTGTGGTTTGAAAAGTCTAAAGGCACCGTCACATTTTATTAAGTTGATTTGTGGCTGATAGGCAAGCCTGTAACTTTCTATGTGAAATATTGAAAAGCCCCACACAGGTGATGGGCACATTCAGTTATATATCTACTTAACTTATTTTTTAATTCTATTCTTTTGTAGATCTGAAGTCCAGACCCTCAGAATTGCTGGCACTCTCTGTTCAGTCACTTGCACTATGTGGGTATCAAAGCATTTGCCATTAAATGACTCTGGATCCTGTATGTTGAGTAAGGCAAATCCTGATTTCTTCCCCCTTCTGCGCCCCCCAAAAAAAAAAGCATCTTATTAAACACTTACATTTTACCCAGTGCATCCCCTGAGATGTAAGTGCCTGGGGTCTCCTTGTTCAAAATTGTCTCATCACTGAGGATCCTCCAACATGTGGATTTCCAATATCCCTTTGAGGCACAGGGCCATCTGCATAGAAGCACAGTGGCTCCACATGGATGAGGAGGTGTTCCTTGATTCCTTGGTAGTAGGGCTTCAGTGGATCCATGCTTCCAGGATTACCCCAAAAACTTCGTTAAAGGTTAACATTCCTCATCACAAAGGGGTTTTATGGAAAAGGTAGTACAGCTAATGGTTGTATTACTTCTTCTAATGGGTTGAATGAGAGATGTCTTCTGGGTCTGCCCCTCTGTGCATCCAGGACTTCATGGATGAGCTCTCCTGCATGTGGATATGAGATATATGGTTTGGACTCTTAAAACCAAAACTTAAGAGTGGCTAGGAGTGAGAATTGGGCTTCCTTACATACAGGCTTTGCAATATCTTGCTAGTGAATGTGAGCTGGGCAAGTGAGGGTCTGGACTCAAATCCCCAAAAGAATAAAGTTGTAAAGCTAACTTTAGAAATCTACTGTAAACACTTTTTTTTTAGATAAACTCAACTTCTGCTATTTTTGTCTTGCTGTATCAGCTTATCTAGGTTTTTATGCTTTGATGGCCTGTTACTGCCTAAGGACAGTGCTGTCAGTATCAGAAAACTGTAATGTAATTGGTGGTATCTACATTTATATTTTCTGAGGGGTATAATTCCTTGTAGCAGGGCTTGTGAAAACATCAGTAGTAAACAAGTTTTGACTAACCTTAACTCGCTTCTGGGAGTCCCTATTGAATGTTGTAGCTTTTTATAGGCTTTCTAAGAATCCCCTACACGGGGGAAACCAAAACAAAAGCCCCAAGTTCGAACATGGGTTCACTTGAAATGGTGGAAATCCTAATAGAGAAAAAGTCTGGCCTTTGAAGCTTTGCTCCCACTAGTCCTGAATTTGTGGGAATTTTTCTAAACTTCCCCAGTGCAGACATGGCCATTACCATCTGGTATACCTAGAGATCTTAAAATTAGCAATTCATATGAAATTCAAGTAAATTTTTGGTAAAGATAGAAAAAGCTAATCTAGTCAACTGTCTTTGTTTGTTTGTTTTGTTTTTTTATGGTGACCAGCATTTTCAGTTACAGGTGCTATCTCACCCTACCCACAATGAACTGTGGATTGGGGGAATCAGCTTATAGAATCGTAGGACTGGAAGGGATCTCGCGAGGTCATCTAGTCCAGTCTCCTGGATGCTCTGCAGAGTGAGGATTAATAGCACTCGCATTCTTAATGGAATGGAAATGAGATTGCTGTTTGCCTTATTATCATATGGCAATGAATTTCAAGGTTAACTTGTATGTAAAAATATGTGTTTCCTGCAGGCAGGTTTATTGCCCCTCAAAATTTTACTCTATTGTGAGATGGAAGCACTGCCAAAATGCATTTAACCACTTTTGTTTTCTGAACCTCTTCTGCTTCTGTTTCTGATGCTGAAATGAAATGCTATCCTTTGTATTTATTCTAGCAGAATTTTAAACAAGGTCAACAGTGCACATGTAAAAGGAAGGTTGTCAATTAATTAAATTTTTTTAATTGACAAACATCAACACTTTCTGTTGGCGCACCCTACAAATAGTATGTCCTATTTAAGTATTTATGGCCCTCATTGCTGTAGTTAAACTGCCCTAATCACTAAGGAATTTTATCCACATAATGTCCCTGTGAGGTGAGGATGTATTATACCAACTTTTACAAATGGGGATCTGCGGCACAAAGTAATTTAGCCACTTCATCATGGTCACGTAGGTCAGAAGCTGATCTAGGTATTCAACTTGGGTCTCCTGGGTCCCAGTCCAATTCCCTAGATCATTCCAGTTGAACATCCTTCATACCCAGAAGGACCTAGTTCTTATTACAAAGAGTTTTGTATCGCAGTTGGTCTTCAATTTCCCAAAAGGCCTTTTAGAACAAGCATCACTGAGCCCCCTCTCCTCCTGCCTACTGCTGATTTTAATTCCAGTAGTGCTGCTGCCATTACCTTTAAGCTGCCATTTGCATAGTTTGGGGAAGATCATGCATGAGAGCTCTTCCTGGTGCATAAGATGGGTATCCTAGTGCATGAGATGGGAAGTGCACCTGACTATCAAAACAGAAACTGATCATGGACATGGTGAACTTGGATAGAGATGTTTTCTCACATTTTAATTATAGTAATATCAATTGCCACCTAGTCGTCTCTTAATATATTTTTAAGAATGCAATGCATCCTGAGTGTTTTATGATACTGCATGCAGCTGTATTGGTATGTGATACATTAATGCCATCTGCTGGCTCAGAATTGCTGCATGGTTCACACTGCATCTCGGGGAAGCATAGCACTTCTAAATCTTAAAAGGTGGTGCGTAAGTGTGTGTTTTTTTCCTGTTGGAACACTATTGAAGAATTGAAAACTACATTGGGTTGGGTCTTAAAACCTAATCCTTCATCACTGGGCCCAAAAACAAAAAGTCACGTCCCTTATGTCTAATTTTTTGTAAGTTCTATTTTCTCGTGAACAATCACAGATAGAATTCTTAGTATTGTTAAGCCAAGCTTCTGTTTCTAGCCCTGGTATATGATGATGTACTCAAGCTTAAAAATCACAGTTCTGATGTAGGTCCCCCTCTCTTGAATTTTACCATGGCAGCTCTAGAAAGAGCAACCATGGTAGCTAGAAACCAAAGTCTTCTGCCATTTGAAAACTTTAGATACCAGAATTAAAAAGAGAGAGCATTAATCTCTACTAGTCTGAGATATTGACTAACAAAGCTATGTCAAAATGGTTATTGGTCAGGTAGAAGATGGTAGTTGGAATGCTTTTAAAGCAGAGTTATCATGTAATGTATCCAGTTTATTTAACTGAATTTCATAAACCTTTAGCTATTTTTATAAAATTACTAAGAACTATTGCTTTATGGTGTTCCCTCCCAATGATATCTCAGAAGTGCTTATGCTGCTCCTACTCACAGAACTTCTCTTTCCATATGCAGAAAGAATTTGTAGATCCCAGTGAGGTTACATGACCTGTCACAGTTGGTCCAAAGCTTATTGTCTTAAAATCTAATATCTGGGTTATTTGTTAGATAAAACGTTTTCTCAGTGTTTGCAGCTCAAACATGGCAGCATGGTATTAATTTAATGCATGAGCTTTGGAAAGTGAAATAGATTAGTCTCTTTGCTTTTAACACCAAGCAAATATGAAAATAAAATAGAATTTTGAATCTAAAGGTTGTGGTGGTAATACAGGCAAGCTGTCTTTAGAGATCCTTTTTACCTAACTGTCCTGAAGGGATCTTGTCCACTCAGCTTCTTTGAACCAGTGTATCTTCTTTTAAAAAAATACTACTACAACAAATTGTCCAAATCCTATGTTATGAAGAACTGCTTAAATTTTGATGTGGAAAGGAATTACTGTGCAGATTGATACTACCTTAGGTTTTATTGAGCTATTTAAGTTCTACAAAGTTAATGTTCAGTCACAAAAAATTGGGGGGGAGAGAGGATATCTGCACATCTTTTGGCTCAGTTGCATTGTTTCTTCCCTTCTTTGCCTGATCTGTAAAATTTTACTAAAGCTATGGCTACAGAACATCGTAAGTGTACACAAGTTATGTCACTCAGAGGTGTGAATTAACCACCCCCCTTGAGTGACACAGCTTACGCTGATTTAGTGTTGTCCAAACTGTGGCACTTATGTCTGCAGGAGAGCTTTTCCATCCAACATAGCTACTACCAGTCATGGAGACTCGAGTAATTAAGCTGACTGAAGAGCTCTCTCCTGTCAGTTTAGAGCAGCTATCCAGAGAGTTGACAGTGGCACAACTGCAAGCTCACTAGTGTAGCCATAGCTTAAGGGTCATAGTCTCTCTCTGGGGACCAAAAAGTATGGAGACACCCAGGTGTTCTCTGGGCTTGTGAAAAAGCCAGGTCGGAGAAGCTGTTTAGGAAACAGCCACAAAATGTCAAACTTCTCTGTAGAGTCTGCTATTTCTTCATCCATAATAATGGGCCCCTGGTGCTACTGTAATGCAGATAGTTAAAAAGAATTATGGAAGTGTCAGTTGTGGTTGGATTGAGTTTTTCAGTCAAAAAAGATACTATCTAGTCTGAGATATGAAAATTACAACACATCCTCACCAAAATCCTAGCACTTCCAAATATAGAGCAATATTTTTGGAAATTTAAATAAATCAATTTATCAAGATAAAATTAATTTTAAAATGTCTCCTAAGATATGTACCCTGTCAGACCTCTTCATTGTTCTTATTGACAAGTTAATTTTAATAATTGAATAAATGAAGACTCTTCAAGCTTCCCATACAGTAAAAACTCACTCGAATCTTGTACCGACTGCTTTATGTCACTCAGGAGCACAAATAAATTTGGTGCTAAAAGTTCAAATGGAAAAACACTTCAGCTGACATTAATCGTCATATCATTGGAATTATTGCATGGTAGCATTTTCTGGGTTTCAGATTTAGTGTTGGATATTTTAACTAAAAAGGAAATTCCCAGATAAACTACACTGTGGTGAAGTAAAGATTGAGCATATACACCAGTAATGCTTTATTGGTAGACTGGCTGTAATCAGTGCAGTGTGTCTGAATTTTTTGAACTAAAGAATCTCTACTAAAACATTTTGTTAAATCTGCAGCACCAGTTTAAAAGCAGCTTGAGTTTATAGGTGTGAAAGTTGTTTAGATCAGTCCCAGAGTCCCTCGCATTGTCTCATGCCAGAACATAATGGCTGTGTTTAGTATCCAGGCTAAAGTTTTAAAATAAAAATCAGTTTCAAAATTGGCATGTATTTTTTTTTTTTTACCCTGGTGTAATTTGTTATCCAGACCTGCTGTTGTGTAGATGAAGCTGCAGAAAAGTTTACGTGGAGCTTCCTTCAAATTCTTCTGGGGGGGGGCGCTACATTCCCACCTCTATGGAAGAATCAGGTTTGGACGACTGCCACACACATCTTTCAGCCTTCTCTGGATTTGGCTGTGCGTGTCTCTAATGACTGATTGTGCTTCCATGAAGCCATAGTTGACTGCTGCCCATGGGGTTCCCCTATTTCAAAGAGGGGTTTCTAGTTTCAGGGTTGTACTCTTAAGTAATAAAACTTCTAACTGTGGTTACATCAGTCTTTTCTAATGATGGTCAGTGAGCTTTCTTGCCTGTCACTTTGTTTGCAGCACCAGACTCTCAGTATCTTCTGCGGGTGGGAATGATGCAGTGAAAGAAACTGACTTCTATGTACATAAGGGGAGCTACGAGCATGCAGCTGCAAGCAGAACAGTATTTTATCAAATTCAGTGTGCTATGTGAACCCAGTCTGGACCTTCAAAAAAATTCTGTGGATATTGATCCAGGTCTTCTAATGGGTGGAACTGTCAGTCCCTGATGTAACTTCATTAAAACACTCAAGTCAATATTTAACTGTGACATCTTCTGATGTCAGTTTCCATGCTCAAAGTTATACCCAATAAAAACTTGTTGTAATTGTCATTTACATGTTAATGGAATATATTATCCTGTAAGTATTCTGTTTACATGTAGAGTTCATCAGTCCAATACTGGCTATGTAGAACATTCATAATTATTACTACTGGCAGATCTAATGTCTTGTTTCTACAGAGATGGAGGTAACTCCAATTGCGGGTGCAAGCCATGGTTCTGGAGCATTGACCAAACAAAACATTGTATTTTTCTGAACTGTGACCTCTTGTGCCATGTTACTCTGGATAGAAATAAACTACTGAGAAAATAGTTCTGCTCCTGTAGATACCTATTCAGTAAGGTGTACTAGCGGATATTTAACCTATATTTAGGTAGACACTTAAATAAATTCTACACTAAACAACAGAATAATAGTGAAATATTGGGGGTATGTTCTGAATACGTCTGTTCAGCATATGTGCTTGGTGTTAAATAGCTTACGTAATATATAACACACATAGCCATTGTGGAATACTGATCTGCATAAACAGTCAAATTGGAGCTTTATTATTTAAACGCTGTAATTCCTTCAAATTCTGAGTAAAATATTTCAATAAATGGGGTAGAAGATGCATGAAAAAATCAAAGATGCTTAGAATAAAATGGTGCTAAATATTTTATCAAGCAGCTAATATGCTACAAAATGTTTGAACCTTAAACCAAATGATTCCTCTCTTGGCTTTTGCAGAATACATATAAGGACCACTGTCCTTGGTATGAACAAAAAAACATAAATGAGTATTTTAAATTATGATCAAAAGGTATTTTAGGCTGACTTGGTGATAACACATCTGTGATTAGTGGACTCCTCTTGTAAATTATGAATTAAATCATACCTGAGTCTTCCTTGAAATTTCAGCTTCCTGTGCTGATTTTGATTAGGGATCATGCATTCTCATAAGAGTTGTTATGCCAAGTCAACATGAAATCATAAGTCTTTTCAAGAGACGGAAGAACAGGGCTCTCATTCAGTCATTAGATTCAGAACTGGCCTAGTTGGCTTTTCTCTGCAGGCTTTTTTTCTTCCATTCTTGCCTTTCTCCTCCTCTGCCCCCCCAAATATAGTGGAGGAAGAGTTCACTTAAGTCCAACCCATTCAAGTAAACTTCCATTCCATCATGTGTTGTTTAAATGCTTGTGTGTATATGTTTAGACTAAAGAACACTACAAATAACTGCTAAATAGGTTCATAATCATAGAAGAGCTTTTATAACCTGTATTAACCCACGCTTCCTTGCTTTATGCTGACTTGATTTACATACAGGCAAAGGTTCAAATATTTTACATGCTGGTGGTAGCTCACTCCAGCAAAACTTAAATTCATTCTCTTTTATGAAGAGGAAAAATGAACATAATTACAGAGGACCACACAATTAGCGCTATATGTTCATTGACTTTCACAGCTCCCAAGACTTCTTAAAAAAAACCCAAAACCTTATGAATTACTTTACCATTGATAATTTCAAAAAACTTGGTAATGTCAAAACTGGTCTTCATTTTTTAAAAGGAAGGCCAGTTATGTTCCAATAAGTTCCTTTATTTTGGTACAGGTAACCTGGGCTGTGCCCTACTTCTGTTTCTCCATCTCTGGATCACATTTCTTCACTCTTCTCTGGGACAGTTAAATCTCTCTTAATTTATTCTGTTTTTAATACTACTTCTACCCATCTCCCCATACCCTAAGCCCATAAAATCCCTACTAGCATTAATGCACATGCACCTAGCTCATCATCTCTGAGGTTGAAATTATCTCTGACTGATATATCAAACTCTTTAAATGTAGCAGCACGGTACTATAAAATATTAATAGGAATAGTAAAGTCTGCCCTCAGCTATATATTGGTTAAACAAGGGGACAGATCATGGTTCCTACTATGTCACAAAGCCTCAGTAAAGCCAGGTTAATCAGCCCTCTCGGGACTCCCTTGGTAGGTGGCATGAACAGCCAAAGCATTTTCTATATCAATCCCTACCTGATATAGGTGGCTTTTTGGCAGAGAAGGGCCTGGAAAACATCTTGAAGGCCCAGAGGCAGTCAATTGTAATTTAGAACAGTTTTGGGTCTGCCCTGAATTATACCAGACCTAGACTAGTACCTGGTTTAAATACTCTTAAACTACCTTTTGCACTGCACCCCTCCCCCACCCCAGTCCTGTGTTAAGCACAGCTCAGTTGCATAAGAACTCTAGTACAAGATATATCCTGCTTTGTAGATGAGGACCTAGGGAATAGTTGCAGATTATAGATTGTCATTCATTTTGATGTAATTACACAATCACGTCAATTATAGCATGAAGAATAAATTTTATTTTTGTATTTAGCAGATCATAGAAACTGGTGGTGGTAACGTCAAAGGATGGCATTTTGTTTAGTAGAAAGTAATATTGTACCTGAGACAGGTTCTTTTTTGTATGGAATGCTCTTGCTTAGTTTTTCCATTGTATTTGCATATGAATATAAACTAAAGATATCACTTGCAGTATTTGCTACTCTACATTTATTACAAACTGGCTAGGGAATTTCATCACTGAAGTCCTTCAGGGCCAAACCCTGGCTCCATTGAACTCTTTGTACTGGAAGTGTGGAATTTTCAGTGGTATTGCCTTATGTCTTGCTTGAAAACATTGGGAGAAATCTTGACTAACGTTAAAATACTGTAAACTAGTACTGACAGTAAACTAAGTTTACTGCAAAGTTACAGCAAACTAAGCAATACAGTTGCTGGTACATCGATTATAAGCGCTGCATTTTATAATGAAGAACCACAGCTTCCAAGTGAGTTAATACAATGGGCTCTTAAGTTGGCATGTACCTTTATTTAAAACACTTCTCTAGAACTGTCCTATGGGTCCTGTGCTTCACTGGCCTTTTAGTTTCACAGAATTTTAATAGAGAGAAGAGGATAGGATTTGTGAGAAAGGAACAATGAGCATCTTGATTACTTGTTTTTGCATCATCCACAGATGACTAGGTAGTATGTTGTCTTAAGACAAACCAAAAAAGCACCATCCATACTTTGAAGAGCTTATACTCTACAAAGTGATTTTAAAATAATTGTTTCTGGGTGCTAGATGGATACTATAGCAAATAGAATATTTCCCTATAAGCACGTGGTGACCAAAATAAGATGGGTTACTGAGTGTGACGCTTGAGACTTCTTTTGTCCCTCTTTCAACAAGATCAAACAAGTGTGATTGAAATCAGTAGGTGAGCTGCTTATTTGTTACAAACTGGCTAAGTTTGAGTCGTATGTGGTAGTCACATCTTTCAACTCCATAAACTTGACTGACCTCTGTTAATGGATGAGACTTAAAAGCTAGCTCTCAGTGTTTATTACCATGGTTCTGCAGTGCTTGCTTGAAATAAAAGAAAAACTAAGAGCAGAGACGTCTCAAAACCAGCTGTTAGGGAGGTTTCCAAACGGTTTGTACTTGGAATTGGAAGTAAGTAGACCCCTATTCCCCACCAGTTTTTAAAAAAAATAAGTTTAATGGCAGATGGGGAGTGAAACCCTGCGACACAACAGAATATAGTTCTGCCTAAATTAATTTGCTGCTCTCTGTTGTTTTTGTTTGTTTTGTTTGTTTATCTCTTAATAGTAATCCAGCATCATATAATCAAACTATTGTCCTCTTTAGGAAAAAATGGCTGGGTTATTGGCTCACTGAGGCAGTAGACAAAAGCCTCTTTAAACTAGGGACTAAGAAAATATAGATCTGGACCCAGGATTGTAAGTGGGGTGGAAGATGTAGAAATGGCTACTTTGTGGTGCTTCCTGTCTGGATATTGCCGGTTGACAATTGTAGCCTCTCATCTCAGTCTGGTCTAGTAGCATTTGGGACTGACATTTACCAGAAGCCTGTGTATGGAGGTGTGAGTAGATGTGGAATGACTGGATCTGACAGAGAGGGAGGAATTCATGGGATAAAATTGAAAAGTAGACTTTTAAGAATGTGCAGGTAATTTTTTGGGAGGGAAGATATGGAAGAGACAAAATACAGGAAAGGTGGTAAAGAGCATAATTGCAGCAGTAAAGGCATACCATTCCTCCGGGGTCAGAGGCCAGCGGCTAGCTGGCTGATTAACCCCACCTGCCATACCTGGGAAATGATCTGGAGCTTAATAGGCTGATCCTCATAAAAGGAGGAACAGAAAATGGAGAGAAGGAGCTGCAATACCCAGTAGAGTCTGGAGCTACTGTTGGGAGGAACTGCTCCCAGAAACAAAATGGACACAAGTGAAGTCCTGTTGTTACAAAGGCTCTGAAATAAGAGCCAGGAACTTCTGGGCTGAGGAATTTAAGGGGTTGAGGAATAGACTTGGAAGTTTTGATGGTTTTGTTGAGGAGACTTGAAATAAAAAAAACAAAACGCAACAACTGACCTTGCTTGGAAATATGACCTTCCCCAGACTGTGTGAGAAGGTTCCAGAATTCCCACAGGGAGGGTGCTGGCTCAACAAAAGTAATCCTGGGTCCAGCTGGAAGAGAGGGCTGTAAGACAAGCCCCAATCCTTTACAGGAATGTAGGGAAAGAGGTGTAAAGAGAGAACATGTTGGAAAACATGCAGGAAAAATACCCTTTATATTCAAGAAAAATAATATTTTAATAATAATTTAATGGAAAAATTATCTAGGGTTTTTAGTTAATAATTATAAAGAGTACAGCTGTCTTGTCATTTTACCTGCCATGCACCAAGGCTCTGCGATTTAATGTCATACCTTTATCTTGTTTGGTAGGTTTACTTCTTGGGCTAATATCTATTGTATGCATTTTTCAAGTCCTGTTGTCTTAATCTAATTGATCAAAAACTGGACACAGATCTTCCTTACAGGTATGGAAGAAATTTAAGTTTCTTAATAGCAGTGACTATATAATTCAGTCAAAAATTGCATTTTAAGTATTGTGAATTTAATGAAGGTTAGTTGATACTCTAAATATCTTCCTAAAATGTAACTTTGCTGTGAATAAATTGCCTCAAGCCTCAACAGGATCAGTGTGTTACTTGTGTAAATGAAAGTGTTCTTTGAACTGAACATAATCCATTTGGTGGACCTTTAATTTAAGCCAGTTAGATGCTCAGGTTTTCAAAAATGAGTCCCTGGTGGATTTATGCCAGGTGTATTCTTTCTCCAAAAAACTGTAGAGGTATTTGTCCTTTCCTAAGTGTGTGTATAAAATAGTGATAATGCATCAGAGAAGTAATTAAAATAAACAGTGTTGTTCCGAATTAATGGAGGGGCTTCTAAACTTTATATCTCATAAGCAGAGAGAGCCTCCTGAACTGAATTTCAAAGGAAAGATAATTTATTTTGTGGGGAAGGAAAAATAGTACACACTAGCATGTGTAGAGGTACACTGTAGCTTAAACTATTAACATGTACTCTTCTCAGTCTCTTTTCTTATAGCTCAAAGGTCAGATGAACAGAACAGTAGCTGGTGTGTCGGTAACAATAATGACTGTGTCAATGTTAGTTTTCTGTATGTTTTCAGGTGTGTACTTTCACCACTGACTTTTGTGGAAGCCAAACTCCATTGATTTGATTGCTGTTTCTCTGCACCATTATATATGGTTTACAACTGGGAGGAATAATGACCCATGTGAGTTTGGACGGGGCATATTCATTTCAGCTTTGTCTTAAATTTGTTTTGTTTATAAGCACCAACTTTTTTTTACCAGGTTTAATCAGTATGTATTAGAGTAAATCAGTAAAGATTTGTGTTGGCAGTGTAAACAATCTATCATACAATGCCCCATTTCATAATAAAGCAGCAAGAAATGAAAGGCATAACATAAGTATTTGTTCAAACAGCCTGCTACTTGTGACAGTCTGAAGTGTTCTGCATACTTGCATTTAGTTAAAATGTATTGGTAAGTGACACTGGTCTATAAATACCTAACTTCATTTACTGCAGTTATATACTTAGTTCATATTGAAAAGAAAGAATGGTTCAGTTAACACTAATGCATGCTACATGATAGCCTCTTATCTGTGGGCTTGTGTTAACAGCACGCTTAGCTAGAATTAATACACTCAGAGGCCTGGTCTACACTGCTGGTGAAATTCGGTGGCAGTCGACAGGAATTATGCAAGCTATAGACACTAGCTTGCGTAACTCCCATCGACTTTGTAACTTCCCTTTAGCACACCGTCTCCATTGTGTTGTACCAACGGGAAATGTGTACCCATCGATGCAGCGCTATGCTTTGTGGGGAGATGGTTTTATTGAATCGACTTCTAGATCGATTGAGTGGGTCTTCACTTCCGCTCAGTCGATCTGGATCAATCAGTCGGATGGCAGCTAATTTGCCGCTATCAGTGTAGACATACCCAGAGCGATTGGATTAGCAGCTAGTGAATTGTAACTATCTGTTAATGCATTATTAGCTTGAGTGAGTCTCAGCAGCACTTGAATGTCAAACCATATCCATAATGGGCTAGCTAGCTTGAGTTTAAAGCACCACTTAACTTGAGCTAGAGATCTTGTGTGTGGATGGGAGTCAATGGATGGAAGTCAGGTTAGGGGCAAAACTGGAGTTATGCCTTAAGATAATGCAGTGGAGACAGTCTGTACTGTTGATATTTAAAAGGTAAACACAAATGGAAAAGGGTTTTATATTACAAGCACCAGTTTTCTTTGGAAAATGGGTAGGTGGTTATGAAATTTGGGAAATTACCACTTTGCCCACTTGCTTTTGCCTGAAAAGGCAGGCAGGCATAATGATAGAATGAGAAAACGTGACTTCCTCTATATAGCATGTTGCAGGAATAGTTGCATGCCCACAGGTAGTCCACTGCAGAGCCAATGCATGCTGCTCTTTTAGGGATATCTTTTTAATTGGATTGGAAGTAAGCATTTATGAGTCTTCTGCACACACTCCATCAAAACAGTTGTACCTACAGTACAAATCTTAAAATCTGAATAGAGTTAGCTGGGAAAAATAGAATGGCTTTAAGGCATGGTGTGAGGTGGGAGAAGAGGAGTGAGAGCATATTTGTACCAACTGTATTGAAGTAAGAAGGATATCTTTGCCAGAACAGATCCGAACTGACTTGGCATCCTGTCTCAGACTGTATATAATACATCAAATGATAAAATATTGTTCTTAAGGAAAACTTGTGTATGAAGGACGAAGGTTGTTTTCACTTACATTTTATTTAATCCATTATAACAGGTACTAGCATGTATATATTGACGACTTAAAAAAGATATTGAATCAGCTTTGATAATTAAAAAAAAAAGTTAGTTGTTATAAATACTTTGGTATTGCATAAAATACTTGCAGGAATTAGATGCCTCAGTTGAATTAGCATGAAACCTAATTCGTGCTGACTTTCTGGAGAAGTGATTAATCCATTCTTCTTTGGAATTAGCTATCTCTCAGCATTCATTTTCTGTAGAATGACAAAATATATCCTGTTTCCATTAGTGTGATCTTGAGGCTGGACTACTATAATGAGTGTTTGGGGCTACTTGTGACAACCACTTAAACTGTAGCTTCTGCAGAAGTTGTTACCACCATTTAAGATTTGTCTGAGTCTGGAGCCTGTGTTCAGTGACTTCTACTAACTATATATTGTTAAACCTATAGGACCAGTGTCTTGTTCTGAGGGAAGACAAAACTACCTTTTAGGCTCTGGACTAATAGTTAAAATATGTCTTAAAATGGCAATTCCTTAGCACAGGCATCTTTAAAAAAAAAATCTGTTCAGTGTAATAAAAAATGAAAACACTTAAAATTATCTTTTTTCTTTAAGGTTTGGACCCCATGGAATCCCTGTGACCATATTTCCTAAAAGGGAATACAAGGATAAACCTGAAGCCATGCAGCTCCAAAGTAAACCATTCCAAGATGAGACACTGGTGAAGTGCGAAGCCAGTGGTGCAGCCTCTGATGACTCTTCTCCCATTCAGCCATCGGAAACTAGCCTCACTAAAAGCCTATGGACTTCTAAACCACCTCCCCTTTTCCATGAGGGAGCGCCATATCCTCCTCCTTTGTTTATCAGGGACACATATAACCAATCAATACCTCAGCCTCCGCCCCGAAAAATTAAGCGGCCCAAGCGGAAAATGTACAGGGAGGAACCCACTTCTATTATGAATGCTATCAAGCTACGACCCAGGCAGGTCTTGTGTGACAAATGTAAAAACAGTGTTGTTGCAGAAAAAAAAGAAATTAAAAAAAGTGGCAATGCAAGTGACTCTTCAAAATATGAGGATCATAAAAAGCGAAGAAATGAGAGTGTAACTACTGTGAATAAAAAACTTAAAACTGATCATAAAGTAGATGGAAAAAACCAAAATGAAAGTCAGAAAAGGAATGCTGTGGTTAAAGTTTCAAATATTGCCCACAGCAGAAGCAAAGTAGTTAAAGTTTCTGCTCAAGCAAATACTTCGAAAGCTCAGTTAAATACTAAAAAAGTTCTCCAGAGCAAAAACATGGATCATGCAAAAGCTCGGGAAGTTTTGAAAATGGCCAAAGAGAAGGCACAAAAGAAACAGAGTGCAACTTCCACTTCCAAAAATGCACATTCAAAGGTCCACTTCACACGGCGTCTTCAGAATACCTGCTCAGGTTCCCTCCCACCCCGATTGCGTTTAAAACCACAAAGGTACCGGAATGAAGAAAACGATTCATCTCTCAAGACAGGACTTGAGAAAATACGGAGTGGCAAGATGTCAACTAAGCCCCAGTCTCGCTGCTCCTCCACCCGCTCAGCAGGTGAGGCCCCTTCAGAAAATCAGAGCCCCTCAAAAGGCCCTGAAGAGGCCAGCAGTGAGGTTCAGGACACAAATGAAATGCATGTAACTGTTGATCAGGATGAACATCAGACATTGGGCAAGAGAGGCAGCAAAAGCAATATAACGGTTTACATGACCCTTAATCAAAAGAAATCTGACTCTTCCAGTGCATCAGTGTGTAGTAGTGATAGCACAGATGATTTGAAATCCACCAACTCTGAGTGTAGTTCTACTGAAAGCTTTGATTTTCCTCCAGGCAGCATGCATGCACCTTCCTCCTCCTCTTCCTCCTCCTCCTCCTCTTCAAAGGAAGAGAAAAAGCTCAGTAATTCCTTGAAAATGAAAGTCTTTTCCAAAAACGTCTCTAAATGTGTCACACCAGATGGCAGGACCATATGCGTAGGGGACATTGTTTGGGCCAAGATTTATGGCTTCCCTTGGTGGCCAGCCCGTATTCTTACTATAACTGTGAGCCGGAAAGATAATGGCCTTTTAGTCCGACAGGAGGCCCGTATTTCGTGGTTTGGGTCCCCAACAACATCTTTTCTTGCTCTTTCACAACTATCCCCCTTTTTAGAAAACTTTCAGTCGCGCTTTAATAAGAAGAGAAAGGGCCTTTACCGCAAGGCCATCACAGAGGCCGCTAAGGCAGCTAAGCAGCTGACTCCCGAAGTTCGGGCCCTGCTGACACAGTTTGAAACGTGAACATGGAAAGTAAGGTAGGCAAGAATTTGGAGTCTCCACAAAATTTATAGCCTAGTTAGAGAACTACCATGAAGGACGTGGCCAATTTAAAAAGTTGCACTCAGTTGGCTGCTCTTTTTATACTAAAATTGTTCTGATTTGTAGCAGTTTCTTAAAGGTTAAACTAAACAAATTGAACATGCAATCAAAAATAACCTAAAGTGAGAACTTCAGTATTTTTCAAGTGAGAGAATCATTTTTTAAATTTAAAACTCCTTAAACATCCCATGCGTAGGAGCCATAGCCTCAGCTGAAAGGCAGTTTATTTGCAGGGAATTTTTAGTAGTTTCTAGCTGGTTTGTACCTAGTCACTATGTGGCAAAGGGTAAACAAGGGATGGAAGTAATAGCTGTGACCTGGGTGGCCCACCAGGGGAAGTGCAGAAACTTAAGCCCTGTTTATGTTGGCCTTTAAACCTTGTTTCGGATCTTCTGTATTAAGTAACTCCTATACAGTTGAGCTGGTCAGTATGAATGGGGCCAAAGTGAGTTCAAACCATGTTTAAAAACATGCTTGGCGTCATCCATGCCGGCCAGCTTAAATCATGTTAGAAACCAGTTTAACTAACTCCTTTAAACAGAGTTTAAAGGCCAGATAAAATGGGGTCTTGTTGACCACTTTTTCCCAAACACTCAGCCTTTCTATGCACACAGGGGCACAAGTACCACACTTCAGGGTCTGACAAGCCGAGGGGATGCCTGTTGCCCAAAGGCAAAGCTGAAAAGTAACTCAGTATTTTGGGATCAAGGGCTGTTAATGCTGCATAGGTGTGAATCGTAACTTCCTGTCTTTCTTCCACTGAAAAAATCTTCCAGGCCACTTGCCTGGGAGTTTAGAGCAAGAGAAGTTTTGTTTGAATGTGTAAATAACTGATTACTGAAATTGGTCAGATTTTCTTCTGACTGGTTGTTCCTAAATTCTTAGGATACGTCCTAGTAAATTACACTTTGTGAATTGTCATATGTGTAATTGTTGCATTTTGGATGTATCTAACTTCATATTTTTTTTAATATTTCCGTTTTAAGGTATCTGTTTGCAGGTCAGAAAATGAGAATATGTAATTGTGTAATGCTCTGAAATGTACAAAAACTGTAAATAAAATTGACTAAGTCTGAATTACTTGTGTGTGTTTCTCAAAAAGCTTTGAAAATTTTTTTTAGGGTTTCAGTTTTTTGTGTACATAACATTTAGAGGAGATAGAATTTACATTTTATAGGGTTTCTCGTTCAGCACTTTAAAAAGATCATCTGCTGTAAAGTATTATTGCTATATACTTAAGGCTCTAATTTTGAGACTAAGCATTCATCTCTTTCCCCCAAAACTGGCTCTTGTAGAGGGCTCATCTTAGGTAAAGCTGGTCAAGTTATTTCTCTGTAAATTCAGTTCTGTTCCATAGATTTGAATAAAGACCGAAAATATGACTTATACATTAAGGAAATGTTTTCAATCACCATTTTTTTGTATGTCAAAAGCTAATCAAGCCTAATCTCCACTATTCTTAGCTACTCTTGCATGTCTGTTGCTCAGTGTTGGGCATTTTCATGCAGTTGATTTACATTTTCCCTACTAGTTTTGGTCTTTACCTGACCATTTGAGTTAGTATCTTTTTTCCAGTTCCAGCTTTGCACGATCTTGTGAAGAATTTGGCTGCCTTCATTCCAGAACAGTTCCCATCCCAAGTTTTTCCATTTTGCCCATATAGGCAAAGCAGAGATGAGGAATACAAATTTAAACTTAAAATGAATTTAGTTGTAAAACTAAAATACACAGAGTAAGGATTTAATGATTGAACCCATTAAAGAACCTTTATTGTGATGCAGTTTTAGAAGATTAATATGCTGCCTTGCAACTGTCTAAATCAGTTGGTTTCCAAAATACTGAATTTCTTCCAACCTTGTTCAGTTACTCTGATAGCAAGTTCATGTAACTATTGACTATCTAGAGTGTTAAAAAAAAACCAAAAAAAACCCCCCCACACACACACTTACATATGCTGATCCAAATTGGTTTTGCTCATATTTCATGAGGATCTCACCACAATTTATGTGGTAGATGCTAATAATTTTCCAACTATACTAGGTTTTTTCTCTGAACAACTAAACAAATTCCAAAAAGTCGGTCAATGCTTTTTGAATGTAAATAAACACACAATGAAAATTTTCATAATGTGAAATCCTGTTTCACTCTTGTATTTATATATTCTTTCCTGCAAACAGAAACAATTACAGTATTTCAGTTAATAAGCCTTTGTGATTTAAAGCAGGCTGTTTTCAGAAGCCAAAAAATTCACAGTGTGATTTTTTTTAGACATCTCTATATGCATAGAGCAATTGATGCCTAGTTTGTCGGGCAGCTCAAAATGAACTGATCCCACATCATAAAAGCCTTCTGATGTTCTGAGTCAAAGATCTGAGGTAAAATACTTGGATATTTAACCTGCTGCAACTTTTAAAAATATTTAGAACTTTTGAATAGTATCTTCTGTAATACCATATAAGATTAGCATAGTACTAGTGTATGTAGTCAGTTTGCTCAGAGATGTTCAGTGAGATGGGAAAGAAACCATCTATTTTAAATTTAAAAGTTCACAAGAACCTTTGTGTGCATGTCTTACGTATGACTGGTGGGCATGACATACTGTCTCCATAATGAATGATTTTTTGTAATACAGACAGCCCAAATCTAGCACATGTAATATTAAGAACAAAAACTGTTCTCTAGTCTAGTACTCGGTCTCATAACTTAAAATGCAACAATTCTTTGCACCACACCACTTCATATGAATTGCCTACAATGCTTGCTTAGGTGTACTTCTAACTGTCACCACTGTCCTTTTTTTAAAGCATGACAAAGGAGCTGTGGGCTACTCTCTGTCCAAAGGTTTAGCTGAGTTAGCAGTGGAGCAAATGTTAGGGATTGTTGTGAACTTTTTAACTGTAGACAGCTGTAGCTCTTATCTTATTACCCTGTCATTGGGGACTATTAAGTGATGGAAAATTTGAGGTTATCCAATGCCCCCTGCTCTGTAACTGCCAGAAATTTTCATATGCCCCCTGATCCCAATGGTTGTCTCCACTGTGAGCACAGGCTGTACCATACCTGTGGTTTTCAGTACATTCACAATCTCTTATCTCTAAATCCATTTTAGACCATTTTAATGACTTTCAGATAACTGATGGTAGAAACAGTTGTTTCTAGTGCCAGAATGGTGCATCTTGTGTAATTAAGCTATGTAACTAACGACTGTGCACACAGAATCATAGAATTAGAGGAGACTGCAAGGGTCATCTAGTTTAACTCTGCCATTGTGCAGGATTTGTTGTCTAAACCATCCAAGACAGATGGCTATTCAGTCTCCTTTAGAAAACTGCCAGTGAAGGAGCTTCCACAATCTCCCTAGGCAGTCTGTTCAGTTGTCCTGTCCTTATATTTAGGAAGATTTAATCTATATCTGCTATGCTGTAGTTTGAACCCATTACCTCTTGTCCTGCCTTCAGTGGCAAGAGAACAATTTTTCTCATTCTCTTTTTATAGCAGCCTTTCAAGTATTTGAAGACTACTATCATGTTCTTCCCCCCCACCCCCCAATCCATCTCTTCTTTTCCAAACTAAACATTCCCAGTTCTTTCAGCCTTTGCTCATGTGGCTTGTGTTCCATCCCTTTGATCATCTTTGTTGCTCGCCTCTGGATCCCTTCCAGTTTCTCCACATCCTTTTTGTACAGTGGTGACCAAAATTGGACACAGTACTTCAGCTGAGGTCTAACCAGCACCAAAGTGAAAATGTAACATTTGCTCAGCTCTGAGTAATCTGTGTATTATGAAGGAAAGTGTTGTGTTGCAGAAAAGGGTAGTGGTGAGTCGACTAACTCACTGCTAAGAGAATACATCACAGCCAATGGATTATGGGGTTTTCAGTTCTTCCATTCTTATTCAGTTCATTATCCTAATTAATTCAAGCAAGAAAATAGGTGGGAGTCAGTCGTGAGTGTGGAGACAAAACATAACTTTGCTTTGAAATCCTTTAAAATTAGGTCAGAAGCATCCCAATAAGTGCCATTACCTCAGAGGTTTGGAGTAAAAATATGGTAATTCTTCTGCATATGGAATTGAATGTGATTGTTGTTTTCATCTTTTGTTGAGCACAGTTCTACAGGAAATTAACAAATGTTTAAGAGCTCTATTTCATTAAATCTCTGAGTTACAATTTTTAATATGTCAACATTTAAATTAGATCATCAACTTTAACTATGCAACAGATATTTAAAAGACAACATTCATGCTACTTAGCTTCTAATACTGGGCTAGTAAAACAGTTTCTTCAGTCGATTACTGCATAAAAAGGATTTTTATTTGGCCAAACTCTATCAGGTCTAAGGCTGGGTCTATACTAATGGCGGCAAATTCGCTGCCATAAGATTGTTTGCTCTGGATTGACTGAGCGGTCTGTGTAGACCCACTCAGTTGATCCAGCAAGCGACGCAGGAAAACCACCCCGGTAAGTGGCGTAGTGCTGCGTCGAAGGGAACGCTGTTTCCTTCGAAGCAGCACAGTGTGGACGCTGCGTGGAGGAGATGCCGTGAAGTCGACGGGAGATACGCAAATGATTTATGTCATTTGCATATCTCCCGTCGACTGCCGCCGAATTGCAAAGGTAAGTGTAGACTGGGCCTAAGAAACTTCAGCAAGATTTTTCAGGGTATGATAAGACCATGTCCAAAAAAAAAAAAAAAAGGCATGTTCTCAATGCAGCCAGACAGACTGTCACCTTAAAGGACTATACCAATGTTTGAAAATTCACATGGGACATGCAATGTACAATGCAAGTTAACCCATTTCCTTAAATTTTGAAACTCCACATGGCTACTTTTACATGCTGTGCTTCACCTTTTGCTTACGGGTGTACACTGGACCTGGGTATCAGTAAGAAGGTGTATCATGATGGCCTCTTGAAGCATACTCATTGTCTATCTTCATGGGTGTTTTGTGGTGGTATATGTAAATAGAATTGGTTTCTTTCCTGAGGATCAGGACCCGAAGCTAATAAACAAGAACAAGCAGTGAAGCACAATGTGTTAGTTCAGCTCCCGTCTCCTTTCATTTACAAGTTACAACTTATTCAAATGGATAATTACAAGAAGGGGCATTAAATATATCTGATGTTATATAGGCAAATTATATGAAGAGAAACACCAAATACACATTGTCATACAAATGACTTAACAGGAAGTGACAGGTGTATCAGCAGCCCATTGTTATGGGGGTAGGAGTTAGCTATTATGTGCAATAAATCGGTTGTTAAACATGGAGGTGAGCATCCTTACACACAACACCTACAAGGACAAATGGTTGAGATGAGAGACCTTGTTCTGTTTATTTTCACCTAGGTATTGTAAGGCTAGTCATAAGAACTGAGTGTTGTGTGACTAGGAGAGCAAAGCTGAATAGCACGCAGCATCAGGAATGATACCGTGAGGAGTGGCTTGAGTTGCTTGTTGGGGAGTAGTTTGTTACTGTGGGTGTGCATTAACTAGGAAAAAAAGGTGTGTTCGTTTATACAAGGTAAAATCCGAGTGAAGACCAGGCACTAGTATGCCTCTTCATCTGTTTTTTATCTAGAGGTTTGATTAACAGTTAACTTCAAGTAGTTAAAGCCTTTGATAAAGGCTGGACTAGTCACTCACCAAATGTTTGTTCCAGCTACATCATTTGTGATATACCTTAAGAACTAAGCACAAACATTGGCAATTAATGTAACTCAGGGTTTAAAAAGCTACATATAAAAAAATCTTAAGCGAAGACAAGTCCTTTACCTGTGTTCTTATACTTGACTTGGCTTATCCAAATGTCCTTAATAGGAATACCACTGTAGTTTTGCGTTTGATCGGAGAGGGGAAAAAGTGGAGGTGACCAAGTTTACGGTTTTAAAGGGCTGCTTTATCAACAATGGAAGAAATTATCTGAGACAGTATTTGGAGCTATGGTCATAAACTATTGCAGGCAAGCTGTGTAATAATCCAGTTGCTACATTGAATTATGAAGAAAAATGACTGAACAGTTTCTTTTTAAATGTATAAATATTTAAAAGGACATTGATTTAAAAAAACTGAAAATAGATTTTGCCTGAAAATAGATTTTATGTTTAAAAAAATTAATATTACTGTAAACTAAAGATTATTGGAGGAAAAAAATGACAATGTTTATATAGAATTCCCCCATTCGTGTAAATCTTTCACATATTAAGAGAGGAGAGAGAAACTTTTTTAAAAATTGTGAAAATGTTTGAGAAGTCCACAAAAATTGACAGAGTAATTCAGGAATAAGTGTAATACCTGAAACTACTTGTAATTGAACATAATTTTAAACTGACTAGATTTAAAGTTGACAGTTAAAAATAAATTATTAGCAGTCTAACAGGCAATTACTTTCATTTCATGAGTCTGTCAAGAGCTGAGAAAATACAGGTTCTATTAGAAACCTCTATAAATCAGAATGTTTCAAAGTTATTTTAACGTAACTGCTATTTTATGTAAGTATGTTGGCTAATTAAACAAATGAAATAAGCTAGAGCATGTTCTTTACTACTAAACTTAAAACAGCTTTGAAACTCTCCCTTCCAGTGACTTAATGGGAACAGAATCCTTTGTCCTATCTGCCAAGTAAGGAGGTCCTTCCTTCCATGGATAAGAACAGGAGCATGTCATTAAAATGATAGCCGTCTCCTAGCAGCGACATATTTTTCCTTAAAATCAAACAACCCCCAAACCAAACTCTGAAATTTCATTTTAATTCACTTTTCTTTTAAATGTTAATTATCTAAACTATTATGAATCTATATCAGTATTTTTCACATCAAATACACTGTTTACAAGTAAAAATTAGACTTATTTCCCCCAACTGCTTAGGATATTATGTTATTAACAATTAAAACTTTATGGTCAGAATTTAGCTGATAACATACGTGCTCTGCTGCTATATTGATTTTGCAGTGCTGACAATACTAGTATATTATTTATTAAACTATGGCTCAAATGCTCTCCTTTTCTGTGAACAGGAGTCAGCAGTTCCAGGTATGGGTGTGCAGAAGGGATGTGTTTGTACAAGGGGAGAGGGCTTATCAGCTCAGTGACATGTCCTCACCCCAATTCTAAACCAAGCAAAATGGTGTTCCATGAGGAACAAGTTCAGCAGGTGGAACAATTATTCTTTGGGGACATTCCTGCTACCAAGAAGACCATGGATCAGCTCAGCACAGGTTAATGCTGTTTGGACCTGGGTTAATTTCAGTGGTATCCTGCTTTTTTCAGGAAAATCCCTCCAATTAGATGGGAGGTCAGGTAGGAATAATCTGTATGAAACATTAAGGCACTATATAAACAGATATATAATTTGGAAGGCACACAGGGCTCAGTGGTGAGTCACCTTATACCTCCTGTAAGGAAGTATAGGGGCTAAGACACCATATTCATCTGTGTAGGCTACTCACATCACTGGTCTGTGTGTGGTGAGGGAGAACTGGGGCTTCAGGGTTGTTACTCCCCTCGTGTGTAGGTTGAGACTGGATGGGGCTTTGTTTTCTTCTTCAATCCACAATCGAAAGATTCTGGTGCAGAGGGGGAAATAAGCAGCACAAAGTATAGTTTGGAACAAAGAGGGAGCAGGGATCAAATGATGAGACTGAATCACTAATGTGGTCCCTAAGGTGCTGGTTGGGTAGCCCAAGGTTTGTTGGTAACAATCTAGTTCTTAGGGAGCAGATTCAGACCCTGCTCCTACATTAGCATCAGTAATAGATTCTGCAACTGGAACTCAGTTTAATGATGGTGATACATGAACAAAATCCACTTGACTCTCCCACCTGTATTTGCTTTGCAGTGATAACAGGTGTATAAAACAGGGCAGACTGACTTACTCTGACTACACACAGCACAAATCTCTATTGAGTAAGAAGTTGCCATTTTATATTATTGCTTTTCTGACCCTAATTGTGCATAGACTTTTTGCTGGGCTCTGGAAAAGATAGTTATTTATTGCTGGTATTTGATTATGCCCCTCCAGCATTTCAAAATTGTAGATAAGGTGAAACAAATTCTGATAGTTCCTCTGAAGATGAGCCAAATTGCAGGTGACTGGATGTCTAAGAAGTGTTAGGACTAATAAAATATAAAGGTAGAAACTATATTTTCAGCTTATATAAGCACTTCATAAAGAATTGCACATTATTTAATGTTCTTTGGTCTTTTTGAGACCAAAACTCATTTCAGTGTTGATATTAATAAGGTGCATGTTAGGACCTGTTTTTCTAAAACATCCAGCACTAAAGTTAACCTTAGGTACTAATTTATTTTAATCAGTAAATGGTTATAAAAACTAGTAACATAATTTTAATTACCTGTCTCATTGGTCTTTCTGGACAGGATCCTGGATTTAATACCTTTTAAATAATACCGATTTGTTTGGTTGGAATGTAATGGAAGAACCTTATACCTTCTCAAAGGACAATTTTTTGAATGTATGCAGCAAGTTTCATTATAGCTGCTGGAACTGGGAATGGACCAGTTTCCTTTTACTGACAGATCACATGGTTTCAACCTGTCAGGGACATCAGTGAAACCTTAATTTAAAGGTGACTGGCAAAGTGAAGAAAAAATTCATTGTGCCCTTTTTACACATTAAGATGGTTCCTACCTTGTTTCTCTCCCATGGGAGAAGTTATTTTCTCTCTCTCCTTTTTAAATTAGAAATACAGCAGAACCTCAGAGTTATGAACACCAGAGTTATGAACTAACCAGTCAACCACACCCCTCATTTGGAATCAGAAGTACACAATCAGGCAGCCACAGAGAGAGAGAGAGGGAAAAAAGCAGAGTACAGTACTGTGTTAAATGTAAACTACTAAAAAAATGAAGGGAAAGCAGCATTTTTCTTCTGCATAGTAGTGTTTCAGTGCTGTATTAAAAATTAATGTTCAGCTGTTAACTTTTGAAAGAACAACCTTAACATTTTGTTTGGAGTTACAAACATTTCAGAGTTATGAACAAGCTCAATTCCCAAGTGTTCATAACTCTGAGGTTCTATGTATAGGAGCAAATTTTTGCTGGAGGATTTCTTGGTAGGTTGTAGAACTCTAACATCAAGAGAGTGAAACATAAGCAACTGTGAGGGGAAGAGATTTTTCTTCAGATTGGTGATAGAGGTAGTGGTGTTGGTAACACGCATGTAACTGATGCCTGGAAGACAGTGGGGAAGAAAGCTTTGCAATGGAGGGCTGAGGAAGCTCCCACTTCAATTCTGAGTCCTCCAGAAAAACAAGAGAGACAAAAGTTGATATGAAAAATGACTCTTCTCAAAAACAAATGAAGTTTCATGTTATCTTTATACATGAAAAAGGAGAAAAAAGGGCACAAACACTTTTACTTTCTTTGCAAGCTGCCTTTAAGAATGAAAATAAAAATGGTTTGGGGCCAGTGAGTACTTGTAGGCTTGACTATCATGCTAGCATGATATTTTGCTGGAATTTTGCAAGATATTTAAGGGAATTGGGTGCCTAACTCTCATTAAAATTCAGTGGGAGTTGGGCATCTAACTCTCTTAGACTCCTTGAAAAATCCAGGCTTTTATTTTTAGCTGTCAGTTGAGTTTTCAGATTATCACAGAGCTGGTTTTGCTATATTTTGGAAAATTGTTCTTAGTATGTATGTTTGAGTGAGTGACAACTGATGGAAAGTAAGGAAAATATGAATCTGTTGGTGGGTTGACTGTCAATTTAGTTAAAAGCACTACATTTTCTAAGTTAGTGGGGGAAGGAATGCAACAGCCTGACCTTTTTTAGTAACTCATTAACTGGAGAATAAAGTTAACTTTATTCCAAAAACTAGTTAAAAGATAGTTGTTTATAACTTAGTAGCAGTAACACAGAATGTACTGCTTCTCCTGGAGTGTGGTTTTATGTGTAGCACAACTTTGTGTAGCAAAACTACTGTTAGGTCTCTATGCAGAAACCAGCAATTTGGTAATTCAAAGTGCTGTTTTAAATTCTTGGGCTTTCACTTGAGAACCAGGGTTCCATCCTCTTTTCAAATCCTCTCTCTCCTTTTTTCAGGCACACTAGGAGGGATATTGAGGTTTTTACTTGCCTCATCATTCTGAACTGCTTTTTCTCTCTCTTCCCCTTGCTGACTACCATTGTCTCTGCTTCAGCTTGGAAGGACAGAATAAGTACTGTGCCATCATTAGATACATGGCCGCTCCTAGAGAGGCTACATTAAAATAATTAGAACCTGTATTGCAGAGATAGTGAGCTGTGATGCAGCTGCACTAATGCTAAGCTACAGGTGTAGGCATGGTCTGGTAGAGCAGGCGCATATGATATAGTGGTAGAAGTGCCTAAGCCCTGTCTATACAAGTCCTACAACAGTAGCTTGCAGTTGCTTTGATAATGATACTAAATTTTTCTAGCATAGCATACTTTTATCCATAGTCTCCAGCAGTCCACAGAAATTGTCCCACTGTGCTGCCTAGACCACTGTAAGTCTGCTACATAGCGGTCAAGTGCTGCACCGTAAGAATCTCTTTGCTACCAGAGATTTGCAAATCACTGATTGTACGATACAGTGAAACCCACTGAATGAAATAATTGATAAAACAGATCAACAGCTGCATTCACACGGGTCATGGCATTTAGGGACACAGACAGTTTAGAAGTGTAGAAGCATTGTCCTCTGAGGATCCAATGACACTTCATTCTTTTCAGCAACTCTAGTTTTCAGCCCTTCTTTACACCTTTTGTCCTTAACATCAGTAGTCAGCATTTTGCACAACTCATGACAGGGGATTCCTCAGGATAAGAAATGTTCCTCTATGGTATTTGTTTCGGGGGGCCTGGAAGGAGAGTAGGAAATGTGTGATGGCACATGTGTGGTTTCATGTTGTAGTCAGTACATTTTAAAGAGATTCCCGGCATGTCTACAGTAAGCATAAGTCAACCTATGTTAGTTTGACTGACAGCCGCCACAGTAATTACTGCAGTGATTCACGTCCACACTCCCCTATTTCTGTCGGTGGTGTGCATCCTCACCAGGAGTGCCTGGGCTCTCAGCTCCACGTGCAATTCCCTGCTGGGAACCTGGGTGCTGCCTTGAGGCTCTTTGCTCTCTACTGGGTGCTGCCCTGAGGTTCTCGGCTCCCTGCTCCTAGCCAGATTGTTGCCTGGGTTACCTGCTCCCAGCTGGGCTGTTGCCCAGGATCCCGGCCCTCACGCCCAGCCAGGCTGCCCCCTGGGCTCCCCATTCCCTGCTGGGAGCCAGGCTGTCCTGAGGCTCTCCACTTCCCCTGGCTCCCTGCTCCCCAGCAGGAGCAGAGCTGCTCCCCTCAGCTCCCCACTGGGCAGCTGCAATGCTCCCTGTGGTAGGTGGGGAGGCAAGAGCCCAGGGGGCAGTCTGGCTTGGAGAGGGGAGCCTGGGCAGCAGCTGGAGGGGACCCCCCCAATTTTCTTTTCAGTTTCACAGCTCCACCAACATAAGCCCTGTGCCTCTCGGGGGTGAAGTTATTATGTGGGTGTAGTAGGGCACTTACATGAGTGGGAGTAAGGCTGTTCTAGGTACACGGACATAATTAGGGGGTCGATGTAAGCTCCCTTATGTCAATCTGACGCTGTAGTGTAAACCAAGCCTGTGACTTTTGCTATGTCAGTTCTTGTCTACAAACAAAAGTTGTACTGATGTAACTAAATTGATTTAGAAACCAAGAAAGTTAAATTGGAGCAGCCCTCGTGTGGATGCTCTTAAATTGGTTTAAGTCCTTATATCTGTTTATAGATTCCTTATTGACCTATGGTAAATCAATGTCAGTCACTCTCAGATCAATTTAAGGGTACCTTAGAAAGTGGTTGCCCTGTTTTAACTATATGGGTTTCTAAATCTAAATCAATCCCTTTTATGTATAGACAAGGCCACAAAAAGCCAAAGTTCGTCCTTTTGACGCCACTATTTTCTCATTACCAGTAGCTCATATTAAATCTGTTTGTTGGAGCGTAAGGAATCTTTTACTAAGTGATCTAAAAAATGAATCACAACTGATTTCCTAGATGCTTGTTCTATGCTATTTTTTCAGTAATGCTGGTGGCAGTACAGCTAATACAGCTGTTTTGTCCTTCCAGTGTTTTTGAATAAGAATTTGAGGCAGCAAGAAGAGAAACTCTGCAATGATAAGAATTATTTTGATATAACTGGCTTGTTAGGAGTGGACTCGGTGAATCTTTTTGTTTGTACAGCACCTGGCATAGTAGTATTCAACCTGGTTGAGGCCTTCAGGCAATATACATGTTTAATAACGATAATAATTTTATTGTACGTGGGGAGGGCTGGTGATAAGACATCCCAAGGGAAATTTCTTAGTGAGGTTAATAAAACGCGGATTTAGAACTTGGGCTGGATCAATAATCACTTCACAGAAAACTGAAAAATATTTTCATTAACCACTAGGAGACCCATTGCAAAATCCTGAACTCTGCAAATTAGTAAATGAAGAAACCTAAGAAAACAATGACACTGCAAATTATTTATTATGGTACTTCATATTACTGTGGTAATATGGGAGCTCACTAAAACACCTACTCTTAAATCATTAGTGGGAGTGAGGAGAGGCCATCAGGTTTGGGTGGGTAGATTAGCAAAGTTTTACTGTATTCAGAAGCACTGTTTCTTGTATGTTTTTTCTGGATTTTTCCTTTACTTGTCTTGTTATTAAGGATCTTTGCCTGAAATCTGGGCCCTTGTTTCCCAAGAGAGCAACTGCCCCATTTGATTTTTCATCATGTGTGGTCATAATTTTTTCTGTCATACCATACTCACTTCAACAAACATTGGTATCCTAAGCAGTTTTAACTTCACCTGAAGAATTGTTTGAAGGACCACATGCTCTCTTAAAAAAATAAATATCATGGAGCTTTCTATGAGATTTCTCTTTGTAAAGCAAAATACAGAAACTGGGATATATTTTTTTGTCATCTGTTGTTTATTTTTAAGCAAATTACCATAATTAAGGATACAAGTTTTGTGGTTTGTACAAATACAATGTACAGTACTGTGAAGAGTTTGTGTGCAAGTATGTAGAACCCATGGTAAGACACAATCTCAGCTTCCTACCTTTTTAAAATAGGATTTTCAAGGTCTGAAAAATAGATTAGTGTTCTTTCTGTGGGCCCTTCTGCAAGGGAGAACAGCAGCTATATTTGCGATGTCCTTTTTTAGGAAGCGAGAAGAATCTAGGACAGTGAGCATACTAATGGTTAACCAAGGGTGTAGGTTAACAATCACTCTGCCACCGTGGCAAATAAGCTGTTTAATTGCCAAACTCTGCTTTTGAATATAATGAAAAACCAAAATACTGTGGGCCTGATTAACTTCTGTCCTGCTCCTTCTGTTGTGAATTACACCAGTGCAAAGTGGGTGTAAAATGCTATCAAATCAACAGGTAGTGCTTTATGCTCCTTGACAGGTGTAAATGACAGCATTGAGGTTCATATCCACAGTGAAGCAAGCCCTGTGACTTTCAGTTATTCTAGATAATTATTTTATCTAATCAAAAATTCAAAAAAGGTCACTTTGGGTCTAACACAACGTCCTTCCATATGTATAATATATGAAAATATGCTTGCTAGAATCTAGTTCTGTTTGCTAAATGTTGCTATCTTTATGAGAGGGACTTGAGCCCTACAGGTCTAGTCTAATTTAAGTGGGTGATTCCTCCTTATTTTCCATTTGGTTTTCAATACCTTTTTATGTCGTTTCATGCGTGCTGTAAAGCTAAAGAAATCTATTTGGAAGAAATTCAGGAAGACAGGCAGCTAAATTGTGATTTTTTTTTAAACCATCGTGAATGCTCTATTTTTGTTAACTTGGTTTTTTCTACCATAGGTCTCAACAAATGGCAGCATATTACATCAGACAGTGACGAGTCCTGCTGCTCCCTTACAGTATCTGACAGACCACTGTGGATTCAGATTGGGGGCATTGAAGTTAACAGTGAATTGGCAGGTCTGTCTGTTTTAAGCCCCGCCTAAAGTGAAGGGGGCATTATGTCATCAATTAATCACCCCCCAAAACAAGTTAGGCTAGAGCTGATGAATTCATCATTTGCTTAATTTCCTACTTCCATTTGAAGTTGGTGCACTTGCACCTCATGTCCAGTCGGTACATTTCAGCTTTTTCCACTGACGCATACTTAGTGATAAGGGTGATGTATATTAGCTTCAGTTTATTCAAGAAAACTTCCTTTTCAGACCAGCTTCCAGATTTGCATTACACAATCATATTCAAATAACAACAGAGCTCTGGGTAAAGGTAGCAGTGTTTTATAACAAAATGAGCACTATGTTTTTTAAGATAGAGGGTCTTAAACTTTTTCATAGTGTGGATACATCTTAATAGATAGAGTGTATGCCTTCCATTTGTGATGACATGGACTGCATCCCGCTGCCATTGGTAGTTACATAACATTCAGGTGGCTACTACAGCAATGGCTTAGCTGAACAAGTAAAATTACAAAAGTATTTAGTGTCATTAAGTTGCCTTTAGTGTGATTTAGCAGCTGGAAACAAGATGGAGACTTAAAAACATGTGACCAGTCAGATCTCTGAAGGCTACTAGCAAGTGGTCCATGGACTACAGTTTGAGAGCCACTGCTGAAAGAAAATGTTTGATTGTCACGTTTTAAAAATTGACATTTTTTTCTTCCTAAGGCCCCGATCCAGAGGAACATCCATATTCAGGACAGTCCTTAACTTAATGAATGTGCCTTAATCCCATACAAGTCAATGGAATTTAAAGCACAAGCTGAAAGTTACGTAGATGCTTAAGTACTTTCCTGAATTGAAATCTAAATTAGTATTTGCTACTTATTAAGGTATTTATGTTTGATATGGACATACGTATATTTTTAAGCATTTTTTTAGGAAGATTTTTTTTTAAGACATTGATGAGCATTTCTGATTTATTATAAGTAGACCTTAATTTGTATGTTGTTTTTACCTCACGAGAAAAAGGGTTCTGGTGGCTCCCCTTGGTTTATGGTCTTGGAAGAGTTTGATCCAATATTATCCCTTTTCATTAGGTCTAGTAAACCAGACATACTTTGGGTTGTTTTTAAAATAATCTAAGGAATGTTTGTGGTCTGCTGGTACTACAGAAGCTTGTGAACTATCCTAAAGGACGTGAGGCTAGATTAATACTTTTTGAGTCACTGGAGTTGACATGTAAACTCTGACAAGAGAAGATGTCCATCCCTTAATCAGGGCGTCCTGGCACTTCCACCAAGGAGTTAGGAAGAATCTTCTATGAGCTCCATGTATTTCTGATTAACTCACTCTACTAACTGTATTATCAAAATGTCACCTGGGATGCTGGAAGGTATAAGAAAGTAAAAGGCAAACCTATGTGCTCCTTTAGGGTCCAAAATGCTGTGTTAAGCATTGTTTAAAGGAAGCATACGACCATAAATTTAAATTAGAACTGCTACTAACATTCTGTAGCACTATTAAAGACAAGTAGAAAACCACATGGTTTGTAAACGCCATCTGCCCATTACTTACTTTAAACAAACAGAAGTGTTAGTGTACAGCTTAGTATCACTGAGCCGAAGTCTGCCCTCATTTACTCCTGTGCAATGCCCCTGAAATTAGTTGACTAATGGTGGCAGTGTTGCTCAAGGGTAAATGAGGGCTGAATTTGGAATCTGGATTTTAGTGGTTGTTCATCTACTGACTGATTTTAAGACACAGGGTTCCTCCTCCATACGTGTTTGTGTTGCTTGGTTTTTTGAGCTAAGATATTTAGATGTGTGGGGTAAAACTATAACATTTGGTAGTATTGTTGATATTTCTGACAATAATTTGTTTCTGTAATGCTTATGGAGGTTTCCATCAGAGAGATTTCCTGGGTGCAGTGATGCTAATTAATATGATGGTTTTCTAATCCTAAACTTTGTGCTGCCCGGGGCCTGCCTGCCACTGAAGTGCAAGGCCAGTACTGGGTGTTAGGCAGCCTGTTATATTTTTGAGATTATAAAGTCATTTAAAAATATTTTTGGAAAGCAAATGTAACTTTTTTCTTAGTACTCCATGCACAACGTTAGCCTAGTGACCTGCATCAATAGTAAATGTCATTTTGATTTCAGTTGTAAAATACACTTTGTAAAAATCAGCACTTACTCCTTATGTGGAAGTGTAAGATTAGCATCCTTTTCTTTACCGGAGCTGTGCTTGCTCAATTCTTTCAGCTCTGAAGGGTATGTAGACTTGATTTTCCTGCAAGGACAAAACAGAGTACCCAAATGGAGTATGTATTTGATATTAAGACTAAGACAACAGATAATTTTTAGCCAACGTGCCGAGATGCAGCAATCAGATGTATCTCAGCTTGGACCCACAATTCTGTTAAACCTCATAATTGCTCCTCGCTTCCTCCGCTTTGTGTCCAAACACTCCCAAATTCCGACTCCATATCGCTTCCTTTTTACTGCAGGGCAGAGGACATAAAAGGAGCTGTTTTTCAAACTTTCATGCTGCTATTACAGTCAACTTTCCAGGCACTGTGAGCAACTTCAAACTGAGAAGTTTCTTAGTATACATCCCTTGCCCACTCCTGTGTCAGAATCTTTATCCTTCTGTTTTTCATCCCTCTCTTCTCATCCCACACCCATGCATCAAGTGATTTCTCAAGCTTCCCCCTCTACTCTGAAGTTACATCTTTTCAGCAGCAGCCTCTGGGCTTAGGCCCCCCCATGGTCTTTTCTGTTAATTAGGATGTATTGTTTAAGGCATTGCGTGGGAGGGAGCGGGAAATGTACGTCTATCTAAAGCAATTCTTCTACACTGAGCTAGCTTCAACAGGATTGCAAACAGTCAGCACAACTGGGCACTCAGGATTTGCTGGAACCTCCTTCGTTTTCCGAACCATGCAGAAATGGCAGATGCATCTATGCTATAACACTGACTCTTTGTATACTCTAAATGCTTAGCTACTGGCGATGGTGTTGTAGAGCTGTTTGTTGCTTGGACTGCTCCTATTCAGTTGCCATTTTAATCTGTATGTCATGTTGGGTAACTGCAGACAGTGGACCAAGTGGCTGCTGAAAGGCAGAGTGTTCAGTAGCTTTATTTTCGCTGCTCCATTGCATGCTTTCAGTTCTTTGTAGCTGTACAGTATCTTCCAGGTACAAATGAATTGACACTTTGAGTTATATATCAGTCAACATGGTCCTACAAACACTGTATATTAATCATCCTCATTTGATTAACTACCCCATAGCTTCTCTGAAAATTTTAAATTAATCTTTGATGTTGAAAGTGGGTGATATTTAAAATGGGCTGGGAAGATGGCCTGGGCTTTAACTCCAAACAGATGAAGGGTCTGTTCACTTGCATATGTTTTATAACAATTTTAAGATTTGCGTCCGTCCATCTCCTCTCCCCCCACCCCAGCGCCTCCCTTACTTTGGAATGCACAAAATGTAACAGGTGAAACAATAACTATTCCAATCATCTCAGATTCTGCTTGCCACATTTGCAATACCCTGGATGAAGTTTAACCGGTTTCCCTTTCTCTCCCCTTTTCAGCTCAGAGACACTAGGCACCTGCTGTTTTTATGGAACTTCACCACACCAGGAAGAATACCAGCTCATCAGAAATGACACATTTGCAACTGAATTGTCATATTTTTCCTCTGAAATTTTCACCAAGTATTAAACATTGGGAGGGTAGGGAGGACAGGGTGAATAGGCTAAACAAACAAAACCACCCCACAAACCCTCCTGGGGCACCTGTATCTATTGTACATTTTCTTTGAAATTTAAAAAGATGTGTTAGGAGATATTTTATAAAACTTTTTTGCAATAAATGACGCATGAAATGGGAAGCGACCATACGAAGTGTACATGCAAGGAACCACTTGAATTATTGGTATGAAGAATCACTGCGAATAACTTTTTTTTAAAAAAAAAGTGACAGTCTAATCGATACGTTTGACAGGCGCCAGTGACGGAGCCCATGGCCTGGAAAGCATTTTGAAATTTTGTTTTGATTCTTAACTCTAGCTCTGCATTTTCCATTCACAAGGCTTAGTTAGTATTTAGTGTGGGTGTTAGCAGAGCTGTAACCTGTGGTCTAAAGCATATCCGAAATCAGCTGTATTGTAAAATATGAACAGTTTTGTTATATGAGACCAATGTTTCCCAGAGAGACGATAGGCAGGAGGACAACAGCAACTCCATAGATCTCTAATTTATGGGAAAATCCTCTCCTGCGAAAATGGTTGTACTTTGCTTATGCTGATTTAACACTTTGGGAGCTGAGGATTGTTGGAAACGTATAAAGAAGGGCTACACCGCTGACAGCATAGTCATTTAGATTTCCTATAGCAGTATGGGATTGAAGAATGGGTACTGCTAAGATAGGAGGGCAGTCATTTGTCGGGTCATTGGGTTTTTATCCCCTTCCAGCACAGAATAGATCTCATGCAGGCAGCTAGTACAATAAGTTTCCATTAGTGTTTCTAATGGTAAAATTTCATAGAATGATAGAAATGTAGGGCTGGAAGGGACCTCGAGAGTCCAGCCCCCTCCTTGATTTGCATTGTATCAACTTCTTTGGATACTTTTACATCAAAATTAGAATGTCAAATCTTTGATCCTCTTCCTCTTCTTCTCCAAAAGATGTCTAGTAATCGTTATTTCATCTGAAGCTAGTGATTGTTGAGCATATTGCTAGAATATTGGCTTGTTAATTTATTTGCCACTGATTGTTTTTAACATTGTATGCACATTTTCTTGACCATATGGTTGCCTGTGCTATTCTTAATGATAGAAAGGGATTCACTGGTTGCCTGACTTGGGAAAGTAAATATTTATTTTGGAGAAATTGAAACGTGCACATAATCTAAAGATCTAATAAAGTACAAGTTCCTCTTTCCATGGAAATACAAAGGCTTGTACTAAACTCTGTTCCTACTTACTAATGTTCTGATCTCATCAGGGAATGTAAGATATCTTTGTACAAATTCTTTGAAAAGAGAGCACCTTTTCCAAAGGGATCTTTACCAGCACAAATATGGTTTCATAACCTCTGTGCATGGAATCATGAATTAAGTAATTTTAATTTCAAATCCTGGCATCCACAAATGTATATTTTTCCCTCCTTGCTTTGGTATTTGGTAACAAATCCATACTTTTAGCAGAACAGGGGAAACAATAATCCAAATCCAGGAAAGATATATTGGTGGTACATATAGTCAAAGGCTGTTCTGTAATAGAGATTTACTTTTTATTTTAGTCTGATTGGTGGTAACTTCATAATTTATTTATAAAACCAGAAACTGAATCCACAGCACCTGTTTCTTTCAAAAACTATTTTAGCTACACATTGTTGTGCAGTCGATTCAAATTGTGCCACTTTTTAGAATAAACTGCAGGGTTTTTTAAAAACAGAGAGTAGTAATTATTGTTCTGCAGTACTCTTCCTTTCTAGTATAGTCAAAGCAGAGGGTCAGCAGTCTGGTCCTGCTCCACTGCCCAAAGTTTTACCAGGATTTATTACAAATGAAGGCATCTTACTCTTAGGCCACGTCTGCACTATGAGCTAGGTGTGTGATTCCCAGCTTGCGTACACATGCTTGTGCTAATTCTTATTGAGCTAGCATGAGTATGAAGAGCAGTGTAACCACACTAGTAAGGGTAGCAGCAGCAGAGGCATCGCTTAGTTGGGCTCACCAGTTTCAAGCATGTTTGTACTCAGCACAGCTAAGCCATGCCGCTGCTGCCACTCCCTGTGCGGCCACAGCTACGCCTCTATTCCTACCCACGGTAGCTCGATGACAGCCCGTGCGAGTACGTGCAGGCAACCTGGGAATCACACCCCTAGCTCAGAATGTAGATGTAGCCTTAGAGTGAGGGGGACAGGGTGCAGTGAGTTAATGTGCTAGCCTTTTACCTCTGGAGACCAAACCCTGATTGTATTACAAGTAGATGTGGGGAGGGAGGGGTCTCGTCCCCACTGAGGGAGTCGTTTTTATCCACGTGAAAAGAAAAACACATCGGAAAACATGGCACAAACCAGTTTCTGCTCAGGAAAAAGGCCCAGGACTGTAACAGCAGGGTTATTCCGTGCTGGGATTGAAATGATTGATGTTGTGTGTGGAAGCCAGCAGTGCCTGCCTATATGACATCTGACTCTTAACCAGTGCTCCGATTGCCTCTCCTTCATGAGCACTAGCACACATCTGTTGAAGCACACAGAACATGATGTGCGAGAGATGCGGGTCTCGGCATTTGCGAATATGGGTAAATTAAGCAAATAGAAAGCTTAAAAAATAGACAAGGTAGCTAACTGTATTTGCTCATAAAAGTGAGTTTGTTTTCATGGGAAGTAGTGCAGCCATTTTGTTTGAAATCAGATTTTCATTTTGAAATGAAACTGTCAGGGATATTTTAATGAATGAGAAGTACAGTAATGTATCGCTTTTCACTTTTTGGCTTTAGTTGCTTAATATTTAAGCTTTGCTCCATGCTACCTTTTTGTCTGTATATTGAATGGTCACGATGCCTCCTTCATTTTGTAGACTTGAATGAGGAAAAAATTATATGATTCACTTTTAAGGTTTGCTCAGAGGTAAATGTTCAAGAATGTTGTGTAACATGTATTCAAATAAAGCCTTGATTTTTTTCAGCACTTGTTGAAGGGAAATGATGTGGAACAACATTTCTAAGCTATAATTTTCCTGTATTCCAGAGCTCCTAAACCAAACAGGTTTTGATTACATCTTACGTCTGTTACATTTTCTGAATTAAGTGAGGATGCTGCTCTTGTAGGTGCATTCTTACTTGACTAACACCCCATCTGACCTTGAGTTTAGCCCATGGTGGCTGGGCATGTTAAATTTTCTTGACCCATTGGATGCTTTCCACAAGAAATAGTAAAAGCCCTTGCATAGCCAACGAGAAAAGATACTGTGCACCATGAAGAGGCAGAGGCAAAGAAAACACGATGACTGTGATTCATGGTTGCAGTCCCAGGGGTACAGCTCAAGATAGAAGTACACCATGGCAGATGGGAATTGCTGCAGCAGAGGACACTTATGACTATACCCCCTGCAATGGCCACAGCAATAGGGAGTGGCGTAAGAGCTCTGTGCCATCCATGAATCCGCCTATGGCGCGGGGCATCCCCTGGTGACCAGCTAAAGCTGTCTTTGGGCTGACAGCATCATACAAAGCAGCTGAAACACAGGAAAGAGCGCAGGCCTTTGACAAAAAAAGCTCTGCATGCTGATCAGTCACTGGTTTCTTACTTGTCACAGGTAGGGGTAATGGAATCTTTCTCCATTTAGGTAGGAAACTCCCCACGTTGAGTTGTATTATCTCATAATTTTCCCCAAAGGAGGTGAACTGGTTATGCCATGATGGGTAATTCACTTAAAAAAGCACAGTATTTGTAGCATTGGGGTCAAAGCAAGGTTAAGTTGTTTTTATCTCCTCAAATGCCAGAATCTATAGGAGTTGCACTGTCTGCTAAAAGAAAAAAAAATGCTCACTTCCTGCCAATTAAATTGTCTATACTTAGGTAAAACTAGCACATCTTTTATTTAAGCAAGCTGTTAAAAATATTTATTAAGCATGTTAATCCTAAATATTTTTCGCTTTAAGTGGTGTACAATTTGTCTGAAGTGACAGAGCAACCATGTAATACGGTGTAGCTGGTGATTTTTTGGGAATAGTCAGCCAGACACCTTTCCTAAGTATCAAAAACTAATTTGTGGGAGTTAAATGATTGTGCAGATGCACCCAGTCTGTCGTGATAGCTACCTTGGATCTATCCTTCATGCAATTCAGACATTTTTGGTGCCCAGCATAATTGTGAAGTGCATCATATCTTCTCCTCTCCCATCTCTTCCGTGGAGCAGAAATAGGGGATATGATTTTTCTGTTCATTTTATACATGTTTCATTTTCCACTCCTATTTTGATTACAGGAACTCCTATCTTCCATCTTCTCTCATTAGTCATTCATTCTTGCAGCAGTCTCTCCTGTCTTGGTTTTCTCTCACTAGGCTCATGGTGGAGAGAGGAAATCCTGCTAAAATGTAATTGGTCACTAATAACTTCTCTTTTATGACGTTGGCTCTATAGCGCCTCACTGTAGGAGTCATCTGCTTATGCTGCATGGCCAGGGAACCCATGGCTATTTCACAGAGTTCTACCACTAGTCCTCTGATTACAGTCCTACTGTAGTGAGGATTAATGAAGGTATAAAAGTCCCTACCAATGATGTCATGTAGATTCCTGCACTGAAGAATACCATTTACTGCTTCCTGGAAGCATCAACGAGGTGATGCTAAATGAGGGCAGAGTAGGGTATGTGACAGCTGCTTAGTGAACTTCATGATGGCAGCAGATTTTATAAGCACTTGCCAGCTAAATAGTGGGAAGCAGATATAAGGGTGTAAAATTTGATTCCTCTGCAAGAAAGGGAAAACGGATTCCATCAAGGCTGGCCTTCAGTCACGCAGGAACAGTTATAGGAAGAGCGGAGCTATGGTAAAAGTCAGCGAATATTGCATGACCTCCATACACCCAAACTAGAGAGCATCTGGTAAATAAGAGTAGCAGAACTGCATGATGGAAATCTTCCTCCATATGCTCAGATGCAGCCAAGGAACTCCCAGGAGAGCGGGTAGGTACAAAGGTAGCTTTACATTACCATTGTGCTCCTCTGATCTTGGGCGGGGCTAGCAATCTGCTGCTGGTGATTGCCAAGATACATTAAAGCTGTTTCCATGCCCTCTTTTCCTCATCTATGCCCTCCCCTCCAGCGGCAGGGGGTAGTAGCTATTATTCCTGTTCTTTTGAAGGATCCCCCATCACCTCCCCAAGATGATTTAGCCTGGGGTTTGCAATGGAAAGGCAGCCCTAATGCAGAGGCTCACTTGAGCATTGGTGCCAGAAAACCAACTTTTTCTCTTCCTGCTCCTTCTGGTAGCAGAGAAACACACAAGCTGCCAAATGTCGTGTGTGTGCAAGGAAACAGAATGTCAACAGAATTACATAGCAGGGGCAGCAGCCCTCTGAGCAGCTGCTGGAATAGCAACTGGCCTTTGTGAACTTTCCTATTAACTGCCACTGCCTCGTCTTTTTTCTTGCTCACTTGTCGTCCCTGAAGTTGTTTTCAAATGGATTTGTCAGTCACCTTCTTCCCACTTCTTCATGCAGCAAGGCTGTAATGATGACTCTTGAAAGGAAGTGGATGGCAAGAAAGTGTTTGTCGCAAGAAAAAGGAACATGCTGATTTCCTCTTTTAGACAGTACTGGCAGCTATACTATTTTAACTGCTGGCTGCAACCGAATTTAGAACTCCTTTTCGTGTGCCTCTATCCCAAACCCAGTGCTTTTTGTCTTTGCTTATGCCACAGACTCACAGCCCATTTTGAAACACAGGTAGTGGAATTTCCAAAGGGGGCACTATGAATTTGCAACAGGGAGCATATATGCTTTTTTGGTTTTGGCTATTCTGAAATTAGGATGAATTTTCAAAAGCCACAGATTAACAGCGGCAGTTCTGAAATTCAGTCCTTCAGCTACAGCCTGACTCCAGCTGTGTTCATGGACTTAATTTTCAAAATGCAGCTGCCTAAATAATTACTGATAACTAGCTGCAGACATGCCCAGTTTTTGCTAAATGCCAATGCTCTGGGCCCCAAGAAACGAGCAGGGAAAGAAGTAGGGACGGTGTGGAATCCAATGTGTAACAGGAAGAATCCACCCAGGGGAACGCCAGCATTGCTTTGCTGGATACAGGTATTGTTGCTCCTTGGGTTCACGTGGGACAGGGAAATGGTGCAGAAAAAGGCATCACATAATGGGCCACCGTGCCATACTTTGATTCAAAATGATACATTTCCAGTAAAACTGCAATATCACATCGGAAACCATCCATTACCAGCAGTTTCTTGGCCCAGTGAATGTGATACTATGCCAGCGGGCACAATGCTACCCGCCTAGGGACAAGTTGTGAGCTGCATCTGCAGTGGGCAAGGGGAAGGGATGCAACCCACGGTAGTTAACTCTGTAACGTGCTTTGGGATGCAGCTATACATTTGTATTGTCCATAGTCACCGTAGTTAAGATTGAACTTGCAACCTCTCTTCTACAGGTAACTGAATCCACGTTGACAGAAATAGCAGAATGTAAAAGCCCTGCACTGAAATTTGACTATTTGGATATTTCTAACCCATGCCCTAAGTATAAAAGATGATGCCCTGGGAAAAGCTACACTGAGAAAGCATTGAGAAAAACAGGCCGCCCTCCCTCCTTTTGGTGGACATTTTGCCAGTGGGTGTCTGGGAATGAAATAGGTCTAGATGCTGTACATGCAGAAAGCTATTCTAGCAGCTAACCACAAAGCAGCAAGCAGACTAAAGGCCAACGAATGGATTAGAATCCCATCGTTGCCACCCTCAGTTGATGGATGTGTCAGTCTGAAGCTACAGTGTTATACTACTAGAGCTACTGCAGGATGTAACATCTTCCTGCATCCAAGGCTGTAGCTAAAGGACACACCGTATTTTACATTCTAACACCAGAAGCTGCTTAGAAAAAAACAACCTTGAAGAAATGTGTAAATACTTACAGCAGCTCAACTAAGGTGGGTAACGCTGGGGGGGGGGGGCTGAAAAGGGTTCTTATACTGCAGCTGGCTGATAACAGATCACGTTTGTAGTTTTGGAACCACATTAATATGGGACTGCTCGTCAATCCAGTCACCTAAAGGAGGGTTGAAGGCCCCACTACGATGCAGACAACAAGTAGTACAAAAATGAAATGAGGCTTTCTAGTCCACCCAGGAACAAACTGAGTTATTAGCCTTAGTATTAATAAAAAAGGCAAACCTCCTCTTTCAGGCCACATGTTCAGTTAAATTAGTATCAGCTTTTTAAATTCTCTCACGGAGCCAAATGTTAAAGAGAGAACGAAAACTGAAGTATGAGTCAACTGAAAATGCTGATGGTTATAGCTGGCAAGCTTACCCACCACATACATGCGTAATTAGAAGTGAGACGTTAATAGTTTTCAACTGTTTTAAATGGTTAATAAGTACAGGCCTGGCTTTGCTAAGATAAAAGCATTGGCTTAAAGTCTAGAGTCTGACAATTTACTGTGTCTTGAGAGACGGTTTCCTTGACAAACCCACAGCGAGTCACAGCCTGAGCTGAAATACACACTCCCTAGCAATGACAGCTTTTGGAGCAAAGCGCTGCTCAGGGAAAAAGAATTAAACATGAACGAGGAAGTCCATGTTGGGCTTATTCCAAAGCAGCCTCAAAGCCATTGAATGACCCGTGTATTAATGCTGCACATTAAATACACCTGTGCTAATTTCACCTCCTGGTCAAAAGGTAGCACGTTAATGTAATTGGGGATCAGCTACAGAAGCCAGTGCTAGAACTGTTGTCAGAACATGCTTTTAAGGATGGCATAGCTAACTAAAAGCCTGGGAATTTATACGCTAGCAGTTTCTCCTTGCTGTATTGTTACGGTAGAGCTAATTAGAAAAGCCGCAGTGAAGTGTTAGTCTGTCTGATAGCACCACACCCTCTGGGAAGATCTCACTGCGACCAGTGGAAACTGGCATAACTGCTGTCAACAGCTATTCCCAATTTACAACCAGATGAGAGGAGAATCAGGCCCTTCATTTCATAGGCCCAGCTCATTAAAGGCAGTTATGTATTGCTCCACTCATGGTTGCAACACCTAACCACTTAGGCTGTCTGCTACTCAGTGGCACTTTCGGCTCCACGCTGAATGCCCAGACTCCCCCTGCAGAGAGCATTAAGCACCTAAGAAGGATTTTCAAAGGTGGGCAGCTGAGTGGGAAATTGCCTAAACTAGCCAGGGGTGAAATGCAACACAGAGAGAGGGGTTTAGGCATCTGTGCAGTTGACCTGGTGCACCTGATTGACAGGCCAGAGTCAGGCACCTTCTGTCACTTAAGAACCTCAGCCATAAACCCGTGCCTGGCCTTGGACACCTAAGCCAGGGCAGCTGCTTAGATAGCTCATGCCCTAGAAGCTGAAAGTTTTTGTCTCTTGCTCTATAGCTCTCACGCTTGTCTCACATGGACTTGTGCCCTGTGCAGCTGGTGTGGGGGGGTACTGCTCCCCTTTCACCTGTTGGTGGTCTACCTCCAGGCTAGGCTTGCTCAAAGCATACCTATGGAAATGGACCCACTGGATGGTGAGATTGGCAAAGTGGGGGTGGGGGGAAGGGAATGTCTGTCTGCTTTGGGGCCTCGGAGGGGTTGCAAATACCAACTTGTGGGGACATTGGTGCCAACAGAACTGAGCAGCAATGTCAGCCGTGCCTTAATGGTGGACTTGTCACCTCACAAGGCTGATAGGGAGGTATTTTTAAAGATCCAGGCCTTTCGTGACTCTCTTTCCTTACACCTGAAATGCAGATGCTATCTACAATACCTGCCTCATCCAGTGAGCCTGCTCTTACCTAAGTTAATTATCAGCCTTGTGTGTAGGATGGAAGTACAGCTAAGCTGCCTGCCCCTTAAAGCAGCGTCCACAGGTTAATGGCCAGATCCTCAGCTGGTGCAAATGATGAGTTTCAATGGTCAGTAGAGCTCTGCTGAGTTACAGCAGCTGCCTGGGCCATTTCATCAGGACAGGGTGGTACAGCTGAGGGATGCTAACTGGGCCCTGTAGTACATGCTTTCAACAGCTCAGTTGTATGGTGGCCACTCCAGGCAGCTGCTATTTACAAAAATAATAGGAGAAAAGTTTCTGCACAATTAACAGAGATAGGCCCTGAAACCAGAGAAGTGGCTGTTTGCAGGGTCCCTGGTTACCCTCTAGCTTGTGTAGTTTACTCACATTAATGGGCAGCAGGGGAGAGTGGTAGAAAATGGTTTCACATGCTGGGCTTTAACACACTAGGCTGTGCCCTGCATTAGAACAGCCAAATGGGAGGGTGTGTGTGTGTGTAAAGATACAGGACCCTGCATCTTAGTGCTCAGTACTTAACTTTTCTTTGAGAGAAGGCACATGGCAGTGCTCAAAGAGCTGGAGGCAGGCACCCTGTCTGCAGCCTATAAACTCAACTCATCTTGCACTGGAGCCTCAGCTCGCCAGGAGGAGTTTGCATAGTGCAGTCCCAGGTGCTGAGGGGAGGGAAAGGAGCTAAGAATATGGAATGGCAGGGAGGCGACAGCATCACTTTTCTCCTTTACTAGAACTGTTCATAAGTGAGAAGGACCCAGAGAAATGCATCTTATCCCCCATCTCCTCTCGCTCTCTTCCTTTGTCAAGTCTCTGGGAGGCCTGAAGCAACCAACTACCTTAGAACTGGAGAAAAGGACTGAGCAAGATCCCCGCTGCTTGCAGTCTGGAGGCAAAACGAGCAAGCAGTGAGACTGTGCCGATTTATCCTGGTGCTTGTCTAACACTCCTTTTGTGCAGGGGTAGGCTGGCTGATACAGTAAACTCTCTCAGAAAGCTCTCACCCCACAGGCTGCACAAGATGGTGCTACAGGATGAAGGATTAGGAGAGGAAACTTTTTAATGTAGAAAACCAGAGGGACACGAGGCCTGGCTTACGCTACAATGGAGGGTGTTCTTTAAACTGGAATGAACACACTTGGATAGTCTTGGACGGCCAGCTACAAAACTCTGCACAGCTCTCTCCAGGGTGGAAAGAATGCTAACTACATGGTGCCTTTGCCCAAGGTTTAATTGTTTTCCAGAGTATTTCTCCAAAAGCGCAGATACTCCTTAGCACCCCTCCCAGGATTAGCTACTCCATTACTTTAGAAAGCCTCCTGTGCCTTTCAGTAGGGCACCAGTCACCAGCAGCACACAGACTGGAAGAGGCGGGAATGGTGTGCTGTCTTCATGGGGCAAAAAACAAACAGTGTAACGGCAAGATTGGGCAGGGTCATGAAGACATCTGGTGATGATACACATTAAAACTATTTAGACATCAGCACACAGAACTACACGTGTGTAAATAGGATGGGCTGCACTTCAGAGATGGATGAGTTAATCATGGCCATTGGTCTAGTTGGAGCAGCCATTAAACTAGCACTGTAAGGGAAGGGAGCGAAGACAACAAATGCCGCTCCAACTCAGCCTCTTGCAAACAAACTGAACTGACACAGCAAAGAATGTGAAGTGACAACTGTTCAGTTGCTTATATCCCAATGCGAGAAGCCTGAGTAACAAGCAAGAGGGAAATGGAAATTCTCACTGAGGAGAAAAAATTTCATATAATTGGCGTCACTAAAACCTGGATGGACAAGTCACAGAACTGGAAGGTTAAAATCACTCGCTATAGCTTATTCTGTTAGAGATGCAGGGTGGTGCTCTACATTAAATATAGTTCACTCTTTAAAAAACAACCCTATCAATAACTGGAGTCATAGCCCCTTGAATGTATAGGGAGCAACGGAAAGATCAGAAAGTAGTGGCAGCAGTGGTCTGTTTCAGACCAATCAAACCAGAGAACAGGATGAGTTATTCTTTAAACAACTGCCTAATGGGTGGGGAGAAAAATTGTGGTATAGGGGATGTCAATGTTGGGAGATTTATGTGGGAGATTTATGTAGGCAGTAGTAAAACGTCAGACTTCCTAACACAAAATATTGCACCTTGGTGAAACTCAAGGTCACTATTTTGGACCTCATTTATGATGGGAAAAGGGCAGCCACCAATTTCCAGTCCAGTGATTATTCCATCTAAGGACCAGTGATCCTCGTTACGTTCAATATCAGCAACCAGAGGTCAGTCTCATCCACTAACACCCACTGCTTCAAAAAGGCTAATTTTTCAAAACCAAAAATTATGAACGAAATTGACTGGGAAGAATAAATTGAAACAGAAATATGTGATTAAAAAAGTGTTTATTCGATGACCAGAAAGCCATGATTTCACAATCAAGAAAGAGGATAACTGACTAAAAGCCTATCCCATTCGTGGTGATAGCAGCAATTAGAAATAAAAAAGCACTATAGAACATGAAAGAGAGGGGAAGAATAGATAGCACTATAAATTAGAAGTTGTGAAGTATAGAAAATTGATAAGGCATGAAGCTAAAGATCTCAGGGAAAAAATCCCTGGCTGGTACAGTTAGGGGACAAGAAGTATATTAGGGACCAAAAAAAAAAAAAAAAAAATCACAGAAATGATATAGGCCCAGTGCCAGCAAGAGATGGTAAAATTTGAAGGCAGAAGTGTTCAATAAATTTTGTCTGTATCTGGAAAAAAGCAAGACGATATGCTTGTAACACAAGGATAATGAAGTACTTTCTAGTCCATTGGTACCCAGGTGGATGAAAACATCTACCAAGGCTAAACATTTTAAAAATCAGCAGGCCTGATAACTTGCAAGCAGGAGTCCTTAAAGAGTTGGCTGATATTAATTTTTAAGAAATCTTGGGATAGGGAAATTCCAGAAAGAACAAGTGGAATGACCCCAGTATCTATAGACCAGTTGCCTGGGATTGAAGTCAGGCTAAAATAATGGAAAAGCTGACAGGGATTCCATTAATATAGAATTAAAGGACCGGATTATAATAAATGCCAGTTAACATGGTTTTATGGAAAATAGGTCTTGTCCAATAACCTGATTTCATTCTTCACATTTACTTTCCTTTGTGGCAGTCATTTAAATACCTACATACTGCAACTGACATTTCAAAAGCTCATTCAGTGTTCCTCAGATGCATGGTGACTGCACAGGCAAAGAACAAAACTAGTAGCATCAGACAGTCATTCAATTGTGCTTTTTCCTTTGTTCAGTAAGATAGTTTCCCCTCTTCTGCAGGGAAAATATTTTCAGCCCCTCAGGCCTTTGAAAATCTGAAGCAAGACTATAATACAGGAAGAAATCTGCCCCTTAAAGTTTGTAAGACAAGGCATCAAGTTGTTAAATCATTGACTGTGCCTCTACACATCTGATGTGCATTTGTGAGTCCTAGTAATCACTGAAGTTAGCTGTTGATCAATCAGTCAGTCAAGGAAGATTTCAAACGTCCAGAATCAGTCTGGGATGCTCTAGTTTAAAAAATCTACTTTATACTTATAAAAGATCTGGTTCTTTTTCCTTCCAAAGGAGTAGCACACAGAAGCCTCAAGGTGCTAACAGGAGCCCCTTCACATCCTCTTTGCATTGCTCTGCTAGTGCAAAGAAGCTCAATCTTGTTTACACAACCAGCAGAGGAATCCTTGGTGCAGGGAGAATCTCCAGGTGACAAAACCAGGAAAGCAGGTTCTGACTTTACCCTCAGAACCCTGGCGAACAGCTCTTTGGGACTGTTGCAGCCAAGTTATATAGTTAAAAGTATATAGTTAAAACCCTGTGGCGGCTCTTAATTACACAAAGACCAGCCAGCTCCTTGAGAGCTCCTCAAACCCTGCTGCATATAGCAGAACCTGGGCAGAGCAGAGGACAGAGCCTTCTGAGAGACACAAACCCCATTCCACCAGCACAATTCATGACTAAGGCCTAAACAAACAAAAATTCTGGTGGCTGTTTTCAGTTGTTGACATTTTAGTTATGCAGAAGAACTTAAAAGTCTGCATAGGCCTCAGTGTGAACCAGGACCTTTTTCCATTGACATTTTAGTCCCCATGGACTTCATGCACATTCACTGAAGACAAGAGGTAGTTTGTAACAGATGCTACAGACCGAATACCCCCAGTAGCCATATAGTCAAAACTAGCCCACGAACCTCACATGGCAGGACATAGCTAAGCAAAATCCTAATCTTTCCAAACAAAGGAGAACCACAGCACTAAAAAAACCCAACAATAAAAGCTAAGATATAGCTTGAGGGGCTGTCTCCCTCTGGCATGTCATTATAGGAAACAGGGCTCAAGATATGCGAGTACCAGATTAATCTATGGTGACAGGAAGCTGAAGCCAGGTGCACACAGCTGAAAAGTTTCAGGGATAAGTTAAGGGAGAAAGAGAACTGGAAATGAGTAAACAGCTATCACACAATTATTAATTTAATATTTTAAATAAGTAATATTTTCAAAGCAACACAATGGTAAATTAAAAGTTGCAGCCAGGTTTTGGCCTTACTATTACAAAACCGGGTAAAAACAAAAAACATGGCTAGATACAAGCTATCAAAACCACCCCCCCAACTCAAACCCCACAATATTTCAATAGTACACGTGCATAGATGTAAATCTTTCCTCGATTCAGAGACTCTAATAGAGGTCAAAGACCTTTTGCAATCACTTTAACGTTACTGATATTTGCATCTCATTATCCTAGCATCAGAAAGCTACTATGTGAAACCCACACTGCCCTGAATCCAGACAGGTGAATTTCACTGACCTCATAGTAAAAGTTCACACACCAAAATATTAAGGCAGTTTGCATGTAGCTTCCAACTAGTCTCCTGAAAATATCAAGATAAAGTACAGAACCTCTGATGCCCCAGAAAATATTAATGATATAAACTCTAAGAAGATAATGTTAAGATTAACAGCCTTGTAATTAAAAAAAAAATCAGTCTCTTGCAAATTTGCTCTTATTTGTAGGTTTGCTTATATGCATTAAAAATAATTCCATCATTCGAAGGTTACCTCTTCTGAGAGGCCAAAATACTGGACAAAAATCACAAATCAGCCCAACAGAAACATCAAGCCTTTATTACTATGAAGATAAGTTATACCACAGAGGAGGTCAGCTTGTTTCCATTGCCACTGCCAGTCACACTCACTGGCTGAGCAGAGAGAGGCGCTTCTGATAGATTCACTAACACCACAAGACACCCATTAAACACACCTGTAACATGGGTTACAGGCATGTGAGCATTTTGATTCAGCTGAATTGCTTGCTAGCCTGATGTTGCTGAGAGTGAATGGGAAGGGTAGCCAACTTTCTTGTTAGGGAAGACAAACAATGCACTTGGAAATACACTCTGGGCTCAAAGTTGTCACTGTAAAAGGGAAATCAAATGACTTGTTTTTTTCATCTGCATTTTAAATATGTCAGAAATGTGGAAATGAATATCCACATGTCTATTTTCACTTGGATAAAGTGATTTTTACATGTTAAATGATTGCTGGACACTTTTATTGGCAGTTGAAAGCAAGCTGTCACAAAGCTTGAAAGCCAGCTTTTTAATAGGAGTAGGCCTAGCTCATGTTATCTGTTGTTATTGTTTGGATTTTGAACAAAGTTGATGGAGTATGACCCAGTTGAAGAATCCTGGTTGATCTGGAAATTTTCTGTCGACAGGCCAAAGGGTCGAAGAACCAAGTTCCCAAGATCTTTCAGCTTACCTAAAATGCAAAATTAAGAAAAAAGTAAACATACAACTCCAGCCTGTGTATAAGTGGGTTGAAAGATACTGAATTATCCAGAGCTCCACAGCCTGGTCATACTGTTTGAGGCAGAGGCAGCCCATTCAATCCTTAGCATCTGAGACCAATATCTTTTTTCCAATTAATGTGTTGTAGTCACTTGTCCACTAGAAACAGACAAGTAAGCCAATTTCATATAATGTCCCAAACAGCCTGATGGTAATTCTCAGACACTGGAGACATGGGTGCTATATTTTAACTGATGGCCTACAAGTGGCTCTATTTTTCCATATCACTCTTCAAGGCAAGAGATTTCTTAAGACAGCAACAGCAAAGTGTTTCTCTCTCCTCAACATTTCTATCTAGATTTAGCTCTGATACTGCACCATTTGTTGCTCCATTTCTGATAATTCTGAAAATTCTCAGTTCCTAACTGGCTACCATTTGAAACATCTTCAGTTTAGAAGTATACTACATAAACATTCATTAACTTAATAACTAACCCCAAAGTGCACAAACATCAGTAAAACTGTGTAAATATATCCTTCTCAATAACTGGTTTTCACAGTTCTCTCATTAGCTGGCAAACAGTGTAGTTCTTTGACAGTGTCACTACAGTTAAATTATCCCTCTGCCCAATTAAGGAGCAGCATGAAAGGACTTTGAAGAAAGTTCAATCCAGCTCTATTCTAACAAAGAAAATGGCTAAAATTAGAGGCCAATAGAGCAATGAAAGATGTAATAAAGCTCAGAAGAATTAAGGATCCTCAGATTTCCAAAAAAGAAACAAGGAAACCACCATAGACTTCAAACTTGTATTTACTCCCTATTTGTGAACTAAAAATGTGCATGTTGCTAGATGAGTATATCCATGTGTAATGAATGAACAAAGGAAAAAGGAACTGGATCTGTACATACAAATGCATTTGCATATGCAGACTGAATATTTAAGTTTCAATGTATGCTTACAGGCCATTTTGTCTGCCAAAGCTTGATATTTGTGCACACAAGTAAGGACACGTAATTGCATTCCCACTGTTGAAAGTAAGACCTTTTGTGGCCAGCTTCAAAAACAAACAAACAAACGAAAACTAAGGCCACAAGCTACTGTAACTGCAGTACAGGTCAGATGACAGTAGTGTAACAGGTAGTTTATTTGGTACCGAAGTTAATGAAAACTAAGGGTTTATTTTATGGATTTAGAACTAATTAATGTTATGACTTCAGATTCTTTAAACTATTAGTATAATTGGCACTTCAGAAACAGTGATGAAAGGTTAAAGGGTTTGATAGCACCTCCTCAAAGTTTTCTTTATAGACAACAGGTAAAATCAGTCAAATAAAATAAGTAAATAAAAAGGATTAAATTAAACCGAGACAGAAAGGAACAATGCTCAACATTGGCCTAGTAACACCGGGCAGAGTCACTGTAGTGACGCTGAGGCAGCTGCAGGGTCAGCACAGAGCCAGGCAGCTGATGTATGAAGCTGGATGGCCTTAAAGGAGATAAGAGAGCAAAGTCTATGTTGAATAATAAATGGAGACTACTCCTCAGATAGCAAACAAGTTTGAAGCCAGCACTGGGTCTGCAGCAACCGGCTACTTATCCTCCTTCTATCACTATAGCCAATCGTTAACAGCACAGCCGTCCAAACAGACAATGGAAATTATTTCAGGAAAAACAGTAGCAGGAGGTGGAACAAAGGAGTTGGCAAAAGAAGCAGTACTAATATTTTTATTCATAATTCTGTATTTAAGAAATCTACAAATACTGCCCCCACCACTACTTGCCAAGAAGCACACGGATTCCGAATCCATTTTTTACAGCTCATCTGAATCATAAGAAACATTCTCTTCTGTGCTATTCAAGTTCTTTTTCACTCATGGAGAATCTGTTTCATTACTATGCATGGAAGTTCATAAACTCCAAAAAGCATTGATGGCCAAGTCTGGGATTTTGGAGTCTGATACTAGACTATCATGGACACTGTATTTGGCGACTTCTCTTCTGATACAGAGAAGAGAACAAGCCTTTGCTTTTTACCATGTTCTGGAAAGAGGTCTTTCCGCACCAACTCCCTACTTTTCCCAAACAGTCTAACCCTCATCTCTGCCATCTATAAGGTTCCTCACACCAATGTGCAGGACTTTGCCCAATAGTTAGGGCTTCACTATTGAGCCTGACTGTTACAGTGAAGCAATAACTTCAGAGTGCACGGTCTGGGACCTCATTCATTTAGCAAATCGTATTAAGGGAGCACATAACAGCAAATAGTACTTTGTCTGAGAAATGCTACTTTAACTTTGACTTTCCTAGGTTCTAACTATAACTCACATTCTTGGAAGGTAACATGCACACTCCACATATATTCCAGTAATGGTCTAATCAGTGCCAAATACAGAGATACTATAACCTCCCTTCTTTTACTCAAGATTCTCCTGTTTATACATCCATGGATCACGTTAGTCCTTTTGTTAAATGGCTTCACCATCTCTGAAGGATGACAGTCTCATATTTCCCATTATACACAAAGAAAATTATGTATCTGTAATGCAGCAACACAGTTGCAGACAAGATCATGGCCCTGTTGTGCTAGGCACTGTACAAACACAAGATAGTACAAAGTAGCTCATACATGGTACATTAGCTCTCACAGTGCTTTACAAAGAAGGGAAGTATTGTTTCTGTTTTATAGATGGGGAAAACTGGTGGAAAGAGATGATGCAGCAAGCCTATGAGAGAGTTGGGAATGGGACTTCTATCTCTTGAGTCTCAATCTAGTGGAACTACAAGGACTGTTTATGCTATTTGACAATATTTCAGATCAAATTAAAGTCCAGTTGCAATACACCAAAAATGCAGCATTGTTTCCACTATAATGTAATTGATCTCACAGGATTTAGGGGTTTTGGCAGGGATGGTGAACAGAAAGGAAATGTAAAGAAAATCAGTTCCTTGAACACATCTCCATTCCATGCAGTGGGTAGGTTTTCAGAAGTAAACGGATGAAAATCATCATTACTTTTACCTCTATACTTCTTTTCCCATCTAATTCAGACCTCAATTCAAAGTGCTAATTCACCAGGGGATATTTCTTAAAGTCAGTGAATTTAGGCTGGTCTTTGGCAGTCAGCATCAAAATTCTGCATTCCCGAGATAACACTGGCGTAATTTCTGTAGAAGTACAGTTACCAGGCTTTCAGCTTATTTTATCCAGAAAGACCTAGTCTATACCAGAGTAGCTGGTTTTCAGGGCAATCTTTCCTTTTAATTCAATTTTCCATCGGGGTTAACAGACAAGGAAATCAAGTGATTTGGCTGAGGTCACTCAGTGAGAAGCTCAGCTAGTTCAGCTCCCTGCTAGCAGGGCCTTTGCTTCAACCCCACTAATGAGCTATTAAGGTAAGTAGTTTATAATTTACACTGCATCCTGAAAACTTTTTTGTCAATAGAACTTGGAAGTTCTTCACAGTGTCTATGTCATCATGATTAATAGCTACTATTGTATCTAGAGACAAAGAAATTGGTCGCCGCTTAGCGTCAATCTTTTGGGTGAGCAGTGTCTTTGTCTACCAGTGGAAGAATCTTGGCATAGTGTGGATCTCTGGCATGTTCTTGGAGCCAGTTGTAAACAACCTACGAATCATCCAAACATTGCAGCTGGCTCAGGCGCATAAGATAAGTTGGTCTGTGTCAGGAACCAGTGAAGGGTCTTTTCTAATCAGAGTTAGTGTAATGGCCCTTTCCCGGGCATACTGAAGCCAATAAACTGAAATCGACTCTCTTGGTATTCTTACTTGCAAGCTAAGCCATTTTTCTGAGAAGCCAGATGCTGTGTGGTAGATCTGATATTTCAAGTCCCATCTCCCTAGAAATCTGTTCTATTGTTCAAGCAGTAACAGTGTCATCGTCCACCTACTGATTTAGTCTTTTGAGACACCTATAGCTGCCTCTTTTGCTGCTTCTAATTTAAGTCCAAAATAAAGTGGGGGGAGGGGGAGAAGAAGAAAAAAATAGAAAAAAAAAAGACTTTTTCCAGGAACGCTGGCCCAAACAGTTTCTTCTGCTTACAGCATATAAACTCATCATTGCAGCAGGACACTTTCCTTCCCCCTTCAAATCCCCCCTGCCCAAATTTAAATTAAGGTTTGTACTTAAGCATTTCTCTCTCTCGTGCATGCGCACGCACAGCCCCCCGCCCAAATCTTGTGTTGGGAACACAAGTGACTCAGCAACAAAGTGTTCTCACCTCTTAGCAATTTGTCATTTGTCCTGGAGCAATGTCAGGTTCTCTTCTGTCAAAGAATTACTGTTTGCTCACAACAAAGCCATTTTGATGGACATCATCAGTCTTGACATTTTAAAAAGCATCACTTCCACAATCTACTGTGTGTACTCTCTACTTGGAGTTTCACCATGGTAAGTGTTTATTAGCTATTTACAGATTCCCCATCTTAAATATTGCTAAAAATCAATAGATGTGGCTCAGAAGTATGCATAATCTATTAACATTCAGCTAGATGAAATTTTAACTTCCCCTGGCAATCATGATCAGAGGATGGGTACACAGGAGTATACTTGTTACAGATTGTTTATAAACAGATCTTAGATTCATCACTGTTGAGTCTTGTAATTCTTCTAATGTGAATCTGCCAATATTACCTCTTCTGTTTAGAAATCAAAAAATAAGCAGAATAGTGTTTTGAAATTTCTCCTCTTCTACATAGCAAACTTAGTATTAATGGCTAAAAACATTGAGGCATATTAATTTGCATGATGAGTTTTCACCCCTGCGCAAGCTAATGCTTTTCCAACATAAGCAAACAAGTTAAAAAGAGCTAGAGCAAATCTGCTCCCCTCCCACAATCATGCAGTAAAGACGAAGTAAAAAGTCAGCTAACAACGGATGGACACTGAGCTGCTGACTATTTCATGTGATCTCACGGTCTCCATATCTACAGTAGGAGGGCTTAGCAGACTAGTCAGAGTTTTGTCAGTGTGCGCCTTCTAGCAGAAAGGAGCAATTTTCATTCTCTTAAGCACTAAACCCAATGAATATGCTTCCTGATCTCAAATAGCTGGCGAGTGAAGAGGTGCTGAGGAAAGCTCATGTGAGAAAAGAGACAGGGTGTTCTGGTTTAATAGAGACTTTCCTGTTGGTTATTAACGTGATTACGCACTAAGCACACTTATGCCACCAAATAAACCCCAAACTGCTCAAAAAACAGCATCTAGCTCTTAAACTTGCAGTGGATAGATGGGTGGGTTATGGTTATCAACACTGAATTAAAAGGGAAGCAGCAAATAAAACAAACTGAAATGGATTACAAACTATATGCAGTACAGTTGTAGCCAGGTCAGCCCTAGGGGTGATGTAATACTTTTTATTAGACTAACTTCTATTGCTGAGAGAGAAAGTTTCTCTCTCTCAACAACAGAAACTGGTCCAATAAAAGACATTGCCTCATCCACTTTGTCTCTTATGCTCATGCCAGCAATTTAAGTTAGGCATAATATATTCACAGTGAGAAAGTCAAGACAGAGTATATTTTTAACTAGAAGAATAAAAACCTAGAAAGTTGGTGTTATTGGCTGTTTTATCCATCTAAAGTGGGAATTCACTGTGGTGGATAGATTTGAATGGGGTAAGGCCACACAGTGAACCCCTGCCAAAGAATTCTGTTCGCGGCTCTCCAGTGCCCTGATCTTGCAGAGATGTATGCGCAGTTTCTGCAGGAACGCTAAATTGCCAGAGCTTTGAAGAGACTAAATATATTGCACCTTCACTGACAGTCCTTGGGAACCGTATTGGGGTGGAAGTATTCTCATCACTAGCACCCAAAGTGGCCTACCATGAACTCACTGTATAAGTGCCCTAAGAAAGGTGAAGAAAACAATTGTCAAAGTAGCTACAAATATGAGAAAATTTCAATCCCTAAGTCTACTGCTCTCAAGATTGGGACTGTCTTGAAATAAACAAAGGAACATGAGGCTATAGAGCACATATAGGAGGAAGAGACTTCAGGCCCCCCTCCAAATTTCATTGTGGTAACTCGTATGGTAACACTTTGCTATCTTGCGTACACATTTTAAGTGTATGACTGCAGCACAGCCTTCAAATGGCTGTGCCTCAAGACTCATTCCCAACTGGGATACAAGGAACACTACTGTGAAGTGGCAAGTTCAAGCGACTACCCTGATCAGTCAGGATTCCAAATTTAGTTTTTAACTTTCCTACTGTGCATATGTATTGTAGGGATTCTCCAAATATATCTGCTGCAATAGTGATGATTTCAAAAGGAAGAAATCAAATAATGCTTCGCTCTTATAGAGTATTTTTCATGGCTCAAGACACGATGTCAAGCTGAAATCTAAACTTCCATGCTTTTGGCAGTTTATGTCAAGCCCTAAGACACTATATCAAATCAATGTCTCTTGCACAAATAAATTTATTGCATGTAGGGTTGGGCTGGATGCCTCACCACACCTCCCAGAAACCCAGTCCGCAGCCTGGCTGTGGGCTTCCATGCAGCTGTATATGACTACTGATGGATTTAAGTCATTGCTCAGCTCTGAGACAAGGGACTCTACTCCTTACGAGAGTAAAACTCCCAAAGGAGCAGACACTGATTTCTGTTACACCAGTTTAAGTCCAAAAGCCAGCACTTCGCTGGATTAATACCTGAAAAAGTGAGATTAGCTATGGGCCCAACTCTCTGCATCAGTGAAAAGTGAAGGTCAGGGCTTGTATTGGTGCTAAGTTTATTGTTTTAACACAGCCTCAGATAATTAGCAATGAAACCGTTCTGCCATCTCTGTACCATTAGCAATAATTCTGACAGCCTCAAACAGGAGTTCAAAAAAGCTCCAAAGACCTTTTTCACACAGATAGATATCGAACTCATTATACTAAAACTTAACCCCAAATACTGAAAGCAAATATCTTCCTTCTGGAGTTATCCACTTTTGTCATTTATATAGGTCAGCATCACACTTCATATATTATTGATCAACATTTTTAGCCTCTTAAAAATATGGCTGCTGAAATTGGTGATGTGCAGCAGCTCTAGAAATCCTTATTACTTGTAACTTCACTGAAGCCTACTGGGAATAGACAAGTGTCTGAAGAAGTAGCTTGAGGACTGAGCTTTCAGCCTCACTGCTCTGCAGAGAAGAATTCAATTTAAGAAAACCCTGACTTCAGCAGCTCTTGAAACAACCCTTCCTTCCCAATTTTTCAGGGATTACACAGCCTCACAGCGTGCAAGACAAATGAAATGTCTTTAACTTGGCTCTTCCTAGATTAGTCAAAGAATATGGTCAATTTAAAAAAAAAAACCATATGTATATGAGAACTTTTTAACTACTATTGACACAGAGGATAACAAACCAGATTAGTAAAAAATTGTTTTTAGATGTTTCAGTCTGTTTTGTGCATTCTACAGCACTATGTATATAGTCAGTTTCAGTTTGTGTCCTGTGTAATCACTTGACCTTTTGTGTGCATGTACCAAACAAAACAGCAAAGAACAACAACAAAAATAATAAAAGAGGAGAGATTTTTTTTTGTAAAAAGAATAAAATAAGGAAAATAAAATAGTGAAGGCATCAAATGTGTCAGGACAATGAGTACTGGCATAGTGCCTCAAACACATTTTCAAACTGACTAGATTTCAATTGAAAGTATCCTTTAAAATACAGTAGAAAATGCAACATTTGGTCTGCTGAAAATTGCATCCAATATTCCAATTACTACTTTTAAAAAACATATTCTAAGCATTCAGTTTTCATCTGTGTTTAGCCAGGGGACTAGACTTCATACAAGAAGAATACTTACCCTCATGAATAACACATTTGAAAACCAATCATACTTGGACAATGTGTCCTAAATAATTGGTTTTTTTGGGCCATTTCCTTATTTCAGAGCTGTGTATGCAGGTACTCAGACACCACAATCACAGGGACATACAGTACTTAGGAGTCTCATTAATTTAATCAGAGACTATTTTCCATGAACAATTTCAGGTACCTTAATCTTTGGCACAGATTTGTCTGAGAGGCAGCATGAACCAATGGACAGGACATTGGGCTGGAAATCAGGAGACTGTTCCATTTGCAGAGAGCCTCATGACTTGCTGTGATGCTATGGCTACTGATATTTACCCTTCTATGAGATCCTCTGAGATCTATGGATGAAAACTGTCACATAGTGCCAAGTACTTTTTTCACAGCCATTCTTTTATGCATATCAGATTCAGAAATACAAAGACACGATAGCTGGTGAAAATTTTGTTTGAAAACCTGACACAAAACTGCCTGTAAGAAAAAAGTTCATCTTTGCCAAATTTGTTTTTGAATTTTTCCAGGTTTACAACAATGGAAAAATTTCTGCAAAAAAGATTGAAACATTTCAAACATTTTTTTGACCAACTGTAAATATGCACTTTACAAACAAGACTTGGGTAATTTTCAATATGTCATCCCATTAGGAAACTGATAGAAAACAGTTTTTGTCTGAACGGAAAGGATATTTGGCATTTTTATAATCCATTATCCACATTTATCTTCAGAGTTTAGTATGAAAGAAAATTGACATTCTTTACTCAGAAGAGAATGAGTTCTCTTATGACAGGTCAGAAGTGTAACATGCAGCCCACAAAACTATCTGTGGCACAAGAAAGAAATTGATTCATTTTCACAAGCACCAAAAAATTATTTTTTTCTTGGTGAATTTCTCTAACAGTTGCTTATTTATTTCTGTAATGCTTTTCTCAGCAAAGCAATTTCTAAACAGCAGAGTTTTCTATGTCTGGGGGAGTGAGGGAGAGAGAAACCCCACAAAAAAACAAAAAACAAACATCTAATAAACGATTTTTTTCATTTAAACAAGTGCTTTACTTACCCACTTTTGTCTACAAAGAATTTTATCTAGACATGCAGTTTTGTTATTTCTACAAAACTTTTCAGACATTACAAGTTATTTGTATGCACACAAGTTATATGTATGAATTACTTACCTAACATTTCTGTTTTTAGTCTTTCATTCCGCTCTTCAATCTGTCTAGGTAATCGCTGAAAGAGTATAAGAGAAAACCAGATTCAAAAGGATGCTTTTGGCAATCTTGTCAGTTACATATATAGAATTTGCATACAAGTACCTAGGATGTAGACCTACTACTTATAATCTAAAAGAAATGCAGATGCAAGACAAAGACACTTTTTCATCTGGTTTAAAAAGCCTAAAGTCTGCATATTAAATAGGGAAAAAAGTGCAGTGTTCATTTATAAATCAATTTTCACTTCTAGGTTAAGAAGGTCAGATGGTGCCTATTTGTTTTCTAATATTTTAATTGAAAAGCTAATGGAATTTAAAAAATCCAGAATCAAAAATCTATTTTTAGTTACATAGCTCCATCTTCAATGTGGCATTAATCTTGATAAGAGACTGTAAAAAAACAACTCCAAGCAGGCACAGAGTTTAAATTATGACCCCAGACTTATTTGGGCATGAGGGGAAAGGAAAAGATTGCTAGGAATCTGGATCATTTGCAAGAGATTGTAGAAAACTTCCGTTTTATGAAACATATTAGAAAATTTCAGATCTCACATGGTGCTTTTGTCAGCTGTTCTTTAAATTTGCTATTTTTGCACCTCAGGATCTCTTGTTTTAATGAAGCAGCAACTTGTTATGCAAGACACGACTCACCCAAGTCTGAGCGATGTCAGAGATCAAGGATTCTATCATGCAAGTTCCTCCATGGCGGAGGGGAACTCCAGCACTCACACAGAGCTCCACTGTGCAGGAACTGGGTCCTCGTTACATACTCTTCTTGCCAGTGAGTATCAGTGTTAGGTTTTTGGTGCAATCCTCAACAACGAAAGCTTGCACGTTTTTATTGAACAAGTGGGCAAAATTCGTTTTCATTTTTTAAAAAAAAAGATCTCTTAAAATTATGCCCCAAAACAGTTGCTAAGGTATCAAGTCGGTTCACATCCTTACTGTGCATTCTACACTGAGCTCTTGCCAGATGAATACCGTGAAAATATTCATGAGAAGTTTGTTGTATTGTAAGAGTCTACAGTACTCTAAGGCAGAATTAAGGGATTCAACTGACCATTTTAGTAAAGAAAAAGGAACAGCCTATTGTGTATTGATTCAGAGAACCATCTCTAGTACATACATTGTTATAACAAAATTTAAAAAAATAGTATGGATGCCATCCATTCATTATACATCACATATATATTCAAAGGACTCTTTCTTGAGACTAAGTTGTGCTCACCTTATAACTGAGCATTTGAGGGAGCAGTTCTATGCACTGAAGAAGTGCAATCCCAGCTCTTAATATATTAACACCTCTTCTTGCTGGGGACAGACCTTCTGTGAAGACGCAGAGATAGGATAGCTCCAGAAGTGTACCCCACAGAAGCATAAAACAACAATGACCAATTATGATAGCAGGTGAGGACTTATTCCTCACTTGCTCCTCGAACTCTAGAGATCACCTTTACACGTGTAACTCGCTTTTCAGGAGGATAAGTTAAAACATTCCTTGCTCTGCTAGTATAAGCAGGAGTTGGGTGAGAGGCCTTGCTTACACAATTAAGTCAACCTATGCGGGGTTCACGTACAGCCACTGCAGGGTTTTTCATGACCACACTATCCTCCTTCTGCCGGTGGGACATGTCCTCACCAGAAGCGCATCCACTGACTTAAGTGGGGCTCTCATCTAGGAGCCTGGCTGCCTGGCACTGAAAACCTCCCTGTCTGGGAGCCTCACTGCCTGTGCTGAGAGCCCATGCTTTGGCTCCACATGAAGCTCTCAGCACAGGGCAGCAGAGCTCCCAAGAGAGGCAGGGATTAGTTTGCCAGAGGCTGGGAATGGCCAACGGGATGGATCACTTGATGATTACCTGTTCTATTCATTCCCTCTGAAGCACATGACATTGGTCATTGTCAGAAGACAGGATAGTGGGCTAGATGCACCAATGGTCCGACCCAGTGTGGCTGTTCTTACGTTAACCTAAACTCCACCCAACCCCTGAATGATATTGATTCCCACTGAAGTAGTTATTTCTGCTAATGTGAGCCGTGAAAGAGCCAACGATAACATGAAAGTGTCCATTATTAGGGTTCAGAATCACCCTCCCACTGAGATGAAGGGGACAGTTCATAGGCCTCTGAGCTATAGTTTTAGGCTGCCTCCTTGCAGGCTCAGGATCTCCAGAACAAACTGGGACACACACAAAACAACCAGAAGACAGACTATTTAAAGAAAGACTGATTCCATGGAAACCAACGGAAGCACCAGGTAAGTGTTAGATGCATTCTGAACTATACCACTTGCATTAGCGCTGTGGCTTTAGAAAAAAGCCACCTCTGTGGTAGGATTATGTATGAGTAGGGATAGAGTATGAGCAAAATTAATCATCACTGTATGTATTCTCATTATGGTTATTTTTAAATAGTTTTTATCTGGTAATTGGTAAATTAACGGGCCCTGGTTAAAAAAACCATTATTTCAAGAAGTGAAAAACCTTTAATTAACTGTCAAAATATATTGAGCCTTCAGTAGTCTCAAATGCAGCCTGAAACTCAGTGATGTGAAACCTCAATACAAATGCCTTCTTTATGTGAAGTATTTTATTTAGAATTTATGTCTGACTTGACTCTGAACACAAGGTAACAGTCAGTCTTACTTACTATTAAGAATTACCTAACATTTATATAGTGCTTTTTATTTAAAGAGATTTACAAAAGGAGGGTAAGTATTATTAACCCCAGTTTTATGGATGAGAAGCAAAGAGGTAAGTGACTTGTCCAGCATCATACATCAAGTTAATGGAAGAGTTAGGAACAGAACTTGGGTCTTTTCATGTGAAGGCTTGTGCTCTATTGTTTGAACCACACTGCCTAGAATACCACCTGCACCACCCAAATTGCAACAATTTATTACCAGCATATTCCTCTATCTTAGAATAAGTGTTACTATGTTACACTTCCTACACAAATTCTGTAAGTAGTGTTTACTTCCACAAGGAAATTTTTATACTAACCAAAAAAAAATTTTCTGAAAAACCAGATTAGAACTACATAGCCTTTCCAGTTACTGTTCTGTTAAACTAGCACCCTTAAACACAAACATGAAACATGTGTAGTGATCCGAAGCAGTGTTTTTGAACCCCTTTCTTAGATTTCTGTAAAGCTTTGGTTTAGTATGCAACATGCCACTTAGCCCCACAAATAGCTTAGCATTCAGGGTTTGTTTCTAGGGTGGGAGAAGTTAGTTAAGTACAGTGAGACCTCTAACAGAGATCAACAGGTTTCCTCCTAGTCTTCTCCACATAGTGTAGCCTCTTTTTGGAACACAGAACAATTTATCTGGTCTTACAGGTCTTCACAAATGGCTTGTAGGCTGAAACTTTGATATATTCCTACTAAAAAACAAGGGCTAGAAACTGACGCAGCATAACCGAATGAGCACTCTGGGGACATATGAAGAGGGAATTATTTGGATAAAGAATACTGTAATTTCAAACTGCTTTATTTTGCATGATAGCTGTCAGGGGTAATTCAAATGTGCCACAGTGGCTGAAGTTTAGTGCCCCAGTTTAGTGCTGAAACTCCGTTTCTGTATTCTGGAAATTCAGAGTGAAGCTTCTCTCTCTCACAGAGGTAAAGAAGGGCTGAGGCAGAGAAATACTGTGTGCCAAAATATTTGTTAAAAGTCATTGAACAGGATTATTAAATTCACTAAAACAATATGCCAAAATCCACAAAAGAAGAGAGAGGCTCTCACAGCAAATGAAGCTAATTACTTGCACATATGTTGATTTTATTTTTAACAAGAAGATAGAGCTACACTGAATTTTAGTTTTTTTCTTTTTTAAACACAGCTAGAATCACTACTCTCCAGTCCCTACATACTACAGGTATGTTAAGCTATAATGATCTCAAAAAGGCAGCACCACGTCTAGAATCACATTTGTATTGTGAAAGTCAGTCCATCTCCCTTTTGGATCAGAGAAGCTGCTCCACAGTTAGGGAGTGGCCTGGCAGTCTCTCTTTCTTTATGCAAAACTGAACACGAGGATTTAACAACTCCCATCTTAAAGACTGCCTTGAAACAGGACACATATCAGGTCCTATTCAGAGTGCCCTTAATGCCCACTGACTGCAACAGGGGTTAAGGACACTCGGACCTCATCTACACTGCAAACTTCTGTCAGTATGTCACTTAGGGGTATGGAACATTGAACTCCCAGTATAAACAGCGCTATGTCATTAGGTGGGCTTCTCCCATTGACTTAGCCGTCACCTCTTGGACAGGCAGAGGCATAGTAGTGCCCGCCCTTAGTGCTACAGTGGCACAGTCGTATGGGTGAAGCTGCACCACTGCAGTGCTGTATGTGTAGACAAGACCTCACCATCTTGCAGGTGGCGCACTGCACAATGCAAAATAGGCTAAAGTAAGCTAGAGTGACAGAACAGGGTATGTAGGTAACACTTAACCTCTCTTCTTCCCAACTACAAAAATAAGGATAATTCCCCAACATTTAAAGCACTTTTGATAGCTACACATCAAAGAGCACTATGTCCCCACTGTACTGGTACAAAGTGTTGATTGTCTCATGCAATCAAGCTATCAGCATTAGGTACCTTTTCACTTGAAGAGGTCTGTTGTGATTCTGAAGCTCACATTAGACTGGTTTTGCTGACAGTACACTAGTAATGAGAGCAAACGTCTATGGCTTAGTTTATACAAGTTTTACTGGCATAGTTATGTTGGTAAGAAATGTTTTCTTTTTTCTGAAATCACACCCCTAACCAACATAGCTATTCTAGCAAAAGCCCCAATGTAGGTGCAGTTATACCAACTAGAGACTGTCCTTTTGGCAGTATAGTTTATTTCATTCAGGGAACTGGTTTAAGCAATACTGGAAAAATAACTCTTTTGCTAATATAAACTGCATTGCCACAAGCTGCTAAAGTGGCAAACCCTTTTTAGTGTAGACAAGACCTATGACCATTTGAATAACAGAATTTTCAACCAGCTAAAAAGCCTTTTTTTTAAAAAAAAACTTTAAAATTAGCATTAACGATGGCCAGTGGCTCACAATCTATAATCTGTGGGACACTTGCACATGGTCTATTGACACCCAGTTGGTCATATGGCTCTTCTGTTTTCAGCTGCTAAACTACATCTTGATTTTAAGAAGGCTTTTGACAGTCTCACATGACTCTCTCATAAGCAAACTAGGGAAATGCAGTCTAGATAAAATTACTATCAAAGTGGGTTCACAACTTGCTGAAAGACTGTACTCAAAGTAGTTTTATCAATGGTTCTCTGAGAAACGGAGTGGGGATATCTAGTGGGGTCCCATAAGTCAGTCCTGGATACAGGTCACTAATGACTTGGTAATGGAGTGGAGAGAGTGCATATAAGGTATCATCTGCCAACTAAGATGGGAGGGGTTTGCAAGCATTTTGGAGGAATGGATTAAAATTAAAAATGACCTTGACAAGGGGGAGAATGGGTCTGAAATAAACATAAAATTCAATACAGACAAGTGTAAAGTACTTCACTTAGGAACGAAAAACCAAATGCCCAACTACAAAATGGGGAATAACTGGCTAGATGATAGTACTGCCGAAAAGGATCTGGGGGTCATAGCGGATCACAATCTGAATGAGAGTCAACAATGTGAAGCAGCTGTGAAAAGCTAATACCATTCTGGAGTGTATTTAACAGGAGTGTCAAATGTGAGACACAGGAGGTAACTGTGAACTCTACTCGTCGCTGGTGAGGCTTCAGCTAGAGTAGTGTGTCCAATTCTGTGCACCACACTTTAGGAAAGATGTGGACAAATTAGAGACCGTCCAGAGGAAAGCAACAAAAATTATAGAGGGTTTAGGAAACCTGACCCAATAGCATGTTAAAGTCTGTTATGAAGAGAACTGTGATCAGTTGTTCTCCATGTTCACTGAAAGTATAAGTAGCAATGGTTTTAATCTGCAGCAAGGAAAATTTAGGTGAGAAAGTTTTTCCTAATATTTATCTATAAAGGTAATTAAGCTCTCGAACAGGCTACCAAGAGAGGGTGTGGAATCACCATCTTTGGAAGATTTTAAGGATAGGTCGGACAAAAACCTGTCAGGGATGGTCTAGGGTTACTTGGTCCTGCCTCATCACAGGGGGCTGGACTTCAGGCCTTTTTGAGGTTTCTTCCACCATTACATTTCTATGATTAAAAAGCAGTTAGATACACCTTACATGCTTTCCTAATATTACCTTCCCATATAACTAACTTAAAATAGGCACCACAGAGGTTATACAATTTTGAATGGGAAGGGGAAGTGGTCTGCAGTCTTGAATGGGAGAAGTGTCCAGGTGACGTTCTATGAAGATGTGGTGCACTATGTCATAGATTGAGAAATCTTGCTAGAGCACATTATGTTTTTGCACAGATTATGTTTTCTGAGCTCTCTTATCAGGAAACCAGAATTGTAGTATGTACTAGATGTTAATCAGTGAAATGCCAACACTTTACAGATCCAAGTAAAATACCCCAAGCTACCCTAGATTGCAAGAACAGTGAAGGTCTGAACAAAAACTAGGAAAGGCCCTGCTAAAAAGTGAAGAACAAGTACACCAACATCAAGGAGGAAAAGATGACAGAGTTTAGGGACTATGGTGCTAAAATTAAGGATATTTTAGGAACTACAGAAAGTAAAAAAAATCATTGCTTTCTCTATGAAGGTCACCAGAATTTTTAAACTGAATTATTAGATTAAGAAGTCATAGCTTCAGCTAAAAGGAAATCATAAACATGGATAATATTAACATAGTTACACATGTTTCTAGAACATCATAGCCCTAGAACATCTGTTATACATGAAATAATGATGTGTGACAAGCTTGTCAGTCACTAGGCTGTTGTCAAGAGTGATATGCTTAGGAGAGTATTCTGCCCTCAACTAGACATGTGCAACTTACATTAGCATTACACACACACACACACGCACGCGCGCGCCAGGCCAGAGGAGAGTCCTACTTAATGATCTATCCCCGAAAAAAATGTTCTGGTTTCATGCCAAGATTCTCTCTGGCTGTTTCAATAGAAAATGAAAAACTTTTTTGGGCATCAATTTAGTGTTTTTACATCAAACCGAACTAAACAGAAACCAGTTGATAAACCACCACCAACTTTTAAAATGTGAGATCATTCATTTATATGATCAAAAAGTTCAAATTTGGAGCCTAAAGTTATTAATAGAGCTAGACAAACACATGAAGACGTGTGTACACACACAGTGCAAAAGAGTTCCTGCCCCAAGGAGCCTTCTACACAATCTACACACAAAGGGTAGGAGAGGAAACAGGCACTGAGATGTGATGCGGCTTGTCCAAGGTCATGCAGCAGAGGTGGCATTAGAACCCAGATCTCTTGATTCCCAATCCACTGCCCTATCCACTAGATCAAACTGCTTCTCATTTACAGTTTTAGAGCTAAAGATGGAAACAAAGGGGTTTCAAATGAAGCTACACCAATTCACATGAAGTGATCTTCTCCATAACAGGGAGTTTGCATTTTGAATTGAATGCTAGATCTAAATGTTCAGAATTTGGGGTAGGTACAGGTGGTTTACATGTAAAGCGCTCATTCAAGTCAGTCACTACTCAAAGCCTCAAAAAAAGGTTCAGATCACACTCTCCTTTTCCCAGGGGAAGATGTGATTGAGCCCCATGATAAGGTTAATTGCTTTTTTTAAAAAATTTAAATAAAGAAGTTAAAATTTTAAAGTCCTTAAGTCTTGCTCTAACACCTGCAATGAAGTCAATGGGAGATTTATCATTGACTTCTACGGCAGAAAATTTAGGTTACTGCTGAGTAGTTTAAAAAATCTCATCAACCAACACTACTGCCATAGGTGTGATTGTCTCAGACCCTTTCTGCAGACAGAGGCAGTGTGGGATGCGATTTTCATTTCAGGTCCTCAAGTGCACATCACACATGCCCTGCCTGCTTGGCACGTGTGTGTGAATGTTATAGATGGTTGAAATTCTGACTGGTAGTTACACCTAAGATTTGTTAGATATTTATCTGAAGGATATTCTACAGAGGATACATTGAAGGGAATCCGATCATAGAATAGTGTATAAATATTCACTTTCAGCTTCATTTTTAACAATTAACGTAAGCCTCAATGGTATCCTGCTATGGTTCTTCTGGGAACATTATAAATCAAATCACTGCCCATTTCAGGTACAGAATAAAAACACAGCATCAAATAGAACAAAGATAACAAAGGACTATAGTATATGCAGTGATAAATTGGGTGTGGTGGCTGTTTAACAAACAGAGCACAATTACCTATATGCTAAGCATATAGGTCCCTATATGCTAAGCACCTGTAGGCCAGAACACCCATGTTTACTTTCATCCATTTATAAAGGTTAAACAATTCCATACTTTGTAGATATAATTTTTCATTACTTTTCTTTTTATTTAAAATAATGATGGGGAGGGGAGAAAGGGCGCAACGAAGGTGGGATGAAGGAAACCCAGTCAATCAATTTTCAGAGTAACAGGGACAAACTTTAGCAACAACTTTACTAATAATATCAACATTAAGCAACTAACAGTTGCTTACAATAACAATTGATATCCTGAGTGTACAAGGATATCCATCTGGCTGTTGTGAATATAACATGATCTGAGATTTAAGACTGTTTGCATCAGAGTCAATCCCAATTAGTGAAGCAGCTTGCATAAGTAGTGTCAATGCATTGCATATGTAAATTTTATGGTTAGTCTTAAGTAGGGTTTAAAGGCTTACCATGCAAGCTTCTCTTGCCTGATGTACTGATGGATCTTTTTCTAGGACTGTTTTATAATCCTCCAGGGCTTCATCTAGTTTTTCTGTTTTTTCATATAGTTCTGCTCTCCTCAGCAGGGCCCTGATATAGTTAGGATCTAGTTCGATTGCTGGAAAATTAGAACAAAGTGGTACATTTTTATGGAGTGTTTCTACATTCCACTCATTAACGGTTGATACTTTCAGCATGTATTTTTATTTATTTATTAAAATAAAATAAAGCACAGTATCAGGTTATTTCATCAGGGGACTACATTCCACATTTGCAAAGGAAAGACTCAGAGGGTTCTTTGCATCTCCATGGACCTGTCTACGTGGTAGGTTTAATTCACAGTTTTTGCCCACTAACTGGTATTAGATAGTATGCAATAACTACATACCCATGATCAACTGTTTTCTGATTCAGTACTGATTAGTTTGTCTACATGGCATGGACTTTATGCAAAGCAAGCATGTAGAATTCTGGGCATGTAGAATTCCATGGTGCTTTGCCTCACTACTGTGCTCCTTGCATTCTGCAACTTTTCTCACTGCACACATGAGATACATAGCAGAAGTGTGCCAGAAAGGATTGGGACTTAGGGTATTATTTATATTATACATAGTAATTATACTGGAAACTTCAGAGATAATTTGCAGAGTACCATAAAGCCAATATACTACAATTCACGATCTGTAAGATAAAAAAGATATCAGATTTAGACAGACAGATCCACAGAGGATGAATTTCTCTTCATCTGCTGGTATAAGTCAAAAGTAACTCCACTGAAGTGCTTCTGACTGTACATTGATAACAGATTAAATCTGGCTCACTGCCTATAAATGAATGGGTAGACTAGTTCTAAAAATTACCAGAGAAGCATGTGGATTCATTTTATGCTTTTTTCATCTCCTTATTCTCCCGGCAGACACGGGCATGATTACTGGTGCAGCTGGGACTGAATGCTAAACTGTTTGCATCTATATACCACAGTAACCTGCTAATAAACACGCTCTCAAGACATTCCTCCAGCCAGTTTACAAGGAAAAAGCAGTGGAAAGCACCTTTTTAAAAACAAACCATTCTTAATTTAAGCAATGCAGCCCAAATTATTCTAGCCAAGCATAGCTTGTTTCTTCTTTTTAGAAGAAGGACAAGGACAATGCTGCAGTCAGCAAGATGCAGGTCAGTGTGAATTGCTTTGCTATGCTCTTAGTGTTGCATTGCAGCTTGTGAGCCAAAACCCTAGAGACTGTCAAATGATGGTAAAGTTTAAATCTTGTAATGTTGAACAGCTGATTGATTTCCTTTCAGCCAGTACAAAATTAGCAGAAGCATTTAAAAAAAAACCCAATCAGAAACAGGAAGACAAAGAAAGCAAAGTGGTACAAGCCAGTTACATTTTTGCTGCTTTCAAAAAGGCAAGAATACTTGTAACACTTACAAAAAATGTTTACTGTATAAGCAGTGCTGGCACTAAGCCACTGAATTAGTTCTCCGATTGGTAAAGCTGGACTTTTGTCCCAGCTGCCATAAAGAGTATTATGCACATCCAAGACTAGACATCTGGGGATTCGCATATGGATGCAACAGTACACAGCTGAACCGATTTCACCTAGAGCTGCAGAGATAAAACTAGGCAGCCTGGGAATCAGAGAACATGAGCTCAGCAATAATGCAAAAGACCTCGACAAAGGAGGATTGGCTAATGCCTTTAATTCCAAGGGACCACAATTTCTTGCACTTCAAGGTTAAAACTCTAAGACTTGGAGAGCAGGGTTGGGCTTACAAGAGTAGGTGCAGGAGAAAGGGCAGCTTCTGTGATAAAGATTTTGCTACTATCACACTGCAAACAACATTCTTATTTACAATGGGGAAATAAGATATTTCAGGTATTAAAAGCCTGACAGCCATTTTATAAAGTTAAACCAGGTTACTTGTCCCTTTCGCCATGACTTCCCTAAGGTTTTTTTTTTTTTTAAAGTTGCCTTGCAAAAAATTGCAGCCCTACTGACTGGCATGATTTCTGCACCAATGACATTGCACTACAGCAGCACGTTCAGAATTCAATAAAAGGATCGTACCTTTGCTGCAGTCACTTAGGGCAGCTTCTGTCTTGTCCTAAAATCAAATCAATAATATTAGTTTTGCTTACCCCATTTTTAGTGACATATTTTACTGAATACATACTTATGAGTGCCAGTTGGGAACTTATATTTGTAGAGACTTGGATAGCCATTAAAAGCCTTAAATTGCATTAGCAGTATGCTAGAGATGTCCAAATTAGAAAGAAACTAGCCTCCCATGAGAGGGGCTAGGGTCAGAGTCATGTGACTGTCATGGACTTCATGACATGGACTTCATCCAATTTGCACTCAGCCTTTTGCACTCAGCTTTCTGTGAGCTGCCAAGTCACTCATGCAGGCCCCGACTCAGCTGAAGTGTCTACAGCACTTATCCCCACCTACTGGGATCTCGTTCAGCTGCTTGAGGGGCTAGATCTCAAGCCATAGGCCCCACTTCCCTCCTGCTGCCAGCTCAGTCCCTATCCATGTATGCTAATCTACTTGACAGCAGATTACTGCCTTTAACGTTTACATACAGTGCTCTACAAAGAGCAATGCAGGAGACACTTTGCATTGGAAGATGAGAGGGTCTCTAGCTGTAATGGAATGAGGGAAGATAAAAGGTTTAACGAACAAACATCTTGTTTTCATCCAATAACTGGAGTAACAGAACAAGGGCTGAGAAAGATATACAATGCAGGAGCATAATGGCTTCACCACAGTGTTTTTTCCAGAAGGCACCAGCTGGTCTTTCAAGAAATGTCTTGATTAAAATATCTAGCATAGTGCTGAATAAACATATCCATAGCAAGCATATATTTAAAAAAATATGACTGACCACAAGTTATTGCAGAAGCCCCTTAAAACAAGGATATTTTAGATCTCCAGGGCATGGTATTAGCCAGACCAAAAAAACATTAGTTTATATAATTGTTTGTATCCAACTCATTTATCCCCTTGGAGATTTTGGCCTTTACTGGATTATTTCCCCAGTGATATGGATTTTTAACATCTGGATTGTGAGGCTATTTTCCTGTTTATATATTCAGACAGCATTCATGTTTGAGAGATTATTGAAGCAGTTGCTGAGAATCTTTTATTCTCTGCTCTAATAGTCTGATAGTACAGAAGTAGTCTAGGTGGTTCTACTTGAGCAGAAATGCTCAGCTGACTCTCTGACACTGAATGTCAGCGATATGACACATATATTCCTAAAGAAGCGCTAGGTACAAGATACTCACATGAAGTATGAAAGATGGCATCCAGAACGGCGGTATCAGAATGACCCGATATTAAGCATGGTACAAGTATGTTCCCCAAAGATAACAAGGACATGCCTTATGATAAGGTCAGGATGACAGTATGATGGATAAAGATGTTTTGATCAAACCAACACGTACAAGGTAAAGGGGAGTATCTAACCACATCAGAGGGGCAACATGCAACTTGTTTTTATCAGTGTATAAAAGAGGGTCTCAAAGGGAATGTCCTTGTCCAGCTGAGTGGGGAACGGAAAGTCCCACCATTCACTGAGCCACGTCCATTGTCACAGGCATACGTGTGCTAGTGTACCTGTAATCACTGAACCAGGGCATTAGGACCATGCTTTGTTGGCAATAAACCTGCCTGGGTGCCTTTGCTACTGAAACAGAATCTGAGTGGATTTATTGGGCAGTTCGATCAGAGTCTGCTGTACTGGCTACCTGGCCGAGTCAGCGCAGCACACAGAGAGAACATGCACGCAGCCAACACCCGATGACAGTGACTAAGAGCAGCAGCATATGAGGCAGTATATTCTAGTCTGTCCTACCACACAGAAAGCTGAGACAAAAGAGGACCAGCCAGACTCGTTGGTGGAAGCATGGTTAGGAAGTCCTGTCTATATCATAGCCCACTGAACTGATTACTGGAATACAACCATATGACAATTTAGGCCTCCAGCAGGGCCAAAACACTGATCTGCCAAAGTTATTAAGCAAGAATTAACCAGGTGGTGGAGATACTAGCTGTGTTTAGAAACAACCATGCCCACAATTAGTTATGAAACGTTAAAAGTTGTAGCATGGACAGGTTGTATGTAGCATGGATAAGTTGTAGCAGTGGGAACAACTGCATTTGTCAAATCAATATCTCTCCCCTCCCTCCACACACAGCTGCCCCAAATGTCCACCAGTATTTCTACTAACATGAACCTCCACTCCCTCCTCCCCCCAAAAAGTCAGAGTAGCAAAATCTGGAAACTATGGATTAATTCCTTCAAAATTATTCCTTGACTCTTGTATTTTCACAATACTCAGAAAGTATATTCACCTGTTTCATTCTTGCAGCAGCTCTGTTTGAAAACAAAACAGACCTGTCTTTTTGGTAGCAGGCTGGGCAAACTTGTAGAGCTCTCTTATAGAAGTCTTCTGCTTCCCCATATTCTGAAGATTGAAGAGAAAAAACACAACATTCATTTAATTTGCCTGTAGAATTAGTGAGCATCACATAGCTTAAACTCACTGGAAACACATTCCTCAGTATATGAAGCAACATTGGTTTTATACTAAACGCAAGATTCAGCTGCTCTGAGAAAAAGTGCCCTGCTGACAATAGTTTTGTCATTTTAAATCAGCACTCACAGGATAGTAGCTATGTTAAAATGCCATGAGACCTCATCCCATTGCTACAATCTCTAGACTTGTGCCACTACTGTGCAGACTAATTCATATGCCTCATTTCCAAACTTTGCACTTTCTTTGAGGTTAGAAGTGAAGTAGTCTCAAAATAAAAACAAAAAGTGTTTTTATTTAGATGAATCTAGCCCATTAATGATCTCAAAGAAATCGCATGACATAACATCAGCACCTCCTCTCAGACCCTAGAGAAGAATTCTGATATGAGGAGAGATGCTAAATCTATTAGAAGAAAAAAAAGTTCTTCTCTAGATCATGCCTTGAGGATACACCTGTATCCAAGCTTTGGGCAGCAAGGGAGCAAGTACAGGAAGGAGAGACCTGTTATTAATCAATATCAGACTTTCAAAATGTAAAGATACAGCAGGTTGGCTCTGCCCCACTGTTTATTACAGCAATAATTTGTCACAAAGTTGCAATCATCCAGTATAGAAAGCTCTCTCTAGTGAGCTGTTTAGGAAGCAAACAACCACCTAATCATTGGCAAGTATCCACTTCTATGGGATCATTACTCTTAATAAGTATATTAATGATCCTTTCCTTTGGTGTTCATTGCACCAAGTACTTTTTAAGCATTTGGTCTCTAGCATTTATTGTCAGCAATTAGATCCCCCTCGTCCCCTTTCCTTGATGGTGGTGTTATAGGAGGGAAAAAGAGACTCTGGAGTGCTGTAGAAGACATCTACTTTAGGGTTTTCCCACAGTATCTAACTAAGTGATCACTAATTTCAGAATTTATTATGTTAAAACAAGATTGACCCACCTCCTTTCTTAAACTGCTGGTTTCCTTTCTCCTTTAACGTTGTGCTCTCCTTTCTTCTTTTCTGCAACAGATCAGAGAATTTCACAGTGTCTCACAGTATTTAACTGAAATGAACAAGTAGGTCAGCCACAGTTCTGCATTACTGTGAAAGGAAATCAGAATGTAAAATTCTGGAGCATTTGACAGCTACAAAGGCATTGTCTGTAACCAGTTAGTTTACTATTATATATATATTGGGTGTATCGTCACTCTGGACAGGTGCATAAATGGCTCTGATTTATAAAACTAAAACGACAAGGAACATTTAAAAAAAATAATTTTGGCATTTACTGTTTGCTGCTTCTTTCGGGGCAATAGTACTATTCCAGGGCCATTTAATTTCATTCCATTCAAACTGGCTACGTAAGACATGTCTAGACAGTGAAATCCTGCAAGACATTGTTTGAGACATCCTGTCCAAAAAGTTTATAATCAGCTGGCTGTGAAGCCTGATTAGGAGGGTCTAATATTGGTGGCATGCAGAAAGTGCATTTCCAATGCAGCAGAGATAACAGACCAGTCCAAATGTGACATTGTTGCCTTGGAATGGATTCATTGTGCAGAAGGCTAGGTTAAAAGAACAATTTTTTTGTTTCTAGTGAAAGTAATGTAGATGTCAGGCACTATGAACAGCTAGAGTCTGAAAAATGTGTCATCAGCAGAAATGTGTGTATTTCTTCCCTTAGTAAGCCCATCTTCTCCTTGCTGTATCTCTTAGCATTGCTCACAGATGACTAAACAACCTTTAAACCCAAAGGCTGGGAGAAGGTTCCAGTAGATAGTGAAAACCACATGAGTGTGCATTCAACCATGAATATCTAACAGCACTGCCGGCATAAGTGAAATTGGCATAAATGTCTTTAGCCCCCTATCCTGCAAATACAAAGCATGTCACGAAGCCATCTCCAAATGATCACTAAGGTATACTTCACACACACAGCTCATGAACATAAAAATAAAGTGTCATAGGGTAAGAGTACAAGGGACCTGAGATGCAAGAGAAAGTGTAGCTCCTCCTTATTTCTGTGCCGAGTGATCATTTTGACCATTGATTTCTCACTCGTGTGTACCCACGCACCCCCGCCCCTCAAATTGAAAGCATATAAATTACAGGTCACTGAGCTATTAAAAAGTCAACAGTGGGGAAAGGAGCAGTTTTCTTCCCTGTAGATTGTACAAGTCAAGGATTAATGTGATTATCAATATCGCACAGAACATCTCCCTGGAAACAGCTAAATATAGTACTCTGTGTGGAGAGCTGCATCATTTCACAGCTGTGCCAAAAAGCAGACTCAAATCCAGTACAAAGAGAGGGGCTCTTTCTATTGCCTATTTTGCCTTTGGAAAATAGTTCTCCCAACCACAGACACCACACTGATAATCCAGAAACGACAATAGTTTTTACAGAGCCGATTTAGGGAAAACACCACAGAGTTTACTCACCACAAATAAGTTCACACAAGGATCTTGTTCTGATCCTTTGGATACATGCTCAGATATAAAAAACTCATTCAATGAACAAGAGTCGAATGCTGGGGAGCACACTTCAGTATTTACACACCCCATGCGTGGTAAGATATTAAAGGCAGTGGATAATGAGCAAACTCTGCATTGTCTTTCAAAAGTCCAGAATGGAGAAAAGTCAGTTTTAAACAAGGCCTTATGCAGCACTTCAGCACGAAGGCAAGGAGAACATATGGGCACTTAAATAAAGCAAATAAGTTGGCACATGAAGTGTATAAATGCCTGTTCTACATTCAGGACTTGGCTGGCCTATTTAGACAGCTACAGTTGAATGCTGAGCCCAGTCTTAAGGAAATGCTAAAGGAACAGCAGCGCCTGCAAGTCATTTCCTTATGTATGGATGAAATGTGTACTCTCTGCTGTACATGCTTCTTGAGGAGAAAACAACAAATACAAAGAGATTTTACAACAGCGAACAAAATAGCAAGATACCAGTATGTAACAGGCCAGCAGTGTTTGCCTCCAAACCTCTCTGTTGGGAGGTGACGACATTGATGGAAAACAAGATGCAAACTCCCTGCTTTTTATGCTACCCTTCCAGCTCAGGCGAGTAACATCTGCAAAGTGACTGGTCATCAGTTTACTGTGATACTATCAGAACTGTTTTGAGATCTATCAATTTTCTTTTCATTATAAGTGAAAAAAAATTGTAAGTGACTTGTCCTTGGGACAAATTTTGCAGAATGTCACCCCACTGTCCCACCACCTTATTTTTAGTGACATTTAAGTAGCTGCAGGGCAGATTGCCTGTTCTTCAATCCGTGACAGAAGTGGATCAGATTGGACTCTCAGAACATTCTATTGGGAGCATGCAGAGAGAGAGAGAGAGAGAGAGAGAGAGAGAGAGGGAAAAAAAAAAGTAATCTTGACCCCTTGTTTCCCCTGAGGCTTCATTAATATGATCACTGAATTAAGTATAACTATTCTGACTTACACTTAATTATGTTTTGTGTTATTCATAAAAGAAATCCAAAGATCCATTTTCTGCAGTGTAAAATGTCTAAGAACAGGGAAATTATGAACCAGAATAATAGCATACCACTGTCAGGAATTTGCTTTTTGGATGCATGAACTGATTGAAATTTAAAAGAAAAAGCCCAGTGAAGATATTGAGTTAAATGTAATTACTTCTAATAAACTAATCAAGTGATCCTTAATATTAAGTATGGCCAAAGAAAGCCCCATAATTCAGAGAGGTTTATGAAAATGGGAACTATAAAGTAGTTATTGCTTGAATTGGAAACGAACTAGGATCACAGTGTAAACCGGTCTGGCAATCAGCAAGAGAGACTGAGGATTAAAGACTGACCCAAAGTAATTGTGGGGGGAGAAAGACACCTTGATGTCCTGACGATAGAATACTAGTCCAAGAGAAAGACCATGAAATACAATCATATGACCACCGCTACTTTGTCAAAAAATATCAAGGGTTAAAAATGAAGGCAAAGTAAGCTACTTGGCTATTGAAAGAAAACAACCTATGATTCTTTATGCTTTATTCTGTAAGTGATCGACTTTATAAAAATGTATGAGAAGCTAAATCGGTACATTTATCCTTCAGCTGTCACTGTTAACAGGCACCTGCCCTGCTAGCTTACAATACTCCCCACTCAGCAACACCTCCCCACTGAACTCCCCTGGCTTTTTCTTATATATTTTATTTGATGGATTGATTCAGCCTTACTGGCGAACTATACTTGTGCCTTTGGCAAAAAATGGAGCCACAAAGAGCATGTGCTCTGCCCCTTCTCTCCATGTGGTTATTTATATAATATGAAAATGCATCTCTGGGTCTTACTGACCTCAGTAGAGGGTGTACAAGAAGCAATCGCTTATGCTGAATGAGGTCTTATCACCAAAAGGGGCAAAACACAGTCATTTATGTAGTTAAGGAAATATAAATTTCTCAGCCTCAAATTCCATTTCTTGATTGTAAATCACTATTCAGCAGCTGTCTGCTTCCCTCTGCAGTCTTATAAAATCATTGCTACCTCATGAATCCAAGCATCTAAGCTTCACCTTAGGAGTGGGGTACTTAGGTCAACCCCAAGACTTAATGCAGTTATCAATAATAAGAACTGAGAGACTGACAACTCTGGAGGCATATGTCCTCTGCAGGCATATGTCCTCTGCTTATTTACATAAGATATATTACATATCTTCTCACTGCCCTGTCCCTGGTTACCCCCTAAAGTGTTGCTCACAAACCAGGGGTAAGAGGATGAGTTCAGTCTCCATGCCCATTAAATCTTTGGCTTCTCTGTTGACAGAGACAACAGGAGCACGAGTCAGTGAGAAATGCAAGGGCGATGGAGCAAACCCTCAGAGCTGTAAAGTAGATTTTCAAAAGCGAGTACTGTAGCCACTTCACAGAATGTACAAGAGTCAGATAAGGTTTCTTACATTTCTGTGCTGAGTGTCTCAAGGTGGTAGCAATTGTACTTTCCAGAGAAGTGAAAAAACTGAAAACTAAGATTAAATAAATCAGCTGGTGATGCTGAAGAAAAACAACCAACCAGCGACAGTAACATGTTATGGACTGTATTTTCATGACTTGTCATGCCAGCACTGACAAAGTAGTATTAATATAATTTATGAGTTCCAGAGGGATAGCCGCATTAGTCTGTTTTTAAGCAAAACAAGAGTCCTGTGGCACCTTAAAGACTAACAAATGTATTTGGACATAAGCTTTTGTGGGCAGAAACCCACTTAGATGCCCACGAAATCTTATGCCCAGATAAATTTGTTAGTCTTTAAGGTGCCACAGGACTCTCATTGTTTTAATATAATTTATATTTCTTCATCTTTGTCAAATATACAAAGCCACACGTATAAACCAAAAAGAATTGGTCCTGTTTTAATATACAAAATCATTTACTTCATCTTCCACCTCCCCAAACCCTATTTGCCAGACCTGAGGGTAGATTTTCTAAAACACAAATGGCAGTTAAGAAAATCCAGCCCCTTGTCATGACCAGCTCGGGAGAAATATCAGCACACGTGCACCAACAAAGGAACTGACAGTTTGCTTTCTTTCGTTAGCTATAGGGCAAGTGTATTTGAGTTGTGGACTTCTGTGATCAATATTTTCCCTATTTGACCAAAGCAATAGCATATTTTGGAATACTGCTGTCCAAGTACTGCATAAGGACAGCATTTCATATTTGACTCAAACTCTTAATAGCTCTAAATGCTTTCCTTGGTAAAGGCCCAACTTTAATACTTGTATTATTATAGTGCCTAGAAACCCTCATCCTGGATCAGGACCCCTTTGTAACAGAGTGCTGTACAAATACACAAGACCGATAAGTTTAAGGGGTCACCATTAACTTGCAAACCATATTTCTATCAAAATATTTCTCAACACCAGCCATGATTACAGTAGCGAAAAATACTTCCCTACTTCCATATGTCAACACTTTATACTTGTGACAGTCAATTTCACGGTTATGTTGATGGTCAGTCTCATTTTGCCTCCTGTACTAGCTGTCTAACACAACTGCTTTCAGGTCCACCTACTCTTCCTTCTCAAAAGATCTTTAGAACTATTTTCAGGGGAGAAGAAAACCTTCATAAGTTTTTTTTGTTTTGTTTTTTTAAACCCTTTTGAGAAAAACCACATGCTATTTGAAAAGTGCTCTATCAGGAAGAATTTTTTTTAATTGCCTTTTTTTTTAAAAAAAAAAAGACACATTCACAACAACTTTTAAACATGTATCCTGTCTTCCACTTTGTGAGCCAACTACAATTTTGGCTAATAATTGGCAAATCTATTTACAATCTCAGCAATGACTTAATGGCTTTTAATGGGTTTTATTCTAAGACACTTAGCCTTTTTGGGAACACATTAGTAAGGTATGTTTCAATCCACGTGGATTTCACACATGGATTTATAACCCCTAAGGTCAAGTAAAATCACCTCCCCAACTCTTCCAGTCCCACGCACTTTTTAAAATAATTAACAGAAGTTATAATGCACACACAATACTGTAACACACAAATATTCATAATGGATTCCAGCTGCACCCTATAGCTCATTTTATGTACAATATGAAGGCAAATTAAAAATAAGGGCATTTCTTACATTTTTCCATATTTTGACTAAATCAGTAAAACATGAGCAAAAAATGAACTAACACTGACTTGTGCACAACAGAGCTTGGTTGCTTGCTCATTTCTGTGTTCACTTGCCCTCTCAACTGTACATATTTCTCCCCATCATTTTCCACTTACAGCAGTGAATAAGGCCCTAGCAAAACACAATCAGGATCCCAGCAAGATCCTCCCCTCACATTTGTTTTTTTGGGTGCACGCCAGTATTCAGTTTACTTTTGAAATGGAGATAGGGCCAGGCATAGATCAAAACTCTGGTTTCAACTAAGAAAAAAGCAGCCTGCTGCTTAAAAAACAAACAAAAAACCGACTACAAAACTTTCCACTATTGAACTGTAGGATGTTGTTGTATAACAGCATCCACATCCTAATCTAGACAACATTCATAGTACTATTGTACAGCCTTCTCTCTTAGCTTCACACAGCTCCTCACCACCCTCCCCTTCCTCACCAAACAGCCTCACTCTACTCCTTCAAATTCTGTTAAATCCTACACAGTCATTTCCACCCCAATCACTTACTGTAATCTTTCTCCAGGAAAAAAGTTACACAACCTCTCCCCTGTAAAATAATTCTCTCTCAAGTACTGTAGTCCCTTCCCTTGAGCAATTCTCACACTCACCACGATCTGTTATTCAGCATGTTAACTGTAATTTATACTGTAAACATACTTTAGACAAAGCAGTGTTTTCTTACATCTGTAAGAATTCTGCACATAACTAAAAATGTTGTAAAAATAAAAGTCTGCTGAAGGCTCTTCTTCACACAAGTAAAAATGGATCAGAATCACACCATTCCCAAACTTTCAGTAGTGGATGACTGTACAGAACAATTGAGACATTGCTGAGAAGTACTATTAAAATTAACTTCCTATGGACAGTCTAATCACATTTCAAATGCATGAAACAGTACTTTGAGAACATTTGAGCTATTTTACAGTAGGCAATTCAGGAATTTTGAAGCCAGCCTACATAATAAATTAACAGAAGAAAATGCAGTATGTCCTATCATGTCAGAACCAGAGTGCTCATAAAGCAATTTTATAAAATTTGGATTTTTATTTTTCAATCTTTCCTAACAGCAAAATTAGTCTCATGAAATTCCAAAAATATATTGGAGAACTTGACTCCTAAATCCTTTAGAAGTATTTAAACATTTGGTTTCCGCTGCATCATTTTTAGCAAAAATATCTCATCACGTAGCTGAAGTGAATATTGTTAGTTGAACCCTAACTTTTGAAAACAAAGATTGTTCAAGTTAATATTGATAGAAATGTATTTACTGGATTTAAAAAAAAATGGAATAAGCAATTCAAACCACTGCCGTATGGTACTAGGGAATGAGAACCAAATATAATCTAATTACTCTATTTTCTTTGTCCAAACTGAATGAAGTCCAGCATAAATGGTGCAAGGTTGTTTTTTCCCCACCCAATTTTAATAAATTGAAGGGATACAGTGAACTTTAAACCTAGCAAACTTTTTCTAAAGCAAGTAGTCAAACTGTTCTGAATCCCTGTGCCAAATTTTAGTTTTACAGATCATATTATCTTATTTTGCATGGTATTTTTCCCTACTCTGTTGCTGATCAGGGCTTAAATGTCTAAACAGGTGAAAACAGTGAACATGCTGCCAAATGCAGAAAGTAAAATGAAAAAAACGTGATTTAATCCCCTGTAGTTTTTTAGTTATAATGAACTTAGTTGTTCCTTATACCAACAGTAAGTCAAATATTCACACAGAAATCTGTTTTGGTTTTTTTAGGTTTATCGTCCCTTTAGGGTACTCTTAGCAAAAACAAAAAAAATTAAGTGAATTTTAACTTTACAGTGTCTTTTTAAAAGTTTAGTAGGGTTAAAAGGTAGTGTCCATAAATTTCATTTGCACACTGGATTTAATGTTAAAAAAAGATTAAAACACAGATATTAAGGAGTTAAAAATTCTAAACCAATTTTCTCTTTTTAAATGTAAACTCAATAAAAAATTACCTGTTTTTCATCTTCTGGCATATTTTTTTCTAATTCCAATAAGTATTCTTCATCTAATTCTGTCTGCTTCCCTGAGGGATCCTCATTGTTGTATTGCTTCTCCTTTTCCATTCCTGGCTCCTTTGCCTCAAAGGAGTCATTACAGTCATGAAAACATTCATCTGCTTCCCAAGCTTCTTTGAAGGACTGAATGTCTCCCCGATCCAGGCTTCTTGGAAGAGGGGCATCTTTGGAGCCAGCTGTCAAAGGACTGGCGCTCTCTGATGACTTATCAGAAAGCTTTAAACCATGGAGCAATTCTTCGGGTGGACTGGATTTTTCAGTCTCTTCCATCTTGGGATCTCCTGAAGGGTTAAGCTTTTGAAAATAAGGGAGAAATAAGTACTTATAACATAGAGCACTTTCAGTCACAATTCTTAAAAGTACTTCGCAAATTTCAGTTTACCCTCAAACTGACAATCTGGGAGGTAAATGGTTCCCCATTACAGACAGGGAGCTGATGCCCAGCACTTAATGACTTTGACTTGTCCAACTCAATCTTGTGAAGTCACACATGGGAACAACTTTACCCACAAGAGGGCCACCACTGGATTCTCTGTGCCTACTCCCACAAGTAGAGTTAATCCTATGCGTAAATCTTCACAGGGCTGGGCCCTGCCTCCTCACTGCATTGCCACAACTCCCTTGCCCACAGAGCAGTGGCTCGCCCCTCCTCTCTCTCACACGGCATCACCGTCTCCCTGGATGCCTGCCAAGCCCCAAGGCAGCGTCGCCACACACGCCCCCACCCACCCACCCACCCAAGCCAGGCGTCCGCCAATTCTCCCGGGCTGCTCAGCAGGGCATCCCCCAACCGCCCCGCCTCGAGCCTCGCTCCCTTGCCCATCATGCGTCCATACAGACCCCCTGTATGCAGCCCTCACTTGCCCCCCAGCTTCCCCACACCCCGAGCGCCAGGGTCCCCCAAGGCAGCATTCCCCCCACAGCTGCCTCGAACCCAGGCTCCCCCGGCCCCAGAGCCTCCGGGCGGGAGACACAGCCAGCCCCCAAGCTGCCCCACCCCCACACAGCTGGGCAGGGTGGGACGCCACCTGGGCCTGGCCAACACCCCCCACCAGGCTTCTCAGCAAGGACCTGCTGCTTCGCTTCCACTGCCCAACGCCGGCGGCCTCCCTTCTGACCTCTCACCTTCCAATCACTTCCTGCCTCTCCCGGCCAATAGGAACCCAAGGCGCGGGGTTGCTGGGAATTGGAGTCTTGTGATGACTCATGACGTGACAGTAGCTTCCGTTAAGAGGGGGAGGGGGATATTCCGTAAGCATCGTCGGGCCAGTAGGAGGGAGGGGTCCCTGCTAGCTTGGGGGCAGGGTGCGCAGGGGGACTAGGATTTCTTGACGTCACCCACTTTAGACGTTCCCGCTGGTGACAAGATCGGGGATGGCGGCTGAGGCTGTCCGTAACCAATGGTTCGCGGGCGCCGCCATCTTGAATGAGTGCCGGGGGTGGCCATCTTGTGTTACGGCAGAACAGCGGGCTGCTGCGTTGCTAAGGGACGCGCGCGCCGCTGCGGGACAAGTGACAGGTCTGTGCAGGCGGCCTTGACGGCGTCCTCTGCCCTTTTCCCAACCCCCTCCCCCCCACCAAATCTCTCGGCCAGGCACTTGATTACCCTAGTTAGTGGCGGCTCAGTAGACAGATTTATGCCTGGGGCGGCAACTCCCCCCTTCAAATATCATGAACAAGGGCACACAGCCAGTGGCTGACCCCAATTCACGGTATGAATGCATTTTAGTTTCGGGTTAGTTTGCTGTCTGGTTCGTGAACCTTTCGGTTACGCTCAGATCACGGTTCCAAATGTTTCCACGTCACCAGGGGGACCAGGAATTTACCTGTTTCCCCCCACACTGCAAGCTGAGATTCTCACACAATAACATGACTCCAGGAGCTGTGGCTTTGAAACACTGAATATCATAATCTGCATAAAATCATGAGAGCTAGCAACACAGATAGTAGAAGGTTAGATTCAGTAAAGAAACACTAGCTAGAGATTACAGAATACATTGAGGTAAAGGAACGAGCGAAAGAGAAGTCAATTAGATTAGACAGATCACTAGCGAGAGCTAGTGAAAAATTTTCAACTATTTAAAATTTAAATGAAATTGTTTCACACAGATGTTAAACATTTTTGGGATATCTTTGTCAGGGCGACAAATGACAAGGATCAGGATACAAATATGTAAAACAGAAAAGAGATGATAGAGTGGGAGCTTCTCTCTCAACCCCAGAACGAAAGGACATTCAATGAAAATGTATTCAAAATTGATACAAGGAAATAGTTCTACATTTTAATTACACATTTTGTGAAAAACTTTGTCACAGGATGTTGAGACCAAAAACCTAGCAAGATTCAAAATGGGACTGGACATGTGGATAACATGAATATCCACAGTTATAGGAGATAATGCTAACAAACATTTTGGAAGGGACATTAAACCACATGCTTCAGAGTTTAAACCACTCTCAACTGGGATTAGGAGCTTTCTTGCACTTTCCTTTGAAGCATCTGGTCAAAGACAGTATACTGGATGACATGAACCATGGGTCTTAGTCAGTCTGGCTATTGCTATGTTCCTATTGTTTTTCTATTGCTTGGACAATGCACTAATTATTCTGGAATAAAGTGACATTTATTCCAGAATAGTGGCCACATGTGGAGCTCTTGTGGAATAGTTTATTTTTAAAGCAGGCTGTCCCCTGGTTAGGGCACTAGACTGAGACTAGAGAGGCCCAGGTTCAATTCCCTGCTCTGCCTCAGACTTTCTGTGTGGTCTTGGGCAATTCACTTAGCCTCTCTGTGCCTCTGTTCCCCATCTGTAAAATGGGGGGTAAATTGTACTACCTCATCTCTCAGGGCTTTTGTGAAGAGAAATGCTGAAGTTTACAATGATGATGGGGTCACCTAATTACTATTGAGAGATTCTGGTCCATTTCGCTTTGTACGCAAGCCCTTAAGCTTTTCAATCATATTTAAACACAAAATGGTTGCAGCCAAAATGATTCTTAATACTATTTGGATGGTTGATATCACTGCAGTCTTTTTATCACAAGTCTTGCAATTTGTTTTCTTCTTACAGCCCCAGTGCCTGGAGTCATGTCATTATAGGGAATCTTGGCTTTCATTGAAAAAAAAAGTTTCTAGTCTTCATAGTAGTAGAGAAAAGCTGGAAAACATGAATTCCAAAAGCTAAAAACCCAGAACACAGATAAGATCACAAGTGTATTATTTTTTAAAATGCTTTTTAAGCCAATGCCATGGTTTTTGTATGCCTCACTTTCTGAATGCTGGGTTTTGGCAATATTGTTTATTGAGGAGGTTACGCTGTGCTACAATAATGTTCAAAGATTATGGTAATGGATTTCCCCTCTTTCCCCTGGTTGGGTTACAGGTGGGTTTGATTTTGCCAAAAACCAGAAGAATGGGAAGTGAAAAAAGTGTCTTTTGGGGAGATGGTGCTACTTGTTGCCACCCCAGGGGAGACAGGTACTGTTGCTGTTTAATAGAACCACCTTCATTAAAGTGCACTTTTTCTGTGGACAATGTCATCTCACCTTATTAATTCAGCTACTCCTCATGCTATACTATGAAACCAGGCTTTACTGGGATGGAAGACAACTGGCAAAGGAAAGCTGGCCGCATAGCAAAGTGTGGGCTGTTCTGGAGTGGCAAAGTGATGTGACATTAGCACAGTACCTGAGGAAATTGCACCTCTCACCCCTTCATGGCCTTCTTAAAGGCACCCTACCTACCTCTCAGGTAGCTGTCTCTAGCTGTCACCTTTCCTCGAGGACAGGGGAGGGGATTCCACACTCCATTTCCTCCAGAGTGAGGATTTAGGCTACAGATTCTTGCAGTTCACTGTGATTATCTCAGCAAGTCTGCTGTTAGTTCAGCACCAAGAGTCCTATTCTCTCAGAGATAATGACAGGGTTAGCCAGTGCCCACCAGCCTTCATAAAGCCAAGTATTATTTATTCAGAACAAAAACATTAGAGGACAGCATCTGGAAAACAATAAACAGCTTCTATGCATGTCTGGCTTATCAAGAGTCACCCAACTTCTATATGAAGTCCAGGCTGTTGTCAAAGTACTTCAGGTGCTTTTATAGGACCTGTCCCTCTGGGTCCCACTCTCAGCTCAGTTCTTGTTTTGGTGAGAATAGCCTCTCTCCCTAGGACTGGGTGATCAGTTTATATAGTTTTCAGTTTTGTTTGTCAGGCCTCTTGAAACAGATCAAACCAGGATATGCAATTTCCCCTGGGAAATCTCTCCAGACCTGCCTAAGGATATGCATTAATTATCTTCCTTTACACCAGTCATTTTAGTTCCTGCAGAAAACCCTGCAGCTCCCCCATTGAATCAGGAATACAATCCCTATTCCATAGAAATACATATAGCAGGTATGAAGTGGATACAATAGTCTTTGACTACACTATGTGTCCATAGTAGCTGTCACAATGAGACTGGAAGATAGGAATGTGACATCTACTGTTCCCCCATAGCCACAAGGCTTGTTACCCTATCAGAGAAGGATATTGGGTTGGTTTGACATGATTTGTTCTTCACAAACTCATGTGGACTGTTACTTGTCGTCTTATCTTCTAGGTGCTTACAAATTGGTTGTTTGCTTATTTGCTCCATTATCTTTCCATGTACTAAAATGAAGATGACTATAATTCCCTGGGTTCTCTCCTTTCACCTGCTGTATAAAAAAGGGGAATAAACTTTGAGTGAATTGATGAGTCACTTGACCCTGTGATCAGATATTGCTGTCGTACAGCAGGGAATTAAGAATCCAGTGACATAGAAACATCTTTTGAGAAATGGTGCTGGAGCTTCTTTATTTTTGGTGTTGGAAGAAGAGGAACTCCCCTGGAAAGGAATGGCCAATGTTTGCAGAGTATCATTTCCTAAGCGCACACAAAGTAATTGGTAATTAATTAGAGTCGAAGGTATGGATTTTTCCCAACCGAAAGAGACTTGAGACATCTACTGTTTGTAAATCAGCCTAGCTTAAAAGTCTAGTGGAAAAGCACTATAGTAAAATTCAACACTTTCCATGAGCATAACAGCAAAAGTTTTTCATGACATGCTCCTTGCTTGAGATGATGCAGTTCTCCAATAAGGACTGGAATTTTTTGTGCAGTTCTTTATTCCAGTCACTCTGACATTAAACTTTTCTGAGCTAAATGGCTTTCTGCTTTTTTTGCTTCACCAATGATACAACTATAATACAGTAAAAATGCTTTCAAGGTGCTAGGATGTGATTGTTAACTGCTTGGAATTAACATTGCACAGAGGTCTCATAAGGAATATATTTTACAGCACCAAGGAAGAGCCACCAGTCCAGCAGACAGCACGTTTAGAGAGGAGCCACCTGTCAATAACTTCTTCAGAACAAGGTAAGAAACTAGTAAGCAGGAAAACCCTGTTGGTTTGTATGAGACTTTTAGCTCGTTTTTCTGTATCACCCTAAAAATCACAGCTTGATAACATATTCCTTTTCTATCATCTCCACAACAACATAAGTGTATTGAATAAGGACCTAGTCCCATCATCAGTGCACAGCCTAAGCTGCCGACCTGTGTGAGGGGGAGGTCTTTGGGGTTGAGAGGAAAAGAATCTTTTCCCCCTGCTCAGGGAGCTGATTTGCACTTTCTGCTGCAGTCAATTGAGGCTGCAATTGTTTCCACAGGTCCTGCATGCTTGCTTTGTGCATGCCTATGGAACAGCAGGTGAGAGCTGCATAATCACAGATCCTCTCTGGTCGCAGCCCAGCTTCACCACCACCCCTAAACACTGCAGGCCAGCACACAAGAAGCCCCCATGCAGAAAGCTAAATTCTTCTTCTCCTCCAACTTACTCCACATGGTGAATCTGCATAAGTGCTGCTGGGGCTGGGCTCTCCCTGGGGGAAGAACACCGCAAGAGAGGCAAGGTCTATTAGCATATATAATTACATTGTTTGTCTCTACTTACAGTTGCTCATATCAGACAGATACAGATCTTGCTCACTTTTTCCTGTTTCCATTCTTCATTTCTGTGATCTACTGGAGCTTCAGTGCTGCCACTAAAACTATGGTAGTGATTTATTTTCAGGTGCTAGGATTGCATAGGACCAGGATACACCAGCTGCATGGGGGCAACATTGTTTTGCACTATGTACCATACAACCTGCTCCAAAACCCACTGGAGTCAAGGGGGGGAAATCTTTTCAGGGGCTTCAATGGACTTTAGATCATGACCTTAAACAGCAGTGAAGTGGATAAAACTAGAATTATTCACAATTTAATATGGGGGTAGTTATGCCTAGTAGTTAGAACATGACTCAGTAGCCAGGAATAGAAGTCCACTATCAGAACCCGAGTCAAAGGCCAGATACCACAGCCAAGGGTGAGAGTAGAAATCAGGAATTGGAGCTCAGAGTCAGACCTGGATTACCTAGAGGAAGGCTGGGAATAAGCAGATACAGGAGCTATCACAGCTATGGACAAATGGTTAGAGTAGCCAGCAAACTGCTGCTGGGGCTGGGCTTAAGAGCGTACCTACTAGCTTGTCCACCTAATGAGGTGGGGCAGTCTGTCAGGGGTCTGGGTGGTGTAGCCCAGCTGTGCTCATTAGGCTATCAGGAGACTGTGCAGATGTAGCTGCAGGGCCTTATTCCTGACATCAAGCAACATTTCCTTCAATTTTGCTTTGCATATGCACCCCTGAATTTTAAACACACCCAAAATCTCAAAGCAAAGTTTTGCCAGATCATTGAGTTTCATCAGTTTTCAAGTCAAAGTCATGTGAAGCTCTGCATTTTGATTGCCGGTTACTATGCAAAACCATAAGCCAGCCCAGGAATACTCTGACTGGATCCATGTTCACCTGGAAAGTGCATAAATGTTAGTGACCCTTTCCCCTGGCAAGTTCCAATGAAAGACAAAATCAATCAAGTTTCAGATTTTCTTGTGAACCTTTTTGCACAGATCTAGTTAAAAGCCAACCCCCACCTCCCCCCCAGAAAGGTAAGTTGGCCAGGGCAAATAGACCAGGCAGAACCTAATCTGATTGGGTTGCCAAAAGGAGGGGATGACCACCAAGAGAAAACAGTACTATTAAACTCTGATGGGAGATAAACTTCATCAGTATTGTGTGTATTTTCAGAGGTACAAGCCTCTACTGTTAAAACATCATGGAGCATAGTAACCCCTGGTAGAACTCCACTGACTTCAGAGGAGGTGATAATTCTCTCAGTTTCCATTCTCTTTAATGGAGTTACATCAGAATCATCTAGCCCCAGCACCTTCATTTTGGACCTGATCATTTGAGGGGCTGAATACCTCCTGAAAAGGGTTGGGATCTGGACGAAGGTTCAAGTAAATCTTTCCACTGACTTCAACAGGTTTGGATCAGGCCTGAAGGGACCATAGATATCATCACCTTCCAAGGGCACTCTTCATCTCATGGGTTCAGGCCCCACATGAAGATTTGGGAACTAGATGAATCCTGTGTGTATCTCCTCTGACGTAAAATATAAATGCAGAATTGCTTCTAAACAGAAACTTTCATGAATTAAGTTTATCATAAGGCCTCAGCAATTTTAACATAAAAGTAAGATTCCACCTTAGGAGTCTGTAGTGCCATTGATGGATGTGGCTATTACACAGTGTCTGAAATACCCAGCAGTAAGCTGGCTAGAACATTACTAGTTACAGTGATGGGCAACTGAATGTCCAGTGCTAACTCTTTCCTTCCTCTCCCGCCTTCTTTGGACAAGAAGAATGAATTCAGCATTCTGCACCGTTCCAGCTGCAATGCCTTAGCCCACAAAAATGTCTCTGTCTGCTGTTCTTCTAGTATCACCCTGTAATTTATTCTGATTTACAGAAAATATTTCTGAACCCTCACGCTATCCTGTCAAGTGTCAGATCATTTTCAAAAGAGAGAAACCGTGATACAAAACTAAGCCAACGCAACTTGCACCTTGCTACCACCTGCCCTTAATGTGAGAGAGCCTTGTCTGTACCTGCCAGCGGTCAGCTCCCGGATAACGCTGGCCAGAGGTAGCACAAGTACTCCCCTCAGTCCCGTGGGTTCTGTTGTCCCTCTGCAGGCAAGCAACAGGCAGATAAATGCCTGAGCCTTCTGAGTGTCCTTCTGGAAAGCCCAGCCCTTGGTCCACTGGCCATACACAGTTTCACAGATTATCTACTCCCAAGGAATAGTTCACAACTGATTGCTAGTTTCACCTCAGGATCACTGCTCCGCTTAACACACAGCACTTAGATATATTTATAGGGAAAACAAAAATAAATTTATTATAAAAATCCAGAGATAATGAATAAGAATATTGGAAATAAATGGTTTCATATAAAATAAAACCATAACTCGCTTTCTAGTTCCTAAACTTCATTCACAGGACATTCCCCTATAGGACAGCTCACCCCAACTTCTAACCCCAGTGTTTTCAACCAAGATGTCTGAGATCCTCTTTCATAAGATCAAGCCCACTGGTGTCTTGTTTTCCCATACTGAAGGATGCCAGGATATCACTCTGCACTCCCAGATCTATCAACCAGACCTTTGATCTCTACCTGAAAACAGGGTCCCTCCCCACCACTGTTGCTGTTTACCTCCTCCTCTTAATTTTCTTGTGAGGTCCCCACAAGCTCTTCATTAGGATTTTACTTTTGATGCTAATAGATTTCTATTGTGAGACACACAATACACAATGGTTAACTAGGGAGGTAAGTCTCCCACCCTGTCTGGAGAAGTTCGTCTCAAGGCATGCTGCCTTTGAGTGAGCTGCCTTTAACTATAAGGCCTTACGAACATAATTTCCAATATATAAAGATATCTTTGTACATATTATCTGTGCATACATATCACAATGATTATGGTGATCAGTGTGACACAGGCTTTCATTAGAGACCTGACCTGACATTCTTTGGTGGACTAGGATGTAGACACACCAGATCAAGGGGCTTTCATGTACCCCTGTGCCCTCTGTCAGTTGGCATGAAGAGGTCCTTGGGTCACACACTTTAAATATAAAAGGAATCAGTAAAGTTTGAGGGGCATCCCAGGAGCATCTTGTAGTTCTCCTTTAAATTGTGAAGCCAGCTTGATGCAGAGTGCTCTGATAATGGCGGAAAGGAGTCAGTTATGCTGGGAGTGAGTGGCAGCAAAAACTCCTTTCCTAGGAATTCTAAGGCCAACCCAGCTACTTAACATTTTCAGCTCTTCCCAAGGCTAGCAATGAGCCAGTTGCTACTTGCTCAGGGAGCTACTACACCACAGGGTCACTGTTATGGCCACACTGCTTCTCCAAGAGGAATGCCCCTTCTTGGAGTGCTACTAAAAGTGCAATCTGGGTGCACCAGGCAGTCACTCCTACATGCTTTCTGGCCACTCCAGCAGTGCACAAGGAGAAGGACAGATGCTGTGTCCAACCTGCTTCATCACTGTATGTGAGTCTGGCAGTCTGTCTCCCTCTTCTTGTTGGTGCCATCTGCAGCTTGAATTGTTGTTGATGGCATATCCCCTCATTCTAACCAAGCAGACCCACCATCCTTGGTCCTCCACAGAAGCTAGGGGAGCTCATCAACATTCAGGGGAGAAATACACACCTCAAGAACCAAATGGGGTCTCTGTCCCAAATGATCACTCTGCCCATCAGAGGAGACCTGTTCCCCAGCTGGCCAACCATCTCACAGCAGAGGCCTCTCTAAACTCTCATTATGAATGTAGATGCCTCTCTTTAGGCACCCAGGTCTCACAGTGTTGGCATTAACCTCTGTCTGTCTCATTTTCCCTGTTCTATGCCAATACTTACCAACCTCACAGGGCTGTTATCAGTACCAATCACTTAATGTTTGGACAGTACTTAGAAAACTTATGGACAGGCTATGTACTATTATTTTCAAACCTAGGGGCCTTAACAGGGCATCCATATCCCTGAGATTTTAGAGCACCACTTGTCCACTTTCACCTCTGAATCTTGCTTACTTCAAATGCAGCATGTTTCTACTTAAATAAGCCTTTTATAATCCTTTGTTTAACTACATTAAGGAGAAATGTATGATAAGCTGAAGCTCATTTATATCCAAAAATGGAAACTTGGTAGGGTTTGTTTAATGTCCTCAATGCTGAGGCATTCTTCCGAGCAGTGATGTTGGCTTAACTGAATTCCTGTTGAAGAAATCGAGAACATGTGGTCCTATGCAAGTGACCAAGATTAGACAATAAGGGCCTGATTGTGAAGACCTTAACTCATACTGGTGTGCACTTACTCTCTGACATATGTGGGACTCCTCCCATGAGTAAGTGCTCACAACACTCCACTGTAATGACACCATAAGATGAAACAGCTTAAAATGTGAAAAAACTTGGGGCGGTGGAATGGGAGGACGATGCTATTCCTCCACAAAGTGATTGTATACTCCAACTTTTTTTCCAACATTTCCTTCTCTTTTTGCCCTCCAGTAGTTTTTTTTTCTTTTTCTTTTCCAAAGTGGTAGCCTGCAGAGCGTGGGCTAGACTGGCACAAGTACTGAGCACTATGCAGAGCACGAAAAAGTACTGACGATCATGCTGGGCTGACTCAGTTTTCCCCACCTGATATAGGATAGCATAGGAAAAATGTACTTGAAAATATTTAATTTTGTTTGTTTCTTTTTTTAATTCTCTGCTTTGAAGGTAACCCACAAATAGAAGAAAAATGGATTTGTGCCCTCTTTATGGCGTCTAAAAAGTTTTTGTAAAAAATATTTTTTTTCCTCCCTCATTTTAACATTAAAAATTGTCTGGGCTTCCTTGGAAGACTCTGTTGTCACTTGAGAGCTAGTGAAGTTATGACATCAAAAATAGAGAAAAAGTGAAAGTTGAGCAGCTGGGAGGGAAGGATCATTTTAGTGAGATTACTTAAAACACTTTTTTTCCCACTTGTTTTTCTTAACAGCTGTTTTACACCAATACTTACAGTATCTAGCATTGGAGAGAAAAGGAATGCTGTCTTGCTTCTTAGATTAAGCTGTGGGAACTCACAGGATTAATCTCTGAGTCCTCTAAGAAGTTCTCCAGCAATAGCAGGCATGATCAAAGTTGACACTGCTGATGTTCTAAGATAAAAAAATCTTAAAGAAGCAAAAAAAAAAAAGCATCAAATAATTTTAAAAAAGTATTTGCAGACCCTGTGGTTTGAAAATGTCACCCTGACTATCTAATAGAGACTGAGAACAGACGGTCAAATTATGATGTGTGAAACCCCCCAAGCTCTCAGCAAAATTAAAATACTTTTATGCTATTACTTGAAATGTGTGTCCAGTAGGTGGCACCATTGCATATTAAATGCTAGCAGCTGCCATCCCCTCATATAGGGGGCTTGATATGCTTTCACTGAAGTCAATAACAAAACTCCCACTGATTTCAATACTGCAGAATCAGGCCCTTAACTAGCTCAAAGAAAAGGATTAAGCTGTAGCACGACCACCCATGCCTCCAGGTCTTCTGCTAAACTTAGCACTGTGATTTTTTTTCTTTACTGGATCCTCAAAGCATGGAAATCAAAGCCTTCACTCAAGCAAAGAAAAAAGAAATAATTACCGTTTTCAAGAGATCATATAAAGTTCAGATTCTTTGTTAGAGTAAAATATTTGCACATTGGTCTCAGTGGAATCAAATGATTGGGCTTCTCAACGAGTGTTGAAAGGAAATCATGAAAGAGTGAATTAAAGTCTTTAAAATCTATATAATAAAATAGAAGTTTTACTATATCCGCTTTCCAATTTTCACTGAGTAAAGGAACGAGTTTTTATCTTCTTAATTTCTAACATTCGTTTCTTTTGTTTCTTCATAACTTTTTGTAGGGACTTTAGAGGAAGAGCCTGGAAATTAACAGGCAGAGGTAATGTTCTGTTTTGGTTAGGCTGACATATTTTGACACAAGAATTTTCATGAAAGGCACCAAACTTCCTCCATGCCACTCTGCTGCTGATCCCTTTGCTACCCACTGAAGTCAGTGGGAAGCCTCCCATTGTCTTCACTGGACTTTGAGAGGGTGCAAACAAAGAGTCTGAGCTATGTCGATTCATGTTTTTCTTTGCCTTCACTATGTTTCTGTCTTCTGTCATAAATAAGAGACCTGCTCTGTAGCCAGTGTAAACCAGTTTAACTCCATTGAATTCAATAGAGAGATACCAATTTATACCAGCACAGCATCTGGACCATAGTGTGTGGGTCACTTAGGATTTGCCATGAATCAACCCATTGTCTTTCTAGAGAAATAGCTTGCCCTCGCTGTGGGCAATATTTGCTACTTCAGAAGATCGTAATATGCCCTTCCCCAAACAAACATACCAACCAACCAACCAGAGAACTCTAATGTATTTAGTCCAGCCATTCCCAAGCTATGGTCTGTGGATCACCTACAGGTGGCCTGCAGAGAGCTGGCTGGTCACATGGTGTTACTGCTGGGAGAAGTGGAAGAGATGGGAGGGGGAGCAAAAGTACAGAATGCGCTTGATGATATTCTAAAAGGGAAAAGCACTTATTGGATTAAAGGCAGCTAAAATATATTGGTTCTTTATGGTGATTTTTCCCATGCAATCATTTGCTGCAGAGACGTTAACACCATCATGCACGGGAGGAAAGGCAGCCTGTACAACAAGCAATGGGATGGGAGGCAAACATCAGACAATCTCTCTATTCAGATGAGCCCCATGCTATGAAAATATTCGAACACCCCGATCTAGGCAATTGTGCAATGTTGTACAGGGATGAGAGGAGGAGATGGGAGAGGGGGTAATGCCTTACTGGCCCAAACAGGCAACCGATTTAATCCTTTAAGCATGAGATTTGATTACTCCCATTGTTTGAGCTTATGTAACAAAGATTGCTAGTATAGTGGTCATGAAATTATCTAGCCCTTTTAAAAAAAGCCAGCCACAGTTTCTGCCTCAGTTCAATTTTGCAGCTATAAGCTCCACAGGCTGCAATAAATTCTATTTGTGTACACCCAAAAGCATTTTCAATTTGCAGAGATAGATTGTCATTTCAGTCATGCTAGAGATCGTGCTTCTCGTTTTTGTGGATTTCAGACTTGTGCCCATAATGGAACTAACAGGGAAAGCTAAGTAGCTTAGATACACCAGTGATTGCTATGGAATCCCCCAGCTCCAAAATAAACTACCAGTGTAAAATTAACATGATGCTGATATTTCAGAAGAAAACATTAATTTGTGGATGAGTAGAAAAAAATAATTAAATTAAAATCAGTCACATTTTCTTTCAGCTAAAAGTTTTAATCAAACTGCACACCCAGATGGAATGGACAGTTCCTGAGGCTGGGAGCTTTTCAAGCAAAAGTCAATAAATTACAAGCGAGCGTATATAAAATCTAGCTGTACGCCCTTGCAGCGAAGGCGAGAGAACATAAAAAATGCAGGCACATCTGCAAACACCACAGCTGCATAAATTGACATAATGTCCTTGCTTTAGGCTACAAAGAGATCCTGTGGTTATTACTAACCTCAGCATTGCAGGTAAGCAATGTCTAAAAATACACTCACGCTAATCAATGATACATTTTTCACAAGCACATTAATCAAAATATCTGGGGAGATTAATAGAAAACTTGATTCATACAAATAAAAGTTTGAGGCAATTAATTAAATGAGGTTTAGCTGACCTATATAATTCATATGTTATCTTTATCGTAATCAAGTCTGCAAACACGTGCTTAATTTTATGCACTTGAGTAGTGTTTAAAACGAAGCATGGACTAAATGTTTTCAGGATCAGGGCCTGAATCTTCAAAGCACTCCACAAACATTAACTAATCGTTCCTCACAACAGCCTTGTGAAATAAACATTCTTGTCTCCCTTTTTCAGATGGGAAGCTTAGGCAGAGGTCAGAGTCAGGATTAGGACTCAGTAAGTTCCTCACTTCAAGACCTTGCTCGGAGTAGCTAAAACACACCTATTTCTTCCGTAGAACTCTCTCTCTCTTTCTTGTAACATATTTCAGTTACATATCTACCTACAGATATCAAGATGATGGGTGCCTTTCAAAGACCATACATGGCCTCAGTAGATTCATGCAAGAGTCTGTATAGAGACTAAGGAAAGGAAAAGGCCAGAGATTTCCATCCTCACTGACAACAAAAGTCACGATTATTATTTTGTCCTGATTGCTACACTTACACAGGGAAATTATTTCCCTGTTTCAGAGATGGGGTCAGGAATGACAGATCCCTAGAGTCTCATGAGTATTTTTAGATTTGTATGTATATGGAAACTTAAGAAAGCAAATAATTGCTAGAGAAAAGCTTCAGTGGTTCAGAAAATATGTGCATAGTACCAAATACACATCCCCTTCTTACATATTTATGGCATGTTGGCTGAGCAGTTGGCTACAGGGAGCTAGACTTTAGGTTCAAAACTAGTCTTGTGGTTTTGCTTTCTTATGTGAGCCTTTGGAAGTTTTCTCCCTTTCTTGACTTGATGAATTCTCATCTGTGTTTGCTAACATGTATTTAACTGTTGTGAGGAAAGCATAACATAAATTAAAGGCAAAAAATATGCCTGGATAAATAAAGAAGCATGGAGAGGGTACTGGTCTTAAGCCACCATACCAAACAAGATGAAATGTAAGCTTGAGGGTTAATAAGCCCAGGATCCTTGGCTGCATTTCTGGAAAGTGACCCTAGAGACATGTGCTAACATCCACATATTCCAACGCAGGGTGGTGTGATTAAAATTCCCAGGAGGCATGGCTCCTTCTGGGTATTGCCTATATGTGGCATTGGTGAGCAGACATTGTGGGGTCTATTCAGCTGGTGAACTCACATAACTTTCAGTAATCTGTGTGGGCTTCAGTGGGAGAATAGATACTGGAAATGTCCCATATATTCCATTATGTCAATTACAGAAACACCTACTTTCAGTAGTGTAGACCCAGATCCTCAAAAATATGTAGGTGCCTAACTCCCACTGATTTCAGTGGGAGTTAGGTACCTAAATACCTTAGAAGATCTGGGACTTTTTCCTCCAGACGCAGGGCCATTCTAGTGTAAATCAGCTGTAAATCCATCAAATGGCAAGATGTGTCCTTTTTTGGTACTCACTACGGCACATCCACAGCATATATTTTAACTTTGGACTGAAATCTTGGCCGGCAGTAATTTCTGCTTTGAACAAACTTAATCTGGGTTGCCTTCAGTAAATCACACACTTATCAACATAGCTTTCCTTTTACAAAACTGGCACTGGACACCTTCCCTGTAGACATAGCTCCTACCCCTGGCAAACAATCCCTTTTGGTTGCAAACTGTCCACCATGTTAACTAAAGTACAAGTTGTACTGTAAAAGAGAATCAAAGAACTAAATTCTGCCCTCATTTTATGTCTGTGCAACCCCACTGATGTCAATGAGAACTGTAAATGCGTACGTGAGGGTGGAATTAGGCTCCGTGTCTTCCTGCTGTGCAGCTTGTGGGAGGGATAGCTTGAGGGGAGAGCAGGGAAGGAAGAGGTGCAGGAGACTGAATCTCTTTGTTCACAGGAGCTCAGAGGCAGAGCAAACACACTTAAAATTCCAGCAGCAACAACCTTGGAGTCTGGCAGCCAATTCACAAGGAGAGGAGCCCCCTGTCCAAACCCTTCCAGAGGCAGCCAACTCTTCATTCTGTTTGTCTCAGAACCTTCAGTACATGCAAAAAATACTGAGACCCTTCATAAAAGGGGTGTTTGTGTATGTGAGTGTGGGAGACGGGGGTTGTAATTTGACATACTTGTCTTTGGGCTCTCCGTGAAGAAGACCCCAACCCCCTGCCATTTCTTACCCCAATGGTGTCCCTGGCAGGAAGTCTTACTAAGTTACAAAGGGGTTAATCCCCAGCTGTTGTTCAGAAGGGGCCCAGGGAAGCACTCCAGCCAGAAGCTATTTAGATGCAGTTGAGTCTGTTTAGGCTCACCTCCTTAAAAGAAGGATGTGTTACTCTCCGAGGCTAAACTCACATCTACCCCTTATTTGTGACTAGAAATCAGGGCAGCGAGCTCCAGAAAAACCAAACACAGAAGATACTTTTTATCACTTGTACTGGGGCTGGGCTGAGTCTACTGCTTATAAAATTACATGAATGGAACATGCTTTTGCCAAATTAGGTTAAGCTCTGCAATAAAACCCAATCCAGAAATGGTGATTTGTGTTCACACCTGAGCCTCCAGTGAACCTTTTTTCTTGTTGCTCCACCCCTCAGTCTTCTCTAAACACATTTTTCTCTCTATTAGAGTGACTCTAAAAATGGCATGATGGGCCTTCAGGGTAGTTGAGGCTTAATTATGTTCTCATCAAATCTGTTTGGTTTAAAGGCTAAAATGATCTTTCTTCTGAACTGCCAGCCTGGATTTGAAAGTCAAATTGGGTTCTCTCTGTCTTGTGCGTTGTCACCACCATGTCTCATGTTGTGCTTATTAGGAAACTGGCCGGAAGATTGTGGGGTTCCAGTTCACAGACCCTACAAACCATAGCAATTGCCTTGGTACGCTCTGTGGCTGAACACTGCACCAGTGTGATCTCACAGCAGTCACACTAAACTCCCTGATACTCAACTCAATAATGTCATGCACATAGTGTCAGGGAAGCTCAAATCGACCCCAGTTGACTAGGTTCCAGTCCTATTGCACATCCAGCCTCTACAGTTCAGAAGACCTGCCTTGACATCTTGCTTTATTAACCATGTAAATGCAAATACCGATGACCTGCAGAACCTGCCAAAGACAAGATTAAAATCCCACAACCCTCTATAGAACCTAATCAAGACCCTTACACTCAACTTTGATGCTGAGGCTCAATGGAGAGCCACATAGAGCATTTTGAGCACTCAAAACAAACAGCTCATCGTTGACATTGCCGAGGAACCCACCTGGGTTGATTTATGTTGGAAAGATTGGCGCAGATTGAATCGCATCAGGACACTACATGACAGATGGGGACAAACTTTCTTTAAATGGAAACGAGGCAGACACCTGTATGCAACTTGGTCACCAGTCACAAATGATGGAACACATCATATCTGAGTGTCCTTTTCGTTCTTTTGCCAGGGGCATGACAGACGTTAACCAGCTCCCTGCTGTGGCAATGTGCTGGCTATCAAACCTAGATATCAGTTTGTAATCATTGCTACCTACCCAAGCCATATGCAAGAAGGAGACCGCTAGGCCATCTCGGCCTCATTACATCTACACAGCCTCATCATTTCCAGTGCAGTTTGGAACTAAGTGAGCAGTTCTGTTGATGGGCAAGCCAGCACAGAATCCAGCTCACTCTTTCATAACGAGTTGGTGCTGAGCCGCAGGGGCCACTACCTCAGTACATCAAGTTTTATGTAATGTAATTTTGATGGTCATTCCCGCAGATGAAGATCTGCTCCAATGACTCTGAATGCACCCAGAAAGCATAGCTGTAGAGTAAGGAAGTGCTAATTTTACATGTCACTTTTCAGACTAGTACTTCACTTTTACAGTATTAATGTGCACTCCCCGCTCTCTCCCTTTCCCACCCCATTTGGAAAGATAACAGAAAACTTAATTTTCCCAGAGTAAATAATGCACTATGATCCAGAGTTGCGATGGTATAATCTCATTCACTTGGATTGGTTTTACCATCACCTCTTGCCAAAATAAGAAGCATTCTTGTGATGGATGAAAATGTTAACACCTAATGGGTTTAATGGAGGTGCAACTGACCTATAACAATATAGTATGAGCCATTACAGCTGTGTTCTTGACTGAATGGCCTTCTGCAGGCTTCCAGTTAGGGATTAGGCTCCACGCTGTAGTTTAACTTGGAGAAACACAGTGTTTTACAAGCACTTTTGGTGCTAAGTGGCAAAACCACCAAAATGTAAGCAAACTCATTTGGCTATTGAGGGCATGTTACACTGCAATTAAAAACCCATGTCTGGCCCTTGTCAGCTGACTAGAGCTTGGCTAAGGGGCTGTTTAATTGTAATGTGGACATTTGGGCTTGAGCTGCAGCCCAGGCCCTAGGACCAAGGTGGGAGGGTCCCAGACCAGAGTTAAACAGCCCCACAAACCCAGCCCTGAAAACCTGAGTTAGCTAGCATGGGCCCGCTACAGGTTATGTAGACATAACCCTAATTAGTTTATCTGAGAGGTTATAGGCAATACAGAGAGAACTGCATGCTGGAATATAATTGTATCCTGCAGGCCATCAGAACATGCTAATTGCCATTTCCCCATAGATATTCCAGATATTTTATAATGTAAACTGTATTCTTTCCCTAATAAAAGGGCTAAAAGGGAGTGGTCCCAGAAGGCCTGGTGATGATGTTCTACCTTGATTAATTTTTCACCAAAGTAAGAAGCAGCAATGGCGAGAGGATTTATTGAGGGAAGATGGGGAAATGTGCAGGACCTCATTTGGGCTAGAACTGACTGGATGCAGACTTGGAAGGATTCTACTGGTCCAATAAAGAGATTAGAATAATTTTCCTCTGAGAAAGCCAGATGGCCTGGGAGGTGGATATGGAGCTTCAGGACACTTTTTAAAACCCAACCCAGGCCAGCAGTGACTGGAATGTAAACCTGATAGATGTGACTTCTGCAAGTCTCCCTACTTTCCTTCATATGTGGAGTGAATGGATGCTCTCAGGTCTGTTTTATAGTCTTGAGTTCTTCATGCTGGTCTTTACACTCTGTTTGGTAATGGGGCCTCAGATTTTGTGTTGATGCCATGATTAGAGGTGAGATGCTTCTCCCTGGCAGTCTATCTGTAGTTCAAACTGTGGCTTTGCACCACTTTACCAAAACTTCACATGTATGTGCAGGTTGCTTCTCAAAGGTGCCAGAGTGTCAATGGAGCTCCATGAAAAACCAAAACCTATGGCTCAAAATGAGATCCTCCAAAAAAGCAGAGTTTGGGGTGCCTATGAGATGAAAGAGAGGTAGCCTACAAGCAGGAAACTATGTTATGAAGAGGGGAATCATGAAATATCTAAAATGAAGTCATGGGGAATCCATGGCTGAAAAAAAGAAAAGAAAAAGAATCAGATATGTACTGCAAAGAGATGCGAGAAATCCTGACATTTTGTGGAGGCAAAAATAGGTATTTTAGGACAACAAATATGAATGAAGCTAATGAGATCAGAGTTTATTGAAATAATGTCTTTCTTACATGTCAAGTGTCACCTAACCTCATTGCCTCCATTGGCATTGTTTGCTTTTGCACAGCTCTGCTAAAGGATGTGATCAATCACTCTGGAATACATCTGATCTCATAGCAATGAGAGGTGAAGCTTTTGAACCACTTCTGAATTAGATGCTCCAGGCAAGGCCTGGTTTGCTGAATGCCCCAAGAAGGCTGTAGAGGAATGTTTAACTTAGAAATTACGGTATATATTTACTTTTGGCTGGGTGTAACTGTTTGACATTTTTATTACCGTTCTGGATAAGTTAACTTTTTTCTTGTTATCTTCCTAGGTGTCAGGAATTCTAAAAAGAACTTTTCCTGGATTTCTGTTCCTCTGGGCAACCATCTCAGGCTGCAAGCTGTCTCTGATGTGGTGGCTGTGATTATGAAATGGAGAATTTGGGAGGTACTATGCAAATGATATGGACTAATGTGATGTTTAGTTTAGGTTTCTTTGATCAGTCTGGGTTTCCTCCTCTGTTATTTGGAGAGAGATATTTTTTTCTGCACTAAAATGACCAAGATTCCTTTTTGTAAATGTGAAAAGCTAAATAAGCAGTGAGGAATTTTTTCTTTGGAAAGTTGTAAGGAGTATCCTATCTATACAAATGTCAAGTGCTTATAGGTCAGTCCAGCAAGGCTTGCCTCAGCTGACTAGAGAAATCTTGTTAAAATGAAATTCAATTATTTAAGGAGCTTAAATGATTATCAGAGATCATACAGCTTTTGTTAAGAACCAAATTAATAAAAAGAAATGTCAGTCTTTCAAAGCCTCGTTAAAGGCTTTATAGGAATGAAATGCTAGCCGTGTTGACCCTTCTACCATTAGCTCTGAAAAGTTTTCAAAATAGATAGATATCTATATCTATCAAGATAGATGTTATTTTGGTTTGGTTTTATATTGCATGAATCACTTGGTAAGCTAAATGTACAAGGAAACGATCAAGCAGTTAGGTCCAAAATTCTGATTTGTAATCAACAATAATTTACAAAACCTAATGTGACTAGAAATGTTTTTATAACATTCTACCCCTGCCTTTCTTCTCCCTAAAAAAATGAAAATAAAAACTTCCACAAAAGAACCCCATGTAGTCATCTGCACTGTGGGAAACCCAAAGAGAGCAAGTGAAAAGCAAAATTGTCCAATCTAGCTTCCTTTTCTGAGCTGAGTAAAATACAAAAAATAAATTAACAGCAGAAAGAGTGGAAAGATTTTAAAAAACCTTTCTATTTTAATAAGCAGTGTCCCTATAAGAGGAAGTTGCAACTGAATAGGAGCAGGATTGGGTCATTTAACACAACAGGAGATTTGCCATTGAATTCAATAGGATCAAGATCAGACCCAAAGTGCTCTACATTAAGTCTGTTTATGCACTTATATGGCTCTCATCATTGTACTATATGAGCATGTGATGACCTAGACACAAAACTGACCTTTCTTTGCTCACTGAGTTAGAGGATATTTGGCCCAACCACAGATCACATCCATCCTCATCAGCCTAATGAGGGAATATACATACGCAATGAAACAAAGGGAAGCAACTCTCATGGGAGTCAACATTGTTAAAACAGCTCTTAAGTGTTTTCAGCACATCTGTTTATGGTTCAGCCTCTGTTTCAGTATTCACAAAAATGTTGCTAAAAATTCCTAATAAGGGAAGCCTCAGGTCAGAGGAAGGAGTAGAGACCAATTGTCATGGTTTGTACCACTTTATGTAAAAATTCACAGTCATTAGTTTCATGATTTACACTTAATTGCAAGAGATGAAAACAACTTCCAAACATGGCTTAAAACATACTGGAAAATGTCCTCAGAGATGCCCCAGTTTATGATACCATGTTATTGAGCGGAAGGATGCAAAGCCAAGTGGGACTCTCATATAACTGCATCCTTTTGACTTTTCCGCTTCTGGTCTCAGTGACAAAGCAAAAGTCAGTAGAAATGCAATGTCACCCCCAAACACTGCCAAAAGCACCAAGTGGGTTTTACTGAAATTCAGCATATTTGCTGTCAGGCTGGGTCATGGGCCTCTAGCGGTCATTGCTCTTTTGTGCTATGTCTGCAATGCTGTTTATGAAGGATCTGGAGTGATTTATGGGTTTTGCTTCGGAAACAAGACCCTTTGGTTGCCTGTAAGCTTACAGGACAATTATTAATGTGCTGAAGCATGAATAGTGAGCCCTGACCATAAGTTTTCCAAAAATAACATGGTAAGAGATGGGGGAGTTTGGCCACATTGTTTCACTTTCATCTTTAACTTATGATGAGTTAAACTAAGGTGGGAGATACTGCCCCAATGTGCACGTGCATGCACAGATGGGCGAGCAGGCAAGGTGGTTTTCTTGGAATTCCAATGGGATTTTAATAAACAAAAGTGTCGAACAGATGGGAAGTTACTTTGTTCTTTGACACTGTTTTCAGTTTCTAAAGTGCTAGTGTTCAGTGAAGTACACCAACAGGTAAGGTTTTACAGGCAAAAACAGAAGCAGCTTATGGTACCCTGGAGAAGTACAAATAAAATCACACTTCCTGTTGAAGACACACACATACCCTCTCTATTTATACATACTGTCTATATACATGTGTTTGGCTGCTCCACAGCCTTTCCAGTGGAGCTGAATATTTGGCTGAGCACTGCCTTTATAGGGCTTATCCCTGCTTTGTGCACAAATTTCTGCAGCATCTCTGGCAATAAATTTGGAACACTGATCTCCCTGCAGTGGTTGGACCATACCAATACTCTGACATTTGGCTGCCTGTGACTGCCATCCTGGCTGAACTCCCTCCCCGCACCACATCAAGCATGTCTAGCTCATGTGTGGGTTCGCGTTTTCAGCTGGATTAAACACCAAACAACTCAGCTGAGCTCAGAGTCCCTGCCCTTCTGCATGCAGGGGACAGCATTTAGAATTCGCTCATTTCAACAGCCATGTTTCTTCTGCTGTCAACTGTGCTGTTCAGAGTGTTACAGATGGTCTTGCAGCCCCCATTGCTCGAGGTTTCGCTGCCAGCAGCAATATGTCCATTGTGCTCTGTTGGGAGCTTGAAGGTGAAGAGGCTGTAGGAGTCCTTTTGCCTGCTGCCTTCCTGTAGGGGGCTCAGGAAGGAGGTGGAGCTCTTCCACTCCTGGAAAGTGTACATTTCTGTGTGTGGATGAGTGACTTTGCTCAGGTAGCCTGGGCTAGGGGTGGCTGAGGATAACGTCCTCTGACTGCCACTTAGGAAGCTCCTGCTGTCTTCCAGTGAGTCCTTGCGGGAGTGTTCAAAGGAGCCTTGGTTCCAGTTTCTGTAGTTGTAGGCCCACCACCCCAGCCGCTTCCGCCGATGGCACTGGCACTTCAGGATCCGTATAAAAGCCCTCTTGAACTCCTTGCTTGAGCAGGGGTAGATGATTGGATTCAAGCAGCTGTTGAAGTAGCCAAGCCAAAAAATTATCTTGAAGACGGTTTCAGGTGGCTTCAAAGCAGAAAACATAGATCCTATCAGGGAAAAACAAGCAGAGAAAGTATCTGAGATAACTGGTCCTGACTGCCTTTAATAAAGAGAATAAGGTGAACCCATGATGTTGATAGATGTTCTTGTTAGGATGCCCTTGCCAATTCAGTTAAAGTCCTCCAGTAAAATTAAGACCAGACTTTGACATTCTTGATATTTCCAAGGTACAAAACTCACCCCAAAAACCTTTTTGGATAAAGAAGCCTGATTTTCTTTTTTTATCATGCAACTACAAAAAGGTGCACAAGCTCAATTTAAATCCTCCCAAATTTCTGTATTATTATTATTTATTTATTTGTATTGCTGCAGCAGCTAGGGGATCAGGGCCCCATTGTTCTTGGCACTATAAAAAACACAAAGATAGAGTTCCTGTTCCAGAGAGCCCTTTGTAGGTCACCTTCAATAGGGAAAAGACCTGTTTATCTTCACAAGCTCCTTTCTTGCCTTTCATCCTGGGGTGTGTCTGTGCTCAGACATAATTTGCCATTTCCACAAAATTGCTCGGGCAACCCTAGGATCGGGAACTTGTTTTCTCTTGTCTTATCTAAGTCACCAATAGGAAATACTATTCAAAAGATACAAAATCTATTTAAGTCTGAAATCAGCTAATGTCACACAAGCCTGCTTAGAGCAGGGCTTCTCAACATTTTTATAGCACAAGCAGAGGGATTTTCTCATGAACCCTTCCCCTCCCATTCACTAGCACATTATTTCCCAGAGGCAACTATTGCAGTTGCTTACCCAGAAAACTAATATTAGCAAAGCATTTAATGCATTAATTCAATAAAATGAAATTTAGCAAAATGGAACAGTCTGAAAGAATGCCTGAAGGTTCTGAGTTAAAATTATGGGCATCTTGCACACATTTATCTTTCTAGCCAAAGCAAGCTGAGCAGGTGGATTCAATGTGAGAGTTTAATTTCAGGTATTGGGACTAGATTCTAGGCCTTTTAAAAATGGAGAGATGCATTTAAACCCACGTGTCAAGGCTCTGAGAACAGAATCCTTGTGTTTTGGAGCAGTTTCAGATTATCTGAGCCATGAAAGCCGCTGAGTCAGCAACAGCTATCATACTGCCTTACTGGGGAGGAAGGGATGTGACTATAGTCCTATTTGCCCATCTGTCACAGCAATGCAGAGGCTGTGTTCTAGGCATCAAAGCTATGCAAAACGCTGTTTAATGGACACAGCTATGTCCTATTTAGTATGGAAACAGCTGTGTCATGCAGATAAACATAGCTGCTGCCTTTCCAGTCAGAATGGTGGGCTTCATAGTAACCACAAGGGGCTGAGCAAGCTTAACTCCGATGGAAGCCAGGGAGAGATAAGGACATGCAACAGCTCATACCTCAGCTTGCCTTCCTTGCATGCCAACCAGCATGGTTGGACTGATGCAGAAGGGGAAGTAATGTGCAATTAATACTGACAAACTGGAGATTAATTCCTGCTTCTGCCCAAAGCAAGGGGGAACCAGGGAAGGAACTGTGACTCCTAGAGTCACCATTCTTTCCATGGACTGCTTATTGGGCACTGCAGCTACATGTTAGCTCTTTCTATGGCTTAGAAGTCAAGTGTTAACCTAGTTCTGAGGGTTTAAGTGGAATTTAAAAGGTACATAGTGCTTTGTTCATGCCTTCTGCAGGGGTCTGCATTTCAGTGCACAAACCAATCTCTAATCATTCTGCTGCCCCTAATAGTCTGGAGGCATTTCTCTCCCATTGATACAGCTCCCAAAGCTCAGCCCTGATTTTGTACTGCAGGAAGTGAGGAGTGCAGCACAGAGTCTAACACTGGAGAAGGTGTGAAAAGTACCCAGTAGATTTCTGACAGATAAACCAAAATAATGCAAGCATGTCAATTGTGTCTGCTTAGCATTAAGTACCTCTTAAGGAAAGTCAACAAACATTCATGTAGTTCTAGGGAATAAACCATGAAAAGGATGTGAAATCCTGCAACTTGATCCAAGTTTATAACTCGAGCCAACATGGGCAAGATACACCAAGTCCTCCCATACACTCAGTCGCAAACTCTTTCAGGATTCATTTTCTAAACAATAATTAAAAATATTTCCCTTTGGATTTGAAGAAAAATATCTTATGATTGTACTGCACAAATATGAAACAACTAGTCGGGGGGTCATCCTTTAAAGTGTCAGCATAAAGTATAGATGGGTTCAAGATAGTAAGGACCAAAATGACCAATGAACTACTAAAAAGCACACGTTGTGCAGCTACTAAATAAACATTAGCTTTTTGCCCCCAAGAGACTGGAATATATATATATATTTAATATTGGAAGCATTTAGAATCTAGAAGACATTCCTCCACCAGATTTTAATGTTTTGGGGCAGGACAAAATCTGGACATAATCCATTTGATAGTGTCTTTTTCTGTAAATAAAAAAGTAATAGTTAAAGAAGAAGGAAAAGTTGCTGGAAAGACTTTGCCTATGGATAAGTAAAGCAACAGATGTTCCACAGAAGAAATGAGTGGCTATACATATGAGGAAAGATAAGTGGGATGTGTCTGCATATAAACAGAATACAACACAACACAGTGACACACAAAGATCAAAGTCTAACACAAAGCACTGGAAAAGATTAAAAAATCAAGTCCTGAAAAAAATGGGTAATATTGTAAGAGCTAGTGGAAATGTGTATAGTACACAGTTAAGAAAAGAAGATAACAGACATGTCTCTCACACACTTTCAGGATAATCAAGTTTTCAGGTATTTGCTGATGACATCTCCAGTCAGTCAATTTCAGAGTTCTCATATGTAAAAGAACAACTTCATAAAGGTGCAGAGAATTACTTCATAACATCTGAGGCTGAGGGAGGTAGCATGTGTTCAGTTCTGATTCTTTAAATGTCACTGAGCCTTGACTGATAATTTAAAAAGCCTACAAAGCAATACAGTACTGCAGTCCATCAATAATCGAGTGCTTGGCATCAAAGATCTGAGGACATATCAGCGTGGAAAGCGGGATTCTGGACTTAAAAATGATCTACATCTAGCAACATTTAAAGGAGAGTTTGGCATATTTCTCTATTGCTTTCTGAGTAGTATGGGAACAAGATTAAAGATAGGTATTTAAAACATTGGTGACTAAAGGATTATGTTTCCAGATTTCTTTCTTTCTTTCCTGCAGCTGTTGCAAACATGAATGAAAACAACAGTGACTATGACACTTACACCTATGGAGATAGCACACAAAGCCTAGAATTCATTACGTGCACTATAGTGTCCAAGATTATGCTTTTTGAACAAAGGGATACTAATTTGACAAGTGAACATCCTTGAGCTATTATAGAACTATAGGCTAATAGCTCTTTTCTAGTCAGTAATATTAAAAGAATGATTTCTTATCTCAACAACTAAGCCTTATCAACATATAAAAACAGCTCTGGAGGCTAGAGAATTTCACTTAATGTGTAGTGCAGGATTACTGCATAGTTTTAAAAAGGTGTTATATACTAGGATAATTATGTTGAAGGTGAACTGGCAAACAGAGAAGTTATACTGACAGAAAATGAACAAGTTCCTGAATAGAAACATAACTATTTCCCTTTTACACAGCACTTTGCATCTGTAGGTCAATTCAAAGTACATTACAAAGGAAAGTCAGCAGCAGCATCCACGTTTTACCACTGGGGAAACTGAATCACGGGGAGGCCAACTGACTTGCTGAGCCAAGAATAGAACCCTGCTCAGGACAATCTATTGCCCTGGGCCAGTGGTTCTTAACCTATTTACCATTACCGGCTGCGTATGCAGGTCTATATGTGTTATGTGGGCTGCATCCACACAATGTATATATTACCTGTATGGCCCTGCGGATGTCACATTGGCTGTAGCCGAGTGCTGATTGGTCCACAAGTGGCCACAGGTTGAGAACCACTGCCTTAGGCAAACATGCTGCAGTCTGACACTCAGGCATTGGCCAGGGTAGCCCCCAGCCCATAGGGGGGCCAGGCTGGGCACTGGCGGTGAGGGACTGGGCCAAGGGAGCCAGGTGCAGGGCCAGGCCAGGGATGCGGGGCTCAGGTGTGGTCATGTGGAAACCCCCACTGTGTCCAGTGAGAAGAAGCCTGGTGCTGTCCCTGTGTGCAGGGGACCATAGCCTGGAAGCCTGGCTGCAGCTGCTTCCTGCTTCCAGGAGCCTGGCCGGCCCAGCCAATCTTATCTGTCACAGCTGCTGCTTAGGCATCTGAGTAGGCAAAGAGCAACCTGGCACTTTATGTTCCCTTCAAGGCTTTCACAAGTGTCTCAGATTTCATATCCTCTCCCCTTCTGCCTGTGGGATCCCCAAAGACATCAATAGGAATTTCCCACAAAGATAGGAGGCCCTTTGTTATTAGGAATTTGAGTTTGATAGGTCTGTATAGACCACCTCATTCTAAGCGTGCAGACCTGGGCACAATTTGGCCACTGTTGCATACAGCTCCTTTGCCATTTATGCTACAACAAAGATAGGAAAAAATATTTTGATTAGCTTGTATATTTTTAACATCTCCTCTTTCCCTTCCCTTTCTTGGTACTAACAATGACGCCTTTTATTTAATTGTGCACGTATGCCTTACCTTGTAATTAACCTGCCAGGAGCAAACAACTGTGGGCTATTTTGGTACCTGGATAAAATAATAAAACTAATCCTACCAGGCAGAGTCTCCAAACATCAAACTAATATTTCCTCCTCTAATCTCTAGCTATTTTCCCATCACAGTCTGATAAACAGATTAAATATTTCCCAGTCCTGATTTAGATTGCCTTTCAAAATAGCAGAAAAATGTCGCCTATAATTATCTCGTCAGTGATTTATTCCTGATGGGGAAGCCAGAATAACTCCCCCATTCTAAACTATCTGTTTCCTGGCACTTCATGTTCAATAATTTCCCAGCCAGGGAATGTGTTTTTTCTTCTTTTTATTTTTATTTATTTGTTATGGTTTGTATTGTGATTCACTAAATATAGCACTGCATGTGATTTACCTCTGTCTATAGCCTTGACACCTTCGCCTTCTAGCAATTTTGCAACTCCTTTTAGTCAGTAAAAATGCAGTGCAGGAAATATATCAGGAACTCAGTCAATTTAGTAGTTTTTGATGGCATTTGAAAAAAAAAATCATCCCTAATTGTTACCAACTATACATGCAAAACTTGACAAAGCTATTCAGTTTGGAACTAGACTGAGCAAAAATGAATAACGTAATTAGGAACTTAAAAAGTATTTTGTCTCGTGAAAGCTAATTTCAATTAGAATGTCATTAGTGTTTAAAGCAGATTTTAATGAACTGTTTAGTACAGTCAAACTATGTAAGTCACCTTCAGTAAAATCAGTGAAGGTTGTAGGAAACAATTTATGGGATTAGCCTGCCATTGCACATTTTGAAGCATATCAGAGGAGCACATCACTTGGTTATTGAAATGAACCTATTACTAGCTTCGGGTTGAGTTTCCCATCAAGGGCTTGATCCTGGAAAACACTGAGCTCTAATAACTTTTTTGTTATGTTCTACCATTTCTATAGCAACGAGGGCTCAGCTCCTGATAATGGCCCAGTCCTGCAGTTTGTACACATCATAGCTCCCATTAACATCTGGGATTTTGTCTGGGTAAGGACTGCAGGATTGGACTCAGGACTGTGCAATACAAAACATGTCTTTCTCTTTTTTGCTCTTCTTTTTCTTACCTGATCATGTTCTTCCTTCTTTTTTCCCCCCAGATGGAAAAACAAAGCACAGAAAGTAATTCAGTGCACACAGCAGAATACCCAGCCTTTCCCTATGGCACTGCTAAGAAATAGCTAGTGATGGACTAGAGCTGAAACCAGGGGTGCAAATACCCTCCAACACTGGGAAAGTTTGGATGCAGATAAGAACTTTGTGGTCAGTTCCATCTGTATAATAAGCCAAACTAACCCTCCAAATCTGAGAATTCTGAAACAATCAGGCTCAAGTCCTACTCTACAGATCTAACCCATAGAGCATTGATTCAATGGGAGTCTCTGAATGAGCTTTTAACTTCTGTGGGCTTTGAAAAATGGCAGGGTAAACTAAAGGAAGATCTGCTGGATTTGCCAAATCCTGACACACTTACATAACCAAACTCCACACTGAGAACAGTTCAGATGTAGCCTGCTACAGAGGGGACACATACACCGTAATCTCTCATGTTCTTTGTTGTTTTCCTTTACTCTAAAGTAAGAGCAATTAACATTAAAAATACTCCATGTGTGGAAAAATAACACAGACCAGCTTTAAAAACACTGCTGTTCAGGCTCATCAGCAATCTGGCCTGTTAAAAGAAAAGCCAGGTATATAACAATAACCACCATTGCCATACTCTGTGTCACCCATTAAAAGCTAGATCTGAGTATTTCCAGAGTATGGATAATCACAACTAGAAAAACAAAATTCTTTGTGGATCCACTGACATCTTAACTAGCAGACTCCTAGGAGAGGCATATCTTCTCCAAGCTCTAGATCTATTCTCAGCAGCCTAATATGGCATAAATATTTGCTCAATAGTTTCCTGCTACCTCAGTCCACCAGCAACTAAATTAGTGTGTGACAGAAAGATGGCAAATTTAAAACTCTTCACAAAGGATAAGTGTGAGTCTTTTGCTAATGGGTACAATACATCTGAGAGGGTCCTGTTCTCATTTTTGTAGGAAAGAACTGAGCATAAATAGCCAATCCAAACCAAACAACCCTCAAACAGAGATTTTAGCTTGACAAAGAGGACAACCCAGAGATTCCATGAAGCTCAAGAGGTCTTTGCTATAGCTATGGATTTTATATGGTTAAAGTGCTTAGATGCTACAGTGATGGGCAGGAATTTGAATCCGTAAGATAAGATAGAAGATAGGACATTTCTGCTAAGGAAATACTTTCAAGTTGGCTTTGATATGTTTGTGCCAAGCAGCTGCTTATGCCATTTCCATTCAAGCAACAGGAAATAAATTGTGAACACCATATAAATCAAAACCATCCATCACTTACGACATCATGGACCTCTATTGTGTGGCTACATTTCCTTTAATCTCTCCTTTGTGCAGAGAATATATTTTACTTCTGCTGTAATGAGTTTGAAAGCCAGGCAGCCAATGGGCACATATTAATTGATTTACACCTTGGTGTAATGTAAGGTTGACAATGTTCATGTGTGGGTGTTCTCCGAATATACATTTGCAGGGAGTGCTTATATATTTCTCATTTGTGCCCAACCAGTGGGAAACTGCACAGCATTTTTATTCCAAATGGCTGGCATTCTCCTCGTTTCCCTTCTTTTTTCTCTTTACCTTCCTCTGGTGTTTTTTATTCTTCTTTCTCCATTTTCTCCTTTCTGTCAGCTTTATTCTTTTTCCTTTCTTCTTCTCTTCATTTTTGTCATTTATTCCTTCCCTCCTCTTCCGCCCTCCTATCTAGTTTTTTTCTCCATCTTCTCTTTTCTAATCACCCTTTTCTCTTCACGGTTTATGATTCTTTTAGCCCAGCATGCATTTTTAATTACATGTTGAAGTGGTATTAAACACATAGATTTATTACTCATTAGTACAGTAGAAAAACCTGCTTTCTCCACCCAGATGAAGTCTTGGAAATGACTCTTTTTTCTATTTTGGCAGATGTATGATCAAACAGTAACTAAGTTTTGATGGATGAGTTGTAGATTTTCAGGTCCTCATCTAGCTATTACTGATAAAAGGGACCATGTTAAAAAAAACTCTTATAAATTGGGTTTCATATACACAGGGGCCCACTTAGAGGAAAGTCTGTCTGTTGTCATTTATTGGAATAAATGGGAATCATTTGTTCATACTGGAAAGCTTGGCACTTTAGTCCCATGGGACAGGGACCTCAGGGTTTTTGCCTTGTGATGCTCCCATCTTTAGCTCTGCAGAGTGGAAGGGGGAGGGCTTGGGCCTTTAGCCCCACAAGGCGGGGGGGGGAGGGGGGGCTCAGGGCTTCTCCCCCTGGGGTGCCGAGGTGTGGGGCTTTAGCTCCTGGGTGCTGGGACTTCCTGCAAGATGTGGGGGCTTGGGGCTCATGGACCCCCTAAAACAACTTGCAGGCTCCCAGGTAGGCCACAGACCTCCAGTTGAGAACCGCTGCTATAGACAACGTTACCTTCTTGTGTGAATGTCATACAGTAGGACTAGTTGTGGGGTTAGTTACTACTTATTCTGAGCACAGGTGGTAGAATTTGATCCTAAGTTATTAAATATCCAGTGGTGTTGTAGGACAGGTGTAGGAAATATAATCACTAGGTTGCAGAGAGACTGAGAATGGAGCTGAGCAGAGGAGGGAAATTCCATTTCATGAAGGATTTTGAAAGTTAGCTGCATTCCAAATTGGAAAGACACCTGTACATTCTGAAATTCTCCATGGAAGAAAATAAAAAAGTTATCATTTCAGATCAATCAACATATAAGAGATAATACAAAATTTAAAAGAATTGAACCAAAAAGTAGTTTTAAAACAAAAAATTGAATTTTCCCCCCCCGATACTGTCATGTGTTCCTGAAGAGAGACTTGTCCAGTGTCACATAATGAGTAACTCTCAAAGCCCAGACTACAACCCTACTCACCTCTTTTCCAGTCCTCTGCTCTTTTTACTATCTCATGCTGCTTCCCTTAATAAGGACCAACTAAAAGCCAAATTTTTATTACTGGAGTTAGTGATGGCATTAAGCTAGCAGTGAGAAAAACTTGGCTTTTATGTGGTTGAAAGTCATAGCTTCCTATCTGTAAAAGGAAATGTTAAGCTAAGTAGAAATAAAAGGTTAAACCACCACTGCATTTGCCTAAGGGTAAAGGGCAGACACTACATGTGTGTGGTAATTAGGTTCTTACTGGATAAGTAAGAAGCATGGAAACCAGCTATTACTAGAATGGTTGTGAGGACTGAATTTACTGAATGCAGGAAGACACTCTGAACTTTGTTATTTTGCTGTAGCCCTTGTTACACTGTACTTGGCCAAATCAGCATGCCAAAGTTTTAATGTTAATTGGGTTCTGAAGCTCCTGATATTTTTTTGCTTCCAACATTCAATATTTGTTTACATCCCCTAAACTTATTAAAACAGAAAAAAAAAAACCAAAAACCCAACCCTAGTTTTCAAACAGTTGGTAATTGATGTCACGGAGAGAGGCTCTGTTATCTGTCTCAGTGGTTATGAATGATACATACTCATGCTTCCATCCTGTTACAATTTGGAAATGCAACCTGTACAAACCAATAAACATTGTCAGCATCATTAAATGGCTAATAGCATTTACACACATAGAGCCTGATCTGTATTCCTGGCGCACGCAAACTCCCCAGGGAATTCAGTGGGAGTACAGGGTGTGCAGGGAATGCAGAATCAGACTCTGAAAGGGCACATCTCTGTACCAACACCTTGGTAAATAGGACAAAAAGCTCTGGCAAGGGTACTCCCTGCCTCTGGCAGCCTGGAGTAGCTTTGCTTTTTGTTCTCTTAGCCTAATTAAAATCTACACATTCAGATGCCTTCTCTTATCGTCCACCTCATCTATCTGTGATTAATGGTGTGTCAAATTCCAAGTGAACAACTCACCATTGCAAACGTAGTATGATTTCATTCTGCTCTATTCAAATCTGAGATCCGGTTTAAGGCTCAGGCTCTAAGGACTTGTCTACTGGCCAAAATAGGACCCATACTTCTAGCGAAGTTTCACTGAAGGATGCAGTAGTGAAAGCTGTAGTGTAGGCAGGACTCAGGCCTTTTTCCCAGTGTGTTGTCTGACACTGCTCAGAGCAGAGCCCTGTTTTCACTTTTCAGTAGTGGCTGACATGGTCCTTATATGTCCTATGTGCTGCAGGCAGGTAGGCTGGAGTAGATAAGGTTCTGCTCCCTCCCATCTATATCATTAAGGGTTAGTCCCCTGCCACTCACCCACTCAGTCCTGGCGTGTAATAGAGGCACCGGGAATGACCAGTGAGAACCCTCCTAACATGACAGAGAGGCACTGGCTGGCACATTCCATGATGCCATCTAGGGTATGGGGCCATCTCTCAGGCCCTACTTGCAATCCATTACCCTTGCGTGGCCAACACTCCTTTGTAGATCTTTAAAGGAAAGATGCTGTCAAACTACAAAGCATTATTGTTATAATACAAGGCTTGAAATCCAAATTTAAGAATGTGATGGTACAATAGCCCATTTGAAAATAACTGCTCAGAATGATTTGGCAACAGGGAGAACAATGGGAGCTCTCTCTTCTGGGGCGAAAGCAAGGAAGCAAGAAAGAAGCCAATATCTTAAATAAAATACTACTTGGAATTCTTTGTGCCCCTTCTGTAATATTGTAACTATCAGCAGAAACACAGGACATTTTTTGGATAGCAGAAATTCTTTCAAGTTCATTTTCCCTTTTATTTACATGCTGTCAAAACAGTCTTTAAAAATGCATATAGGCAAATTCAAGCAAAAATTTAAACACAAATAAAAATCTGTCAGCCAGATCCTCAGCTGGTGCCTCCACTGAAACCAATGGAGCTATGACAGTTTACGCCAGCTGGGAATCTGGGCCTTTATGTTTATGTTCCTCTCCCATTATCAAGACTTTCATTTATGGTATTTTTATATTTTAATATAATGTTTTTAGGGCCCAACCTTGCTCCCGTTGAAGCCATTGCGTGTTAAATGGGGACAGGAGTCTGATCGTATTTTTTTTGGCCAGAACAAAACAGTTTTGCAGCTGGCTAAGTGGATAGGATATGGCCAGGACTTGTACTTGTTTTGCAAAGGATTAGTTGATTAAAGAAAAGCTAAACTAAGTCTGCTGACATTTCATTTATTATATTTATTCATTTTCAAGTACTGGGCTTGCTTTATAAACTGTTTTAAACTTCTTACTCTTGGTTTATGGCCTAAATATACATTCTTGGATACCTTGGTAAAGGATAACCCTCTAGTGGGGAAACCTAATAGCAGAGCTATAGAAAGGCTATCTTGGCTTCCATTCTAAACTCTGATTTTCTCACCTTGATGATCATGGCTCTTCAATTAAGCATCACAAGTACAATTTAGTGCACAGATTTTTAGGGCTCAGTCCAAAAACCATTGAAATAACTGAAAATATTCTTGTAGTTTCAGTAGGCTTCAGATCAGGTCCTTTGTTTAGATGCTGTTGAACCATGTACCTAGGGTAACCAGATGTCCCAATTTTATATGGACTGTCCCAGTATTAGGGGCTTTCTCTTACATAAGACCCTATTGCTCCCCACCTCACATCCCAATGTTTCAGACTTGCTGTCTGGTCACCCTACTTGTACCCTGTGCCCCTGATCTTCATTTAATAGATTTGTCCATTTTTGCATTAAAAAGCACTTAGCCCATAAAGCTAACTATCGCCCGAATCCTGTAGGCACTTGTGCATGTGTATAACTTTACTCACATGAATAGTCCCACTGAAGGCAATGGGATGTGAGTAAAGTTATACATATTCACAGTGTCTGCAGGATCAGGACATATGTCAATTGCTCTGCTGGATGTTGATAGCAATGTTCCCCACTCAAAAAATCAGTTCCTTCCTCCATTTAATTTTAATAGCTGTGAGAATTTTCTATAGCTGCCCAGTGGTTCAATCCCCATATTTCTTCTTTGACTCTTCTGGTTCAATAAAGTATGAGATATCCTAACAACAGAGAAATATATTGCCCTAGAAAATAAGAAGCTATCCATATTACTTCACTTCTTGAGATTTGTTATTATTTTTGCTGAGACCAGTTAGCGTCACCGGAAATCAGTCTCTCTTGTCCTGTGATGTCTGCTTAGAATTTGTAGTGGGTGATTATGAAGTTTGTATATAGGTGACTAGTTATTGTCAACACTTTTCTTTGTATTCAAGCTGTTTTTGTATTTTACTTGCATATTTACTTCTCCGTGATGCTGTCTTTTAATATTTGCTACCTAAACCTCCAAATATAAGTTAGTTAATAAAAATCCAATCCCCTGATGTTCATACAATTTCAGGTGCTTTGACAAACAGCTTTGCTTTGAAAAGTAAAACACGGCAAGCAACGTAACTAATTGCTTTGGGTATTTTGGATGAAATTCACCCCTGTGCAGAAGGGTCTGAATAGGACTTAAGTGGGCCTTGTGTGGCAATGAATCATTTTGAGAAGGGCAAGTACTCCATATGTGACAAGTTGTGCTGGGCCTCTGCAATAACTGTCTAGCCTGATCTTTGGTCTCATGTGCATTGGTCAGAGAATAGAAAGAACTGTTTCTTCCTGCATGTTGTACTATTGAACTTTGTGCCAAAGATCTGGATGAAACTGAGCATATGATTAAATTGCTATATATACTTTTTGAAAGTGCTGAAATGCTATAATACACTAAATGGCAACTCGAGGGCACCAGTCAAACAACTGGATTAAAGATGGTTATAGGAAGAAACAGGCCTAAAGTCTTTAGGCACCAATACACACAAAGCCAAGACTAGACCTAAAATCTTTGATAATATGTGATTTCCATGGAAAGATATGGGGCCCAATCCTCAATTCCTGGTGCACCCAGAATGCAGAATCAGGCTCCAAAGAACACAAACCTACATTGTAACATTGGTTGCCTGAAGGACCCCTAACATTATTACTTATTTTATTGTGAGATTTAAAAAGCCTACTAAAAAAGAATTTTAAAAAAGTAATATGTCTTGGTGTTTTCTTTTACAAATTCTGGTCTCTTATGCTGCTGCCACTGATGTCGATGGAAATTTTGCATCTGATTTCCGTGGTTGCAGGATCGGAGTTTATTTAGGCCTGCAACGGGTAGACCCTTTTACTTTTGTGGCACCCCAGTGAAGTCAAGTTGCAGGACTGATGTCTTACATGTTAATACATTTTGGGTGCAGGTGGTGGTTCTTTTCCTGGCATTATATGTTATGTGTTGTATAAGCTTTAAGGCTGGGCTTTTCAAAGGAGCCTGCAGGTGTTGGGTGCCAAACTCCAATTGGTCAAATTGCAAGTTAGACACCTAATTCATTTGCACTCCTTTGGAAAGCTCTGCCTAATAATTCACCGGATAGAAATAACACTGAGTTGCAACTTCTAGCCCTGCTGTACCATATATAGCCTTTTCATCTTGGATGCATTTCTTTTAATACATGTAATGGCTCAAAATTGGTTCCACCTTATTTAAAAGAGAGAGTCTTAATAAAATAGATCACACTTGGTTTCAGACTTCTTTTCACACTGCTCTAGCTAAAAAGTGTCTGTTTTTATATGATGTTTTTTAGCAGTGAGTGTTTAATGTGGTCCTGGTGCCTTTGAATATTTTTGGGTGAAAAAAAAATGTTTATTTTGAACTAACCAAGATATTTACATTTTGAAATTATGTTGCTGAATTGGTAGAGCTACCAATTGCCTTGACAGTATATATGCCTTCATTTTATTCATTATACTGCACCACGCATAACTGGGAATAGCAGGATAGCTGGCTATATAAACTGAATATTTATAAATATGCACAACAGGGATATAACGTAGGCCTTATTTCCATGAAAGAACAGGTACCTCATGGGAAAAAATACTTTGCACATTATTCTGTTTGGAAACAATTCTGCTGCATCACCATGTGTTTAGTGCTGGAAGCAGCATGGTCCAGTGGTTAGATCTGGGTGCGGCTGTAAAGCAATCAAGGTTCCGTTCCTGATAGTAACTGGTTATATGATGTGTAACAAATGACAACCCCTGTGCCTTAATTTCCCTGTTTGTGCAAGTAGAAGCACAGTACTTTTCCACCCTGCTAAAGAGCTTTGAGATCTTTGGTTGAAAAGCACTATGGAAAAGCGAAATCTTATTTCTCTTCCCTTGTTCTTTATGACAAGGCGCACACTTATTAAAACAAAATCTTTTTTCTCAAGAATTCTTATAATCCTGCTGCGTATTCCTGCTTTCTACCCCCCAGTGCCATAATCCTTTGTTTGGGACAGCACAACAGGTAGCTGTGGAAATTTTTTCAGTGTCACAACCAAAGGATTAGAACTTTAACTGGGGAACAAGCAGCAGGAGTTGAGGAACTTTTTGAGAAGATAAGAGCTTATTTACATACAAGTGGAATCATTTGCCAAGGCAATATTTTTCAGTGTCCCAGGCTTCAGGCATAACTTTACAACTGTAAAGTGTTTCAAGATGCGCAGGATCAGATTCTGATCACTCATATGCTACTGCAAATCCAGAATGGCTGTGTTATACATTCATATATATTGTGGGGTCATGGCATCACAGATTATGCATCAGGAGAGGAAAGCAAGATGATTGCAAAGGAGTGTGTGTGTAGATATGACTAGAAATAATGGGATGGATTTAAGAAAGGGAAAATGTAGGCTGAACTATAAAAACTAGATTAGCCCAACTGTAGAAAATGTACCATAGGTAACAATCCTGTATTGATGGGGATGTGGCCAACATAACAGGCCCTTTCCACCTTTAACTTCTATTCATTTTCAGAGCACTGTAGATGTGCTTTTAGCCATGTGTTTTTATTCAAGTTGAGGAAAGTTACACTATGAAACTGCTAGGTATTAGTCCCCCTCCATTCCAAGTGTCTGATAATGAATAAAATATAACTTCCACTCAATATTGCCATTGCAAAAGATTTGGGTGGATTAGGACAGATGTTTAACATCTGGAGACTTCAAAATGTAACCTGACCACCTATGGAAAATCTTCTGAAAAATAGTGTCACTGCAGTTAACTAACCTTTAAAAAACTCCAAAACAAATTAGATACGAAACAAAGAACATATTAGTATAATATTAAGGTCCTGAATTCAAGTCACCAACCAAGGGAACTTTGAAAAAGATTGCGCACCCAAGTAAGCTTTACAAAGCCTTTTGAAGGGGCTTTTTCTCTTTTTTTCTGATCAAACATTATTGGACTAGTCATGTGTCAAGAAAAGCTTTCTCCTTTCTAATCACCCTACTTTTTGCATCTCCTTCATTCATTGAGCCTGAATATGAATGACCATCCATCAGTATGGAGCAAATATGTATTGTCAAACAGATAGGATTGTGACATCTCTGAATGAATTAAGGAAGAAGAACAGGTTAATTAGGACCTGATAAGCTTCTATTTCTGGAAACTAGCAATAACTGAAAAAGTAATAGAGGAAAAGTACATAGCAGTTAAATAGGCTTGGATAACATTTTTTCTGGGGATCAAGGATTTGAGCTCCTGGAGTAGGCTGACAGAGACATGAGACTGCAGACAGGGAAGACTGTATAGCTCTTTTAATATATTGATGAGTAAGTACACTCTGTAATAGGAATGGATACTGATGGCAAAAAGCATCTCATAACTGACCTAAATAGCAGCACTTTCACTATCCCAGTAACAGGCCTAATCCTGTGAGGCGCCAAGTTCTCTCAACTCCTTATTGTTCAATGGGAGTTGTGGAAGCTTAGCACCTGGCAGGATCAGGCCTTGGAAACCCCAAGAACAGCTGTTTTCAGCTGTACAGCTACTCCTCAGCCCTGCTTCCAACTCTGAATCTCAGTCTCCAAACACATAGCACTCCTCTGTGTTGAGACTTTGATCAGTTACCCCACTTGCAACATCTTGGGCTCATGGTTGAGACAACAGGTGAACTGATGTTTTAAATTTCCTACTCAAGTGTCTTAAGCAATAATTCATTAGCCAGCCCAAGGCAAAATGAAGACATATCAAAATACTGCCTCTTTTGACTCTATCTGTTGCACTCTTGTTACAATGATTTTGGGGTAGGTCCTCAGCTAGTGCAAAATGACTTAAAAGGCTGCACTGATTTATGCCAGTTGAGGATTTGGCCCTTTACATTTAAGTTGATCAGGATACAAAAGTGGTTTTTTTTAAGGTTTCTTCAGCAATCTAAGTACAAAGTGACTGAGTTAAATTACTTTATCAGAAAGTCCTGAACTACTGGATTCTCCTGCATAGCTTTGGTGATTCTTTATATCTAGACTGTAATGCTGTACTTTGTAAATATGCTTTGCACAACACGTCTACCCTGTGTGGATGAAATATGTAATTTCTAATATGTATTTTCCAATTATCTAGTGTGGTGGAACTGTCTCTGCCAGAGCACAATGTTTGACACAAGGGGGGCCGAGTTCAGAAGACCTTAACTCAGAATTTCCCTGCCCTTGTGGGTTTGTCACACGTGTAACTTTATATTTATGCAGGTTTTTATATGATTAATTTTAGACATATTGCGCCAGATCTTGGAATTATCCTAATTTTCACCAGCTGGGAATCTAGCACAAAGATTTTGTAGGCAGTTTAGACTTCAGTGGAAGTCACAGGACTGTAAATGAAACAAATTCTTTAGCTTACCACAGTCACTGGATTAGAAATACCATTTCTTTTTTACAATGATTAAATAAATACGAGACACAGAACCCCGAGACAGCTATTTTTCACCTCCTTTCATAGTTAACCAGTGGGATAATTTGCTTTGCATAACAGCTGATTTTAGACAGAGATTTTAGAGAACAAGTTTTAAGAATTCTCTGCTAACAGGTCGTGAGATAACGTACAGTGATGTTGATTCAAGGTGATGAATAATATTAAGGACAAAAAGGGAGAATGTCAAGAGGATTTCAGGAATGCAGCCCCGTGTAAAGATTATGTAGGATGCTTTGGTAACATTTTAAGTTAAATTACATAGTTCAGAGCATTTAAAAATGAAAGAATTGGTTGCTAAAAGTTCTAGCTGCAGCTTCTTCAAGGGCCTGATCCAAAAACTCTTTGAAATCAATGGGAGACTTTCCCTTCGCTTTGGATCAGACTCCAAAAGCAGAAATTCAGTCAAGTCACAGCATTTGGATCCCGAAAAAGATTTTGAACACCAATAGTTTAGACTTGTTTGGATCTGGAGCTTTGGATCAGGCCATTTCTACTAAAAATATTACAAGCTGACAGCATAACACGTTAAAAAGCTTCATATGACATCTCTATACGCTGTATGCATCTATTTAATGCATGACTTTTGCTATTCAGCATGCTATAAAAGTGCCCATAAAACATTTAAAAATAAAACACCTATAAATGGAACCTTAATATAAAGTGTTAAAAAAAAGTGAAGGTTTTATACATGTGCCATCTGTCTAACTGGTAAGTTAGCTCATTTCTTGCAGGCTGCAGACACTGCAAAGTTTTTGCCTAACTTTCAGCAACAGTGTCAGAGGGAAATTATGATGTAGATCTATCTATCTAATCTACCTATCTGCATTTCTAATGCATCCATATTTATGGTAAATAGACACCATTCAGCTGATTTTTATCTGATATTTCTGTAATAAACAATTGACCCTCATCCCTTGATCCCCAACTTACCTAAAGGCAGAGCTATGAAGAAAGGTAGCCAGCACAAGATAAACATGCCAACTACAATTCCCAAGGTCTTGGCTGCCTTCTTTTCTCGAGAGAATTTAAAAAGTTTGAAGGCTATGGAGTTCCTGGGGTGATGCCCCTTGGCCTTGGTGCTGCTGAAAGTGTCCTCCTGAATGTTCCGGGAGTGAATCCTTAATGTCAGTTCTTTGGAATCACACATTTCTTTCATGACCCCAGCTTCCAGGTTTTTAGTTGTCCTTTTGGCCACTATGTAGACTCTACAGTACATCACCAGGATGACAATCAGAGGAATGTAAAAGGACCCCAAAGAAGAAAACAGGGCATAGAAAGGTTCTTCAGTGATGCTGCACTCTTTATCATCCTTGGGTGCCGGTTCCTTCCAGCCCAGCAGAGGCCCAATGGAGATTACCATGGAGAGGACCCAGACACTGAGGAGGGCAAGAATTGCTCTCCTTCTAGTTACCAAAGTCGGATACTGAAGTGAATAACTCACCCCTATATATCTATCTATAGAAATTGCACACAGGCTTAAGATAGAAGCAGTACAGCACATCACATCAACCGCTGCCCAGATATCACAAAATATCCTCCCTAAAACCCAATAGCCAAGAATTTCTAGTGTAGCAGAAAACGGAAGGACAGTAAAACTCAGCAACAAGTCTGCTATTGCGAGGTTAACTATGAAGTAGTTTGTAGGAATTCTTAAATGCCTATTGCAAGCTACGGAGAGAATTACCAAGATGTTACCTACTATTGCAAAGAGTATGAAAGCACCTAGGACAAGTCCCACAATTATTGCCCTAGTGATATCCAAGGCAGGTACATTCCGACTGCTTGCTGACTGATTTGAGTTGTTTGCAGTGAGACTCCCATTACTTTGTACAGAGTCATCCAAATATCCAGGTATTGATGAATTGTAGTTATCATCAAGGTAGGTATTCATCTTAAAAATCATCCTCCATAGCAAGTTGTAATTGGATCCCCGGGCAATGAACAAAAGTACTTAGCTGTGCTGAAAGTTATCTCTCCACCCAAGAACTTGCTGCAAGGCAAAGTCCAGTTTCAGCATGAGAACTCATCTCCCTTGTAGATTACGAGCCACCAGCATGCAGAGCACAGCATGAAATCCTCTGAAGCTTGTCCAAAAGTAATAGGATGCTCAACTTGGTTAATTTTCTCGGTCAATTCATTTAGACAGAACTTAGCAGATGGAACTCTTGGATTGAGTCTTAGAGTAGCTGTTTGGATCATGAAGGCTCTGAAACAAAAAGCAGTTTACTATCCTCTCTTGTGCCTTTGTAGCTCTGTTGGAAGGATGCCCCTGTCTAGCTGTTATGACATGCGTCTCCAAGCAGCATTTGTAAGCTTTTAGGGAGCTCTGCATGGAGTGGCTGCCTTTGCTTACACTGGCTGCTCTAATGACATCACCAGAGCCCTGACACATAACAGCACTAGAGGGCAATACAGTTTAAGTTAAAACTTCGAACTCCAAATTTCAAAGCTAAACAAATGGAATATATCAATCTTAATTAAAGCATTTGTCACATAGAAATCTGGATTGGAAACCTTAAAAAAACAAAACAAAAATAGTTTCATGTTATCTGAGAAAAATACATTCAGTGGATGTGACGAAAAAGCAATTGCAGTACAAAATGATCTAGCATCCTAGGACTTTCACTCACTAAATAAATATCTTGTAATTTCTTTTGTAATCAAAAGGAATCATATGCACTTTGACAGAACTAATGACCCCCTACCTCATAAAGATGAATACATAGATTTGGGAAATGCACTGTTTACAGTTTTCATGGCAAAATATAGACAGATTTAGTATTCAGAAGTGAAATAGAACTGTGCCTGACTTAGTTCATTTTAAAGACTGTTTTATCCTGTAAATTAGGAAAAAAGTGTCAGATGATGAAACTCAAAATCTATGTCAAGATGTTTATGATGGTTCTGTACTGTATTATTCTCAACGTGTCTTGCTCTTTAGACCCCAGTTTTGCAAGGTGCTGAGTGCCCTCAAATCCATTTGAAATTAATGGGGATTGATGATGGGGATTTACTTCTTAGGAGGCATTCAGTATGCTTAAATTCCTTGCTGCATCTGTGCCTTAGACTGTGAAGTCTTTAGGGCAGGGACTCATTAATATTTAGGTGCAGTGCAGTGCAGCGGATGCTTACAGTGCCACATAAACAAGAATTTGAATAATAAGTGATTTGTGGTAAGCTGTGGAACCTAGAATTCTAATGTTAGTGAAAGATCTTTATTCTGAAAACTGTCACCACCTAATTTTGTGGAGCTTTGGATCAGCGGACACAGGGAAGTCCTGCAGCGTCACAGCCTAATACCATTAAAAAGTAAAAGCAAAACATTAGCAAATCATAAAGCTGCCAAAATACTTTTCTCCACTTTCTATCGTTTAAATTATATCCTACAGCTGTTGTCTGAAGAACTCTGAGTTACCATAGATTGGTTTTTCTGTTACAAAATGTACCATGTTTAAAATAAAAAGATTTATTTTTAATAAGGCTCCAGTGAATGAACAGGGACATTGTTTTGAATGACATGTTTTGTAAACAAAAACTCTGGTTGAATTTTATTTCAGAAAGTGTATGGCAGATGTTGGGCTAGATGCACAAAAGGGATTTAGGCTTAGCTTTGCAAAGCCTAACTTAAAGTGCCTTTCCACCTAGTGCAATCCACAGCCCTGAGTCAGGTCCTCAGGGTACCAATACAATGCACAGGGAGAGTTTGGTGTCTAAGAATGGGATCCACAAAAGCCAGCGTGCTGCACAGGGAGCCACCAAAGCTAGCCAATAGGAAATGTCAAGGAGAGAGGTGTGACCTAGGCCCCACCCCTCCCAGGAACCACCTAACTCCAGATTGAAAGGATGACCCCTCTTTTGGAGGTAGGCACCCAAGCCAGGTTGGTCCTTTCTTGTAAAAAAATCAAGGAGGTGGTGCTGCCATGTACCAACTGTCCTTGAATGGATAGAGCATTCACCCAGGATGTGGGTGACCCAGGTTCATGCCCCTCTTCTGCCCATGAGGAGCAGGAACTTGAACCCAGGTTTCCCACCTCTCTGGGGAGTATCCTAAATCCCTGGGTTACTTTGTATAAAATACATCCATATTCATTGGAGCAGGGACTGGAATCTGATTCTCCCACATCCCAGGGGAGTGCCTAAACTGGGCTAGAAAGTCATTCTCACACTTTCACTGGGCTACACAGTCATTCTCTCTCCAGCTGTATTTTGTGTAGGGCTTGATACTGTAGGCCTATTCTAAAGAGCACCCTGAGCATGCCTACGCCCTGGGCCCACAGGTGAGCTAGCCTGGGGGAATACCTTCTTGAAGATTCCTGCTGGGGCTTAGGCAGGAGCCAGGCACTGGCACCAGGACTTAGGCAGATTGTCACCCTTGCTGCTGGACAGACTTATATTTTTCATTCATTCCCCACATTTGCTCAGTTTCACTGGAACCCCATATCATTTTTTATTCGATTTCCCAACATTTGTCTTGTTCATTTAGATTATAAGCTCTTCAGAGAAGGGACTTTCTCTTACATTGTGCATAAACAGCGCCTAGCATCATGGGGCATCGCTCTCGTAATAATAATGAAATCGGGATACAAACAATACAAATCCATGTAGAAAGAGGAGAGGTCAAACCAACAATGCTGGTGAAGGAGTGAGTTTGGTTTAATGGTTAGAGAAGAAGACAGGACTATTTTCCTGTATGTTCTGCCACAGACTTACTGTATAGCTTTGAGTGAATCACTTGCCCGCTCCTTGTCTCAGGTTAAATCATCTGTGTAATACTACCAACCTCAGTAACTTGTAAGGCTTAACTAATTAATGTTTTCAAATTGCTTTGAGGTATTCAAAGACAGGTTCTATAATAAAGGATTGTTAGTGGAGAATGTGCACAGACATGGATATGAACATTAACTCTTTACCATCTTTTGCATGGATAAGGGGAACAGGTACATTTAGGAAACAGGCTTCTCTTTCCACTATGATTAAGATAGTTTTTTATGTTACTGTATCTGGAGATAGAGAAGGTCAGAGAAACATAGATCCCATCAGTTGCAAAGTTGCTTTTATCCTGTAATTCAGATATGTCATGTTCTCTGAAAAAAGATTTCTAGAGTTTGGAGGTTCTATTCAAAGCTTTTTCAATAACATTCTACTGTAAGACAAATTGCTGTTCATGTTAGCCTTTCAAGGTGAGTGTGCTATGGTCAAATTGCCAAAGCAACAAGAGACTGAATATAAGACACATATTTACAAGGAGTGCATCTTTAAAGGGACTTAGAGTAGTTTGAAACTTGATATGTGCTGAATTTTTGAAAAAATATTTTACATTATCAGATACATGATGCAAAAAGAGTCACATCGTCAGGGCCTAGCTTTGGAATTAGTTGAGTAACTTTTTACACATCGACTCTACTGACATCATCACAGGTCCTAACCACATCAGGAGCTAATTCACTTGCACATCTACTAATATAATATATGCCATCATGTGCCAGCAATGCCCTTCTACCATGTACATTGGCCAAACCGGACTGTCACTACACAAAAGAATAAATGGAAATAAAAAATGGTAACATACATAAGCCAGTAGGGGAAGACTTCAGCTGACTTGAAAGTTGCCATACTTCTATAAAAAAAACTTCAAAAACAGACTTCAGCGAGAAACTGCAAAGCTGGAACTCATATGCAAACTTGTCACAATCAGACTGGGTCTGAATAGGGACTTGGGATGGTTAACTCATTTCAAGAAGTAATTGTCACTGTTCACACATTCTCACCTTCTAATCAACGGTTGTGAATAGGCCTCATCTACCCTAACTAAATTGACTTTGTTAGCACTTCCCCTCACCATTGTTATGTTTCTTACCCTTAGATGTATATATATACACACCTCCTATCTGTGATTTCCATTTCATGCATCTGATGAAGTGGGTTGCAACCCATGAAAGTTTATGCAAGCAGAAATTTGTTAGTCTTTAAGGTGCTACAGGACTCTCGTTTTTGCTGTATACAGACTAACATGGCTAACCCTATGGAACTTTTTTTTTAAAGTTTCACAAAGCAGTTTTAAAATGTGTATCAGTCATTTGTTCACTTTGAGCAAGATTTTAAAAGATATTTAAGTACCTAAACATAGTTTCTATAGTTAAGCTCTGGACTACACTTCCTAGGGAGGTTGTGGAATCCCCATCATTGGAGGGTTTAAAGAACAGGTTAGACAAACACCTGCCAGGATGGTCTAGGTTTATTTGGCCCTTGCTCAGCTCAGGGGACTGGATTTGATAACTTTTTGTGGTCCCTTCCAGCCTTACATTTCTGTGATTCTAAAGATGCAGACAGGTGCCTAGTGGGATTGTCAAGAGCACCTAAGCCATTATTTCCTCTGGGAGTTAGGCACCTGGTAGGATTTTCAGAACTGCCTCTGGTGCCTATTTGCATCTTTAGGGGCCTACATACTTGTAAAATCTGGCCCTTAGTGTTGTGGGAAGAATTCAAATCAGTAGCCCAGTGGACTGAAGTCATTTTTTTAACCCACAGAACTGAGCTAGCATTGACAGTAACGATACAATCTAAAGCTATGTCTACACTGACAGTGGCAAGTTCACTGCTGTCAGATCGATTTTTCTGGTTTGATTGAGTGGCAGGAAAGACCTGCTCAATCAGCCTGGAAGTTGATCTAATAAAACCACCTCCAAAAATATGATGGGTACGCTTTTCTCATCGGTGCAGCATAGTGAAGATTGTAACATCTGTTTTGTGCACTAAGATGATGGGAGTTACGCAAGCTACTCTACGTAGCTTGCGTAACTCCTATTGACTGCAGCTGAATTTGCTGGTCAGTGTAGACCAGGCCTTAGACCTGATCTGGGAAACATGCATGTGCTTAACTTTATGTACATGCATACTCTCATTGAGTTTAAAATGCATCAAGCTAAGCACATACATAAATCTGTGTAGGACTGGAGCCTAGGACAGTAAGCAAACAAAAGTGGTTGAAAAAAATTTCAAGAAGATTGCAAGACAAATAATATTTGTCTTATTCAAGACAAATTGACTTGGGATTGACGTGCGCAGCAGTTGGAGGGGGAAAGGCGAAGCAAGAAGGGAAGGGGGTCCCCCCTTGTCTCCACCTTTGGAGGAGCTGCTGGCCAGATGGCTGCCGAGTGAGATGGGGAAATCCCAGCCTCTCTCACGGCCGACGGAGGTCGGAGATGCCCCCGCTCCATCCGCAACCCGAAGAAGCCGCCGATGCCAGGGCAGCGCTGGTGCCGGGTGAACTTCAGCTACGCCCCGGAGAAGGCGGATGAGCTGCAGCTGAAGGCCGGGGAGCTGGTGCAGATCCTGGGGGAGATCGAGGACGGCTGGTGGCTGGGGAGGAAGAACAGCCAGATTGGTGCTTTCCCCTCCAACTTCGTCCAGGAGTTGGATGGGCTGCCCCCAGGGAGGACGGCCCCAGAGCCCCTGCAGAAGAACGGGGCTGGGAAGCAGCGGCTGAAAGTGATGGATGAGACCTTCATTGTGAAGGAGGCGGAGAAGCCGGAGCCCCCCAAGACGCTGGAGAAGCCTGGCCCAGCGGCCCAGAAGGCCTATTATGACCTACCCACAGGGGCGGCGGCAGACTATGGCCAGTTGAAGGCAGAGATCTTGGCCCGATCGGGGGTGACGATGGCTGTGCAAGCCCAGAGGTATCACGACTGGAAGTACCAGGAGGACAAGGCGCCATGGTCACAGCTATTCGACCTTGTCCACCTTGCCCAGAAGTGGCTGCAACCGGAGACCCACCGACCAGAGGAGATCCTAGAGACCCTCGTCATTGACCGGTACATGAGGGGACTACCAGCCGACCTCCGGCGTTGGTGGGGAGACCGGCCCGGGCAGCAGCCGGGGGGGCAGCCCAGAGAGAAGGACCCCGGGCGGACCCTGAGTCGGACCACCCCGAGCTAGAGACCAGGGGAGAGGACACCCACCCAGAGGTGGAACCCTTGGGCACGGGACGAGAGAGCTTCGCCCGCGACCAGGCCGACGACCCAAGGTACGCCACGGCCCGAGGGGAAGTAGCTGAGGTCAGTGGAGTCCCCGTGGAGGGAAGGACCCCAGGCGCGGGGCCGTATTTTATGATAAGAGGGGACTTGTTATACCGGGCCACCGAAATGAATGGAGAAAGGGTACTACAGTTACTGGTGCCCCGGAAGCACCAAAATGCCGTGCTCAACTTAGCCCACAGCCATCTCTTTGGGGGGCACTTGGGGGTGGAGAAGACCCTGGCACGAATTTTACGACGATTCTTTTGGCCAGGCATTTACGAGGACGTGCGGCGCTATTGCACCACTTGCCCGGAGTGCCAGCTGCATAGCCCCCAGCCTCGTTTGCGGGCCCCTTTAGTGCCCCTACCCATCATAGAGGTCCCATTTGAGCGGATTGCTATGGACCTAGTGGGGCCGCTGGAGAAGACAGCCAGGGGGCACCAGCACATACTCGTCGTCCTCAACTATGCCACCAGGTACCCCAAGGCCATTCCCTTGCGGAATACTACTTCGAAAGTAATAGCCACAGAGCTAGTGAGGATTTTTGCCCGAGTGGGGCTGCCGAAGGAAATATTGACCGATCAGGGGACTCCTTTCATGTCCCGACTAATGAAGGACTTATGCGCCCTGCTGCAGGTACGGGCCTTGCGAACCTCTGTCTACCACCCGCAGACGGATGACCTCATGGAGCGTTTCAACAGGACCCTCAAGGCCATGATAAGGAAGGTGGTAAGCCGGGATGGGAAGGACTGGGATACCCTGTTACCATATCTTATGTTTGCTATCTGGGAAGTTCCCCAGGCCTCCAACGGATTCTCCCCATTCAAACTGTTATACGGGCGCCACCCCCGGGGCATCCTGGACATAGCCAAGGAGATCTGGGAGGAGGAGCCTACCCCGGGGAGAAACATTATCGACCACGTGCTCCAGATGAGGGACCGAATAGCCCGAGTCACCCCCATCGTGCGGGAGCACCTGGAGAAGGCCCAAGGGGCCCAGCAAGCCCATTATAACTGCCAAGCCATGATTCGGCGATTCCAGCCAGGAGACCAGGTGATGATCCTGGTACCCACCGCGGAGAGCAAGTTGCTGGCCCAGTGGAAGGGCCCCTATGAGGTGCTCGGACCTGTGGGGGAGACCAATTACAAGGTGCGACAACCAGGGCGCCAAAAACAGGAACAAATTTATCACGTCAACTTGTTAAAGCCATGGAGGGCCCGAGAAGCGTGCGTGGTGACCCAGGAGGTGGTACTGACGGAACAAGTAAAGATATCCCCCGACCTAACCCCGAATCAAAGGGCCGAGGCATCGGAGGTGGTAGGCCGATACCGGGATGTCTTCACGACGAGGCCCGGCCGGACGATGGAGGTAGCCCATGACATCATCACCAACCCTGGAGCCAGGGTTACGATGAGACCCTACCAAATACCTGAGGCCAAGAGGCAAGAGATCAGAGCAGAGGTGAAAAAGATGTTGGAGATGGGGGTCATTGAAGAATCCCACAGCCAGTGGTGTAGCCCAATAGCGCTAGTGCCGAAGCCCGACGGAACGACAAGGTTTTGTAATGACTTTCGCCAGCTAAACGAGGTATCCCAATTTGACGCGTACCCCATGCCCCGTATAGATGAGCTGGTGGACCGAGTCGGAAAGGCCCGATTCCTGACCACCCTCGACCTGACCAAAGGATATTGGCAGATCCCCCTAGCTAGAGGGGCAAGGGAGAAGACGGCATTCTCTACCCCGGATGGACTATTTCAGTACACGGTCCTCCCCTTCGGTCTACATGGGGCCCCCGCAACCTTCCAGCGGCTAATGGATAGGCTGTTGCGCCCCCATAGCGATTATGCCGCGGCGTATCTAGATGACATAGTCATTTATACAACGGACTGGGAGACGCATCTAAGGAAGGTGGAGAAGGTACTGGATACCCTGAGGCAGGCGGGCCTCACCGCGAACCCGGCCAAGTGCGCCATCGGCCTAGCGGAGGCTAGGTACCTGGGGTACGTCATGGGGAGGGGCATGGTAAAACCCCAGCTGAACAAGCTAGAAGCCATCCAAGAGTGGCCCCGGCCCAACCGGAAAAAGCAGGTTCGGACGTTCTTAGGAGTTGTGGGGTACTACCGGCGGTTCCTCCCCCACTTTGCTTCCAGAGCCAGCCCCCTGACTGACCTGATAAAGGCCCGGGGCCCCGATATGGTGCGATGGACCCCCGCAGCGGAAGAAGCCTTCACGGACCTGCGGACAGCTCTCTGTAGCAACCCCATACTCCTCGCCCCCGATTTTACTAAAGACTTTATTTTACAGACGGATGCCTCGGAAGTAGGGCTCGGGGCAGTGCTATCACAGTTGGTGGGAGATGAGGAACACCCCATAACGTACCTCAGTCGTAAGCTCCTCCCGAGGGAACAGAGGTACGCGGTCGTGGAGAGGGAATGTCTTGCAGTGAAGTGGGCAATGGAGGCCCTCCGATATTACCTGCTTGGACGTCACTTCACCCTAGTGACTGATCACGCCCCGCTCCAGTGGATGCAGCGAAACAGGGAGAAGAACGCACGGGTGACCCGGTGGTTCCTGTCCCTACAACCGTTCCGGTTCACCATCCAGCACAGGGCGGGCTGCCGCCACGGGAATGCGGATGGGTTGTCCCGGGTCCACAGCATGGCGTCCCAAGTTGCCCAACCCGGTGGGATTGAGCAGGGGGGGAGGATGTGTGACAGGGTCAGGCCAGATGGCTACGCAAGGGTGCTAGAAGGCATGTATATTAGCCCCAGGCTCAGCAAAGCCTTATTCCCTGGGTGATTCAGCTGGGGCTGCTTAGGCAGTTAGGCCACCTGGGGCCAATCAAGGAGACTGCCCCAGCACTCAAAAAGCCTCCAGCTCAGGCAGGCAGTTGTGGGTCGTGGAGTTTGGAGCGAGGAGGAGTGGAGGACGGAGGTCGGAGTTTGCGGATAGTGATAGTGATAGTTTGCAGCTTGGAGCTGGCAGGCTGCAGCCGGCAGCCGGTGATCTACAGCGGCTTGGGGCTTTCCCCGTTGAAGCACAGCACCGGGGCAGAGCACCCAGCTGGGGGAGCAGGAAGTGGACCACGGACTACCCCAGGGCAAGTAGCCGTACCCCAGGGCAGAACCGGCCCCGTCCCCTCCCCGGAGCCTTTCCCCGGCTGCACCACTGGCCGGGCCGGGAGAGCACGAGACCCACGAGGGCGGAGCATCTCCCCCTCCCGCCCCCACCTTGCCACACAAAAGAGAGGCCTAAGACAGTAAGAGCACAGGGGAAGGAGTGAAACTGACTCTATGCAAAGTAGCAAACTTCAAAAACATTTTAAATTGTAGACAGCACTTTGGAAGTCACAAATCTGTATTGTGGCATGAATTGGGCAGGAGGATTACTCATAGACTCATAGACTCATAGGTCAGAAGGGACCAATATGATCATCTAGTCTGACCTCCCGCACAAGGCAGGCCACAAAACCCTACCCATACACATTTATAACAACCCCGAACCCATGACTGAGTTATTGAAATCCTCAAAAGTGAGATTTGAAGACCTCAAGCTGCAGGGAATCCACCAGCAAGCGACTCATGCCCCATGCTGCAGAGGAAGGCGAAAAACCTCCGTGGCCCCTGCCAATCCGCCCCGGAGGAAAATTCCTTCCCGACCCCAAATATGGCGATCAGCTAAACCCTGAGCATGTGGGCAAGACTCACCAGCCAGCACCCAAAAAAGATTTCTCTGCAGTAACTCAGTTCCCATCCCATCCAGCATTCCCACAGACCATTGAGCAGACTTATCTGCCGATAATCCAAAATCAATTGCTTAAACTATGAGATGATTAATAATAATAGTAATAATAATAAATACATACATAATAAATGTACAGTGCCTAGCACAATGGGACCCTGGTCCATGACTGGTGCTATACTGCAATACAAATTATAAATATGACTACTGGTAGTACTTTACCCTTACATAGTGATTCATATGGAAAGGTATCAAAACAGTTTATAAAGGGCACAAATCCTTTGATAATCATCAAGAGAGCCCTGCAAATCTGTGGATCATTTTTGCAGATTGTGGCTCGGATGTGCATACCAATTTTGTATCCACACAGGGCTCTAGTCATCAATGTTAGGAACAGAAACTCATAAAAATGTGTGCCTTGTATTGAGGTTTTGGTAAAAATCTGTTTGGAAGTTTGCCTGAATGTGTCAGTGGGTTTTTAAAAATAAAGGACAAAAGCACTTAGCTCAATACAAACACAGACAGATGTACATGTATGTGTGTGTGTGTGTATGTGTGTGCATGCATTTCTTAGCTCTATACCAGCACTGGCGGATGTGTATGTGTGTTTGTTTGTGGCTTTAGATTCACAGACTCTGTGAAAACTGATGGGCAAATCTAACACAGCTATAAGAACATAAGAAAAGCCACACTGGGTCAGACCAATGGTCCATCTAGCCCAGTGTCCAGTTTTCTTAAAGTGGCTCATGCCAGGGGCTTCAGAGGGAATGAATAGAACAGGTAATCATCAAGTGATCCATCCCGTCCATTGGCCATTCCCAGACTCTGGCAAACAGCAATTCCTATCTATCCTGCTTAATAGCCATTGATGGATCTATCCTCCACCAGCTATTTTACAACCTTACAAGCCACCTCATGCTGTCATCACGTGACCCAGCATGTCCAGCCCTTCTGAAACAGCCACCTCTCTCTCCGCAGAGGAGGATACACTGGAACTGTGAACAGCCAGAGCCAATATCCTTCAGCTGACTCCTGGGGCTCAGACGACTCCACCCCAAACCAATGTTCCTCCTTGCATGCAATCCTGATGTCAAAGGAAAACAGCCAGCAGCCAGGAGCATCATTGAACAGCTGTCAACACTGCCCTTCAGCCACCCCTGAAAAAGCCAGATCTGGCTGCTGACCTTTAAAAGCTCACCCCTTCTCTCTGCCCAAGGGAATGTTATCTGCAGCTAGTGCTGAAGAGGATGAAGTTACAGACAAGCATCACAAGGCAAAAGACGGGGGCGAGGTAAAGACCTGAAAGATAGTGAAGTCCTGATCTTTCCTCTTGCCTTGTTGTATGGAGCCTGGCATACAGCATGAGCATGTCATTCCTTTATTATTTACAACCCTCTCTTATCAGCTCATGCAATGTCCCGCCGCATTTGCTCTGCAACTATCAATGGAACAAACGCATGGCTTTGTGCTGCAGCTTCCCCCAGTATGCTAAAAAATAAATAATAATAATCAAAACAGATTTCTACAGAAACAATAGCTCACAGAATGCTTTTAAAAGTATTCCTACCTACTGGCATTGAAAAATTGTATGTCTGAGTGCATAAAAATGAATTTTAGTGGTGGATGAGGAGGGTTTCATTTTTATTGCATCTCCTCTGACATGTTCCAGGAAGGCCTGCTGGCTTGAAGTTAGTTGCAAACTATGGGGAGATCATGAAGCTATTGTAAAACCTTATTAGCCAAGTGCAAATCTGTTCTTCTGACAAAGGAAACAATGATAATGAGCTACTAATGTTTTCCTAATACATTGCTCATCTGGAGGTGTGGGACATGAGAAGCTGCAGAAAATTAGAAGCCAGGGGCCAAATTCAGCATGTATTTGTAGGATTACTGGTACAACATGTTTTGAGGATGGAAATACTGCAAATTTGGCCTAGAAGCCTTGGTATGAAAGTGTCTGCAAAAATGTACTCATGCTCATTGAACTTGTGCAACTAACTACCCATATATGTGCAACTATAGCTTTTACTGGTGCACCTTTCTGCCCAGATTTGAAAGTTCAGCCACCACTGTTGCTGTATAAATAGCTGTTTTAGTAAGTCACAATACATTGTCTTGAATTAAGAACATGATGAAATATATAGGCAAATCATTCTAAAGTTGCTTCACTGTATTTGTTGCTTGAAATGTGGATTTCTTGAAAGGAAAATTAAAAAAAAAAATCAGGCACCCCAATCTGTCTTTACCATACCTTGAAATTAAAAAAGACGGAAAGAAGGCATGTGTAATAGATAGGATCGCCTTGCCAGTTTCATGAGACATATAGTTTGGAGCTTAAATTGGACCTTCCCTTATCACTGAGATAATCTGACAAATTCTATGTTATCTGGTTTTCAACAACACACCAATTACAACCCCTGCAGTGGGAGTTAAAATGCAGCTTATTAGCACATGAAGCTACTTAGCTTTGTCTGCAGTGAGCTCATCTTGCAGTCAGACAGCTTTATATAGACTAGTTACACAGTCATGACTGCCGCACAGGTCTCTGACTCACAGTGAAAGCAGTACCCAAGGCATAGCCTGCTATGAATTCTTAAGTAATTAGTGAACTGATACATTGGCTAACAAGAGGCCAATTCAATTAGGTCTCTTTTGCCTTCCCTCCTCACCTCTCAACCCAATTTCATGATGATAAATTCTTTTAACCTTGGCTATAACTTCTTCAAATATGTTTAGGTGATTTTATAAACATAGCAATTCTCAGTGATTTGGGGGTGAGAGTGAACTAGCAGATTAATTGCTAGCAGGTCAGCATTTAATAATGCTCAGTTATGCAGGTGGAAGATTGCCAAGAGCAAGTTCCAGCACAGCCACGTATTTCCAGTGAATTTAATTGTAAGTTAATTATTGGGATCGTTACAGATGTACTGAGGCTGGATACATAAAGAATGACTATAAAGCTGCTGTCATTTGAGGGAACAGCATTTTAAACAAACAATAACAGAACAGTTTAAAAGTTTTCTGCAGTGAAGTTATTAAGAACTAAATGGTTCTGATTTGGTGAGCATAAAAAAATAGAATTGTCACAGTACAACACATCATGGTCAAGCTAATCTGTTTGGTATCTTGTCTCCTAAAATAGCCAAAACAGGATGCATCAAAGGAAAATGTAACTCCTGTAATCCACATAATTCACCTCACTGTGCTGTACCGTACCAAGGAAGGAAATTTCTTGCAGACCTTAGCTGGAGATCGGTCCTGAAGGATGTTTAGCTTTGTGAGTTTTATCTTAGCTAGTGTCTCTGAAGGCTCTATTTTAGACAAATTAGTGTCCAGTCCTTTTATGAAATATACCAAACTGCTTACCTCAGTTACAATGGTTCTGCATGCATGTATAATTACATATAAAAAACCATGTTAAAAGAACATTAAAGTTAAGCACTCAAATGTTAGGAAATGCCAGAATTAAGTTTGCTGGCAAGAGGCATGTTAACAGTAACTATCCATCAAGTCCCAAAAGTTCAAGTTGAAATCTATAAAGAATTAAAGGATAGTAGCATAATTAATGCCAGTCAGCATGGGAGTATGGAAAATAGGTCTCATCAGACAAACTCAATATCATTTTTTGGGATGAAATTACACGTTCAGTTGACAAATGTAACTGAGTTGACATAACAGATTTGTGTAATGCATTTGACTTAGTACTTCATGACATTTTGATTAAAATTAGCATTACACAAAATCAATGTAGCACATATTAAATAGATTAAAAACTAGCTAACTGATTGATTTAAAGAAGTAATTTCAAATGGAGGATCATCATCCAATGGAGGTGTTTCTAGTGGAACCCCAAAGGATCCATCCCTAGCCCAATGTTAATCACTATCTTTAGCAATGATCTGGAAAAAAATGTAAAATCATTATTGGTAAAGTTTACAGATGACACAAGAATTGGTAAAGTGGTAAATTATGATAAGGAGAGGTCAGTCCTACAGAGAGATTTGGATCTCTTGGTAAAATAGGCTCACCTAAAACACATGCATTTTTAATATGATCAAATGCAAGGTCATACATCTAGGAACAAAGAGTATGTCACATTTACAGGACTGTGTTTTGGAAATTAATGCCTGTGAATGGAACTGACAGATCGTGATGGAACCAGCTGAACATAAACTCCAATGCAATACAACAGCTAAGAGATGAAACAATCCTTGGATGTATAAGCAGGGGAATATCAAGTAGAAGTAGGGAGGTGGTATTACCAATGCTTAAGGCCTTAGTGGGATACCAATACTGGAATGCTATGTCCAGTTTTGGTGTCCATACTTTAAAAAAGTATGTAACAAATTGGAAAGGGCTCAGAAAAGAGCAACAAGAATTTTCTGAGATCTGAAAAACCTGTTGTGATGAACTGGGAAATAGCTGAATTTGTTTTTAAATGAATATGGTGCATGCCTTTTTGTGTTTGTTTATGATGGGTTACTTGCTATGGAGTGAGATCAAAAGATGGTTGTTAGAGCAAGCAGCTAAGATAAAACAATTCCAGCAATTCCAGCAAAACATTCCAGCAAACACTCAAACGCAATAGCCAGTTTTATCGAGGTGAAGAGGCAATTCCTTGGGCTAGCACTGGTGATAGAGCTGTTTTTGCCAAAGCAGAGAAGAGGGAGCTATAGAACACTAGCAGACCCTGGGACCTAGAGAAGAGTGGGAGTTGAGTGAGTGATGAGTGGCTGCCTAAGGAGTGTCAGTGAATACTGACAGGCTGGCAAGGAATTACACAGAGACAGAGAGAGCCTGCTGGGAGCAAGGCAGTTTGTTTCTCCCAGCCAGAGATGGGGATTAACAGGGATGAGGGGAATTTACAAAAGGTGGCAAGGAAAGATTAAGGTATAAGCAAGAGATAGCTTTTTTATTATTGCCCCTTGCTATATGTTCATTGCACCTTTGGGTGAATGAATAAATAATACTTTGTCTGGAAGATGCTGTTTTTGATTCACTTTAACCAACTCACTGGTCACAGGTCCCCAGAGTGAAAGAGAGTGTCCAGGTACCAAATGCAATTGGGCCTGTCATATTAACCATGGCTGGAAAACGGCAGCTGTAGCCCAGGGATCCAGTCTAAGAGTGGCTGGACTGCATGGTTCCACCTAGAGTGAGGTGCAAGAAGCCAGGTCTGTCACCTGAGGGATACACTCAAGAGGGACTAAAAGGAGTCTAAGGTACATTTCACGCCTGTAACCATAATACCTGCTTTCATTGGGATACTAAAGCAACTAATCTATTTAGTTTATCCAAGAGAAGGCTAAAAGGTGACTTGAGCACCTACAAATGGACAGGTTTCTGATAGTAGAGAGCTCTATATTTTAGCTGTAAAATATAACAAGATCCAATGGCTAGAAGCTAAAGTTAGACACATTAGAAATAAAGCGCAAATTTTTAGCAGTGAGAGTAATTAACCATTTGAACAACTTACCTAGGGGTGTGATGGATTCTCAGTTATTTGAAGCCTTTAAACAAAGGTTGGATGTCTTCTAAAAGATATGCTTTAGCTGACCAGAAGTTATGGGTTTGATGCAGGAATCACTTGGTGAAATCCTGTGGCCTGTGTTATGCACACTAGATATCATGATGGTCCCTTCTGGCCCTAACCTCTATGAACATCCACTGGGTGACCATTCAGATCTCCATTAGCCTCTGAAGTGGGTAATCTGTGTTTGCTGCTAAATCCAGGAGCCCTTTGTCACAGCAAGCAGCCTTACTGCTAAATTGCAGGCCTAGGCAAGTTATGTGAATGTAACAGGGCCAAATGGCTTGGGACTAGCCAATCCAGTTTCATTAGTCTTGCTTTGATGCACCTGTGCTGTGTGTAGGACTTAAAAAAAGAGAATGCACACCAGTTAGGGGCTGGCTATGGAGAAGAGAAGTTGAACTGAGTGGGGGCTGGATTGCTGAGCCACAGGGGTGGAAGTGACTCTTGTGGTGGCCCCTGGGAAGCAATCCTGGGCCCAGGGTTCCCCAAGAGGAACAGGGAGGTGAAGAGAGGCCCAAGAGGGATGAGAGACACCAGGCCAGAGAGGGGTGAAAGATGGTCTGGTAGTGCTGAAGTTCTATTCGGGGATCCAGAGAGAAGCCCTGGGAACTACTGCTTTGTGAATGAAGAATGTGAGACCCAGACAGAGGTGACCAACAGGAGGTGATGACCTAGCGGAAGGCACAGCAGCCCTGCACCTAGCCACCAGGGAGTGCTATGTGGTGAGTCACTTCTATGCACATAGGGCTTGCTCTGGGCTGGGAACCTGTAGCAAGGGGTTAAAAAAAAACCACAACCATGCAAATGGATTTAAGGTTCCATTGGGTCATTATTTTGACATGACAAAATAGTTAGAGCTGGAATGTAAGGTACGATTTAACGGTATGATTATTTTCATAAATCCCATGAAACCTCTTCCTACGAAAATTGCCAGGCCTGTTTTGTTTGTTGTGGTTTGCTGTGTAGGGTAGCTTTAAACCAAACATACCAACCCCCACCAAAAAACCTATCTGCAAGCTATGGATTAAAAAACTTTGTGAGGAAACTTACATCAAAGCATTAAAAATCTCTGCAATTTTATCCTGAGTTCATTTTGCATGAAAAGAGTAAAAAGAAAAAAAAAGTGCTGGTGAAAGAGGTCATCTTCTTGACTCCTAACTGGGCTTTTGTGGGATTGCAGTTTCCTAGGTCCTCTCTTATCTCTGACTGTTCTTTCAAATGGGTTTTCTCTTGCCTTCTCCTCCTGGCCTGTGGGGAGAGTGCACCCCTAGAGGTTTGGGTGCCAGATTTGTATAATTTTTGGTGGTGCCCAGAATGGGTCCAAGTCTTGCCCCCTACACCTGCCTTGTAAGCCCCTAGGGACGGGCACCAGCTGAGCCCATGTGGGACTAGTGGTGTACTGTTGGTTTCTGGCACCAGGAGGCCAATGCTGGCATTTGCAACCACTCCCCTGCTGCGGGTGTGTGGCCTATGCTGCCCAAAGCAGTGCGGCGGCCGCACGCACCTCCCAGTCACACCCCTCTCCCATGTGGGCCCAGCTGGTGCTGCCCCCCAAGGCCGGCGCCCAGGGACCTGGCCCCCTCCTGCCCTGTCTCCCCAGTACACCACTGCGTGGATATGGGGTTGGGGGGACGGCTGCCACGCTGCTTGGGGCAGGAGCGGCTCCTGGCCAGGGTGCTGGGCCCACATGGGAGAGGGGCAGAGGGAAGGGGCAGGGCTGGGAAGGGGGAACAGCTGCTATGCTGTTTGGGGATGGGGCTGGCGCCAGGGTGGCTCCTGCCCAGCCACTGTATGCCCTGGGTGGGGAGGGGGACAGAACAGCCAGGCCGCCCCGGGCACTGGGAGTTGCTGTGCTCTGCCCCTGCATGACCGAGCGCCACTGGAGGCTCTGTAGCTGGCCCCCCAGCAGCACAGAGATATTGGTGGAGATGGGCCCATGAGTCCATATAACTCACCGCCTATGCGTAGAGGTCTGACTTTGTCCCCTTGCTCTTTTCAATTTACACCCTGTTTCTATGCAATCTCATCCATTCACATGACTTTACCTGCCCTCGCTCTGCTGATGACTCATGAACCTATTTGTCCCCCTCATGCTGATGCACAAGGGTTGGGCATCACTTCAAATCCATGAGTCCTATTGTGATGGTTTAAATTGGATTCTCTTTCCATTCATTCCTGCTTCTCAGCTTGACTCTGACTTCTCCTCATCTTAAATGTTAAACTGTCCAAAAGTCCAAAACTGAATTGCTTCTCTTCTCTCTTAACCCCGCTCCACCTGCCCCTTTATCTCTGTTAACAAGAGCACCGTTCTCTCTGCCATGCTTGTAATGCATGGGTTATCTTCCTGTCCCTTGGCCACACAGCCTGCAGGTTCTTCTTGAAGAACATTGGTAGGATCCATTCTTTTCTTTCTCCATCATAGTCTCTCTCTCATTCAGGCCCTCATTTCCAATCTTGATTACAGCAACATTTCCTGTTTGGTCTCCCAAATCCCCATATTGCCCCCAGTCTACACAAAACATTGTCACTAAAGTCCTCTTCCTTGCCTACTATTTTGTCCATATCACTCACCTCTTTGAATCCCTTCACTGGTTCCCCTTCTACTGTCACATCAGATTCGAGTTTGCAAGTGTCATGGGAGCTGTATATTGACTATTAATGCGCTGATTATACCCTGCAACCTACAACACAAAGCGGTAGAGGGTGGAAACTGGTTGCCCATTTCTCTCAAAGATTAAATGCATAACAGGGACCCCAAACTTGTAGCGAAGGACTAAAACATGAAGGCTGAACATAAAGGTCTAGGGCAACCACCATCCCTGGATGCAGGTGATTCTTCAAACACTAAAGTTGTGCATTGCGTTATGGAGATAGACTAGGGAGTTGATTTACACAGAACCCACTACAGTGTTAAAGGGTTTCTTAATCACCCAGGGATTCTTTCTGGGTAAGAAGACTCCATGGGTGGTATATAGCAGCTCGATGCAATCCCCCTTTCATGCTTCTGAAGTAGGGAGCAAACGAAGGGAGCATAGCTGGAGTGCTTTTGCACTAAGACAGTTGCCCATGTATTTTAAGGTAGGTTGAGTTTGTTCTGTAGTGTTGGGGCTGAATTTGCCCCTGATGAGCCCAAGTATTAGGAAGCTGCACAGATGGCACAAAACCTTTTCCTCCACTTTTCTGGTCCTGTACTGAATCCACAAAGCTGGACCAGAGATTCTAGGCCTGTGTCTCTAGATAACTGGCAATCCAAAGGAAACCCAAAGAAGAAAGAGAATCTTCTGCATGGAGAGCTATTTTCTTTCTTCTAGCTAAAATTATGGAAAGACCTAAATTCTAAGAAGTGGTTCTGGCATCTAATGGGTTTTGTCAAAGTGAATTATTTTATCTACATTATCACTCAATTTATTGGACACTGAGAATATGTTTGGTCCTGTGAACACCACTGAGGGAACACCAGGGGCCCTGGATTGATGTCAAGGATAAATTTGACCTGATCACTGTTCCCAGGAGCTCATAATATAGCATATCTACATCTCAAGGGCAAATGATACATTGTTGATGAAAACATTATATTCACTTGAGACAGTTATATAACAGTACATATTTGACATAGAGTCCTAATGAGGCTTTACAAATACTATTGAATTTATATACTGTTGGCTTTCTAAATAGAAAGCTATTAACTGTATTCACTCATAACAGTGAGTTATTCTCAATTTCTAAAATGACAACTTCCCCTGCAATTTTCCCTTTGCCCTAAATTAATTATTTTAGGATTAAAATGAACAGGAACATTCTAATCCCCTGCAAAATTTGTGACTGCAATAAGTTAAGGAAAGGTTTGTCACTGAAAGGTTTGCCAAATATTATTGGTTTTAATGGAAAAAGAGTGGTCTCACTTTGCCAAAGATTTAAAAACTTGGTAATTGTTGAACAATGCATCCGGTTCTGTGGGCTGAGGCCTGACGTGACTTTGTTTAGAAAACTACATTACAGTTTTTATGTCCTTTATTTCAAGAACTTTTTTCTTTATGTTTTTTAAAAGTAAAGAATTTGGCCCCATCCTGCAAGCTTCTGAGTAGAGCTAAGTGAGAAACTGATTTTCATTTCATGCAAAATTCTGTGATTTTTGAATTTTTTTCCATTTTGAAACAAAAATAAAAAAAATTTAAAAATCCCAGGAAATGAAATTAAAAAAAATAATTTTGGGTCAACAAAAATGTTTTATTTCAATGAAACTGAAATACTTAGTTTTTTTATTTTGACCTCTTCTACAATTAAAAATGTTTTTAATAAAAAATTCATTTTGAAAATCAAATTTCAAAACAAAACAAAACAAACTATTTTAACCCAGAAATGTTGAAATTGGGCATTTCAGCATTAGGAAAAAATGAAGCTAAGCATTTTGATAATAATTTCATCTAAAGCCACACTTTTTGCAAAACATCTCAATTAAACAAAAAAGGAATTTTTTGTCAACCAGCTCCAGTTCTGAGTGTTCTTCTCTCCCAGTGGATAGTCAATGACAGATCAGAGTTCAATATTAACACAGGATCAGGCTCTATAGGTTAAGTAGTTAAATGGAAAACAATTCAGGAGAAATCTCTCTCATAACTTGAATATTTGATACTCTCATTACTATGATTTTTGACTTAGGATTTTAGTCTCTATAGTAACATCTGTTCTATGTCATAGAGCTACAGACTGATGTATTTTCTTTTAAAAATCCACATTGTTTATTTCAGTAAAATAGATACGCTGAGCAATCTCCATCTGAAATATTTAACATGACATTGAAAGTCAGCAAATTTAAAGTTTAAAAATGGTGCACTTTTTTATACAACACATACATTATCTGGGGACACACACTGTCATAAAACAATTTAGGTCAAAAACTCAACAGGAATCTGAACAATTAGATGTTTATATGGATAATGAAACTGTCCATGGTTAGATCAGATCACATGACAAAATGGATGTAAACCTCCATGCTTCAGGGCATAAACTTGCAGCTAAACAGGGGTTAGGAAGAAACTTCCCTAATTCCATAATTATTCACTACTAGGTTTCATGCACCTACCTCTGAAGCAATTATTTAATGAACATTGTTAGAAACTAGATATTAGGTTCGGGTAAAATCTTCAAAAGTTCCTAAAAGCCAGATTTTATAGGTATTTAGGCATCTAAAAATGCAGATAGCTGCTTACTCAGAATTTCAAAAGTGCCAAGGCAGATTACGTGCTTATTTCCCTGTTGAAATCAATGGGAGTTTGGTGCCCAGCCTGCTTAGGCATGTTTCTAAAACCCACGAGGCTCCTCTTTGCTTCTTAAGGTACCTAAATACCTTTGAAAAATCTGGCTTTTAGGCAGTCTGAAAATTTTATCCCAGATCTGTTATGATAGAGTTGGGCCAACTGTTCTGCTCTAGTCATTTCTGTGTTCCTAAGAAACCAAATCTGAATTTTGCAAATAGTCTTTGTTTTAATAATGGGCCAAACAAAATCTCTGGATTTAAATGCACCTAAACTTTTGAAGTGATTGAAATCTGGATCTGAATTGTGCAGTTCAAGCCAATTGGCTCATATTTCACCAGAAAAATTTTTTTTTGCCAAAAAAAAAAAAAATAGATTTTGTGGTTTCTTCCTCTTGTTGAGGACATGTTACTTTCCAGTCCAGGTGTGTATTAGGATCACATTCAGAATCTGAATCTACAGTGTACATATGTTATCACTGAGAGTTAATTAATGAAGGATCATTATTAGAGATAGTGAACTGCAATTTGCTCTGCTGGTTCATTATATATTTTGCCTTCATGCACACATTTATAAGAGCTAGAGACTGAGCTGTACATGTAATATTACAGTTCCTAAAATGACTACACATGACATACAAATCCTAGTTTAAACTACTCTGTGGCAACATTTCAATCTAATTTAATCTGCTACTTTTCATAGATATGTCATTAGATATCTTCTAGGATGTCCTTTTTGGAGCCACCCAACTTATTTATTCTTGAGGAAGCATTTTTGAGTTCCCCATGTGTTAAAATAATGCATACTTTGAAAAAGCAAATATCTCAAAGCATTAGCTTTCATCTGGATTCCTGGTCCAGTTAGGAAACTGGGAGAGATAGATGTGCTTCTCGTCTACACCCCAATTATATGGCTTTCCATTTGCTGATGCAAAATTGGCAGGGAGTAATCATTAAAGTGGAAAAGGGTAATAACACACCTCAGAATGATTTGTATGGGGAAATAAGCAGATGAAGAGCCTGTGGAGTACTGAAAATTAAGGCAGCAGCATAGCTAAGAGGTTGGGGGGGGGCATGTCCCTGGGCGCTGGCCTGGGGAGAAGCGCTGGCCTGGGGAGGGGCACCGGCCAGGCCCTCCTCGAAGGAGTTGCCCTGCCCCCTGCTGCAGGCAGCAAGGGTGTCCTCCCTGCTCTTCCGGCCCTGCACTGGGTACAAGGAGGGAGCCGCAGGGACCAGACCCTGTCACGCCCCACCTGCTGCCAGGCAGCCCCCGCCACCCTCACAGAATGGGAAGAGCAGGACACAGGCCTGCAGATCCCACTGCTGCTGCCACCAACAGGGAGCAACAAGGGCCCGCAGACTATCCCCCCATGTAGGGTGCTGCCGATGGAGGATGGGTGTGGTGTGGACACCAATGTAAGTATGTTGGGCCCCCGGATGCTGGAGACCCATGGTATGCCACCGAATTAAGGTAATAATGATGCAAAGTCCAAAAAACAAGGTGAGGGAATGCTTCCTTCAAGGTCAGACTACATAACATTGGGCCAAAGGATGAAACTCAACACTTCAGTACAATGTTTAGCAGGAGACAAGATACAAACAAATTCTAGGATGCAAAAAATGTCATCTCTAAGGTGGAGAAAATTATCCTGGTACTGTATAAGAGACAAGTGAGAACACATTTGCAATGCTGTATGTATTGTCAGTCAACATAATAGTGGTATTTAAGAAACACTGTGGGTGAGGGGTGGAAGAGCCATGAGAATGGAGATCAAGGTCTAATGGAGCATGCTTCATTGTATGGATAGTCTGCATCAGTGAAGTCGTTGGGAAACTTAAGCAAAACAAAATAATGCTAAAACAATCCTTCGACATCTGCAGAACTGCTCCATACAATAGTTCATCTAATTTTAAAACTGACATTTAGCCAAAGTCAGAAAAGCGAATCATGCATAATGCTAAACCATTCCTTTTTTTTGAACTGGGAATAGCAAAATATTCTAGAAACTCACTGGAAAAAATTGAAAAATAAGTAATCTAACACCACTTATTGCCTCCTTTGCTCTGTGGATAACTACCATTCCCTTGTTTAAGTAGTGAACAGAATTGTTTTTCATAATTCACTTTTTAAAATCAATTCTTAAAAGTTCAGTATGTGATTCAGATATTCAGGTAGGTCAAAAATCAACTTCATTCATAGAAAATAATACTTCGCACTTATACATTGCCTTCACCTAAAGATCTCAAAGTGCTTTATAAACATTCACTGTTTGTCTCTCAACACCCTTTTCAGATATTACAGATGAGTATTATGTATATTTGAAACATGAGTGCAAAAAGAGGCACGCACAGATAGGTTAAGTTTCTTCCCCAAGATGACACAGTGAGTCAGTGGCAGAGTCAACACAGAGTCTAGGAGTCCTCTGCTCTAATAACTAGACCATATAGTCTAGAAGAATCCCAGGGTTGGATCTCAGAAGTTCAAAGAAAGGAATTTAAATGAAAGCCTTTAATAAAAGATATCGGTGTTTATTTTGTATTGTTCCTTTGAAATGAACATGACTCTTCTTTGCATCAATGCTAAATCATCATAGAATTTGCTCCTTTCTACAAAAGTTTTATATTGTTTTCTCATTAAAGCCTGTAAAATATATTAATTTTTTCTCTAGAAAATAGGTAAAAATATATATTCCTCCCCCTCCCGTCTTACTCTTATTCCACCTCTTGATGGTATAATATTAATCACCATAAAGCTTTCATTTTAATTCTCAATATAAGCAGAACAGCAGTTAAATATAGAAAAGAATAGAAGCATGCATTGCCTTAAAGTTCCTCAGTAGTGTGTGATCAATGATATGGAGCTTTATTTTATGCTCATCAGCAGAATGAGAAAGATCTCTGCTCCTTAAATATTACTTTGGCTCACATGCAAATTTACCTTATTCTTAATTTAACAGGGTGGCATGCCATACGTGACTGTTGCTTATCCAGGCACAGCCAGCTGCAAATGAAATTTAGAAGAATGCAATCTGTTTTAGCACAAATCTGGGTACAAGCCAGGAAATTCACATGATTTCTTTGTATTGCAAAGGGGAAAAATCCATTTTAATTACCATAAATTTAGAAATCTCTCCTGTTGAGTAACAATTTTCCAGTTTGCTTTATGATCATTTAAATATTTTTACAAGAACCTAAATTGTCTCATGTGATACTAGCTCCCACCATATTACTACATCTAAATGTTTGTTATTTATTGTATACGTTATATGGCACCCATGAGTGCCATATCTGGGCTTGCTGCACATGGCTTAAATTAAAGCAAAAACATTTCCCATGTGGACAGAATTAACATACCTTAATGCTTTTTAGCACCAGGAATTTAAAAAAACAAAGAGAAGAAATACCTTTCCAATGTGGGAAAATGAGCTGTTCATTATTGAGAAGCACTGGTCATGCTTCCTAAGAGTAAAGACCTGACTCAGGATTAGGCAATTTCCAGCTGTAGCAAATTCCATATAGAAGGGTTTGCTCCTGTGAACAGCTTAGCCCTTTGTCCCTGGCTATTTTGAGCCTCATCTTTGGGACAGTTAACCTTTGTGTTCCAGAGATGAATGCAAATTGTATAGTAGGACAGAGAAGTAGTTAATCTCTGGGATAGCTTGACCTCAGGGCATGTGGGACTGTACAGACTAACCAGCAGAGGAACAGAATTACCTTGAATTTCACCTAACATTTTGCTGTTAGCAGCAGAGTTGTGTGTTTAGAATACGTTCTGAAGTTCAGCAGCATTCCCTCATTCTATCTCTCGATGGAGTTGTTGACATAGTAGTACATAACCAACAAAAGCAAGGGCAGGCAAAGAAGCATGTGAGTCTGCAAAAACCTAGAACCACATGCATAGTTTACTCTTAGACTCATATAGGAGTGGCTCATTGATAGAACTCTGGCGATTCCTATTGTATGAAAATACAGTATAGATGTGACAGTGCATTACAGGAAATAGGATTTTTAGAGGCCTTTTCTAAAGGATGTTATTGTTTTTAAATAGGACAATTAAAATTATGACTCTTTATATATGTAGGTTTGTTTTATTTTGTTCAAGAAAATGGAAAAAAATTCTAGTCCATGATGAGGAGAGTCACATTTTACGCACACATTCCAAGCAATGTTAATGGACTCTCAAGTCATTATGGGCCGGATGGAGATGTGGGATGAGGCTGTGCAGGTTGAGGTATATTGACTTTGGCCCATCATTAGTAGCTTCACAGGTACCTTGCAAGATAGTTCTAGGAGCTGTCATCTTCCCAAGGCGCCAACTGCAATATGATCCATGAAGAATCATAGCCACCAGAGCTGGGGATGATCATATATATTTTGTCCAGATTGTAGGAAAGGCATTATGGTGGCAGTATTTATAATGTGGAGTTGAATGAACTGAATGGACAGTGACTGACTTTGTAACAGACAAAGCAAGCTAGTTGAAGGCTATGTTAATAAGAGAATCTGCACAAAGGACCAGTTGTGTAAAAGTATTTAGGCACCTAAAGATGCAAATATATGCCTAACGGGATTTTCAGATGTGCCTAGGCACCTAATTCCCAATGACTTCAATGGGAGTTAGGTGCCTAGGCACTCTCAAAACCCCAACTGAGCAGATATCTGCATCTTTAAGCACCTTTAAAAATCTGGCCTTAAAATTCTTGAGTTACATTCTCAATTACTATAGCTCCACTGAAGTCAAGAGCTAAGCTGATTCCCACTGGTTTAAATGGGACGTGCTTCAGCCCTTTTGCAAATCCCACTAGCAGGCCCAGCATTATTGGGTGCAGGGGCAAAGGGGGCATTTGCCTCCTAATGATCTTTAAAAGGCCGTAAATTGTCAAGAGGCCAAAAGATGCACAAAATTATCAAATGTTAAGTGGTGCAACAGCAGCAGATTGGAGAGTCTTCATCCTTTGTATAAATTATAAATCACAGCAAAATACTGAGAGAAGCCAACTTTTACTCCTTTAAACAATTAGAACCCTGAAAAATCTTGTATTTTAACTATCCCCTGGACTCTGGGAAGGTGTGGGGTTTTTTTTAATTTTTTTTAAATACTGACATCCAGGCCTGATGGACCATGGTTGACACTGTTCATGCATCATATTTTAGTGACCTCAGAAGGTTCTTGCTTTAGGAGACTTTGTCTCAATCCATGGTCTGTTAGTCAGGTTAACTTTTGTTATAATTAAAAATGACCAGTTCTAAACTCCAGCATTATATATTCCCTTCAGAGAAAGACGTTGCATCAAGGCTTCTAGAAGCTGACAAGTTAGAAATGCCAGATGAGGTCGTTAGACTCTTGTGCCTCTTTCAGCAAGGCATAATCTCTGATTAGCAAATTTCCTTTTGCTTTTAGGAATAACTCTAGGATGGTGGGTGATGGAGACTGACTGACTGTACCAGGTGTCTGATGCCCCCTGCCTTGGCACACTCAGCATGACTAAGCATACTTTTTGAGAAAAGGAGTCTAGACCTCCTAGAGAAGCCACCCAGGATCAGCTGCTGATAGAACCAATGAGAATTGGTCATTAATTCTAGAATGGACTGGAGTAGGCGAAAGCCAATCAGGGCTCAACAATCAAAGTAGAAGGAGCTGGGCGCACTCCTAGGTGGAGCTGGAACATGGTGGGGGAGGGGATAAGAGGATTTCCTACCTTAACCCAAGAACCTCAGACAGATCAGGGAACTAACTGTGACTGCAGCTTTTTCATTAGACCAGTGAAAGACTTCTATTTTATACTGTGGGATTTAAAGCCAAGGTGGCCATCCTGAGTTAGACATCAATTTACTGCTGTCAAATCAAAGGAAGTTTGCTTCGTGTGATGCTCCACTGCTTCAGGTGAACCTGTGATGGAGATCCAGCACAACAATCTCTGGGGAAAAATCAAAATTGCTTGGAGAGTTTCATTTGTAACTGCAAACTGTTTCTTTAACACCTCTTAGTTTAAAAACAACTCACGTTTGTTTAAGGGCATCTATTGTGTGGAAGAAATATAGACTCTGATCTCTCTCTAAAATGATCACACTTCTGACTTTTCAGAATGAACATTCACCCATGGTGATGATAATGGAAAAAAATACGTATGAGAACGAGTAACTGAAGTTTTAGTTTGAGAGGCAAGACCTATGGTCCCAACGGATCATTATTTATAGCCCACTTTGTTCAGTTTAATGCTTCAGAGGGACAAATTAAGCAGCATGATAAATTAAAGCAGTGCATAATGATAACTCAACTGTTTTATTTCCATCACAATACAGATGTTCAATAAGTAAGACCATCATGGCACTGAGACTAGCAAAAGAGCTGGGACTGGTTTAGTTCTGCAGAGCATTGCCAGAACTTTTTGAAACACAGACCTGGGGAAAAGCTTATTAATCGAATTATTTGTTTCTCGGTGTATCTATCTACACTTGTATTTATACAGACTTGGTGTGTTTTTGTGTGTGTAATATATCAGATTGAAAGAAAGCCCCTTACAGATACAAAAATGACAGTCAGAGCAAAGATACAGAGGTGCAGATATTATACCTTTATCTGCACTCTGCATCTCTTCTCTGTGTCTATCTTTCTCCACTGTCACTTCTCAAATGCATGTGAGATATTTATCTTTAATCAACTGAAAAGAATTCAAAACAAAAAAGTATATACAATTATGTTGATGAAATCAGACCAATCCTGTATAAAACTTCTTTCAGTAAAGACTTAGTGCTGGGACTGTAAAATAATTGCAGGCATGAAATAGATACTGCACTTTCCCAGAACTGACCCACTGAGAGATATTTCATGTGTATTTACTCAAGAGGAAACTCCTTGTGAAGTAGGACTTTGCAAATTTGATGCAATTGAAGTAGGCAGGTATAGTTCCAAACTAGTAAGGCACTAGAGTGAAAAATTTATCGTGTAAACAATACACAGCATCACTTCTCAGCCTTTTGACTAAGATCGTGTGGAGCAGCTGTTATCAATTTAACATCTGATACCTCCCCTGCATGGGGACAGTGTTTGAGGCAGGATGTCTAATGGATAGAGCATTGGCCTGGGCTTCAGAGACCTGGTTTCTATTTCCCAGCTGTGCCATTGGCCTGGGCAAGTCATGGTTCCTCTCTCTGCCTCAGTTTCCCCAACTGTAAAAAGGGGATAATGATGCTCATATCCTAGGTAAAGCTCTTTGACATCTGCAGATAAAAAGCTCTATCAAAGCGAGACAAGGTTGTTATCACAAGGGGAAAACCCATGATTCTACAGGACATATATTTGTGCTCTAGTGCTGGTGTGGTGTTCTCCTTTTATAACATGTTCACCGATCATTGATTCTCCCAGTGTGAAGTCTTCAGTTGCCAGGCTCTGTGTAGCCTCTTACACATACTAAACAGAGGCAAATGCCTGTTGGTGCAGTCTCCTACCATTCTTCTGTGGTAGGACAGAGGATATTTTAAGGAGAAATACTGTTAGTGTTTCCTAAAGTTCTTGGCTACTTGTTTATTTTGCACAGCTCTGCCTATGAACTCCTGGATTGGAAAACTTGAGCTATTCGAAGCAGAATTTGGCTCTTTTCATTTGCTTTTAGTTGGTTTTGGTTGGCATTGATCTGCTGCAGCATGTTTAACCAAACTATTTTTGGAACAGAAGAACTGGTGATTCTCCTTAGCTTTCCTTGCACGTCACTGTGATCTCAGGGGTGCCGGATATGTGATGTATCACAGGCTGCAAATCTCACTAACAGCAGCTGTGTGGTGAATGTAAACTAGCAGTAACAGAAATAAAGGTTAATTCCAAGTTGAAGATAACTAACTTCCTCACTCTGTTTCATGTACCACCTGCCAGGCAACAGGAGAGGACTCCATGCTTCTAAAACTAAACTGATTCTTTATTAAGGGAACTATTTACAGAGATGCTGTAACTGCAGCGAGGATTCTAGTCATGCTCTATTAAGTGGTTTTGATACTCAGTTTACCTGAAGATTGTCTCATCAGTGCTAGGCTACTAATCCGCTCTATGCCAGTTTCAACAGGTGTATTGATGCTACTTTTCAATGGTTGCCTGTACCTTCCGTGACTCCACCAGGGACAATGGAACTGTGCATTTCAGGAGTTTCATAGGCTGCACATTGGGGTCTCCTTCTAACACCAGCTTGCCATTTGGGCGTCCATCTCCTTGAAATATGTCCTGATAGTCTGTTAGAATGCTGGGCAGGGCCCATAGTGACTGTTCTTCCTCCTTTCTCACATTAAGGATATTCTGGTATTGCACTGCAAGCAAATCCATGGCTCGTGCTGCCTAGCAGTGGGTGGTTCTCCTATTGTTAACTATTATAAACTCCAAGTTATATCTCTTCTTTCATGGGTTTCTTATCAATGGCCTGCATTTGCCTGTCGGTCTCAGAATGGTTTTACTGTACATCAACAGCACTAGGGTCCTATTTCTCCAGTCTTATATTGATGCTTATCAGAGTTGCTGCGGTTAAATTGCAGCTGGCTCCGCAATCCACATGGGATTTACCTGGTGGCTGATCTAATAGCACAGTTGCAAACGTGGCTGTTGAATTGCTGGCAGCCTTCTTCCTCAGTGTGTGCGCACTGAGGGTCTTTCGATTGGCTAGAGGTGCACTGCAGATATCGTCCTCTTCACTGGAAGTCTCTACATCCTTAATCACTGCATGTACTTCTGCTTGTCTTCTGGGGTAGCTGCAGTATTGGGACATAAATTGGTTCTGTTTCCCTCATCCTTTGCATCACTACCCTGTGGCTGGGCAGTTTTCTTTCTGCCTCTAGTGTTCCTTTCCAAGTATATACACTGCAGCATGATGTCTGCATTCTTGGTTGGTTGGTCTCTGGCCTACCTCTTGGGTTCCTTCCGCTTAAGCCAGTGTACTTGTTCTGTTGTTACTTTGATCCCTTCCCTGGACAATTCAGCTGCCCTTGCTATTTGAAGCTCTTTCTCCAGGGTAAATCTTCTCTCAACACTCTCTCCTGGTGGGGAGCACGGATCAGCATTCACATCGTACTCCCCATCAGTACCAGCCCAAACCAGAGAAGCTAATGATCCAACCAGTGATGAATCCTGGTCACATGCCACCTGAGGCTTATGCTAAGAAGAACACTCTCTCCTGTAAATGGGAATCGTGTACCACAAATAATTCTCTCTCCAATTAGGGAATCTTTAATGTCTCTAAAGTTACATATGGATGCCAAAGTTCTCAGCTCTGTAATGTCAGTATCTGTCTCCACTTTTTCTTGGTTTCAGGTCTTTTAAAAAAACAACACTCAGTGACAAGGTGGGGGAGGTAATATCCTTTATTGAACCAACTTCGGTTTGGTGAGAGAGACAGGCTGTTGAGCTTGCACAGAGCTCTTCTTCTCTCTACAGGGTAATACTGTTTGGGTTCACGCTACTCAAACACCTTTATCAGCTGTTCCAGTGTTTCAGGCATTATTCTTAGAAATTGTGTCTTCTCACTTACTTCTCATTCCTTCCCTGAATAAAATAGTAAAAAAGCATTATCTGTGCCTCACCTTTATCCCGTGTGGTCAGCTCTGTATAAAGGTCTAATTCTTGCCTGCGCTGCTTCCATTTTGGTGAAAGGTTTTTTGTTGAGAAATTCAGCATAGCTGGTGGGCTCAATCCTCTATGCTGCCTGTTTGCAAATGCTACTTTGGTTGCCTTCCAATCGCATTCTCCTCCCTGTTGTGGTTCTCACTAGATCTGACCAGTGCCACCATGTTTCATGTACCATATGCTGGATAACAACATAACAGGTCTCCATGTTTCCAATATTAAGCTGACTCTTTATTAAGAGAATTATTTACAGACATGCTACAACTACAGCTAGAATTCAAGCCACGTTCAAACAGACTGGTTTCCTCTCTTGCCTGCTCCAAACTATTCACTCTAGCTTCTCCCTCCAAGTTCCATGCAGGTTTGCTACATTTTGGACTCTTTAATAGGGAGACCTTAATACTGCTTCTGTTTGTTTCATTGTTTGAATGAAATATATGCTAACAAGGAGTTGTTCATGAGCTGAGTTATGAACTCTATTCACTGCAAAACGTAGTTATCTCAAGACATTTTGTCTAATTCTAAGCTCAAAACAAAATGTAAGATCTGTCTTCCATTGCAAACTAAGCCCAAGTTTGTGGGACCCAGGCTCATGGACTCAGTGTTTCCAAGCCTCTGCTCTAATGTCTATACTGCATTGTAAAACTAGGTTTACAGTTGCTGGACCCGATTCTCATGGTTGTGGTAATGCATCCACACTGCACTACACAGACTTTCTGAATTGGGTCTGTGGCTTTACCTGCATTCCACTGTAGGTGGCTTGGACCCAAGTCACTGCAGGACACAGGCTCTGACACACATATTCCTAGCAGGGTCCTAGGACTCAGATTCTTAGTGTTTGCTGACCCGAATTGCACTGACTCGTGTGTGGACAGAAGGGGGGCTTGGGCCCAAACCTGAATCAGAGCCTGTGTTTAGTGTGCAGTGTAGCCATACCCTATGTGCACAGAGACCCAAGGGAGGTAGCTTGATCCTCCTTGATCATGAGGCTCACAGTGGCCTACTTGTCACCTGTTACAGGCTAGGGCAGCTTTGAGATCTGATCTAAATTGTGCCATGGCTGCCATAGTCCCTATGAACCTTGTGGAGGACAGAATAGCCCCCTCCTGTCCTCAGTACTGGAGGTGGGGGTGGAAAGTGTGCAGATGCCATATTCTGGCTTGGTTCATTTAAGCAACATTTGTTCCGTGCTGTACTTTTGTGTTTCCTTTCCATATTTGATTTACAGCTCTGGCTCAGCATCCCACAAGTTCATGTAAAGCAAAGAAGTAAACAGGCAACTATGCCAGCTGAGCAGCTAAATATTTTCAGAATGTGGATTTGGGGGCCAACTTCACTCTAGCCTATGGCAGCAGCCATGCGCAGCTGGGTGCTGGCAACACAGAATTAGCTTCCAATGCTGCTGGCTGAAGGCAGAGGGGTGGGCACTTCAGACCACTGTCTCCTAGCTGTGCTGATGCCACCAGCTAGGGATGTGTGAAAAGGAAGGAGCAGTTAATTCTAGAGATGCTGGCTGGGAAAGAAATTCAGCAAGGCTTCCTTTTCCCAGGCTACTTCCAGTGCCATCAGCCTATGTGAGAAAGGGCCTCTTTTTCTGGGCCATACTTGTTGGAGCCTGCCCTCTAAGGATTTCTATTTGAGCTGGGAAGTAATTTGTTCTGCACATAGAGAAAAGAAATTGAGGCAGCACGGGCCAGTGGAGCTGGTTGGAAAATGCTTCCTTCTCCATCCCCAGTGGAAAATGTTGACTGAAAACTTTTCAGTTTAAAATAAAATTCAGTTTCTTACCTCTTCAAACAATGACTTTCAACAGGAATTGGTTGCCTAACTCTTTGAAAATACCGTATTTGTTTCTTACTGGTTTATCTGAAAGCCAAATGTTTACAACACTCTTATCTTTACAGGTAACTCAAGAACTCTACACAGTGATAAAACCAGGCATAGTTGTAATCCACAGCATTAAAGGGATATTGTTAGGCACCCAGCTTCCCCATATAATGCATGGGGAGAGTTGGACACCTAAATAAGAATTCACAGAAGTCAACCTGGGGAGTTGCCTAAGCTTTACAAAAAGGAGATGGCTGAGATTAGGACTGTGGCCTAATCTCTACCTCTCTCAGGGAGTTAGGTGTCTACCTTCACTAGGGACCCACAGCTGTGAGCCCTCTTGAACAGAGACTGTAACGTGAATCGCTCAGGAGAGTGCACTAACCACTAGGCTATAGTCACTCTCTCTCTGGCCTAATGACTAATTATTTCATACAAAGTGGAACTGCTTCAAGGGTGAGACTGAGAGTGACTCATGCCAGAATACCCCAGTGCTTCAGACATTCCCTTAGAAGAGCTGGGTTCAAGTTGCTGTGCCAAAGCACGCAGAGTGGGGCTTTGAATCTGGGTTTCCCATGGCCTGGGTGAGTGCACTAACCACTGGGCTATTTGGATGTAATGTCACTGTTATTGGCACTTCCTCTTCAGCTTTATTTTGGGTGGGTTAGGTGTGCTTTGAGATCATCTACTGCATCAGGCCTGGCAAATCCTATTAGGGCTTAGGCACGAGTTAGATGCCAAGTTGCTTGGTGGTGGCAGGTCTGTGGAGGCTGAATGTGGGCACCCGGGGGTCTTCTCCACTGGAAACTTAAGTGTCAAAGGAGTTATGTGCCTGCAAGTTTAGGCGGCAGCTGAGCAGGGGATTTGTGAATGTCTCTGGTGCCTAAATGTTGGATTTAGGAACCTGAAATGGAATGTAGGCACCTACGTCCACTTGTGGATTTGACCTTTAGATTTCAAAATGACTTAGGGCCAGATTTGCAAAGAACTACAGATGCAGATAGGCATCCAGTGAAATTTTCCAAAGTGCCTGATCAGGTTGGGCTCCTGATTCCCATTAAAAATGGGTCTTAGGCTCATAAATCGCTTAGGCATCTCTGAAAATGGTTACCCGTCATGATTTAGAATACGGAGAAGTGGAATATGTGCCCTGAAAGTTCAGTTCATAAAACTTTTCTTGGCTTCTCCATTTTTGGAATGGAATATGAAACTCGATGGAATTTTTTTTTAGTTAAGGTATTTATAGTTACTGAAGCCAAAATATCGTTGTTTCATTTACGTTCTTTAGCGCAGCACAAGTACATGAAACTTAGACAGCCCAATGAGATGAACTAATAGATACGGTGTATAGAACAAAGTAAGTATAATGAGCTATGTATTTGAATAAAGGAAAATATCTCAATAAACCCAGGTTACTATTTTTGGAAACTACCACACAGGCTGCTTACCTGATGAGGGTTTATCAGTAAAAGGTGAGAGAAGGAAAAGGTGAGGCATGGGGAATAGAAGAGACAAAGACATAGGAGATAGACTAATGGGAGGAAGACTAGTGAAGAGGAAAACAATCGGAAGAAGATGGAAATGAAGAGAAAGTGGCGGTGATAACAGACAAAGACAAGAAAATCAGAGAAAAGGGATTATTACATGACTGGAGGCATAACAGACTGACAAAACAGTGGAGAAGGTTAATGGGATAATAACTGAGTGAAAGAAAAAAGGACAGGAGGAAAAAGACAGCAAGGGAAAAGGAGAGAAGAGAAAGGAAAACAAAAGGTGAATGGAGAAAAGATGGGGAACATTATTTTTTCAAGCTCCTCCTCCTCTCTCCCTTTTCCTTCCCCTTCCCACCCCCTGCAATATAACCAACATTTGTACACTGTGATTACAGCATCATGCAAAGTGTTGGCCAAAGGATGTTGTGGATATTTAGTCAGATGCATCTCTGAGGCACCCCCCAAATTTAACTGATATTTTTATATAAAAAAGGAGGTTGGGGGGGTCAGATTACCACCAACTACTGCAGGAGAGTTAGAGTCCTTCAAACACCAACATTTAAGATAAAGAGTTCCGCCTGTTGAAAATCTGAAAAGAATATTTGCAGGAATTGTCCAGCTGTAATCAAAATGATTGCAAAGTAAAAACGGTTCCTTCTCATTCAGCTATGTTTTACTTGTGCGATGCAGCAGTGGCTAACTTTTGACGCTATTGTTGGGATCGCTTAGCTAATAGTGCAAGGGAAGAATAACTGGAATCCTATTCTGCCTAGTGCATCAACTAAATTGTCAGCACCAACAGTTTTAAAGTGCTCACAATGGGCCGGATCACGCTATCCATGGTAAGCAGAAATTCACATTGATCTCAAGGGAGAATTTCTGCTTCAGAACTGATGGTATATTATGGCCCATTGCTTGGTTTTTGTTTTGTTTTGAAGACCTAATATCTACACTGGCATTTCGCAGCTTCTCCAGTATCATAACTGTGTTGCTTTCATCAGTTCCTGCAATACTTAGACAGACCATCCAGAAGACAAAGGTGTTCATCTAACTCAGCAAGTTATGAAGGACAGTAAAATATTTGACTAATAAAGTTAATTGATACTGGCAGTGATGTGGGAAGCTGAAACACAGCTTAACTTTTGGATCCCAAGCTAAATGTACAGTAAATCTAAAAGGAAAAAAAAACGTGTTTTGTTTTGTTGCATTTGCACACTGACCAAATCTGATTTGGAGATGTTTGGAAGGGAATAAATACAGAAAACCGCATGATATCATTTTCAGATTTATAACTGCACTTTAAGATTTTCTGAAGCAATGCTACTCCTTTTCCTTTGCGCTTATATAACGCTTTTTGTTCATGGCTCTCAAAGTGCTTTACAAGCACTAATAAACAAAGATTTATTAAAGTCATAAATTTTTGTGAATGTGTTAATACTTTTAAATGTCAGGAACATTGGCTGAAATGAGCCAAAATTCACTGTAGTAGACTTGATTTGCAAAAACGTTTTGATTCGCTGATTAGTTTATCTGTCATGTTTCTTTGGTGAAATCAAAAGAAATGAGAGCTTAGAAAACTAATCTTGATGGCATTTCTTCACAGAGACATGGATTGCAACTAAACCGCAGAGGCTGATGATGGGGAATTTGCAGTCTGAATGGCTATAATTTACTGCTCAGCCTTTTCTGGTAAGTGCGAAATTTAGATAAAAAGTTGCAGATGTTTCCTTTCCACATCTTTTGATGTGAAGAACCAGATCTTCAGGTAGGCTGATTTATACCAGCTGAGGATCTGGCCTGAAATGATCTGCTGAAAATGACAGTGGATGGATTAAATTCCTGGCATTCTTAGAAATGGCAGAAATAATTCCATCGCAATGTAAACTTTTATTTTTGCTTTGAGACTTAAGGTTGTGTTTTGGGTGATCCATTCCAAGGCCTAATTATTAATATTCCTCTGGGTTGTGAGGGCTCAGAAAATTTATTCCTTACTGGTCTTAGGGCTTGTCTAATTGCATAGTTGTACCAGTTTAACTAAAAACTAACTGTTTATCTGTTTTTAATTTAAAACAACTTAGACAAACTGATGCAAAGAGCTGTGTGAAATGTTATTTCCTTTTAGCCTGAGTCCATTAGGAACACATTTAAGTGAAACCATGGAAAGACACTTAAACTGAAGCAAGATTGTCCACAAAGGGTATGTCTGCATTGCAATTAGACATTCACAGATGTCCTTTGTCAGCTGGCTTGGGATCAGGCTTAGGGGAAGTTTAATTTAATTAGTTTTAATTGTAGATGTTCAGGCTCAGGCAAATGCTGACAGCTCTTCATTTTCAAAACTCTTCATGGACTTGAGAGCCCGCTTCATGGATGTTCCACTCTCTCTTACACCTCTCTTCTCTAGGTTCCCTACCCACTTGGTAATAACACCTCCCCTTCCTCCCATTTGCGTCAGGAAATATTGTTTCTATAGGTAAAATAGATTTTAATAGGACCAAATGCTGAATTTGTTCAAAGAAAAGAACTGAAGGGGTCAAATCAAATGTTTCATTGTAGAGCCATTAGCTATTCAGAATCTGGTAAAGCAGTCATTTAATTTTTCTGTGATGTTATAATTAAGCTCATTTAAATGTCCTTTTTTAATGCAGACACCCTTTACAAATCAAATTAATCCCTTGCTTTGAAAGGAGACAAACTTTCTTGTTCATTTTTGATGACTGATACTTTCATTGAAAAATAATTGCATGGAAAAATGGATCTATTGAATATATTTGTGCATATGAAAATATTGTTTCCTGTAGTGAAGTATTCTTGCATATTGCCCTCCTGTTGAAAGTCATATTCTTTACTGCCATCCATCAGAAGCTGGCTCATTGAACAGGATATTTTCATCTAAATAACATTGTCACAAATTTCATTTCTTTGCTTTGTAATGAATTTTCTCAATCCAAACATTAGAAATGACCGGGTATAGTAATTATATTTAAAATACATTTCATGGAATGAGATGCTACTGCTACAAATTTTTTGCTTGCTATCCTTCACTGGAAACACTGGATGTTTTTAGATTAAGTAGTGCGGTGCTAAACTCCAGTAAATCCATAGTCATGAGTTACAATGTCTTTTAATAAGTGGTAATAAATTCTAAATGCCAATGAAATTTACTTATCCCTGTCATTCATATTGGTGGAAGTCTGTTCCGTTCCTCTGTTCTTTATTCTCATTTATGTCATCTTTCAGGGTGTGTACACATGGCTGTGGTGGGAGAGGGGTAGCTGCCTCCCTCCAAATGCAGTGTCCTGTGAAAGTGGCACACATGTCTCATGGTAAGACTAGGTCTGTATGTCAGGAGAAGTACTTCCCATGACCTCTCTGTACTTTTCCATGTAGATAACGGACTACCTTCTTAGGAGCAAATTAGAAAATCCGAAATACAAGACTTAAGGCCAAATGGCCCTTCTGGTTATATAAACCTGCAAAGTACCCATCTACCTGGACAAAGAGTAAAGCTGTGCAACCTGGAATTCTGTTTAGTACTGGATCCTTGGTGCTAATCAAGGACATTTACATGGCCCCTATTAAGCCCCAAATGGGAGCAGATCAGTGGTGCCAGTATAATTTAATTAGAAGTTTAACTTATATATATTTTTTCTCACTTGATTGTATTGTGGTTTGAAATGTAAACCAAAGTCTAGACCAGGGCATAGTCCTGATAATGTACATGTACAGTAAAATCACAGCCAGGCTGCTGCTCTCTTATACGCATTCCACTTCCTCAGCCAGCAGCATCAGCATGTTTGACGGCAGTCACAAAAGTGTGAGAGATTTCCATGAAACCAGCTACCCCAGGCCCAGCAGAAAGGACCTGTCATCTTAAAGATCAGAGCATTGGAGGCACCGGGTTTTAAAGTGGGGGGTGAAGGTTGCATTCTGAGATCAAAAAGAAGAGGATGTCCTGGTGTGACTGTGCAGAGACCTGGCCTGTTGAGGTTACCGGAAGGGAGAAAACGGGACTCTAGAAAAAGAAGCCAGCTTAGGACTCAGGGCACGTCTACACTTAAAATGCTGCACTGGCCCAGCTGGGCTGTTGTAGCACTTTAATGAAGATGCTTTAAACTGATGGGAGAGAGGTCTCCTGTTGGAATAGTGAATCCATCTCCCCAAGAGGTGCTGGAGGAGCTCTCCTGTCAAACAGAGTGCTGACTACATGGGAGGTTAGGTTGGTATAACTGACACTCAGAGGTGTGGTTTTTCACATCTCCAAGTGACATAGTTATACTGATACAGGTCTGTAGCGTAGACTGGCCCTTGGGAAGAATAAACCCTCCCCCTACCACGCCAAGCTCCAGAAGAGGGAACATATCCATGATCGTATTAGGTGGAAAAACCCACCAGAACATTCTGCAGGGATGGACAAATCGTTTCTTACACTGAAGCACAAATAGAAGTGAAAAAAGGAAGAACAGACCTTTGGTCTCAAAGAATTCCTAGAAGTATCTTTACCTGACTGTAACTGGCTTCCTTTCTTTTGTTTTGTTGACTCTTATGTCTCAGTTCAGTTGAGCACTTATGCATTCGCTTAAATCCTATTGGTGTGCATGCCACTTCTCAGGCAAAATCAGAGGTCTCCAGCAGTTGTCCACCACATCACTTTTCTTCTGTCTTCAGAGAGAGCTAGGAGTGGGCCATCCATTCCCACAAGAGAAGGAGTCAACCAGAGACCTACCCCCCAAAAGTTCTGTGGCATCTCATCCTCTTTCTATCAATCTGATATTGATTGAAGGCTGCTCTGTACCTTAATTGCACCAGCGCAGAGTCAGATAGAAAAGTCTGTCTTCACTCCTTCACACTTCACTTGATCCTGCAAGATGCTGAGCACTCTCCCCTCAGTCCAGCAAAGAGCATAACCATATATTTAAAATCCAGCATGTCAGCAGTACCACTGAAGTTAACGGGAGTATTTATGTTCTTACAGTTAAGCACGTCCTTAAATGCTCTTGTTGGATTGAGCACAGAACCTTGCAGAATCAAGCTATGTACATATCATGTAGTTGGTATAACAGTCAGGGCCATGTTCAGACCTGTGTTATTGATCCAAGTCAAGGGAGTTTGAATCTGCTAACACAGCCTGGATTTAACCATAAATTTTTATTCCCATTTATTATGAATAAAACAAGTCTTAAAACATAGATCTGAGAACTAAGGAAAGTATGAAAAGATATTGGAATTTAAACTGGTGATAGAATCTTCTGACTAGGAAATGGAGATGAATAGAACTACAAGTACCTGACGCTGCCAGCTAAAGGATATGCACACATTTCGCAGTTAATTCCATACAAGTGTTACGTTAAGCATCTTCTGTGAACCCATTTGAGAGAAATAGTATTAATCACATTGAATTCTTTGGGTTAATGCTTTAAATAATCAGGACATCACCTGGCATTATTTAATCCTCTGTCTTTGTGGCCTATAAACAGCAATCTCTCTCTACCCTTCCTAAACACTTCAACTACTGTTTAAAAAAAGATTAGTTCAGGTTTATTATTGTGTTGGTGCTGAGATTCCATCATCTAGGGTCATTTCACCATTGTTACAGCAGTTTTGTGCTGGTGTGACTCTACTGATTTCCTGCCCACAGACTTCAGTGGAGTCACACCAGCATGACGGTATAACACAATGGTGAATCAGGTTCAGATGTGTGGATTTTTTTATATATGCAGTGCTGTTATAGTTGTGTCAGTCCAGGGATATTAGAGAGACAAGGTGGGTGAGGTAATATCTTTTACTGGAGCATCTTCTGTTGGTAAGAGAGAAGTTTTTGAGCTACCCAGAGCTCTTCTTCAGGTCTGGGAAAAGTAGTCAGTGTCACAACTAAATGCAAGATTGAACAGATAGTTTAGCATAAGTAGTTAGCACTTATTTGAAGGACCATTAACATCCCTGTTAAGATAAAATGGGAGGTTAGTGGGTTACCGATTGTTGTAATAAACCATAAATTCAGTATTGTTATTAAGAACATGGTTTTTAGTGTCTAGCTAGGTAATAAATTTAATTTTTAATTTTAACTTTTTGATGCAAGTCTGGGCGATAAGGTTTCAATAGACTTTTGCGTTTGATACATATTTCTGCTCATATGTTATATAGGTGTATTTGTGGATCTGATGATGATTTGTTATTGTGTTGACTTTCCAGTAGAGTTTTCATATGAAGGTTGTATCACAGAGATACTGATCTGTGATTGCACAGATCTTCACTGTTGGAGAATTTATGGGCAGAGTAGCTGAGTTTTACTGAGAACCCCTTTCCTAAAATAGGACCCTAATTCTCAGAACCCTGGTGTAAATCTAGAAATGTAATGCAATTTAAACGCTTATGTGATGAGTGAGAGCTGAGTGTGGAATTTTAGCCACCTGTGAGAAATAAAGCTGGGTATCCACCGCTGAGCACTTAAGAATGACAAATGATGACAGCATCCTGAAATATTGTGCTAGTGCCAAGACGGTAGCTGGAAAAAGTGAAAGTACTTCCAAGAGCTTGAGAATCACATACCATGGATAAGAGTCAAGGCTGCAGATGGATGCTGTACTAGAAGTGAAGAAGGGCTACAGCTGATGGGTTTCCTTTTTTCTCTTGCTACAATATTCTAAAAGTATTTTGTGAAGCAATTCTAAGGAATAATTTCTTTGTGACTATAGGGGGAACTAGCAGTGACCCGTCTATTTCTGTTGCCTTATACCTTCCATTATAAAATATTTTTGTGACTTTTTTCAGAAGCTCTAATATCTCTACTCTTTGCAGCAGGGGGAAAATCCTCGGGCTAGAGAAGTACCTTTTCTTGGTGCCATGAAATTCTATTTGGGTTTAGCAGAGTTGTAAACTGTTAAATCACCATTTCCTTTCTCTGACTTGCTTTCCTCAGGAAAACTTTGTCAGCATGACAACAAACGACCGAACATATGAACATTCTAAAGTGCTGTCCATGCCACCACTAACGCAGCAGCAGAACACATTATACTAGGAATGCCTGGGCGCTTCTGGAACAGGGGAAGCAGGGAAGACCCACTTCCTTATCCCAGCTACATCTCCTGGATCCAGCTGATGGCCCAAGAGTCCCATTCCCTCTCAAGGATGTATCATGGGGGGTAGGACCTCCCTCAGCTCCTGGGAGAGGGAGTGACAAGCATAGGTGCTCAGCACCCTACTATAAACATTTTTACAGCACCTCTGGAGACAAGGAGAGATGGGCTGAGTTCCTTATAGTAATACTCCAAATGGGCCAAACTCATGGCCCCAGTAACTCATCCACCCATTTAGACACCCCACATTGAGTGTAATCACCTTCTGTCTTTTCCACTGGACCCCTTCCTCTTTCAGTGCTAAGGGTGGATGAACAACAGGATGGAATTGAGGCTTCTTTGGCAAATTGGGTAAATACCTCATTTTCAAACTTTGGAGTACTTGACTTTGCAACATACATAATTTCCTTTTAACATAATTATTTGAATATGTGATGTATAATTTAAGAAAGTGCGGCCTATTATTTAGCACAGGAGACTGGGAGTCAGGACTAGGATTAAAGTTAGTCCTGACGATGAAACTCACTTGTGGCCTTGGGAACAGGCATTGCACCTCTCTGTGCCTCAGTTTATCTGCCTTTTATAGTGGGTGCAATAATAACAACATAGGAGGTGCAGAGTTAGTCTTGGTTGCAAGAGCATTATGGCTACATGTAATGACACCCATTGGCAGCCAAAGTAATGGATCTGGAAGTTACAGCAATAAAGCAATGTATTTTTTCACATTTTAAATAGGAAGCAGTGAGAGCAGCAGGAACTTCCCAGTGGATATAGGGGGACTGATATCCACATAGGCACTTCTTTCACTTTTCTTTTTAAATGTGTAAGAGTGGCATCACAGTGTCTTCACTTAATGTTTAAGGGCACTATAATAACAGTAAGTATTAAAATAGCAAATACTGAAAAGAAACAAAATAACGATTTGGAAGGATATAAACCTGCATGCTTCAGGGCATAAGCCTACCTCCGTCAGGTGTTACGAAGAAATTTTTCCAGAGTTATCCCCTAACTTTGAGGCTGTCTGCACTTACCTTCTGGATTTGGTGGCAGGCGACGGGAGATATGCAAGTGACATAAAAAACTTGCGTATCTTCCGTTGACTTCGCTGCATCCGTGCTGCGCATTGTCCACACTGTGCTGGGCCACTTAGAGAGGTGGTTTTCCTCCATCGATTTCTGGATCGACTGAGCGGGTCTACACAGGCCACTCAGTTGATCCAGAGACATCAATCTGACGGCGGCAAATTTGCTGCCCTCAATATAGACGTAGCCTAAGTTCTTCTGGAGACAATTGTTACTGGCTTGATGGATAGCTGGCCTAGTATGGCAATTTGTATGGTCCATTAGATGCTGTATGAATTCAAAGTATTATACATTCTCTCTTGGCTTTCAAATCTAGGTTTCTGAGGATTCAGCCTCATGTTCCTTACTCACTTCTTTCAAGAGCTCACTCATTCTTTTCAGCAGGACTACTCACCTGAGTAATAGCTTCAGGGCAGGGCCTTTGGGGTTGGTCTAATGCCTGCTTGCTTTGTTAAGAATTGGATTGGGCTTGTCACACTCCCCTGAACTAGCAGGCATATTGCAGGCTTGCTGAGGAAAGGTTACTGATTTCAAGAGCCTGCAGGATTTCATCCATCAATGAAAGTCATGGACACTTATTTCTTAATCTGCCTCCACTGAGCTAGAACATTTCAGTTAGCCTCTATTTTTTCAGAGTGTTTCCAGGTTCATGGGAGCTCTGTACATAAATCCATGAGCACAGCTGTGAAATCCCAGACTAGTAGCACCTAACTCTTCAAAAGAAATAGATAAATAAGCAAATAAGAAAATAAATAAAAATCGTATTGGAAGTAGAACTCCTAGGATTCCAAGCTATGGCTAAGAGTAAATAGACTCTTTCTTAACTAGTGGCACTATCTCTTGAAAGGCTGGATTTATTAATGGCTATTGGAATATATGAAACTACTATTGATTAAAATGTTATTAAATGTCCCCTGGATGTTTCTCACATGTCATATTTTGCAGCTGTGGTTTCTCAGTCACAATATACAGTCCCCTTGTGCCGTCAGAGTTTGGAAACAGGGTAATATCAAAAATATAAATTTATGATATATGGCTGTCAACCATACTGGAACCCTAGACAAAAACAATAGTGATAATGCATGAAAATCAAATTTAAACACGCTTTTCATTGTATTATTAAAAAATATAAGACAGACACATTTTGAACTAATGTACTGATTTATTCATTGCTCACCTTTCCTAACCTCTACCTGTTTCAGAGACCTGGGACTGTGAGCAATTCAAGCCCTGGACTGTTTTCTTGAAAGTCTGGAAATTGCCTAGCACATCATGGATATTACAATACATAAAAAATAAAGTGTAGGTAAACTGTAAAGCCTCCTACATTTGGACAATACTCTTTAAACTCATACTGCACTTTTAGATTCATAAAGAGTTGCCCAGCTGACTTTATTTTGTCCCCAAAACCTTCTCTACTCTCTTGCATCTATATTATCCAATGTTTCCTTTAGCTTAAGGATTCCCGGTGACCTCTAATCACAGAGACTCTGAGCATCACTGTAGCAAACACTGTGATTGACCTTTGCGGAAGTGAGCTGATATCACAGGCATAGCTTATATCCTCTATCTATGAAAATCTATGCAGGGGACAAGAAATGTGAGTTTTCAAACTTGCAGAGTTCTGATCAGTCACATAAAAAATGGCAGGGTATGTGGAAGAGACCAAGACTTGGGAACGCACTAAGGGATGCATCAACAGGACAAGCAAACAGTCATGGGTGGCGGAATCACATGTTCTTCATTTCTTTCAGTGCTATTTGTCCCTTGGAGAATGGATATGGATCTTAGCTTTTGGCTTCTCCACCCACAGATCTGTCATATGGCACCTTCAGAAACCATACTGCCGGTGCCTTCACTTTGGCTACTGCCTCTGAAACCTCCTCCATATGTGGAAAGGGCTCACCACTTAACCTAGTGGACATTGTTTTACTTGATTCTTCATACTATTGTGCTGGTCACAGGGCTGACAGGAAAATTACCTGTTGATTTGGTAAATAATCAGATTCAACATAGATGCCATTGAGAAAGGAAGTCACACTCCTGACATGTCATGTTTAAGATATCATCTTTCTGGCAAATGTTGAAAGGAACGAGGAGAGATCTAGCTTTAAAGTTGGTCTCTGTTTGAAACACTTCTAACTATTGAAAGAGTTTAGTTAGCCGTCTTAACTTTTTTCCTACATGGCCTTGAGCAAGACATCACAAGAGGAACTTCTAGAGCCATTTCAGGGATCAGAAGAAAATCAACAGTTAAATGTCAAACGTTATGTCAGTCCACCACTGTTTACAATATTTCTCTAACACCACAGATATTGAGATGCTTGATCTAAGGTGTTATATTAATTAGGCTTCCATTTGTTCCTGAAATGAATGAAAAGACTGAATTCTTTTTTTCAAATGACTAGACTATATCTTTAGTTGGAGTACATCTCTGAAGTGAGGTACAGTCATTGAAAAGACTTCAACTTGTGTCTAGGGAAATATATTTATTTTTGTATCCACTGACCTGTGGGAAAATATTATTCTGAATATCATGATGAGGTCATGGGAGCTGATTGGAGGGGGAAAGTCACACAGAATTAGTTTGGGTTTTAAACAAATCAAAATATACTTTTTGCTATTCTGACTCAGATGTACTTTGACTCTAGTAAACTTTCTAAATGAGATGTTTACAGAAAATACAAAATTTAATAGAAAATGTTTAGTGGCAGAGCATCATACTAATAATTTCCTTTCTTTTTGTGTGAAGACACCACTGGATCTATCGTTACCACATGAAGAAACAGTAACTTAGTAGGGGCAAAATAGGAGACCAGCTTTACTATTATGGTAGGCTGCTAATACAAGGCTTTATGGTAGGCTATTTTTACAGGTGGACTTGTGTTGCAGTGTTATGATGGATATTACATGCTTTTACTGTAACATAGTTCCTACATGGTTCTTACTAAAATAAAAACATAAGTATGCTGCTGTGGGTTATGATGGTACCACTAAGCCCTCAACTGTTGGATGAATTGTGACTGCCACTAGAAGAACCATTTCTATAAAATTGGACTAAATCTTGGTCCTTGACCTCAGATCAAACCAAAAGCTTGTATATGGTTCATATTTGTTGTGGAAGAATGTTCTCTGCTTCCTCTGTTGATCTCAACATGGATCTCAAAGGGGAGTGTGTCTGAGTAAGTGCTGCAGGAGTAGGCTTAAAACTTTGCCCTATTATCCTAAGCTTATGGCAATGTAATGGAAACAATATTACCGTGGAATATAAATATATTAAAACTAACAAAGATGAAAAATATACTAAATCACAATGGTGTGTCAAAAGCAAAAGAGTTTTCTCTGGGTTTTATTGCAAACCTTTCCCACAAATTAACTGTATTACCTGTTACTCTCTAAAAATAGAAGATTTTAAGATAATTGATAATTCAGCCAATAGTGTCTTGTACCAATGGACGTGGTGGCTAGCAGACTTGTAATGACATAGAAGATTATTTGGCTTCATGTACACTAGCAGCCAAGCCACTTTTAACATCAACCCGGGGGACTTCATTGTTGACAATCATCATCAATGGTAAGTAAGTTTTTTCCATAGTTGTTGGATATTTAGAATCCCCGTTTTCTGACACTGCAGCTAATAACTCCTGTACTGAACTTGAAAACAATGTAGTGGAGGTGCATGTAGTAGTATAGTAAATAGCATCTAGCGTGTGGATTTAGCTGTCAGAAAAATCAATGGTTCATCCCAGCTCTATGTTTTAGCAAACAGTACACTACAAAAAGCTCAGGATTCCATGAAATCTTATTTAGCAATTGAGAGCAATCTGTTTTTCCTCTTGTCTTTAAAAACAAAGCCAAAGAGGATGGATGAGCCTCAGAAGGATTCAGAATAGCATCCAGAAGTTGGGAGAAAAGCTTCTCATAATACTTCATTCCTTCTGCTTCTATTCCAGGGTAAAGAGCAGATTACCTGCATCATTTGTATGCCTTCTTGACCACTTCAAGTTTAAGTGGGTGAAGGCAGTTGCAGTGGGAAAAGGGGAGCTAATATTTCCTGTTGCCTCTTAAGCCTGAATTGCAGAAAAGTCTGATTTTGGAGAGCTTGATTTGGAGTTTTACTGGGCTTTGAGATGGGGAACATGTGAGAACAGTACAGACAGGATCTAGCAAAGATCTGTTGTAATAAGTGGGCCTAATTGTGAGCTCAGTTGTGAAATGTGAATGAAAGTTCATAAAATGTCACAACCTGTAACAAATGTTCATGGGGAAAAGGTGAAAAAGGGAGACAAACTGAATTCATTCAAACAAAAAGGCTTCTTGATACAGCTCAAGGACTGTGCTGAGATCATGCCGGGTAAACAAGAAAAGTGTGGGACCAGAAATCGATGAACCAAAACTGGAGTGTCAGAAAGTAGGTCTAATTGGTGGGAAAATAATGAAAAAATGGGCTATTCTTCACATCACTTCCTTCTGGGATCCTTAAAAGACTTGGGGGACGGGGGGCAGCGAAGCATGAATGCAACAATTGCTGACTGAAAGAAAGGGAAGATGCGAGCTTCTTTATCTCAGCTGCCACCCCCACAGTGTTCTGGGACCTTGAGATCCACTGTGACATCACTGAACATTCATCATCCTGATCCTAAAGTGTCCGGACCGGCCCAGGCCAAAAGAGGGATCCAGATGACATCACCACTTCCACAGGGATGTGAGACTTGTGTGTCCTTTTCCTACCCCACTTTATTTCTTTTCTTTCCTATCCTTCTACTTTTGTCTTCTGTTTAATAAGAGTATGGCTTAGCTGCCAAAAACTGTGTATTGTGCAACACTGCTGTGAGCCTCTGACCAGAAAGAGACCTCTAAAAGCAATGCCCTAAACAGTCTGATGCAGGTACAAGTTTGCCAGGACTTGGAGTGGCTGATAAGACCATGTATCATGCATGCGGTTACTACCGTAGTGAAATTGCAAGTCAGAGTCAACACCAGAGACAGAAGCTGCTATTGTTGCTGTTCTTTTCCACCCCTTTCTTCCATTTTGTCTTTTGGAAAACGGGATTGGACTTCAACAGCAAACAACAATAGTAGTAACTGGAGCCCATCTCAACTAATTTCTCCTTTTCCCAAAACAGGACATTATTGAACTCTTAATACCATCTAAGACTGTCAAACAAGGAGTTTTTCCTTATCAAAACTCTATAGCTAAAGGGAATGGGAACATGGGATATGGTCAGAATGAAAGTCTGACTTAATACTTTACATTTCAAAGGATTTAATTGTTGTATCCTTCTTTCTGTAGCTTTAATAAAAGGTTAAAAAATGTTCAATGATGTTCGTCATGGTGCCAAGCAGGCTGAGGTCTCTGCGTATCCAATCCCAAACCTTAGTTTTGGACAGTGGCAGAGTCAAATTAACAGTTTTGACACTTTGGGCCCATACAGTCCAACTAGATTAATCACACTGAGACCCAGGAGATGAACAGTGAGAAACCAAGACTTACTGGAGACAGGGAAAGGCAAGGGAATATCTGAATGTTGTCTAGAAGTCACTCAGTTAATATTGCAAGATTTTTAGAAGATGGGACCCTGATCATTATGGATTTTGGAGGTTCAGAGATTGTATTAGGCTGTCTTGGGTGTCTGATTTCATCATCCAGCCTAGGAATAGATATTTGAAACTTATATTTCTTGTTTTGCAAAAAATAATTAATAACTTAGTTCTTATATAACACTTTCCTCTTTCTCCGCATGAAGGAATATTTTACATTTGGAAACATTTTAAAGGAAGAAGAATATGAAAACTTAGACTATTCCATGTATGAATGACCCTTTAAATTTCTTAGCCACTACATAAGTAACTTTGCATAAGAATAGTTATAAAAGAATCACAACTTTTTGCCAGCAAGTACAATTTAGCCTAAAAACATAAATTACTTATATTCTGAGCTTAGTTTCCATTATTGTCTCCCTCCTGTCAGGAGCTATTCAGTGCAACTTAATAATAAGTTGTCTGCTTCATTTCCCTTGCATAACATCAGCAGCAATTAGTTTTTAATGTTTCTGTTGGCTTTTTGTGCATTGCGTTCCTTTTTATGCTACTAGTCTCCACTTGTTGGGTGGAAAGACACCTGTCATGATTAGTAGTTGTACACACAACCAGATTTTTTTTTAAATGAAGTCTGTTTTTCTAAAAAGTATTCATTTGATAGATGAATGTTTTCTAAAAGGGTCTAACTGGTTAAAACCTAACATTCAGAAAGAAGAATTCAATTAAATAACCTTTTCGGTAGTAAAAGAAACCTTGACTTTTGTTTCACTGTTGGAGGTTCTCCAACATTTTTTTACTTTTCCATAGAAGTATTTGTTTTTACTCTCAAACAAGCCTCTTTTAGGGTGTATCATCCATCTTTGTTCCTCATTTTTAACTTTTCTCAGGAAGAGGGCAAGGAGAAGTCTAGTGAAAATATATAGACATATTGAAGTATTATGTGGAACTAGACAAATATCCCTTTTCTATGTTTGATACTAACTGTGGAATAATTGGTTTCTAGGCACAGTACCCATTCCTCTTCAAAATTCTTGACTTGTTTTATGCATTGAAAATTAAAGTAAAAATTTTCAAAAGTGACCTCTAATTTCAGGTGCCTCAATTTTGGGGTGCTCAAATTGAATGTCTGCCTCGTTTCTGCTGACCAGTATTGGGGATACAGAGAAAATATGAACTCTTTGTACTACGACATATCTGCCCAGAACTTGTAAACAATCTCTGAAGCTTTTGAGTTACCCAGCACTAGCTGAAACTGGCACAGCTATACATATAGGTTTAACAAAAGTCAGAAAACTTGCATATTTAGGTAGGTGTATTTTTTTTAAAGGACCACTTATTCTCACCCTCGCATAAAATTGCATGCAACTTACAATGCATGAGCAAGCCTTTCCTGCCTGATTGTGTTTACATTTATAGCAGTGCTAGGAAGAGCAAAATGGTGTCAAGAACAAATGCAAATCCATCTGCTAAGTAATTCTAAAAGCTGGACAGATATACTGAGGAAATCCTAGCAAACTATGGAACATTCAAGAAGTGCAGGGCTTCTTTCCAGAGATCCTGATGCAAGCAGACTTGAGAGAAAGTAATTCTTACTGACCTGGATTGGCTTCAGGACTTCTTGCTGGGCCTGAAGGAACCACTGGGCAGCTGAGCCGGTGAAACTGACAGCAGGCATACAGAGCAGATACGAACCACAAGGTCTAGTCCCAGGACTGTCATACAATAAAATTTAAATTAAGAATTATTTCACTTGTTCAGCAGAAGTGGTTTGTCAGACATAGAAGAAGACGTCAATGTCCTTGCTTCAAGAAGCTTGTAGTCAAAAGAATTCATCCTGGAGCACTCTCCACTCTCTGGGAAACTCATTCACATGGGAGGATTAGGCTTTAGAGGCCACACTTGTAAAGGTTGTTTAGGCCTTGATTATAAGGGTTTTCAGTCTTTCATTATTAAAACTCTGACAAGAACAAAGCTCAGTAATGGCTTAAGGGAGAGACTGAAGTAGCCCCAGTTTATGGTTGGCTGAATAAATTTGTAGAGCACAGTGATTTTCAGCTTCATTTCTGTCTGGAAACTTGGCAAGAGGAGAGATGGATCAGGTCAGGTCACTCACTATGTGCTGCTGTGAAATGGAAAAGGTGGAAGTAGTAAAACAGATGCTGAGTGGAGATAGGCAGGCTCAAACCACAAAATGGAGACATGAACTTTAAATAGTTCAACGTTTAGGGATGTTCAGATGGTTGATTCAGCCCCTCATGATTAAAAAATCACATATCTTAAAGGGGACATTTTCAGAGTTTTAAATCTGGGTTTTAAACAATCCCTAAATTCAGAGAGCTTGGTTTGGGCTTATCTCTAGTTCTGAGTGTAACAAACACCATTAATCTGAAGTTAATACAACTGCCCTCCATAACTACGTGATGTAGAATAGAGTAGCATGCACATTCAAAAGTGAGTTAAAAAAGATCATGGATAATTAGCTCATTTTAAATATAGCATTAAAATGATATTTAGCAAGGACTCTCAAGTTCCAAAGCAACCATTTATGAACTTTCTGTTTTAAAAAATTTATGTGGAAGTTTTCATCTCTGTGTGGCCAGGAATGATATATTAGTCAAACTCAGTTGTCTCTTCTGTGTATTGTCTATTGCTATAGCTACGTCTTCATTTAAAATACAGTCACTGCTACAACTTGAAGCAGAAACACCAACTTCAGTGAAAAACTTTATATTTGCAAAGACTCCTGTTTCACAGTTGACACAGAGACATTTAGAAATGCTTCCCACTCTGCAAAGGTTTTGGACACAGATTTTGTGCACAGTGGATGAACCTCTCTTTTTAAAGTCCCCAATCTGAGATTTCCACCTTTCCTCTCCCAAAGCTACTTCCCAGTATTACAGGAGTGGTGATTGTATGGAACTACAGCTATTTTCCTAATATACATGTGCTCTGAGTGCTTTTATACTATGAACATCACTTTTTGACAAACTTTGTGTTATTGCCATTTGAAATGTACTGTGGTGACTGGAAGAAAAATGTTAGTAAATCTGGGATTATTTTTGCATGTAAATATTGAAGACCTCCCCATAACAGTAAAATGTCTGTACTACAATTTCATCATTCAGTGAGGTGTTTTGTTTTTATTGGTCAGAAGCCAGCTAACTTTGTAAAAGATCCCAGGAATCATTGGTCAGCATTATGACTCAGCCCAATGACTTTCCAAATTATAGTGAAAGACCAACAAAATGAAGCATTTCAGAAACAAAGTATGGCATGTATTGCGAAAGAGGGTGAGAAAAAAATACATGTGTTCATGAGAACCACCATTCTCTTATGTAAGAAGGATAAATAATGAGAACAAACGTTATGCTAAAAAAGAGGCTGCACTGAAATGCCAGGAGTGCAATAACTCCCATGGAACTTGATTTACATGTTCTCTCTCTCAGATAGTCTACATTACAAAAAGATATGCCAGTATAGCTATACCAATAAATCCCCCTAATGGAGATGCATCTTATACTGGTAAAAGGAGATATTTTTCCAGTATAGTTAAACACCTCTCCACTTGACATAAGCTATACTGGCAACAAAAGTGTTTTTACTGGTTAAACCATTTTTACATGGTTTGTTTTGTTTTTTTTTGCTGGCGTAAGTGTCATTTAGGAGTATGATTCCACCCCCGCCTTCCCCTGCATTCCTAACCAATGTAGCTACTATGCCTGTGAAATTTTATAGCGTAGACCTGGACTATATATTTTACATTTCACTCTTCACTGTGATGGCTGAGTGTTTCATAGGATACACCCAACTACATGTTTACTGAGCCAGAATATTGCATATAATTAGTTAGATTTAGAATTCAGATTTGCACTGAATGTTACAAATAAATTCTCCAGCATGGATTATTCTTTACGGTGTATGACAGTTACTACTACAGTGAGACTTAACAGCCATTTTTCAAGAACTTTGTTAAGCAAAGAGGTTATTGTTGTTACACTAATAGTATTTCTGGTATACCAAGTTTGACACCAGCTCCAACCCTCAAGTTTCCCCAACACCAGTTTATACCAGCTTTTGCACAACACCTTCAGGGATAAACCCTGTAGTTCTCATTCCGACTAGCTTGAGAATACCATGGTATTTCTGAATCCTCCTGGAGCACATTGTATCAGAAATGTCATGAGAAAGCTGCTTCTTGTAAGATTTCCAGCTCTGTTTCCAGAGTAGAGGATTAGACAGATTCAGAGAACTGCTGTAAAAGCAAATTTCCGAAATGAACTACTGAACCACTTGAAATTTCCTTCTCACTAATGGCAATTTTACCATTACACTCATAGTTTCACTAAAAATTCTTAGGGCTCAATTCTGCTACCATTTAAATCAATGGGAGGTTTGCCATTAGCTTCAAAGGAAGTAGATCTGAGTTTTTCTTAACATAGGGAAAAAGCTTGGGATGCAACATAAAAGAGGGGGGAGACTCTCTTTTATTCACTTTATCTTTCAAGTGAAATAGGATGAGAGCTTTTCACATCTACTCTCATGCTGCTTAGCTGTGTTTCTTTGGAAAACATCTTGAGTGTCATAGTTACATAGAATATTTATGGCCAGAAGGAACCATTAGATCACCTACTTTAACTTCCTATATCAAATAAGGTATAGACTTTTTCATCCAATAATAGTCCATCAGTCTCACAAATAATAAAATACATCCTTTACAACTTGAAGAAGGTGAAACTAAACACATTGTAGATTTATTCTTTAATGGAATCATCTGTGTGACTGGTTAGTATGTGGGTATAACAGACTCTTATCTCTGCCCATCACACTTCAATCTTCTAGTTATGGCTGCTCTGAAGAGCCTCTTAGGCATAAATTTGCATGACCCATGGAAAAATCATCTGTGATTACTGTTAATGAAAGGGCAGTAACCTATCAGTCAGGTAATTCAAGCAGAAAGTTTTGTTTACTCTCAGTGAATGTTGTTGACAGTTGCATGAAAATCTGTTGCTGCAATGTGAGTTCCAATATTCAAATCACGTCAGATAGGACTGCAGTCTGAAATGAGGATGCAGTGAATGTTTTTGTAAGCGCTAGCTTACTAACTAGAGAACACTGCACTCCTTTGTGCTGGCATTGCTAACCAGAAGGTGAAGGGTAAACTGGAGAATGAGCACTTTTAGCACCATTACTCCCTGTGGGAGGAATGTGAAGCAGTTGCACAGAACTGAGCATCTTGTGGGAGGAAGAAGAAAACGAGTGCACAAAGCATGCAAGTCTAACAATATATGAACAATTTTATGCTGGTGGGGAAAATAAATTCTTATCTGAAATTAAAATCCTTCAGTTGAACCAACAGCATCTGGGATATGTTACCTGCAATAAATCAGTGCTCTGGCAGTAGAAAGAGATCTTGGTACAACTGCATAACTCTAGCCACTAAAAACCCTATTTGAAGTAAGTTGATATAATTTTCTTTTTCAGATAAATAGAAATATTCCTGCCAAAGTAAGATTGTTACGCTTCGTCCGTGAATATACAGTATCTCAGCAAAGGGCAGAATGTACTGCACTGATTGACAAGCAAATAGTTTATAAATGACCCTCTTGACACACTCAAGATATTAAAATTTCTGAGGTTTAAGGCAGGTCTTGGGGGAAGAAAAGGATTTAGTTGCTTGGTTCAGTTTGAGATGAAACATTTTAAAATTTTACCTCTCAGCAGAGGCTAGAAATATTTCTGTTGGCTGAAATCTCATCTCCAGCCTATCTGAATTTCCAAGAAAGTATGTAACAATGGATGGCATTTGCCAGTGCTATTAATGCGGTTTCCCAAATACATGTTTTATTTAATTTCAATAAGACAGTTATTGTTAAGTCAATTAAAACCATTTCATTATGAAATAGGATATATATGATGAGTGGTAATTAAGTGTTATTATTCAGCATTTATACTGCTGTAAATCTACATGGTACTATACAAAACAGAGTAAGACTCCTTGCATAGAGGAACAGTGTTCATCAGTCTCTGCTTCAAAGACTTTACAGTCTAACACAGACATGTTGTCATTGATCATGCCTGTTTCAGAGCACCACCTCTCATTGCCCAGGTGCAATGCATTCAGTAAAGCCCTGCTCTCTAGCCATGTTTCCTTTAATGTCTGGCTGCTTTTGGAGTTACAATGAATTTCCAGTCATTCACCTCACCTACTCAACCTTACCCTGCCTGGGCTCTTCAGTGACTGTGCATCTGAAGTCTCTAAGTCACCTTTCTTCCCACAAGCTTCCTCTTAGTCCTTGTGACAGCTAAGACAGTATCCTGGGCAAACCCATTAGAATTAAGTTAAATCTGACTGAATTATGTTTAATACATTGTATTAAAATGCAAATGTTTTGTACTGTTGTGGGTGTGTATGGAACTTCTTTAGCAAGAAGATAGGATTAATGCAATCTCTGGAAGATATTAGCAACTTGAAAGGACTTTTGAGGAAACGTAGATTTCCTAGGAAATACATGAGGGTGAAGGAAATGCAAATGACCAACTTCAAGTCCATCCTCTGGAAGCTATGTCCTGGGAAAGAGACTGATTGTCCACTGATCACCTACTCCTGGAAACTCCAGATCAAAGACCCCCTTGGACTGTAAGGAAGGGCTAGACTTGTCATGAGGGTACTAGTTCTGAGTTGAGGCTGTTCTAAATTTGTGACATAGGAGAGATCCCTTTGTGGGGTTTTGGAGGATTGCACCTGTCAGAACCCATACTGGAGTTGGGGTGATCTCTGGTAAGCTTATTAGTATCCATGGAGGTTCTTGTATTGTTTTTAATGTGCTTTCCCTGTAATACTTTTACCCAAAAATAAACAGGCTTGGATAGAAAGAGTTGTATGGTAGCTTAGCTGTGGCAAGTACACTATTATCCACCTCTGAAAAGCAAGCAAGCAGGTCTCATTAGGCAGACTGTCTTTTGCTGGCAATAACTCAAGGAACTGTTTAGCTTGGGCATCCAGGAGGAAGAGAGACATGGATTCCACCCAAGAACAACCATGGCTAGGGAGCCCAGAAGCCTAAGAGTGGGTGACCTTGGTAAACCACTAATGGAAAATACAGGTGCAGTTGCTCTGAACTGTGACAGTCCTGACCTGTTCATTCAGCGCCTGCTTTCCCTTTCAGGGCCCATTGACTGACCCGGGTTGCTTCCGCTAGAGCCCAGCTTTCTTTTGTCAGCCTGTCTTTCTCTGTCACACTGCCATTTTCCTTTTTAGCTCCATTTCATAGAATCATAGAATGTTAGAGTTGGAAGGGACCTCTGGAGGTCATCTAGTCCAACCCCCTGCTCAAAGCAGGACTATCCTCAGCTAAATCATCTTCCTAATTTTTCTATCCTCCTGAATCACACCATTCCCAGGCAACAGTGATCAATTACATGAACGGCTGACCCCCATGTCTCAGTTACCATTAATTAATTCCCACTTAGCCCTGGCCTGAGCTCACTCCTCTCCCCATCTCCAGGTGGTGAGATGAAGCCCCTTTCTTGTGATATGTCAAAACAAGTTCTGCTGAGGGAATGTAGAGAGAGGTAATTGGTGAGTAAATCAAAGTAGGAAAGATTAATAATGGAATAAGTCAGTTTAGATGACATAAGGAAGTAAAGAGAAAGTGCTCAGCAGACAAGAAGTGGAAGGCTGTTTCTACATGAGGGGCAGAATCATACATGACATGAAACAGAAAATGGGAGGAAGAGATGAAGGACAGCAAGGAGGAAGGATGTCAGGGATCTTAGAGAGCACTATGATTCACCTATGAGAGTCATAATACAGATACATCTAATGCAGAAGTTGGATGCTTTGGGGTGAATCTCCAAAGTTCAGAAGTTTACTTCATAGAAAAGTCATGAACATTTTGGATACTTGTCCAAAGCATATCAGAACTAGAGATGGTTGGAAAATTTTTTGCGTCTTTTTTCTACAGAAAATGTTGGCATTTTGATAAGAAAGAAAACTGAAATATTTTGGCCAATAACTGATAGTGTGTCAGGGATTTGAAAATGCATCCACAATATCTCATGGGAGTTATAGTTTAGGTGTCTCATGCTCCCATTCTCCAGCATAGGCTGGGCTCCCTTGTCAGATTATATGTTCCTAGGGCACACTACATATCTTGATGAGGAGAAGCCGTGCATCATGGGAATCCCTGTCTGTGATACATCACGGGAAATGTAGCCCACCTGGGGAGCTTAGCCTATAGAGAAGCCTATACATGGGGACATGAGGTAACTGAACTACGACTCTCATGGGGTACCATGGCAGCATACCTGAAGTGAAAAATTTTGGTGCTCATCTGAGAACTCTTTCATTTTTGGGCATTTTTTTAAAATGAAAAAGCAAATTTTTCCACAGAAAACATGCTTTCTGTGAAAAAATTCATTTAATCAAAAACAATTTTCCATTAAGAAAAATTGTTGCCAGCCATAATCAAAAGTTAGCTGACCCTTCTGAATTTTTATCCATCCTGTTCTTTCTGTGGCTTACATTGCAGATGAGATTTAGGACTTACATTTTAAAAAATGGATAGATAGGATAGACCCTTGCTTTATTACACTGTAAAAAATAACACACATATAGTAATGGCCTAACTTGAGTCCACTCATTGTTGCTTCCAGTCAATTGTTATGTCTTTAAACACAAAAATGTGCAAGTGAAATCTGTCTTTCATCTTGGGCCAATGACTATGTAGTCTATATATGCTGAATAGGAGTTAAAGAGGAGCAGAATATGAACAAGAAACCTGCCCAGATTGCCAAGGAAAAGCTGACCAATGTGCTCCTTCAAAAAGAAAAGTTTCATGTGTTCAGTTTTTATATGTTATCTGCAGAACACTACTATTGTGCTCGGGGTTTACTAAGAAACGTCATAACTTCAAAAGATGTCTCTCAATCCACTTGTACGGATAAGCTCTCTCTGTGCAGGTGCTATTCCAATATCAGGAACCTCTGCAAACTACGCTGAAGCCTGTTGAAGACATATCTGCTCTTATTATGCAGATGTAATGGCTTCCCCCAGTCCTTATAACTTTGTCCCAAGTGACACTTTACATCTGTCTCTTTCTTATTTCTTGAGTCAGATTTACCATTGTTTATTTTCCTTCTTTGGCTTTTACAGCACTGTTGTTTTCCCCTCCATATTTTTAGAAACTCTGTTGTAGTCTGATTTGAAGGAAATAGTTCATTTTTCTGTGCATGGGACTCTTTCAGTTCTCTTTATATGACAGGATAGTGCATATTAACCATTCTTTGAATGACCAGACGATTTCCCCAAGAGAATCAGAATGGAACAAAATGTCTTGGAGTAATGAATCTTTTGGACTTTAATCAGCAGCTGAATTCTGGAAAATAGCAGCGACGTGTTTTTTTAAGCTGGAAAAATTAATTACACTGAAGGAAAAATTCAGCTTCCAGTTATAAGAATCAGCTCAGTAAACAATGGCTATTTAGCCCTTTGTACTGAGGCAGCACTGGGTTTTTACTTGAAGGAATGCCTATTCAAAGGGCAAAGCACAGTTCAGGACCATTTATTGCAATAAATAGATAAGTAATTGGAATCACTAGTTGAAAAATACAGCACCACCAATCAACAACAAAGAGGACAAACTATTTATTTATTTTTGCAGCAGCTCTATCAGTTGCCAAACACTTTATTAGGACTGAGCTATAAATATTTATAAAGAGTATCTGTAACCTTGCTGAGTAAAAATAGAAAGAACAGTAATCAGGAACCAGAAGAATCTGGAACTATTGAAAGCTAAGCACATGCATTTCAGTGATCCTAAGAGGAAGAACATAATTTATTCTGAAGGGCCTATGACTCCTATAATATGGTGTGGATCCCTTAGGCTTCAAAACTGGCAGTCATACCCTTTCTGTTTCACTGGGAGGAGTCTAAAAATGTTTTTTCTCTTCCACACTGACTTCAAGTAAGGCTTAGAAGTGAAATAACCTCTCCCCACCATCCCTCTGTAAATTGATTAAAGGAATTACAATCATCCTTGGTGCCAACAGTGATGCACATGATGGAGTCAAACTGGAAACAAAATGGAAACAATTTAACGAACACCCATCTGCATGTATCTTTTCTTCAAACTGTGCTAACTAGGCGTTGGCCTGTACAGTGGTGGGGTACCATCTTCAGAGCAACCCTTCCTGAGCAGCCTAGCATGGAGGGGGATGAAGAGGCAGCAATAATCTTCCCTACATGCTTTAGGGTAATGTTCTCCGCAGAGGGAGGTATAGAGGGATCAGTCCCTCTGCTTCCTAAATGCTGGGACAGCCCTTGCATTGGCTGTGAGGGTTTCCTGTGCTGTCTTCTCCACCACCTGACATCCACACAATGGCTTTGATTTCTGAAAGTTCCTCCTTCTTTATATCTGGGCTTTGGTCTGTTCAGTCTAAGTAAATACAGCATATGGAAGGGTACTTATATTTATGAAATAATTTTAGCTTGACCCTGGTGTTAATAATTAAATGAAAACCAAACTTGGCACAGTTAGTTTCCATCTGAATTGCAAAAGGCTTGTGTGCACCTGTATGTATGCGCGTGCATGAGTGTGTTTGTGCAAGAGAGAAAAAGACATGCATGACTGCTGAGTATGCTTGGTCTCTGTTGGGCCTTTGTTTATGCCTATTTAAGGACTCAGGCAGTAAGTCTGGTGCAAAAAAGGACAGATGGAGAAAGAGGGAGATGTGTCTACAAATTCAGGTTGCATGCAGTTGAAGCACATTGTCAGAGCTATTATGAGCAGACTGGAAGAGCAAGAGTGCTGCAGATCAAGAGCAAGCTTCATTGGCAGAGATGTGTGTAGAAGTTTGCAAAGCACTTCTCTCTCTTTCTCTCTCTCTCGATCTCAACAGAGAGAGCCAGTGCTCTCAGTTTCTTACCGAGCGCCACAGTCTAACAAAAAGGAAACACTCTAAATGAGCATGATTAATGAAATGTGCATGAAATCTTAATATCCCTTCAGATAGATTCTTAGATCTTGGAGTTTATATTTAAAGTCATGTAGTCACCAATTACTGGATGTTCCAAGAACACAGAACATATTTTCCATACTGGATACCTTTTTTGGTATTGCTTCTAAAACCTTGACAACTACAAAAGTAATTGCCATTCAAGCTGAGTGACAGCTGAACATACAGGAGGAGGGTGGGCTGCATTAAAGTGGAAACCTCTTAGAAATGAGTGGAATATTTTAATTTGACTGCCATATAGAAGAGAAACATAGGGAAACCTTTAAAGTTACAATCCTGAAGAAGGCGCTTTTGAATGTTTGGCCATTTTCTCCTCACCAATATAGTGAAAATCTTTGTTTACTGTGACTCAAGTGAGTTTCTTTAAGTGATGTAAAAATAGGATGACCAAATGTCCTGATTTTATAGGGACAGTCCTGATATTCGGGGATTTGTCTTTTGTAGGTGCCTATTACTTGCAACTCCCTTCCTGATTTTTCACATTTGCTATTTGGTCACCCTATGTACAAATGGTGCAAAATCACTTTGAAAATAAGGAGGCCAGATATACCAGACGATATAAAAGAGAAACTGCTTCATACAGCCACCTCCTGTGAGACTCTTTTTACCTTTCAGCAAACACTTCTTGCCTCAAAATTATCAAGTGCATCACAACCAAAACTTATTCTTTTATTTACCCAAGAGCAAAATTTGACTCTTTGTTTATTAATGAAGTTTAAGTAGCAGAGAATAGTTTGTGATGTATTTTAATAGATATATGTTTATATATACATTGCCTTTCTAATATTCTCTGGAGCTGTTCCAGAAACTGCAAACAATAGTTCAAACTTCCCTGTCCATACACACAAAATTGATTCCTTCCACTGCTCATTATAATCACAGACTGAACTACATTCTACTTGACATACCAACTCTCAGCATTCTGGACCAGCACTCATTTAAAATGTCAACCCACATCCACAAGTAAAAGTTCTTTTCTAGGCTCTTATGTGCACTGAAATCATAATGGCTCCATCTGAGTCACTATGAGATCAATGCAAATGCATCAAATGGTAAGCAATGCTAGGAATGCAGAAGATCTAGGCCGTCCCTCTTCTATCAATATCTTAACAACATTTCAGAAGTCAATACACTATGTATGGAAAAGCTGTGATTTCACTGTGCAATAGAAAGCATTGCAAATTATTTTCTGTATTACAGAGCGATGGGACCCATCTTTGCTATATTTAAAGCCCACTTTGATTCCCCATGATTGCAAGAAATTGACATTATCACAACAACAGTAAGATACCTGTACAATTTTTTAAAGACTTGTAAAACTATAGGAACTGCTTAGGCACAGTTATCTTCATTTTAAGGTGTTTTAATATTGATACAAATGGATTTGAACAGCAGCTATGCTTATGATCTAAGTCAGGCCATACTATTAAAAGAATAAAAGTAAAGAATAATTGATAGAACAAAGATTTGAATAAAAGGTTGGAGGACAGCAAAATACTTTTGTTAGTTTTAATAGCCTAAGACCTCCAAGCATGGTTCTAGTTAAGGTGGAACTGGGAAAAAAGCATGACATGATTGGACACAGAAATTGTGACTCTATCTTTGGTATTTAAAGAGCGCCAGTCACCAGCACTTAGGTGTTGCAGGCTAGTGTGCAGATTTGCACCTGCGCCCAGGCATTTGCATACAGTATTGCATGTGTACCTGACATGTACATGCAAATTTACATACACAGCATCGGAGGCCAGGTGAAAGTTCGGCCTGTACAGTCACTAAGTAGGATGGTACTATTCATAAAAGGAGAATAATAGATTTATTTTCTGAGCTATGATTAGCAGATTTATGATAAGGTAGAATATTCAATATGGAAGAGATTTCACTTATAGGCTTCTCTTGCCAGGCAGGGCATAAGAGATTCATTGAAAAGATGTGTTCTGATTTTATCATAGTTCTGGATAAGTGCTGGAAACTACATGCCACCACCATGCAGAGGAGATAAAATACCAGCTCCTCCCTTCAGCCTGAGAAAATCCAGTGAAATGAGTTTAATCATTCCAGTTCAGTCTATAGTGAATGGCAATCCATATTTTAGAAATCTGCTGAATAATTTGAGTTGCAGTTTGGCTCATTAATAAGGCTATATAGCAAGTAAAGTGAAAAATAAAATGCATCATTATGCAGAATTGATTTACAGCAATTTGAAAATCTGTTCACTGCACTGGATCTTCAAACATTATCTTGTTTGACTCTACTAAAATTACAAATTTTTTGGATTGCACTGTATTTGGATTTATGAGATGAGAGTTTATGGTGGCGCTGCACAAAGTACTGATACAATACACAAATGTGATCTCATGTTTGCTAATGTTTTTCATGGTTAACTGACTTACTGAATTGTAAGGTAGAGGAATACTTTGTGCTAATTACATGAACAAATATTTAGATAAGTATTTCCAATCCCAAGCATTGAAAAATTATGAGTTCAAGTCCCAAAAAATATGAAATTGGTCTAAATACCATGAGATATATATAAAAAAGTTTGGGTTCCCTTTACTTGCCTTTTGGTTTTTGATTCTTTAGGGAGCATTAAGTTACGTTTTCATGCTTTTCTTTACAACCGTAAGGCCTAGAAACTTTGTTTTAAATGAATGCTGATATTCTTACATAATCACATGACTCCAGGAATCGTGGCTTTAAAAAGACACCAATTATCATGAGAGTTGCAAGAAGAATCACAAGTTTTGGCAACACCAAAACATAGACACACACATTGCTATTTCAAGTAGGCGGAGAAGGGGTTTTGTCAGTAATGCTGAGAGATTCATTGTACTATTTTTGACACTTTTAAAAAAAAAAGAGTTTAAACACAATGTGGCCATACCAGACTGAATCTGGGAAAAGGAGACAAGACAGCTGTCGTGTAGGTTTCTAAGAGATAACCATTTGTTAAGCTGGGATATAGCCCAGTCCACAAAAGTAACTAGCCAAAATAAGATGTCAGGGCCTAAATGTAGATCACAGGATGCCAACACAGTTAAGGGGAAACTTGGCAAGAGAGAGAGAGAGAGACACACACACACACCAGGGAGAAATAGAACAATCTTATTAGAATCAGATATGAAGATGCTGAGCAGAAACCATGAAACCACACAGACAGGCATTCAGTGTCAATTTGGCCCAGAGATATGCTAAAGAATAGCTGAGCAGTCAACCAACTCATTCCGTAATGCAACATCGCCCCTTTGATCAATTATGGATACTTACCTTTCAAGATAACATGATATATTTTATAACCATCCATGTTGTGACTAAGAAATTACTTCTCCGAATCCACATTGTATTTGTTAGACGGCAGTGTAGCGAGGTTTGTTGTGGAGATGAGCAAAACAGTTTGGAAAAGAATCCACTAGAAACTGAAATTATTTCAACATTTGAAAAATGTTAACTAACTGCCCCCTCTTTCCCCTGTTATTTTGTCATGTTTGCACTTCCCCTGTAATTACTGGCTCCTGTCAGGGAGCAAAATAATCAAAATACTGTGGGAAAAGCTGTTCTTGTGCTACTTGCAGCCTGATTGGAAGAAGAAACTATTTACCAGTAATCTCATGAGATTTTTAGATTGCTGACACAAGACCTAGGATAAAGTTCAGATCACTACCCAAAAGCTGGTAAGCACATAAGAAAAAATCTGAATTTCTGAGGTTCAGCCATGTAACGCATGATATTTGCAGATATAGAGATGTGAAAAATATTTAACACAAAATGAATAAACCAGTCAATCAACTGTAGGACTTCCTTTCTTTCCATTCTCATGACACTATTTTAGATTGAAGATGTGTCTTCAAAAAAACAAAAACAAACAAACAAAAAACTCCAAGAGGAAATGCACATTTTTAACAAGATTATGATATATAAAGAGCCATGTTATTGAAATTTCACATAAAGCAAAATTAGATATGAGGAAGGCATAGTCATCCAAAATGGTAAAACATTTTTCATTAAATGTAATGTAAAGATTTTGTGCAGTAGTAGGTCGGATATCTTTGCTAGTATCAGATCTTGGATAAACTGTGGATTTGATACCAGCGTATTCATTTTGTATGAAACTGCCTTTTATGTGTAATCAGAACTGGTAAACCAGGTGATGTAACTGGTCAAGATTTCGTTAACTGCTAATGTGTTTTCCCTAAGAGACAGTGTACTTTAGTTTCAGCATCTCCTTAAATGATCCACTTGCCCTTGTGATTTCAGAATTTAATTGTGAATGACAATCTGAATTAATTACATTGAAATGAAAAAACCCAACTGGGTTTCTGCCAGTTGTTGCTTTCTGTGCCACCAGGACCATTTCAGGAATGGGTGGCAAACACTGACAAACCAGAGTTTGACTGCCGTGTACTGCAGAGCTAATTTTGGTTTCATAACGACAATAAGTATCTAGTTTTAGTCTAAACACACACTGCATTTGAGGCAGTAGGTTTTCCTAGGCAGGATGTTAAATGGTAACGATTAGAACTGAGCCAATAATTTGTAACCAGTAAGTTGTTCATAGGTTTCCTCTTTTTTCCATTTAAAAACTGTCCACCAGCAGACAGTGATTTTTCTCAGATTTTTCATTTCAATGTATTTGAATTAAGTTTGAGAATTGGTTTGTAGCTTGTTCATGAGCAGGTTGTTCCAACCCCTAAGTATAATGCAAGCGGTTATGAGAGGATACCCAACTCACAAGGCATGTTTCTGTTCCCTGACTGGATGAAAAGAACTCTTAGAATTAGGTTTCCAAAGTCAATACTAAAATTGCAAGTTCAAAATTAGCTTTCTGCAACGATTTCTGCAAAATTTCCTTAAAATTCATTGTTTTGATGAACATTGACGCCAGTTAAATAGGTTTGCTTAAACATGCACAGAAAAAAAGAACAAAGGGGCAAATCAATAAAGTCCAATATAATTAAGGCAAGTTTTTTACAAAATGGGAATGAGTATTGGCAGATATATATTTTTTACAGTATTCACCAAACCCTATAAATGATACAGAAGATTGTAAAGTCCTAACATATTATTAGTGTTCACAGAAAGCTTGATACAGGCTATAGTAAATGTACTAGGTAGCTCATTATGCTAGGGATAGTTGACTGGATTTCTATCAGCTCAGCTAATCCAGTCCTATAGGCCAGGTCTCCACTACACACTTACTTTGGTATAACTATGTCACTCAGGGGGGTGAAAATCCACATTCCCGAGCGACTTAATTATATTGACCTTAACATACTGTGCAGACAGCGCTATGTTGGCAGGAGAGCTTCTCTCACCAACATAGCTACTACCTCTCGCAGAGGTGGAGTAACTAAGCCGATGGGAGAGCAGTCTTCCTTCAGTTTAAATCATCTTCTTCAAAGCGCTACAGTGGCACAGCTGCACCGATGCAGCATTTATAGTGTAGACCTGCCTATATATAATAGCTACAGAGATGGGCCATGGTTTTGATATATCTAGTACACGATATACAGAGTGGGCAATATAGCCAGATTAACTCACTTCAAAAACCTTTGATGTTTACAATTTGGAAATGATAAAAAATGTTGCTAATTCTTAAGGATGCATGAAATTACTATTTTATGTTTAATATTGGAAGTTATTTAGAAACTTAATTAAAAATAGAAATTTCTGTTTCATAGCATGCTACTTAATGCAGCCATTCCACTCAACGTTCATTTGACAAAGGACTCTGCAAGAAAGGTTGACATTATTTATTTTTCACTCATGATTGGAAAAGAAAGGATTGCTGTGTACACTAGCATTTTTCAAGAGCAGAATTCTAATTACATTGTCTTTTTTCAAATGGATTATTGACTTTGTCATACGCAGTCTTTAATTACAGTTTAGTAAATTTCAAAATGCACAGCTGCAAACATGTGGAGTGATGTCCAGACATTGCAACCTTACAATTTATTATTAAAAGTGTTTATTTACGTATCAGTGGTAAAGTGCTTTTAGGACAGATTTTTAACAGATTTGAAGTGGGAAAACTCAATTTAGAGGAGGCCATTTGAAAGATGATTGTGCATACCACAAGATGAAATGCCAAACAATGAAGATGTTCAACATACTCAAAGATATTTCTTTTCAAGACTGCAGAATAATATGTTTATTAATTATTATTATTGCACTAGTGCCTAGAGTCCCAGACACTTCTTCAAATGTTGACCACAAGTTAATTCACTGGCTTGCTTTCAAAGCAAAGTTGTAACATATGAATTGGAAATATGGCAGTAGTGTTCCTACATAGTGTCAGCTGCTTTCTGGTTTTATAATCAGGTTAACACACATGGAGAATTTCATTACTGCAAAAAATATTTTTATCTTTTTATAATGTAAGATTTAGTCTTGCTCCCACCAAAATCAATGGCAAGATCAGGCCTCTACTGTATAAATAGCTCAAATGTGACCATTAAAATCAAGGCCAACCTGGAATATTCTGTTCTCTTGGCAGTCCTCCCTAAAGCTAAGGAGGTTCTGAAAGGGACAATTCATCCATTAGATGCATTGAGAGATTACTGAATTTCAGAGTTTTAAAACAAGCCCCTAAATATGAAGATTGCACTATCTGAGGTTTTTAAAGTGGTTTTTATTAGGCATTTCAAAATCCAGCAATTATTAATTCTGTTACATATTAGCTATCAAATGTTAGCAAACAGGAATACTGTTTATTCATTGCACTTTTTAAAAAAAGAACAATATCAGCCCATTTCCCTGTTGCTCGCCCCAATCTGAAAAATCCCACAGCACAACTTTTCCTTCCCTCCCTTCCCCTCCTATACTGAACCACCCCACTGTGTTGAGTGAATTAATAACTATGTATAAGGAGATAACATGGAGGGTGGCTTTAATTGCTTTTTAAAATTAAGTAGCCTCCTCTTTCTCTTCCCCCCTCCTTTTGCAGCCTCTACTGTTTTTTTCCAAGAACACTTGGGTCATGCATTGTTTTGGAAAACATTACTGCTTTTTCCTTACTAAAGAACAAAATTTCAACATTGCGTAGAAGGTCAGTCAAGACTCTTGACAACAATCAAAACAAAGCGATGATGCCAGCAAACCTCCCTCTGCTCATTTTCAATCTTTGTCCTTTAGAAAGTGGCATTAAACTTTCCGGAAGAAGCATTTTATTTACATGGAAGATAAATGCAAGGGTCCTTAAAATGTTTTGCCATTGAACTCTTGTTCAGTGTTGAAATGTAGCAATGGTGAAGTTGTAGAAAAAGTAGTATCTTACGTGTGCCTCACAAGTTTGATCAGGGCCAACAGTTCCATCAAGAATGAGCTTAAAAGGAAATTGTGTTTTAGCTACAATTTCTGCACAGAAATTGATTAAATTATGGATTGATGAAAACATTACATGTGGTACCAAAGTGAAAATGTATCGAATGAGTGTACAGACAGTATTACTCTATGGTCTGGAAGCAGCTACATTAAATCAAACAGATATCAGAAGGCTGGACACAGCAGTTCTTTAAAAAATGGCATATGTGAAGTGGAATAACTAAGACAAATGAAATTAGAAGGGGAGTACGATGTGAAATCAGGCTATGGGTCTGGCTACTGTTGAAAAGAGGATGGTGACTCGGACATTGCAGAAGACAAACAGATGACAAGATACCAAAGAAAATAATTCAAGGACAATCAAGGTCAGTCTGTCCTAGAGGTCAACTACCAACTAGAAGGCAGGACATCACACACAGGACATGACCAGGCTGGGCTTAATAGAGGAACAAGCCATGGATAGGAATGGATGGTGACACTTTACTGCTCCCTGTGCCTGCAAAGATGCTCTGGGGTGAAAGAGAGATTGAACTCTTGACTACCTATGGTATTAAGGCAGATTTGAAAGAGGTTAGACAATTCCACCCAGACATCAAATATATTTTAAAGCTTAGTTGGCCAGACTATAGTTATAAAACAAACTCCCACATGATGATGCAGTTTCCATAAAATATACCTGCTTTAGATTTGACACAGTGAAATAACGATGTTTTTCTAGAGCAGGAAATGTTGCCATTAGCCTAAGCTGCAAACAGGAAGCCCATGTTGAGCTGGGATAAATCAGTGCAGTTTCACTGAAGTAAATGAAGTTACACCAGTTGAGGATCTGGCCTTCAGTTTTTAAAAGGTAAGACTTGTGCTAGAGTTCCCTTGAACACAGATACTGGGGCAACTTTCTATAGTGGGGGAGAAACAACAGCTACATTATTTAGAAGGAAATCCAAGTTCTTTAGAGTAAAGTAAACCCAGTCTTTTCTGATGAATCTGACCAGATGAGAGCATTTCAGCTAACTCTATGTATAACTCTCATTCATATCTGAAAACTCACAAGTTGCACAGATATTGCATGTGCCACTGGTTTCTTTGTGGCTCAGCAAGGTGCAGCCCGTTGCTGCTGACAGAGATGTTTTCATGGCTAATGGGATGTGAATCCATTCCATTCCTTATTTCATTAAGGTGATGTAAATGGGAAATGTGCTTCCCATGTGATTTAAATGTCCAAAGCTTTCCATTTCAAATGAAGAAGTCTTTTAATGAGAAAACCTATCACTACCGCTTGGCCTATTGCACATTGTCTTTGGAAATACAAATGCTGGGTAAAATTCACCCTGGTGCAGAGAGGCTGCACAAAGAATTAAATAGGCTTTAAATGGAATTTAAAGGTCACAGAGGCCTTGTGAGTGTCCTCTCCATGGGCAGAGGCTGAGGTGGGGAGGGGAAGAATTTTAACAGCTGAGAGTCCTTAGTGTAATTACTACAGATAATGTACATTGTGGTAGCACCTGGATGCTCCAATCACTCTTCTAAGACATAAAAAGACATTTCCTGTCCCAAAGAGCTCAAGTTTAGGATTTTGACAAGATGCAGCAAGTGGATAAACAGACAAATGGGGATAGGGTAGGAGACAGGTAACAGTAAAGATGAATATGTTTACATAAATTAGTAGTCTCTGTGCTGATAATAGTCACAGTTGGCACCAGACTAGCAAGTACCTGATGGAAGTTATTTGTTGGAATCACAGCAGAAGTAGGTTTTAAGGAGGGATTTAAAAGAAAAAGAAACACATATCCAATCTTTGCTGCAATTAAAGAGCTCGTTTTAGGGGGTAAAAAAGTTAACACATTCATGGAGAAATTTAAGGGCAGTGGACTGGAAATGATTTAGCATGAAAAGAGGTTAATTTAAGTGATGGTCACTGGGTGTGGGGGTGGGTAGGAACTAGAATCAAGGACAGATGATTATTTCCTCGGAACATCTGGTAATTAGTCACAGTTTTTATGGCTTAGAAAGGCTGCCTGGTAAATCTATGACTATTATTGCAGCATGGAACTGGAAACCAAAAATGCAAGTGAAATACAATATCCTGATCATGGGCACATGCTGCTTTCTGTCAGTTGGGTTTTATTTTTATCCCACTTTCAGTAACATTTCTCATTCTTTTTGACTGGTTTAAACCAATCACCAATGCCTGTCAAATCTGCATTTCTGACTCTTTACTATAGTACTCTGAAGCAGCAGCAGGCAGCAAAGGGCGGCTCCTGGATATTTAGTTCTGCAGGACCTTCCCCTTATGATGATTATAATAAGCAAAGGATCCTGTCTGGGGTCCCAGCCAGAACAAATTGGTCACTATAACCCTAACTTTTCTAAGACAGGCTCCTGTCCCCTTTAAGGTTCTCACAACAGCCTTGCTCCTGCTCCGTGAATTCAGAACATCTGTGCAGTGATATAAAATGCTGCAAAAGTGAAATTAAGGTAGAGAAAAAAGTACATTTTAAATAGATGCATGATTCCATTTAAACAGCATTATTGGAGGAGCAATAATAAAGACAAAGTCACATAACTGTACTATTGTCACATCTGCAATCCCTGGGCTACAGAAGTGTCTGCAGCGCATGACATACCTACTGTGGAGTCTGGCTAGTGGATGCACATAGTTTGCTGTTTTCCCTAGCTTATCCACAACACCATGCATTCTGCTGTGGAGAATGCATCCCCACGGCTCCCTGGAATGAAGGTGTTCTTACTGCTTAGGAACATATGAACATAGGTGTTGCCAGGTCGGGTAACACCAGTTGTCCATCTGGTTTAGTTTCCTATCTCTGACTTTGGTCAGCACTAGCTGCCCCAGAGGAAGTTGCAAGAAACCCTAGAGAGGGCAGTTATGGGATAAACATCCCTCCCAACCCCATGAAAGTTCTCTTCTTACCCCCAATTAGAGTTGGTTTAAGATAGTTTGAGGCTGTCTTTCAAAAGGAGGCTTGTAAAAGATGCATTCTCTCCATAACAAGAGAGCCCACTGCATTGCATGCAAGCCTGAGAGCAGTGTCTAGAGTAGCAGGGAGACCTTAACTCTGGGTTGTATGCTTTGATTACACAATTAAAACCTTCCATTTAATGTTGCACCCCTGTATTGCAGTCATTAACATTTTAATTTCCTGACTGAGAAATAATTGGAAAAAGTGGCTCTGATCTAGAACGTCAATTTCTATGTTTCTAGTATTAGAGTTTTTTTAATATGTATTTGATAAAATCATTTTTAGAACTAGACACTATTGATTGTCACAATTTCAATACTCCTAAAACAATGGACTCACTCATGAAAGTAATGACTAATCTAAGGTGAATTGGCAGTTCATATGCTCAAATTGGAGTGCCACAGAAAGTTAAGATATAACTGACAGCCAATGAGTCCATGATCAATGATGTAGCCTTTGGTTCAACCACTGTTTTTTTGTTTCTTTTGTTTTTTCTCCCCATCATGAATCATAAAAAAAAGACTACATATTAGAAAAAAATTCAAACTAGAAATAAGGCAAACATTGATACCGGTGATGATAATTAGCCATTCAAACAGCTTCCTGAAGTATGTAATAAATCAAAACAGATGTCTTTCTACAAGATATTCTTTAATCCAATCATAGGTGAGTGAACTCAGTGCAGAATTACATGTTCTCAGTTATGCCAGTATTCAGAATAGATGATCGGAATGGTCTCTTCTGTCCTTAAAATCTCTGAACCAACACAATACACACAAAATTTACACATTACAAGAAAGTCTAAAACAAAGTGTTTGTCTGCTATTGGGATGCAATTGCAAAGGGGGGAAGGCATAAAAGCTAATTGGGTAGGTGTGGAGGGGCTGAGACATTGAAGCAAAGAGCCAAAGAAAATCTCACTCTCCCACAACCTTGCCCTTTAAGATTAAGTATTTTGTTACCCTTTCAAAACACATACAGAACTAAAGATTATATGTGTTTTACTCTTATTTTTATAGCAAATGTAAGAGGGTTGCAAACATGTTTTGACTTCAGAAGGTTGAAAAAAAATCTACCTTAAGGATAAGCCAAAAGAAATATTTGGGAGTGAAGCATAAATCATTGCCTCAGTCCTTATCTGTTTTTAGTCTTCATTTAATTAAATCTAATAAGTTTCTTGAAAAATCTTAGTGTTCATCTGCACCATCTCAGCTAGACCATTCCGTGTATTTATCATCCCATCAATAACTGAATTCATGATTTTCTGATTAATTTTCAGACAAATTCATTTAACAGTTTATGCACCATTTAAGATGTTTTCTTATTCTTTCAAAATCATTGTAATAGTAACTTTCATTGAAATGCTCTTGCCAGCTGATCTTAACTGGTTTTTACCCATTTTTTTGGATGGCTTTTTTTTAGTTTGTCTTCATAAATCTTCCCATTTGATCCTGGGATTAACCTTGCTGGTTTTCTCCATAGTGAGGTGCAACATTAAGACTATTCTGTTGTATCTGACTCTGGAGATACATGTCAATTTAGAGAGATCACATGCAGTTACCTCGACTTAGTTTTAGCCTTCTAGGATTGAGTTGGGATTATGCTGGGAAACGTTAAAATGAACAAGCATGAAATAATTTCACACATTGCTAGGGAACTGCAGAAGGAACACTGAGGTAGTTTTATTTGCAATTTCTGCTACTAAGCAGTGTATTATTCTACACACAATAGCTACATGAACAGAATTTCAGCAAAGTTATCAAAGTAATTAAAGCTACTGATAAATGTTAAATCTGTCAATCTGATGGCTGACTCAATTTCCAGTAGATAGCTCTGCACATCACAGGTACAACCAGTACAACCAAAATTCTTGGGAGAGGCCAAGGACTGAGTGGGCAGGGAGACTCAATCCTAGAAGTGGTGCCCCCAGGTCAGAATTGGGAAATATTGATGGGCAGGATGAAGATAATTGAATTGCCATCACCTGTGCTTTCCCTGTTCTGTGCTTAAAAGACAGATTCTCTCTATCCACTGATGTCACTCCAGCACTTTTCAGAAATATTATATTAAACACACACATTAAAGCTACACTGAAAAGATCTACACATTAAAGCTACACTATGCTGAAAAGAATACTGAATATATTCTGGGCTGGGGCTGTCTTCCATTCTGGAAACAAGGACTTTTATACCTCTTGAGGGACCCTGAAATAAACTGTAGATAATCCATGGGGCAATTAAATTTTAGAAAATGTTTGATATGCACATGGTGAATAATTAATTGTATTTAGTGTTAGATGCATTCTATAACCAAACATTGCTGAATTTTCTCTACTGTGTTTTTCCTTCTCTTTCCAAGTTTGTATTTCTCTGCAGTTCTAAGTTTGTTACCAGTACATTTAATTTGTTTACATATGTTTTCTAGGATTTTTATAAAAACACTCCATTGCCCTCAGTTGTCTTTATCATTTTACAAACATTTTTCTCTCCCTACTGCACATACATTTTTCATCCGCTATCCTATTAAGTGAATTTTCTCCTCCCATCCCCAGCATGGTTTTGAACATTTATACGGGATAGTTATACAATCTTTTGGATGAGAGACTATGCCATTCTATTTCCTAGATGCTTCACATGTTTCTGCGTGAATTATATATTCAGTTACATGCAGAACAATGTCAAATATTCTTTCTGTTTTGGAATTAAAACTAGTTCCATTAATATATAGCCAGGTGCTATGACTAAAGCACCCTTGATGAAGACAACCTGGAAATTGATGATAGCAATGATTTATCTTTCATACTGTGTTGATGGGACAATCTTTTCTTAACACAGTGGCCCAGGACTTTTGGTTATGATTACATTACATTGCTCTTAGTTCATTTTATTAATATTGAAATATTTTATAATTTATCTCTTCATTCAATACAATAGTTATCTCAAAAGTAACATTTTTATTTAGTAACAGCAATCTTATGCAACTGCACAAAATTATGTTCTCCTTGTTGCCACCTAGCATTTACTGATAGAATGACAGGGTAACTTTAAAAGGACTAAGTAGTAAAGGGACTTCAACATGAATATAATTGGGACACAGGTCATGAAACTCAAATTGCATCAAGAGAGTGGAACTTAGCTGATGTCATTGTATCCGAGGGCAACAAATAGTCACCGTGAGAAAAGTTTTGGAAAAAATGTTGCTGGGATTAAACATTAGCAAGAGAACTAGTAAAAAAGATAAGGAAATCATTAAGAAAGTCATATTTTCCACCTTATTTTTAATTTAAATTGACAATTTTTTTCTGGTTGAAATTTCTGATTTTAAAAAAGTTTTGACCAGCCATCATTTGCAACAAAATACCCCATCTTGAAATTATGGGATATAAAACATTGCAATTCAGGAACACTAAGTGACACTATAGCTGACTGGAAGGGACAATATAGGACTGGAAATAACTAGTACTTTCCAAAAATCAATATGAAATGGCCCATGAAGGGAGCATGAGCTTTGTTACATGACGATCTGGAACTTCACATGAATTTGGTGGTGTTCTTCACAGCGCCATTCAAGCACTACTTCTCAATAGGATACACTTCAGAAGCTACAGTACACTGGAAGGTTGCTGGGATACCATTCTCAGAAGCATTGCTACTAGTAATAAGAGCTGTGCCTCCATTGGTTAATGTCATCCTGTCATCACAGTAGAGAACCTGGGAGTCACAACTCCTGGCTTCCAATTCCCGCCCCTTCCCCCCCGGCCACTTAATTTCTGTGTGGCTGAATTTGCTAAGGCCACATCTACAGCAGGAGTTCTTTACTGGTAGAGGAATACCAGTATACTATATTGGCAAAGTGATCCGAGTGGGGATGCAGCTATATCAGCACAGTAGTGCCAGTACTGGTTTGGCCCCACGCACCAAACTACCTGTAACCATAAAAGCACAGCTTTGTCAGTATAGCTGCATCTGTACTGGGGACTTCTGTTAACACAGCTATGTCAGTTAGAGATCACAACTTTTCACACCGTTGACAAACACAGCTGTGCTGGCCAAAGTCTGTAGTGTAGATCTGGTCTAGGTGTGTTCACCTGAAAAACGAGCATTCTGGTAGTTAGCAAACTGCAGCACTGGTAAAAAGTGTATTTCTCTCTCTCACTCCAGCTTCCCTTTTCCCCCCCATATGGCTTCAGCAGCCATTTTAGAAATGGTACTTTACTCAGGTGGCCCATGGAGACAGACACATGGAGTCTGGTGGTTTCTGGCTAGTTTCTAGAACACCTTTAATCATCGCTCGAGGCCTGATTATCTCCTCCAATCTAGCACCTTTTTACTATGCTAGTTGGAGGGAGGCATGCAGAGAGAGAAGGGGTTGTAACAGGTGTGATGTCTGCTTTAAACTGGCCCCTGAATCATGGAGCTGCAACTGGGTCCTCTGCTGCCTCTCATCCCTTCTTAACCTCATCTGTGCCCAGCAGGCACGGGCCACAGCTGAGAATCTAGCCTCTCAGTCTTCAAATATATTTATGCACAACTGAATGGCTAATTCCAATAATCACACTAGGCAAAAGTTGAGGATCAGGAAGCAAGGCTTCTTTTTTTTCACCCTTAATTTAAAAGTTAAGACTTTGGTTTATAAAGTGTGAGAGGAAGTATTAGAAATGCTGACAGTTAAATTAAGCAACTGAACATCTTGTGTTTATTTTTAGTCTGAAAAGTGGATTTTCCCTTCCTCCTGCTGAGGATCTGCTGTCACAGCACAGCCCTGTTGGTAATGTGCATGTTTCTGAAAACTTTGTGAACAAGTAAATGTTAGCCATGCTTAGATGGACCTTTGTCTTGGCTTCTGACCCTTTCATAGTTATTTTTGGCAAAAGAGTTCCATACAATAATAAGCAGTGGCGCTGAAATCTATTAGAACTGCAGATGGCGTAGAGAAGGGCCATGCTTTGTGTTGATGAAATTTCTTTCAGATGGCGTTTCCCAAAGGAAACCTTTCCTTTATTTAGGCTGCTATTCAATATGCTATGATCTGCAGCCTCCTGTAAACTCAATCCCAAGAGGCAGGTTTATTACACCCAGCAGACTTGCTCTTGTTAGAGCCACTGGACATTTCCTTTAGCTCATTCCATGAGCAACACCTGCCAAGATTTAGAAGTAACGATATGGGCCTAGTATCCTAGAACTCTGCCTGATTTTTGAGATTCAAAAATATCTTTACTCAGAGTCACAGATGCCTTCTGTGTTTGCTGAACAGCTAATTCAGCCTGCAACTAGAATGTCAGGTCCAGAAGTTATGGGCAGAAGACTGATACCATGTTAGATGGGAACAGAACATTCCAGAGAAGTGTCTCATGCACATATCTGGTCTTTGGCCCACTAACACTACGAGCCATCTGCTCTGAGAGAATAATATCTGTTAATAAATATTGTAAGTTGTACTCAAAAACAGAGCATATGTGCCAGGCAATGAGTTCATTATGGGCATCGTGTGTGTGTGTGTGAGTGAGAGAGAAAAAAAAGAGAGAGAGAGAGCCTTCGTCTTTATAGAACTACTGTGAAAACACTGTTACCTAATAAAATCTTTCATGTCAGTAGAAATTTAGTCAAATTTGGCCATAAAAATATTTTGGCCATAAAAATATTCAATACCTGGGTACCAGAGAACGTTTCAATGTACTTTTTGTGATACATTTTCAGATTTGAGCCAAGCTCATTTGGTTTTGTCTCACGGCTAAATTTGCATGTTATTTCTTCAGGATCCCTGGTTGTCTGAGCCTGCTTCATTCAGTCACAAAGATCAGTCATTTGATGTTTACTGGAACTAAACTTTAGTCTGTCCCTGGAAGTCAGTTTATCCTCCAAAACATTGGCAGCCCCCTACATTACAGAAAAGCAGCTCTTCTTCTCTTTCTCCTGTTTAATTTAATGCACTCTAATGCATCAAGTTACAAACAATCCCAGAATAGTACATAAATATTGGCATTTTTAATATAAACTTCTTAAAAACTTAAACTTAATTCAATAAGGTTTATTCAAAGTATTGTAGAATATTGTCATATCTGTCACACAGGACTATGAGCCAAAACCTTAGACTTCAACAGGCATGGCATCAGGCAACAGGCACCTAAATACTTCTGAGGGTCTGGGCCTATCTCCCATTAAAACCAATGGAAGTATTTCTGAGAATCTGGGCCACCGTTCTTTGGTATCGTGTCACTAATTTACATACTTTACTCAAAGTTCCCCCATTATTTATTTTACAAGCCAATTAAAGTCATAATTTAGTCATCTGAAACAAGAAACAATTAATGACTCAACTATAAAGAAATATGTATGAGACAGTTGACAATATGATTAGAGGAAATCATTTTCAGTTAAAAAACAGCTTTAAATATCTAGACTTCAAGTTCCATTTTTTCCAGGGTTATCTGATCTGAAAGAGGTCACTTACTACATATTAATGATGTGTCTTTATGTTTCTGCATCAGTTCCATGGTTTTCTATATCAGGTTTTAATCATATTTATATTGATATTATATTAGAAAGGAGTGATGGCTATTAAGGAAATGAAGGTGATAAATACAGCGATGTCTCACTGGTTATTAGCATAAATGCTTTTGCTTCTGGCTCATTTTTATGAGAGACTGGTGGGGAGAAAATTGAAATAAAGCCATACAACTATATTTTAAATAGACTGTTTTATGAATTCACAATAGTGGCGCCATAACTAAGTTGTGAAGTAGTCTATTATGACCCGAGCCTCTAATTCTCTGGCAAAACCTCCTTTTCTTGTGTATCTACCCAGAGAAAACATATGGGGAATTTTGAAGATGATCCATGGTGTAGTTAAAAGATTCTTGTGGAGGGGCAGGGATGGTTTTCCCTTTTGGAAAGTAATGCTAACTTTAGACCAGATTGACCATTCATATGCACGTTGAGTAGTGTCTTACTCCACAAGTAGTTCTACGGATTTCAGTGGGAGGACTGGCATAGCAAGATATTATTCCACTAGTGTAAGGGTTCACAGTCTGGACATTTAGTCACACAGGTCACATTATTTGATTTAAAAAAAGCCTTTTTTCTACTAATCCCTAATGGGAGCTGGAGGATGGAACTATATTGACCAAGATGGAGTGTAAAAGTTTCTTATTAGAGAGAAGAATGGATCTGAACTAAAAGGCTGACTCCAGATCTCAATTTTATATCTCTACTAAGAGAACATCAAATCCTAAAATCCAAATGTTGGCTCTCCCATGCATGTGCTGTGCAAATGGCAAACATCTTGTCAATGGGATAGCAGTTAGAGCCACATTAATGTGTGCTATTCAAGATCCACAAGGGAAACAGGAGAACAAGCCACAAAGAGCAATTGCTGCCCTAGTTTCACCTGCCCCAAACATCCAGACTCCAGAGTGAATGGAAGAGCATTCAGCAAAGGTGCAATCAGAGCAGCTCAGCTGGCTTCACAAGGTGTGCCCTGTTTTCCCCCCTGTTAGGGTAGACTTGGCAATGCCATGGGGCTTGCAGCTAGGGGCTTGACTTTTGCTGCAGATTTAAATCCCAGACCGTAGGAATTTAATATGGATAAACTTTATATTTCATAAAGGCCGGTTACACAAATGGTAAACAACCCAAGATAATGCAGGTTCCCTGACATTCCCCCATGCATGACAAATAAAATACAGCTTTTCATCCATGGATCTCAAAACACATTACAAAAGGAGGACAGTATCATTATCCCCATTTTACAGTGGATAAACTGAGGCACAGACTGGAGAAGCAACTTGCCCAAGATCACCCAGCAAACCAGTAGCACAGTTGGGAATTGAAGTCAGGTCTTCTAAGTCCAAGGCCAGTGTCCTATCCATTCAGCCACACTGCCACCTCAGGTCTGTTGTAAGGCCTTGGCATTCTGTGGCTTATTATTTTCTCAGTATTTGGTAGTACTTATATTTAAAAGCCACAGCTGTCCAGTGCATTCTCATTAAACTACAGTAGAAAGTGCACATTAGCAGGGCTCCCAGATAAAAGACACTAAAAGGGCATTGTTGTATCTTTAAAACCCGGAGCTTCCCTCCCTCCATCTCCTCTCTTTTGGATGAACTGAAAATATACAGTTATAATTGAATATCTTCTTATTACATTAGGGAAATATCTCCATGCCACTGGAGAGGTCGAGAAGTTAATCAGGATGTGAGAATGTAGCTTCCTAAGATCCCAGTCCTGTGAGTAGAGCCAGGCTAGCATACCCTTGTGCCTACGGGGAGCTCCAGTCACTTTAAAGAGACTCCCTGTGGGGTTAAGTGTCTGCCCCCACAAAATCAGTTACAGGATTGGAGCCTGGGCTCTGGAATTATAACCTAGAGTTTGGAACAGGAAAGAAGTGTTGATGTCACTGGTTATTATGAGTCATCACCTTCCGTTATAGCTAGGATTCCTCTCTAGCTCTCCTTCCCCATATGTCTACAGTGCCTTCCGGTTCCTGGTTTTTGTCCAGCTACTCTTTTCTCTTGTTCCTGTGAAGGGGACAAGTACAGGAATACCTCCTTTGGCTTTTGTACCACAGCCTCTTTCGGTATTTGTGCCATCTATGCCACAGAAGAAGGGGAAGCTTCTACCATCTCTAGCAATCCCCCACTCCCCCCGGCTTTAATGTGGGACCCAGTGGTTCCTACAGTGGTGACCTCTCTCACGGAGCAGGGATTTCTCCTGCCTATGATCAATGCTCTTCTCCCTGGCAGAGAAAGCAGAGCACTGATGTCAGGCAGCAGCTCTATAGTTCAATCAGACAGGGAAAGCACTTGGGTACAGCTATATTCATACGGCTTCTAGAGGATATAGTTCTGCAGAAGAATAGGTGCGTCTACTGCCCCATCTCCCTTCTTAGGGGTTGGTAAGAATCCCACTGGGGAAAATATTCTCTGTTCTCTCCTAGCAACCAAACAGGCACTAGATTCATAAAAGAAAGCAGGAAAAGGGTTGGGTAAAGACAAGCTCATGCTTCCTTCTCTTTTCTGCACCATCTATCAGCTTCTCTCAGTACAAAAATGTGTATAATAGTATGTAGGGTGTGAATACAGAGGTGAATTCCATCCCACTGCTGCGGCAGCCATGCTAATGTGCACTCTGTTGGAGGAATTCTGCCTAAGTCAGCCAGGAGCTGACTACTCCCCCATATTTCCTGCAGTACTTCTGATACACTGCTTTTCCTCACAAGAAAGCAGCTGGCTATGCTTTCCTGAACCCAGTGTGACTGCTGGCTTATGGAATTCAGAGCTATTCTGGATTGGCCCAAAGGGAAGCAGCTGCCTTCATCTCTCCTGTTTTCCTTCCCCGCTCCCTTCCCAATATGTACATGTCCTCATAGTGGCACTAGGATTGCCATTTCTAGAGTAAGAGCATAAGAGTGGCCATACTGGGTCAGACCAATGGTCCATCTAGCCCAGTATCCTGTCTTCCAACACTGACAGTGCTTCAGAGGGAATGAATAGAACAGGGCAATTTGAGTGATCCATCACCTGTTGTTCCAGCTTCTGGCACTCAGAGGCTTAGGGACTCACTGACCATCTTGGTTAAGAGCCCTTGATGAATCTATCCTCCATGAATTTACCTAATTATTTTTTGAACCAAGTTATACTTTTGGCCAATTCCACTGGTTGACTGTGCATTGTATGAAGAAGTCCTTCCTTATATTTGTTTTAAAGCTGCTGCCTATTAATTTCATTGGATGCCTCTGAGTTCTTGCATTCTTGTGAAGGAGTAAGTAACACTTCCTTATTCAGTTTCTTCACACCCTTCATGATTATATCAACCTCTATCATATCCCCCCGCCCCCCGAGTCCTCTTTTCTAAGATGACCTGTCCCAGTCTTTTAAATCTCTCCTTATATGGAAGGTGTTCCATTCCCCTAATAGTTTTTGTTGCACTTCTCTGTACTTTTTTCAATTCTGCTATATCTTTTTTGAGATGGGAAGACCAGAACTTCATGCAGTACTCAAGGTATCACTTTATCCATGGATTTATATAATGGGCATCATTATATTTTTTGGTGTATCCCTTTCCTAATAGTTCTAGAATCTCTTGGAACTTCCCCTCTCCCCACTGCCACTACACATTGAGCAGATGTTTTTGAAGAACAATTCCCAGTGATGCTAAAATCTCTCTCTCAAGTGAGAACAGCTAATTTAGACCTCATCATTTTGTTTGGAAAACATAATCCCAACTATCCAATATGCATTAATTTGCATTTATCAACATTGAATTTCATCTGCCATTTTGTTGCCCAGTCACCCAATTTCGTGAGAACCCTTTGTAACACTTACCTGGTTTTTTTTGACTTAACTAGCTTGAATCATTTTGTATCTTCCACATACTTTGCCTTTTCATGGTTTACCCCTTTGTCCAGATCATTTATGAATATGTTGAACAGCACTGGTTATAGGCATAGTTTGATTTCTATATTTGGGAAGGCAGCTCCAATCAGGCCAATGGAGCTGTGTGGTGGGGGAAGGGTCAGGGGAGGAGACAAATTCTGCACTTGTCTGAGATTTGCAGCCATGCCTCCTCCTCCCCCAAACTAAACCCATGGTCCCAGTACAGATTATTGGGGATTACTTTTCTCCATTCTAAAATCTGACCATTGATTCCTGCCCTTTTTTTCCTATCTTTTAACTAGTTACTGATCCAGGAGAGGACCTTCCCTCTTATCCCATGACGGTTTACTTTGCTTAAGAGACTTTGGTGAGGGACCTTGTCAAAGGTTTTCTGCAAGTCCAAGTACACTGTAACCACTGTATCACTCTTGTCCACATGCTTGTTGACCCCCCTCAAAGAATTCTAGTAGATTGGTGAGTCATGATTTCCCTTTTCAAAATCCAGGTTGACACTTTCACACCATGTGTTCATCCATGGGTCTGATATTTCTGTTCTTTACTAAAATGTCAACCAATTTGCCAAGCACTGAAGTTAGGTTTACCAGCCCTGTAACTGCTAGGATCAGTGTTATTAAAAAAAAAAAAAATCAGAGTAACTTTAGCTAGCTTCCAGTTATCCGGTACAGAGGCCAATTTAAGAAATGGTTACAAACCACAGAATGCAAGGTCATCTGTGTAACCCCTACATTTCATAATTACCAAAAGCCAGCCCTGACTGTGCTATGCCAACCATTTGCAAGTACCCCTTGTCTACGGGGTGCTGCAAAGAATTCTAGCTGCAGGTGTGTTCCGAGGCTTAGGCTGGAGTGCTGATGTGCCTGGTCTTACAAGAATATATCCTAATATGTCCGGTAAAGAATGCATCCTAATTTCAGGGCACATGCAGACAGTCCTATTAGTATCAAGGTAATCCTTGTAGGATCCATCTAGTGTAGCGGTCCCAATAGCATAGAAACAGTGGCCTGAAAATGAAAACCTGCTGCTGTGTATTTTATTAAGTCTGGATACTTTGTTGCTCTTTCCATGTTATTTATTTGTACTAGGGCTGGGTAATTCAAGGAGTCCCAGAACTTAATTGGAGTTGCAAAGACATTATGTAATTGGGAATGTTTTGGCTCAGTGAAACAAATTAGTATGCTCCACTTCAAATTGATTCCAGCCAAGAGGAAGCTAGGTGAAAGACATTTTTCAATATGACAAATACAAAATTAAAAAAAAACCCTCTCTGATGGAAAACAAAATCAAGAGCTCATAGTTACTTTGGTGTAAATTCAGAATAATTGTAATGAAGTCAAAGGAATTACTTCTGATTTACAATGTGCAAATCACAGCAGAATTTGATCCCAAGTGTATTCTGCCCTGGGCCTCTCTCATTTACTCAGAAGCCAATGGATGGAGTTTGGAGTGAATTCAATAAGTATTAGCCAAGAAAATATATGGCAACACAGAACGATTGAAGCAGCACAGTGTGGACACCTGCAAGGAGTAGTCTCCTTTCCAAGAGAGATCTTTACATAGACAATGCTCCAAGGACAATTCAGCCTGGGTGTACAAAGTAGTGAATAGAATGTATGAAAAGAAATCCCAACATTGTATCTTGAAGATAGGAGACTTGAAGTCAGTGGACTTTGAAGCAGAAATTATGCAGATACTAAACTAACATTGGGTAAAGCTGTTATGTTAGTGGGCTGGATGATTTCCCTATGGCTAAAATATTTTATGTGCATATATTTTCTGATCTATAATCTAGATTTGTTCATTTAATTTGTGTAGTGCCTATTGCCTGGGCTGCCAAGGTCTGTGATATGAAATAATGAAGAATATACCAATGCAATAGTATGCCCAATGATCAGTAGAGATGCTGCCATCAATGCTGTAAACCTCAGTTGACAGACCACTAAAACAAAAATGAACCAAATGCTAAACCACGACAACCACATTTTACACTGTATGCTAAAGAGCACCAGCCTGGGGGTACAGCAGGCTGGCAAAGGGAACAAGAACCAGGCTTTGAAACTGGGCTTTCTGTACCAGGAATGCTCTTTCACCGGTACTGGAAAACTGAACTCCAGGTATGGAAAGCAAGAACATGTTAGCTGACCCTAACTGCTGTGCGGGGGCAGAAGGAGAGAAACAGTGTCTCAGATAACTCGATCCCACACAATTCGATGCCTTAGAGATTGTCACCAATGTCTTAAATTGTACCTAGAGGTAAAGAGGAAATCATTACAGAGTTTTGAGCAAAAATGTAAGTGTGAGGTGGCCAGACCCATTGTGCAAAAGGCTGCATAAGAGTTGGTGAGAACTCACCTTTAGTAACTTGAGGGTATTCCTAGGAGACAAAGATGGATTAATAAGCTCTCAAACATTAGCAAATCCTCCATCTCTGTGTACATTCTTTCTAACGCCAGAGTACAACGAACAGTTAAAATAATACTTTGGCTTTTCCAATGGAAGGATGAGTAATACTCTTGTGAGGCAGTTAAGTATTATGAAGATACAAGCAACAAAGTAGTAAAGTAGTTCTACAGAACCCAGGCACCTTCCTCTTATGCCTGTGCCTTAACCAGACCTTCACAAAGAGGCTATTTAAAATGATATGCCAGGGATGGCAAATGATGTCAGAACAGTGTGCGCACTTCCACCACTGGCTGGCCCAACTTAGAGCTGCCTTAAGGCTGCTCTAAATCATGGTGAGGGCTATATATGCTCAGTGCAGCTAAGATTGAGTCTACTACTTCTAGTGAAGTGTCCAAGCAGAAATGTGATGGGTCTTACAGCCTGTATACACTGTACTTTCCAACCAATATTTAATTTCTTTTGTATCTATCTGATGATGCTTGGGGTGAGCTGAAAAATCATTCATCCTGGTGTTACTCTGTGAAATCAATAAATCCCAATACAGATCATCGTAAGCTTTGAAAGCTCTAGAATTAGCTTGTGTAGGATTGTGGACAATCAACTTGATTTTATCTGGTTTGTAGAGCATGGTCTGCAGATCAATTTCGGGCATGAACTGAACCACACTGATGATTGTGCCCTGGGAACAAATGATGGACCTACACATTCAAGGAATTAAATTATCCAAATTACTACTGCAAGATTCAGATTAATTCTAGACAAGCAATATCTACCATTGTCCATGAAAACATGTCTGAGTAGCTGTTATGCTGAAAGGTGCCACCCTCCATAGATTTATAGTTTAAGGCCAAAGTTGTTTTCTGTTCTTTTCAGGCTCTTAATACCACTTATCCATTTATTTTGAATAGAATTAAAAGTAATTTGGATTGTGGACAGGATGTATAAGGGGGTTTTCAATGGGAGATGAAAGGTGGAGGTAGTTTGTGAAAGAAGTTGATAGTCTCAGTCCAAGAACAACCACCACAATTGTTGCTCCGCTGAGATTGCTAGGTGAGGTAGAGGCCACAGGGTCTTGAATATACATACATACCCAAGCATCATTTTGGCTCTTGGAGGTGATTCTATGAAAGCAGGGGTGAATCACATTGGCTGGGCAAGGTGGGGAAGTTTGTACTGTTATTATAGGCATTAAAGAGGAACTGTGGATAAATAGATAGAGGCCGATCTACACTGGGAATTTACATTAGCATAACTATCTCTCTCAGGGGTGTGAAAAATTCACACCCTGAGAGATGTCACTATGGTTACAGAATCCCCAGGGCAAGCAGTCCTTGGTCAACAGAATCCTTCTTCTGTTGACCTAGCAGCTGTATCTTGAGGAGGTGGGTTACCTACAACAATGGAAGAACTCCTCCCATTGGTGTAGCTAGTGTCTACACTGTAGCAGTTTAAGTATAGATAAGCCTTTAGCTTCCATTGTGTCAATCTAACACCTATCATATGTACTAATTCCAGTTTATAAAAATAAAGAATTCTGAGATCCTATCCTGAAAATGGAGGCACACTCGGTGACCCAGGGACCGCTGAAGCTGTAGTGTAGATGTGACCTATGTTGGCAGAACTTATGTAACTCAAGCGGTGAACAAACAACTCCCCTGAGTGACATAAGTTACACTGACATAAGCACCAGGGTGGACAGGGCTATGTTGACGGGAGACGCTCTCCCACCAACATAGCTTCTGCCAATGGCACAGGCAGTTTTATTGTGCCAACAGGAAATCTCTCTCCCATCGGCATTAGAGTGTCTTCAACAGACATGGTGCAGCTGTGCTGCTGCAGTGCTGTATGTGTGGACATGCCTTTCATGTCAATTGGCAGAAGCCGCAGTGGTGTATAAAGGCTACAGGGATCCCCTGGGCCAGGTATCTATGTACTAGTTTGCCAAAGAGTGGCATGTAAGGTGACTGCTGAAAGCTTGTGTCACGATGGTCCTCAAAAACATTGCAAATGATATATATGGATAATATGCAAGGAGTTATGTTTATATACTGAAAGGTATATTCTTAAGGTCTAGGACTTGGAGCTGGTCACCAAATGGTGTTAAACAAATTTATTGTAGGCAGTTTATCTGTAGACTGAATATTTGTCTACTTCACACTGTCTACCTGTTTACAATCAAATGATTGCAAAGTCTCCAGGGGAGAGTCTAGACAGGAAAATAAATGAGCAGCAGGGGTTACCCTATTTATAAGTTAGAACTATATCAGTAGAAAGTTAGAACTATATCAGGGGATGCAAAGGTACACCCAGGTGTCCTTCACCAGGGAGACAAGCTACCAGCTGGCTGTCTTCTGAACGGAGGATCACAGCTGCTCTGGCTGTTTGATGCTGGGAGAGAAACTTTGGGTGAGCTAACTTTATGAGACGGGAATTATTTTTAGTTATGTTTCAGCTCTGGAAAGTGGGTTATGAGTTTATTTTATATGTAACTATTTGTTTCCATTAATTCTATGTTCTTCTCAAATCACTGTTCTTTGTTAAGTAAGCTTCTTGTTTATAGTAAAAACATATGCAAGTGCTCTGTGTTAAGCAGAGCTGTGATTAAAGGTGTAACTGGTGAGCTGGGATACACCGTTCTTTTCAGAATAGCGGATGTAAGAATTCTGTGGGTGTCCGGTGATGTGGGCCTTGGGAGTTGGAGTGTGCCTATCATTAACTTGAACAAGGGACAGTAGGGCCTACCAAGGCCTGGAAAGCAGGGCTTGTATTGCCAGAGACTGGTGGAGTTGGGAACAGACCAACAGTAGGCACAGACAACTGTTCCTTATGCTAAAGGCAGGTGGTAGCAAGGCACCTCACAAACCAGGGTACTTCCAGAAAGTGTCCAATCCTCTACTTTTAATTACTGCTGTTACAGAAATTTTGGTTTCATTTATTTGATTGTTCTCTCAGTCATTGGGAAAGTGTTACATGTTTAATTCTGACTGGTTTTGCAGTTCTCACCTCATGCTTTTGCTCCATCCAAGACAATATCTACATTTAGATTTTCTAAGAAAAAGTTCTGCTGATTAAAGATTTTATAGCCAGGGCTGACTTCATAGTAGTGCTCTACCCTGCTGTGATTTGTCTTCATCTCTCTCACTGGCTGTGCTGGTCAATACGGAACATTCTGCACGGCTCCTAACAAAATTACTGCTCCATAACAATATTTGAACAGCCTCTGCCACTCTTTTCTTGTCCAAAAGGAACTGTTGCTCTTGTATCAGAGGTTATGCAGCCAGAAGCGACAGAACAGCTGGAAAACAAGGACTAGAGAATCAAAAACAAGCAGTGAATAGAGGAGTACGCTGGAGTTGTTAACTATAAGTCATAGAGCCACTAACATTAGTGAGCTGACTATAATTAAGCACAACGTCCTTGGGGCAGGACTAGTACCAAAAATCTGCATAGTGACATTAAACTTTAGAAAATAGATTTTTATTTTTTAAAGAAATTACTCAAAAACCTAGTGTCAAGAGACAGGAAGTGAAAATCCTTAGATTTCTCATGGAAACTTGCTAATGTAAGTCACAGGTGCTATTCAAATCTCTCCAAACAAAACAGGAAGCAAGAAAACAAGATATAGCATGGTTAGTGGAATGATGGTACAACAGTTTAACCACTGGAGAATTTCCATGCATTTTTCTTTGAAACAACGGATTTGGGCCATCGTTGGAGGAAAGGTGATTGACTATATGGACCACTGGCCTGATCCTATATGATAACTGCTATGTTCCTAGTACTGCCCCAACAAATCATGGAAATAAGGAGAAATACATTTCTCATTCTTTTGCTTGTATATGCAAGAGGAAGTCCTAGCTAATGCTAAAAAACCCAGGGCTTTCACTCATTGTCATTTCTAAATAAGTGTCCCCTTCTCAATAGCAGACAAACTGTCCAACTTTCAGGTGCTAGGATTTTATTTTAGAATGCGAATATTAAACCAATTTCTTATTACAGTTCATTTCCCCTACCAGTTTCTCTGGAGTAGTAGATATGCTCTAAATTGCCTCTCTTCAAATGACAGTTCTTGTAGAACAAGCTGAACTACAACAAAAAACAATAGTTAGAAAACTATATAGCCCATCTAATTTTTCTAGGAAGGGGTTATTGTTGATTCTTCCAGGTGCTACAATGACAGCAGGCTAAAAATCCCTGCTGCATCCTGCTTCTGCTGCTGTAAGAAGAACGGTTCTTCATGACAGTAGTAAAAATGCTTGACTCCCACCTGCCTCAGCAGCTTATCACTGGTGCAGTGGCACCATTGTTATAATAGAGAGACTAAATTTCCCAGTGTAGCTGCACCCCAAAAGTCAGCTGACCTCACATTTAATGCCCGACAATCAATAGTAGGACACAGATTGCAAATATATTTGTCAGAATGTACAATTCCATTAGCAGTACTAACAGCAAGATGAGAAGAGCTGTGGCTTTCTTTTATGAAGAGATGAAAGGGAGAACATTTATTACAGTGGCTAGTAAGCCATCTATGGCAAGAACCAATTATCTTGAATTTTTCCACGGCTGCACTTCAATCAACAAATTGATTAGAGCTTTAAACTAAAAAAGGTTGATAGTAATCCTTCAAGAGGTATTAGAATTTAGTTTCAGACTTGATAGGATACTACACATGTGGAGTTTATTCTTAATTGATTATTTTCTCATTGATGGGGCACACGAGGTGGCTCTGGAGATTGGGAATGGGACAGAGCCTTTTATATCAAGTTGCCAGGTCAAATACAGCCTCTGGCAGTCTTTGTGACATGAGATTGGTGGTCTCAGTCCAGTTTAGACCTGTGTGAATACAGCAGAAACACAATTTGCAAAGGAAAATTTGCAACCTCTTTTGTTCACTAACAGTCGGATGAGTGAGTTCTTTATTTGCCTGAATGTTAATGAAAAGCAGGAAGAGGACAGTGAAACAGGAATGTCGGTTTTTGTCCTGGTTTGGGATCCCATTTTGAGTGTTGGAAAGTTTCTTAATCTGTGAGTTTCCTCACCTTGTGAGTCGACCTAGCTTCAGAAAGCTGTTAAAGATCAATAGTTAATGTCTATAGTGATTGGAAGACTGAAAGTGCTTTGTAATTGTGAAGTACACTACATGAGCAATTATATAAATGCATCTTGCCACATCAGTATAACAACTTGTTTTGAGGCATTACAAGGTAATGCATAGTAAAAGTCAAAATTCATATATTGAGGATGTTTGTTCATTTCCTATAGAGCTGCAATGCAAGAGGTAAATCCCCCACAGTGGCACTACAGACTTGGCAGTCCTATATCTAGGCTCCAAGGCTGACTAAATACTAAATGTACACCTGAAACATTGCCTTTCTAATGCTATCTGAATAAATCATTCATTCAGACTTTTGCATATAGACTGCATGTGGTAGAAAAGGGGTTCTGAAAAGCAACATTTTGTATTAAAACCAAAAATTAATCAGATTTACAATAATTTTCACTGCAGCTTTCAAAGTGATTTACAAATATTTATTGAATACATGTTCTCACATATCTGGAGACTGCTACAAATGTGAATGTGATTGGATTTAGGCAACAAAAGTTAAGTGTGTATACACATAAATGAAATGCAACTCTTTGGCATTTGAGATTTTAGTGCTGTATATGTATAAGGTATTTTACAGTGGGTAGATACGCAGAATAAATAACAGAGTTCTAGTTCCATTGTACAGCACCAAATATGCTGGCAGCACTAATAAATAAGGAAAATACAAAAGAATGAAAATATCCAAGGACACTCACTAAACTCCAAAGCGTATATGGTATCACTATGATTTACAACTTTAAAGGCTGATCCTGCAACCCTTCCTCATGCATTTGAAGTCAATCAATGAGGCTATTCATGAATAAGAATTAGAGTTGGTCAACATTTTCCAAATTGATTTTTTTTAAAAATCAAAACACCATTTTGATAGATAAAAGTTGATTTTGCAGTTCCTCTACAAAACAGTTTTGCCACCTATTGAGCTAGTAATAATTTTCCTAGTTTCAAAATACCAATAAACATTTGAAATTCTGAATATTGACAAAAAGGGACTTTCATTAAGAATTTTGTAAAAATTTTCCCACTTGTGCATCAGTAAGTGTGCCAAGACCGAACCCTTGGAAAGGCAAAACTGTCAGGGAGCTCTAAATATTATAGTTATGAATATGATAGATTCTACATCAAGGAAAGCTGTAAATGTATTAATTCCCCAGGAAAGTATTAATAGTTGAATTTGCTTTAATGAAAATGCATTGGGAGCACTTTGGTAAAAGCTACTGACATGGAACATCATAGCTGTTCAAAGCTCTTGTGCTGCATTTGTGGGTAGAAGGCTATCAGATGACAGCACAAGCAGATAATTATATAAAACACCTGTTGATTATTGATTATGTTTTCAATTCATATATGTGATAGATTCCTTTTCATCCTGAGCAGTTTAAGTACCTATTATGTTATGAACTCTCCCCCTCCCCGCACCTCCTAAGAGTTACATTCATTAGCACATTGCTGTCTGATTGGGTTGCCAGGACACTATTGAAAAGGACATGTATGTTTCAAAGGTTATTTCCTGCTTAAATGAAATGAAGGCAAATTGAACCAAAAGCTACAGACAATATCCACCAATAAGTCTTCTTTCAAGACCAAGCTTTCATTCTCCCTTCTGATGTGCATCTACCCTGCTATTTTGACAGTATCAGCTAAAGCTTACACTTCTTGTTGTTTATGACAGAGAAGAACTGGAACTGGGGCAGAAAGATCAGTTCCAGATCTGGAAGATAACTGTCCCTAAATTGAGGGATGTGAGGAATGATGTTGGTTTGGCTACAGGCAGAGTCAGTCAGCAGTGTTTACTGTAGAGATATGCATTCATGGTAATGGAGAGTAAGAAATCAAGGCCTCATAAAAGCACCAATTTGAGCAATAATTTCAAAAAAGGGACACTGATTTGGAAATACAAATCAAGCAATCTATACAGCAAGCCACCTGAAATAACTATTGCCATGTGAGATTAGAACTGTTATCTGTGGTGACCTTTTTTTAAATTGGTCTATCTTGAAATTTACAAATTTAAAATGAAATTGGTGATTATATCCATAATCTAGCACCTATTTAATGAACACTTTTAATGCTATAGCATTCTTTACTAGTGGTTTTAAGCCCTGTATAATTGTGTATTAGTTATTTAGGTTGCAATAGCATCCAAATTGTATTAGGTCCTTTCCAAAAGATGGAAGATGGTCCCCACTTCAAAGAGCATGTGCTTTAAACACTGTGGGCTATAGTGTTTTAGACCATTTCTGTAGAATAGAGTATTTTATATAAGAGTAAAAGGTTTATATTTTATGTGGGCATTTGAGAATGACCTTGAAGAGAAGATTCTGAGATATAGCATAAAATAGATTATAGCAAATAGAAAATTTCCATACATAATATAGAGTCTCAGTTGACCCCCCTTTGATTTAAAAAGTCCAAACAAGTACTTCAGGGAACATCCTAACACCAAGCCTGTAAGCTAGTGAGCACTGCCCTTGCTGTGCAGGATGAATTTTCATTTGTTTTTTCCTTTGATCATTTCTGGAAGCGCCAGTTCTTAGTGCAAAGTGAGCCTGTGACCCTGGGAGTTGCACATGTCTGAGTCAATGGTGGGTGAGAAAAACCTCAGTTACAAGAAAGACTCAACACTATGGAGAATCTGGTTCTATAGTGTTTTAGATTCCGTAGCAAAGCCCTGACTGGTCCATATTGTGACATCCTTACTAATGATTTTTCTAGGAAAGATCAGTATAGTAGTTCCTAAGTAGGCATTTTGTGATTACGTGTAATATTCTTCAGCTTGGAGGACGACACACATCTGCCCAAGGGGCTCCTCACATTCGTGTGTGATTGTCCTTATTTTGCCCATCAATCTTTAAATATATTATTAAAACTTAAACACCTCATTACTCTAGGTACATTGAAAAAGCAGTACAATACCTACGTTAATAGCACTCCGTGGCCTTACTTGCATCGTGGCTTTATATTTTCTTACATAAAACAGAAGGTGAATGATTGCCCCTCTGAAACACAAATACTGATATTATTCAGGAAAATTGGTACTCTCCTTTCTGACCTTCCAGCCCTGTCTTGGTTTTGCTGCTTGCTCCTTCAGACATGATTAGGACACATTCATACCAGTACTTTAGTAATATTATTAGTAGGTGGATCATTGTATTACATTTTATATGTTGAAATAGTCATAGCAAAGCTACGGTACTGACCCCAGTTCAGAATAATTGTGATCACAGGGTACACATGACAGTTCATGAAAAAGGTAAAAGTATGATTTATATAGCTCTTTGAAAGATTATGCAAATACAATTCGTATTAGTGGAGTTACAAACCATATACATATGCAAACATGATTGAATTTACAGCTCTAGGAAATACTTTTCTACCAGTCCTAATAAAAAAAAAAAAAATCTATCCATTAAAATGCTTTGGCAATAGAAAAAAAATAGGATTTTTTGACTTATTTTCATGAAGAGTGTCTGCTTCTAATAGAAAAATTGGCCTTTTTGTTGAAAAACAAAAGGCCTAAAAACTTCAGTTTTCAGCCAGAAGTCTTGTGGTTTGCTTTTTTTCTTGTTTGTTTTTAGTGTATTTGACAAAATCGAAATTTCCCAAGGGAAACATTTTCCACATTATGCTGATCATTTTGCATTTAGTTGAACCTAGTACATTTATAGAATTTATTTTATTCTGAACTACAGTAAAAATTGTTTTACTAAAGTTAATAAAGAAGAACACAGTAATTTAGAAAGTTAACTAGATTTATTGTTCTGATTTTGCATGGCTAATGAGCCTAGGACTATGTTAGAGACATCTTAGCTATAAAGCACTGCATTTTCACAGCACCAAGCCTATATTTTGATTCCTAAACCATACCTGGATAAAGATTTAGGACCCCAACGTCATGTACTCTTTTTGAAAATGGTGACTTAAATGATATGTAGCCATTAAAGTCAATGGAAGTTTGAATCACTTTGAAAAGATAATCCTGTACACAGAAGGGTGTTTTTTCTATTTTGACAGCAAGATAGATATTGGGCCAAACCCTGGGGCCTCTTCTCTGACCAGCTTTAAAGAGATTTGCCTGTGAGAGTCTGGGGCTGTAGGACTGAGCCCAATATCTGTGCATTTAGTAAGAATAAATGGATACAGTCTCTCTCCCAACCCATTCAACATAAAGCAAAGCACTGTTTGTGAGGTGGCTCAGCAGTGCCAGGCACAGGCTTTAAAATATGCTGACACGATGCTGTTGGATTTTTTATTTGCTAAGTAGCTAGCTAATCCTGAGTTGATACAGGGAGAGAGTGCACCTGAGTCAGAAAGCCTGGACAATGAATGTTTGCATAGTGGAGTCAGCAATAAGCAGAATGAGGGACTCAATCATGCATCCACTCTAGTCATGGCAAATAGATATTTAGCTACATCCAACACTTCCTTCTCTTCCCGATTCTGAATCACGATGGATCTGCCAGGCACAAGTGAAACAACCTTCTGTAATGTTAGGCTGGTTCAAGCAACAACAAAAAGCCCTGGCTGTTTTATTCCTCCCCCGCCCCCTTTTTTATTTATTTTTTGGGGGAAGTTTGTGATACCACTGGGCCACATTCTGCTTTTGGTCATGTCCCTATCACATCACACAGTTGTAGGAAAAGACCATACTCATGTTCAGTGCACTGCTGTTTTCTCTCATCTTATATTGTAGTGCACAAGGCTTAGATATTAAAGCAGGATAGATTTGCATTAGTTCCAGTGCTTTGCCATGGCTTGTTTTTATGTTGCAAGTGCAGTAAATTACTTTGGGTCTGCTATATTAGGATGGATAAAGCTGTACATAATTTGGCAAATAGTCTTCCAGATGTACAATGCAACTTGTGTGTTTTTTGTTGGACAGCACCCTAATGACATTGGATTGGAGGCAGTGATAGCAGCAGGAGTGGTTGGTAGAATAGTATGATTTTTGAAGTATTGGTTGATGTAAAAAGAAACAGGATCAAGAATCCATAGAAATGGGCATAACAAATTCCCTTTAGGGTAGTCGTCTTTTTGGTATCTTTTAGTTTTTAAATCATCAGGTCTTTCCTTCATAGTTCTCAAATGTGAGTATAGATGGAGGAACTGAAATACAAAGCAGTTAGATGTCCAGGGTCCAACGTGAGTAAGGAACACAGCTAAGAATGGAATCCCAGTCTCTTAACACTCTATCCTTTATCACCAGATGCTGTTGCCTCCTCTTCAGTCTTTGGGATGTTTATAACAAGTAGTTGATAAGGCTTTCTTTGATCTCCCCCATTCTCCTTCCTGTTTACAGTTCCTTGGATACTTTTGAAAGATAAATGAGTGATAAGTGAAACCAGAAGGTCCAGGAATTAAATTTTAATGTGCACCTGAAAGTTCAGTTATATACACAATACATGAACTTCCAAAACCAGATAGAAATGTTTTCAAAACAATGTATTTTGGTATTTCAGGGTTCTGGTCACAAGAATGAGCAGCTCCATATTTGGTCCTAATAATGCTAGTCAACATTTTTCAAAATTTCAATTAAAAAATTGTTGAAATTTTGTCAAAGGGTAATTTATGGGTTATGAATTTTTACCCAGCTGTACCTGGTTCTTATATAGAATTTTTTTTTATATCAAAGCACTTTACAAGCATACCCTCATGCCATCCTGTGAGATGGATAGATGTCATGGTCTCCATTCTGCAGCTTGGGAAAACCATGCAGAGAGGTTAAGTAATTTGCCCCTAATAAAAAGAGTCCAATGTCAAAGCCAGAAGTAGAACTCAAATTTCTGGCTCCAATGCTGTGCTCAGAGCATTAACCCGCATTAAAAACAATGAAAAGTAATGAAAAATATTAACCAAGCTGTATTCAACCTCAGTCTGTTCAGATTTGGTTTGAATTTGGAATCTTTATTTTATGTCCTTTTCTTCTGTCTCATTCTCTTTCCTCCAGCGCCACAGGGAACAACATTTGAGGGTGCTCTGTCCTAAACAAAATATTTACCGGTGCTGACTTGGTGTGCTCAGTCCATGCACTCCTCACTCTTGTCTAACAATAGCACTAAACTCTAGTTCATCTCTTGCACATCAAAACAAAGGCTGACTCAATCACATCTCAGCCTCTTGTCCTATCTTCCTTTAAATGACAACATCTAGCAGGAAATCCTAGCTCCACAGAGGTCAACTCCCATGAATTTCATTGGGGGCTGGGATTTCACCCCTTCTGTTTGGCAGTGCTATTGAGTCCTGTTTCCAAAGGTTTGAATTTAACTACTGGTATGTTTTTTAAGCCTTCAAGCTCACAATGAAGAGTGAATTCACTAAGATCAAGAGACAGCTTGGCCGTGCTGACAAGAACTTGATTTAGGATTTACAATGTGATCTAATGGCTTAATCCAAAGACCACTGAAGTAGGTGGTGTGATTCCTACTGATTCCAACTGAGGCTTTTGCATCAGGCCCTTTTTGGAGTGGAGTATCACAGTTGGTTTTCATCCCCCGTCTTACTGGTGTAACTGTCATTTTCCAATCCCACAAAGGAAGGCATCATTTATATTATCTTGAATAATATTATTGAATAACGTGTTTTGGTCAAGGATCAAGCCACATTTTAATAAAAAAGGATGTCATGTGTTTCCTTTTTTCAAACACGCGCTAAGGTCAGAGTTTATAGTTGAAAACAAGCAAACTATGTTACCCTGGAACAACGAAAAGAAATATTAACTTTGTTTTTGGGAGAATCACAAATCCACACTAAATGCTGCACAGAAACAAGGTCAGATTTTCCTGAAAGCTCACAGATAGACAACCTGACAACTTACTGAAGAGAAGTGATATCTGAATAGCACTTTAATTAAGCAATTCCATGTGGACAACCAGATTCACCATTGGCACAGGCCCTAGCAGTGGGCCCTCAGTGGCAGACAGGCTTCCTGGAAGAGGGGTGTGGCAGTTTCTCTGCATTGGGGGTTCCCAACACAGCCCCCAAAGTGAGCAGCGTACTTCAGTGCAACTGGAGCATGGCACTCCATTGGTAGCTCTCCAAAGGGCATTGTCCCTTATGAAAAAACTATACGATTCTTTAACATGATTTAAAAAATCAAGTTCCCACACCTCCTTTACACAGGATCTTATTCATTAAATTCTGGAGTATCCCAAAAGGAACTGATCAGGATTGCTCTCAGAATTCCATCGAATCATAGTAGTTTAATCCCTATTAAACCAGGTGGGACTTTAATAGGGGATGATGGCAGTCTCTGATGTAGACTGAATCTACCCTCCCGCAGATATTTCTCCCCATCCACTTCTACCTTGGGGACTGTGGCAGTGGAAACCTCCTCTAGTGATTCTTCCCTAGGTAACTGGTGCCAGGAGGTAGAATTTTGAGCCTCCCTGGACCAACAGGGGTAAATAGAACCCTAAGACCATGAGAAATGTGGACTATTGATTCTCTAGTGTACCATCAAGCAAAAACAGCACCAGAAGGAAGAAAGGAATACTCACCATCTGTATAGAGGGCTTTGCAGAAGGGACCAAAAAAAAAGAGCATTTTTGCCACCTTCAGGTAATGAAAAGAGGGAAAGAAGGAGCCGCTGTTCAGCAGTAATTCAATTACTTCTGGTTTTTCAAGAGAAGCTGAGTTTTGCAGTAGGTGCAGTGACTACGCTGAGTGTAAAAGATTTTCATCATTATTTCTGGGGAGATAAGACAGGACTAATGCTTTTTATGCTGTGAACATTGTGAGTTAACAATAGCAGTAGGAGATCAGATAGAGGATTTAAAGAGATGAGGTCCTAAGGAAGATGGGTGAACATAATATGCTTATAGATGAAATAGGATTAGTTTTAAAGCCAAAGGAAGTGACAGCAGAGAGGCAGGAGGTCAGCTGTGAATGTTATAGGAGCAGTGCATTGAACATAATGCACAGGAAAGCGTGTTTAATCTAAAAAGTGAATTAGCTTTTGATCTCTCAGTTACACTGGTGTCAATCAGAAGCAGCTCTGACATCGAGTTACTCCAAATTTACACTTCTGTAACTGAGATCAGAACATGGTCCAAAAAAGCCATCAAGGGTAGAATCAAAATAAAGGGACAGATTTTTTTGGCTGGTGTAAATCAACATAGCTCCACTAGAGATTTACACCAGCTGAGAATCTGGCTCAAAGGGACTGATTCAGGTCCCACTGAAGTCAGCTGGAGTCTCTCCATTGATTTCAAGGAGGTGGCTTGGGCAAATAGAGATAATTCAGGCCTCACTAAGGCTTCCCTTGAAGCAAAACTGTGACTGAGTTCAAGGGAGGTATGACTGGGTCCCTAACGTAGTAACTATGTGATAAGGAGTGTGCAATATCTAGGTTCATACTCTACTCTTGTATCTGTACAATACACACTATTATTTCCCTTGAATACATGTAGAAGAAAAAAAGCAAGCTGTCATATCTGTAGCTGTAGGAAGTTATTAGGACAGGAGAACTGACACTGGGGCTAAATTAAGACACACTTTGCGCCTGACCTAAACTTGAACTGAGTTCAAAATAAACCTCAGGTTCAAAATGTTTTGCTAACTTTCACTGATTTCCCAGTTTCACTTGACTCTGCATTTCCAAAGCAGCCAAAACCAGGCCACAATCTAGCCATGGAGCCAGAGGAAGTTATGAATAAAATAGTGGGAGGCCTTTTTTAATGTACACATTCTTATACCCTCCTGTTGTAGCAAGATTTCTGGCACACGTAGCGAGACGGACACCGACGTGAGGAAAACAGCAGTTTATTATTGCCGGCAACAGGCTCAGCGGAATAATTTCCAAAGGCTGAGCCCCGATTATACTGGGGCCCTGCCTTATATACATTTAGGATTACATGAATATTCATACATGACATGACATTCTACATAACATGATTGGCTTTTACTACCTATTACTCCTGATAAGAAAGCCTCCACACCTTAGGAATGTGTGAGAGGATGCGCAATGTGGTTTTCTTTGTCTAAGGTTGTGGGCCTCCGTGGGCTTATCTTAGCCCTCAGGATGAACGCTTATCTTAGCCCTCAGGATGGATGCTAGCCCTTTGCTCCACGTGACACAAACTGATAGTGGTATCTTACATTGCTTGGAACAGGTTTTGGCAAGTTTATCGGTCAGGTAGAGTTGAAAAATGTAGCTTGCCTCACTGTTAGCTGTTTCATGCCTTTGGTTTCTCTGTGTGAGTTACACAAATTTAGGTACTCAGATTCTGTGGGCCAAACTCAGAGATGATGCCCAAAGGGGTGGGTAAGTGGGAAATAAGTCAGAATAATTTACATATTGCCAACAGAGACAAAGTTTTAATTTTACCCATTGGATGAAATCTTGATCCCACTGACTTCCATGGTCCCAGGAATTCACCCATTATTTATTGCTTACATTACAGCAGCTCTCACAATTTGCAATTGTTCTGTCAGGGAAGACAGTCCATGCTCCTACAGATATTAACATCTAAAAAGATAAAACAGGCAAAAAGGGAGGGGAAAAGGATACAACATACAAGCCTGACCCAAAGCCCACTGGAGTCAAGGGGAGTCTTACAGAGATCAGCGTAGAGACTGGCAAAACTTTTGTTTCCCACAAACTTGTTCGTTTGTTTTCAAAAACAAAAGAGCTACCCCCAGCTGCTCTTATTCAAAGAAAAAAAATAATCTACCACTAAATAAGTAGGTCATTCATTTGTATTTTTTATTTTTCCTACCTGCAGTAAGTACTGAATTCATATTAGGAATATATATATATATATATATATATGGAAGATATTAAACATCTAAATCCCATAACTGACTCAGATACAATGCCTTTTTAGTTTGGAACAACTGATTATTTGGTTTGAAAAAGGAGCTGGGTCATAGAAATAATAGGAGTTAAAGTTTTGCACTTCTGAGAAGGAGTCTACATATTTGGTAAATAGCAAGATTTCCATAGAAACAATTGGGCAAATGTTGCTCAGGCCAATTTCCTGCTACCAAGAACTTGCTGTATTCAAAAAACTGAGGTGGAGGTAAATCTAAAAATCAAGTGACCTAAAAGAGGCTAGTGTTGCAGGGCTAGTTACCCAGAGTTACACCTTTAGGTCTTTTCTAGTCTCGGGCTCTACTCAGCTCAAATATTGGTCTCTTGCTCTTTCCTGTCTCTCAGGTTGGAATCATGCAATTATTTCACTCTTAGACCAGGATTTGGTTGCAGTACCCTGTGTTTACCAACCACTCATCACCCTGCAGGTATGACTGAATTCTGGGTACCTGCCTCCAATCAAGGATAGCAACAAGCAGCCTTTTAAAAAGAAAAAAAACTATCTTATTTAGCAGAGGTAGTGGTGGTGTTTGTCCCGTGAGGACTGCTGGCAGAGCTCCCTCACTTCCAGAGCCCCTCCCAATGACTTTGCCTGTATAGTATGGGTGAGGTCACATTGTGCAGATATTGCCATTTTAAATCCTGAACAGGACAGAGCAGTTGAGGCCTGGTGGGCCAAATTTGGCTTTCAGGGGGTTGTTTGCTGCCACAGGGCCCCTGCGATTCCTACCACCACCACTGTTTAGCAATCAGAACAAACATTAGAGAAGAATTAAAAAAAAAAGAAAAAAGAAATAGCCTACATACTTGCCCATCTTACCTAAAGCCCTACCATACCATATTAACCATCTAGTTTCTTCAGACACCCCCACGAAAAGACACTCAGATATAGGAACTCAATCAGCTTCCTCCAAGAGAGTGTACAGGAAACAGAGTCAGAGTGGACAGTACTGGTGTTGTCCCCTAACAACTCTTGAGTAGCAATTAATAGATGACCTTTCTTCCCATGTCTGACAACAAACTCAAATGAGATCAAGAAATAGTAGATGACTAAGATGCTGGTTACTAGAGAATTCACTTTCAGGAGTATTTCCCTTTAATGCATATTATATCAGCAGCAAGCTACAAAGCTTCAACCCATTGTCTGTTTGCATATCAGTTATAGCCTTCTGTTACTCAGACTTTGTGCACACAATAAAAAAAAAGTAGTTGACTATATCACATTAAGTTTTGTGAGACTATTTACATCTCATTGCACAAAGGCAATTAGGAATTAGTTAGGAAGCAGTTAGATATCACAGTGCTGGCTACTTTGGAAAAATCCTGAAGATTGTTGACTCACATCAGAAATTAAGAGTATGTGTTCATGTGTCCAAGATAAAGCAGGCTGCCTTTATGTTTCCACATCCAGGTGGACCTCAGATATGATGCTGAAAATATGTAGTATTGGTTAGCAGCCATCACGAAACCGCTATGGCTTATATTAGTGTTGCAGATTGATTTAACCACATGATTCTCTTACAAACTCCTCTTGCAGGTACTCTGGGGCTTTGCCCAGGCAACACTAATACATATCACTGCTTTCACAGAGACAGTCTCATTCCATTGTACCTCTCTGGTTCAGTCTCCCCCATGTGTCTTGGACAGACAGGGAATCCAGTGTACATCTGGGGTTGTATTTCAAATACTGTCCTGGGTGGCTCCACTTAGGGTATGTCTATACACTAGAAGTGCTGCAGTTGTATCAGGATGTGAAATTTTTCACGGCCCCAAATGTTGTAGCCATCTCAATCTAAGTTTCAGATGTAGACTAGGCTTTAGTGTGTAATCTGCTTTCAATAATGCATGTGGTAGGATATGCTGAGAGGGCACACCTTTAAAAACACATTTAAAAAAAAAAAACTTAGTTACAGTGTTTGTTGTATACTATTGACAAAGCAGGCTGCGACAAAATAAAAGATAAAATTAGAGATGGGACCCGCAGCAAAAATACTGGCATTTGAACACCTTGGTGTTTGAGAGTATTCAACTTTAGGGTTAAAGTTTGGTCTCTCAGAGGCAGGGCTCAGCTCACATTCAGATTCAGGTTACTGGTTTTTCCAAAGTTTTTAAAAATATTTATCTGTTTTTTCAAACCAACTTTAGTTTTCATAATAGATCAACTTTTGACCTTCAACAACCCAGATGTGAACATTTGCTTCAGCAATGTATTCGCAATGGAATTTCCCAGCATAAAACCAAAAATTGGGTGCAAGGATTTTATGGAAACTATTGATGCTAAGGAATCAAATTATTCTTGAATATCCATGTACAGAACAACAGCTATGTTACATGAATGCTCCATGAACAATGAGCTATTGTCACATTTACCATTCTCCTTTTCACATGCCCATCTGGCTCATCGGCCATATACCTGGTTACACAAAGCCTAGGAAAATTTGCACATGTTGCTAGACCAGAAGGAGACGCGACAGAACCCTGAGGAAAATAATTCTTGCTGTCGTTCCATCCTTAGTGGAAGGAGGAACTACTGGAAATCTCACCAAAAAGCTGATGTGCATGTAATTTCCAGCATAATTTTGCAGACACAAAATATTTCTGGGTACTTTCTTGGACCAATCTTATTTCCAAATCTGCAGAGCTAGATGGTGCCTGTTAGTCACAGCTCAGAGGAAGAGTGGATACAGAGTTTACTGCTCCATATGGAACATGTAGGAATATGCCCCCTTCTAAATCCCTTTACAGTGCAATCTTGCCCTCCATCCAGTTTTTCTCAATTCCCTCTTTGGGGCATGCACCCTTGGGGAATGAGGATGGAAGAAATTCTCTGCTACAATTCTTCCGGGGCTTTATGTGGGCCTGAGCCCCACAGCCTGTGCCAATGCAGCGATTAACAGACCTGTCTCAGATGCTTACTCAGAGACCACACAGCCCAGCTACACAGCCCATGCACAAAACAGTCAAAACCACGGATAGACCAAATGCACCACACACCACATGCTCCAAGACTTGTCAGAAATCACTATTTTGTTGGCAGATGTTTGTTAGAAAAAGTTATCTGCAGGAGTTGTCTCCCCCGGCACATACACAGGCATGCTGTAAATGGACACTGATATGAGGCACTTTTAGTCCCCCCCTCACATATTCTGCTGTAGTTTCTTGACTGGCAAATGCTTTTTATTCTCCACACTGATCATTATTCATGGCTCTGTGCTGGAACCTTGACTCAAAATCCAGTCAAGATTTCAGGGGATGGGGGAAGGTTGCAGATTCTGGATCTGACCCTACATCCCCGCATGATCTAGTTTCTTTGTTGTTTCAAAACTGGAATGGGCCTATCTTCTGGTGTCATTTCAGATACAGACAAAATCTGGCAAGACTGCCAAAAAATGCAATTCTACCATTTGACCTCAGTGGATCTAAAGAGAAAGGTTTGAGAGATTTCATTACTGCTAACTCCCCCTAAAAATGTAGCCCTGATTAGTACAGATGTAATTCTAGACTGTTTGCCCTCCCTTTGGGATGGCCAGAGCCCCATGGGGTACCAGGAAGAGTTTTGAGATAACAATTTTGACTGGACCCTCCATGAGGAGCGTAAATGGGGGGAGGAGGGGGAAATGTCTTGTGCCATTACCTATCCTTCTTGTGCACCTGTGCAATGGCTAAGCTCAGTCTGAACCCAGTTGTGCATACTTTGATACTACTTTGTTCTTTACTGTAAAAGTAAAGACAAGAAGGATCCCATAGACAGTATTACAGGCACTGCAGCTTTCTGTCAGTATAGATTAATTTCCTTTGAAGATGGCATAAGAGTTCAGGTTTACTGTATGGCTTTCCTTGTTTATCCAGCTAGTAGCAGCCCACTGGTTCCCAAGAAGCTGATTTTCTGCATATGTCATTTTGCACTGTGAGTAGGGAAATTGTGAGTAGGGAATTGCAAGCCAAAGAAAAAAAGGTGACCACCAAATGCTACTCAGTTAATGATGAAAACAGGCAAAAGCAAGATAAGATATATTGCACGTGAATAAAGCTTAATGAGCTGCATTCCAAGACAAGCTTTATTCTTAATGTTATTATCCAGGGATATCATAGAAAACATTATTAAATTCTGATTTGCCCCTACCCTCTAGTAATGAAGAACTGATCTAGTAACATTGTCCTTGACATGCTACTGCAATACTGAGATTAATCAGCAATGCATAGTCCTCAGTAACTGAAAAAGACATTAACAATAAATTATAAAGATGTTGCAGTGGTGTAGTACTGGGCACTCATTAAAATTATAATTGAAAGAGTACTTCATTGAACTGGATTATGTTTCAAAAAAAGAGAGGGTGAGTTACTGCCTGAAGTTTAATCAAACGGACCTAATTAAGATCTTCAACTTAATAATGCTATTATGCATTGCAAATTTTGATCAAATTGGTTTGATTCGTTCTGAGGACAGATGCTATTTACAGATGAGGAAGCAGATTGTTTGTCGGGGCAGTGCTATTGAAGCTAGCTTGAGCTGTGAATTATCACAGTGCTATGTTTCTAAATGAGCAAACTTCTGAATATAGGACATCTGAGCCAGAAAAAGCTTTTTCCTCCCCTCCAGCCCAACATCCAGAGAAGCTGAAGGATTACTTCTTGAAGCCTTCCCTGTGCTGGTGGTCCTGTGTTTTGGGCCCAGATTCATGGGTGCAGCCATCCTCCGCTTGGTACAACACTTAAAGGGCCAAGGAGAAGCAAATATGGCTTTAAGCCATCTTTGCATTCCCTGAATTCTTGGGCTGCCCACGTACCAGTTCATACCTCAGTGCAGTATACAGCAACCTCTGGATTGCTCTAAATTTTGCTCAGCTGCGAACCTCCAACAGGCCTTTTGGTAACCAAGAATAGCCAGTGTACATTAGCACTTAGACCATGCTTGCTCTTTGCAGCCATATCCTTGGCATGTTGTGGCCATAGGCCAGTGTAAAACTTATATGCCATCCAGGGAAACCCTTATGCTGCTGGTATTCCCCAGGGGTGAGTTCCTGCCACTTTGCAGCCCCTTTGCACTTCTGGAGTGACTCAAAAGGGCTGAGGCAAGGCTTTTCCTCAGAACCCTCACTAATCCATTAACATTGGATACTCATATCCATTTCCTAAAAATGAGCTTCATGCTTCCTTCTGCTGTGTGGCATAGAAAGGGTTGAAAGAGGGAGAAATGGCATTAAGGATCAAGAAAAGCCAGTTAACATGGCATGCTGCCTTCTCCCTAATCCTGAAAACACTCCTCCAACGTGAGCAAAGGAGAGGACTTAGTCATTTTGCTGGCCAGGGCAGAAACCATTTTCTGTCGCCATCCATCCCACTGAGCAGCCAAGCAAACAAAGCAAAACCACAGACAGCCAAGCAGTGGAGCAAAACCAGACAGCCAATCAGAGTGGAGTGACAAAGCTGGGAGCACAGAGGTCTGCACCCAGGGTGCCCTCTTGCTCGCCTGCCCCTAGAACCAGCCGTGATGAACACATTGCTGACGTACTAGTGCTGCTGCAGCAGGACTTACATCAGTGTCTGACAGGGCAGACTAAACTACCAACTTCGTTTTATTTTAAGCCTTGTTACAAAGGGAAAAGCTTGGACTAAGAGAAATGTCCTTTTCTGTTTCTTTGCCGCTTGTCCTTATAAAAGCACAGATGGAAGGGATTGGTGACAATTTAATGTTCCTCTTTGCTTATTTCTTTAAGAGCTTTTCTCATTGATTTTTCAGACAAACACAAGGCAAGCGCAGGCCAGCTGTCTTCATGCCATGTGCTGGCAAATTTAAGTTTATATTTGTCAGCACCATTCTTAGATGGCAACACAACCAGGTGACTGTTTGGTAGCCAGCAGCCTTCCCTCTAACCCCTCAACAAGCTGTTTGTCTGTATGTAACATGTTATAGTCTAAGGCAGTTCTTCTGAAGAACAGGCAATTTTGCAACAAGGATTTAAGTCTTATGGCAGGATATTTTTCTCTAGTTCACTATAGAGCTTTCACCTTAAATTCTGGGAACTGGTAATGAATTTGAATGGCAAATATTAAATGGCACAGCTTAATTGGCTGTGATAACATTTTTAACTATCCAGGCATGTTTCACAGCTGCATCAGAAACATTATTTTGCTGACTAGCTAATCATTTTCAGTACAGTTTGTCTCCATTTTGCTTAGCTTCCCTCCCCCCCGGTTCAATCTGTGGGATAACAAAATTAAAATCCAATTATACATTATGTTACAGAGATGGAGAAACCAGTGAGTTCATTTTAAAAGAGGCAGCAAGCCACTTTGACAAACTATTAGGATTTTTATGACATGAGAAAAATCCATCTGTTACTCTGAGATCTGATTCACTGATAGCAGGTGGGATTTAGTTCTGGCATGAATTTTAGAGAAACAAAGGCCATGCATTGATCTTTCATAGAGCCATTCACTTGAGTAATGTCCTGAGGGGGAAAAAATCTGAATTCCCCTTAGTCCTGCAGTCTTCCAGGTCATGTCACATGGGAAGGTGGCTTAGAACATTCTGGAAGTGTTTGCTGTATGAGTCTGTCCATTGTTCTTTGAGGTGAAGTGTGTGTTGTGTTGATCCTCTTCCTATTTGGCCAAGCTTCCCCCTTTATATTTAACTGTGTCCTGGTGTTTGTCTGTTACAGGTATTTGGGTAGAGAAATCTCAGGGCTGTTTGCCTCTGTGCTGTCCAGCTACGGAGCTATTTCAGCATGGATCTTCGGCTCCCATTCAGCATGGGGATGGCTCAGCTCCCTAAGCAGCATTGTCAGTCTGGCCTACACCCTGCTGAGGTCTCTCCATGAGGCTGGGGTAGGCAAGAGGGCTGCCTCCCCTTCCCTGCACGCCCATCCCTATGATGAATGTGGCAAAAAGATTATATGACTTTACACCTTTAGCTTTTCTGCAGCCCCATCCCCATAGAGTTTGCGAATCCATTTTGAAGGATGGCTGTCCAGTGGATGGCAACCACCTCAGGACTCCCTGGCAGTCCAGTTCCAATGAAGTCATGCTACAAGGAGAAGAGGAGGAAGGGAAGAGGCCCTAGAAGCAGTCTGGTGGTATAGGCCTTCTACAAACACTGTGAGACCTGCAAGGTTTGGGGACAGAACCACCATTCATTTTTCAAGGAGGTTGATGTTAAACTCCACACTCAGAGGAATGATTGGGGGGAAATTCTTCAAGTGGAGAATTCTCCTGGTGGCGTTCTCTTCCCCAAGCCCCCTCTGCTTATGGGTATTTCTGAAGGGGCTAGAGGTAAGGGGGCAAAGTGAGCTCTAATATTAACATTTATTATTTGACTTATTTTATAACTATTATCCAAATACATGAGGCCAGCTTTTCAGTCCCCTTAAATTCAGGCAGAGGACTTTGTCACTCAGGAGCACTCAGTGTGAAGGGAGGGTTTGGCCTCCTGATTTCTTAATCCTTTGCTTGCAGTTTTTCATTGAACTATCTTTTGATTCTAGATATACTAAGCATATTGAGATATGCTAAAGGAATGCATTTTTCCAGACATACCTGGCACATTATTCACCAAGAAAAAAAAACTTAAGCTGAAGATATGCCTGATTTTGAAGTGTTTTGTAAAGCTCAGAAATAACATTACAGAGAGTCCTCTCACTAAGCTGCTGGGAAAAATGCTATGAATAATATCCCTGGCTGATTTTTAAAATTAAAATATTCCAATTAAAATTCTATTATGATCTAATTCTGTAGTCTTTACTTAGGCAAAGAATCAAGGGCCGTCAGTGGGAGCTTTGTCTGAGTAAGGACTGCAAAGTAAGTCTGGTGAGTTGGAAACCTGCCATATTTTATTTTGGCAGCTTGTGAAGCAAAGCTTTTTTGCTGTCCCCCATATCAAACTGGCAAAACTGCTCACTTATGGCTGGGTACATTCCTGCTCAATAAAACAGGCTGCTAACAAACAAAGAAAAACAGTAGGCAGAACTCAAGTGATAAAATATGCTGGAAGTCAAAATTTTGCAATATTATTACTATTCCCTGAAGCTCACTGCAGTCATATCTCTGGAACAGGTAGGGTGATGTTAATAGAAATATAATCTAGCTCTTAATTAGTGAACAGGGCTAAGTCGTTCCTTAAGGGGACAAAAAGATTCCATATTTAGCTGTATAAGGAATTGTAACCAAGTCCACCCACCCCTAGGTGCCCCCTCGTGGCCAGGCAGACGTCACAGCTGTCACTGGATTAATGGGCCCTGACAATGGTCACTCCAGCACTGTCACAATTTATATGCTGGTAACTCAGGCCTCCAGCTGGGTCAACATCTTTAATCCATCCCTAAAAGTCCACAGCTGTCTTTAAACAGAAACAAAAGCTTTCCGCTCTCTCCAGGGCTTTTCTGCAGCCAGTCTTCAGTTCAGCCTACTGAAACATTGCTAGGGTTTACCCTAACATTGCGAAGGGCTTGTGCACAACCTCCTCAGGGTCAGTAGGGGAATCCAGTCCCTCTCTGGACTCCAGCCAGGGGCCTGTATTGCACAGCTGTCTGCTCCTTCACCCATGTTGCAGTTTTCCCAGGGCTACTTCCTGCCTCACCTTTTATTTGGGTCTCTGGGTCTCTCCCAGGCCACCCTGTCTGGAAAGCTTTTCAATTCCTTCCCTATTTAATCAGGGTGTCTCCTAGGATTCCTTGCTGGGAGAACTTGCCTTACTCAGTCTCTTCCTTATAGTTTCCTTTCCTGCTCTGAGCTTTTCCCTAGAGGCTTAGGATCATGCTAGAGCCTTCTTACTCCTTGCCCAACTTTTTTCCCTCCAGTTCTTTCACTATTAACTCTTAACCCTGGATCCTTTCATGTAGCAGTCACATGACTTCTTACAGGTGGGGCTTAGCCTGTATTTAAGGTTGGCTTAGCCCTAGAATCGACAACCCAAGGGCAGGCCATGCTGTTAGAAGAATCAATGTTTATATTTCATCTTAGTTATGGGTAAGAGATGGATATGAGGTCCATACTTGCACACAGTATAGTAAATTCAGTTCATAGCACAGTATATTGAACATCCAATTTTCTATCGGTCCATATGAAAGGAATATTTTAGTTCTATCAAGTGAAAAGCTATCTACAAACAGAGGATCTGATCCAAAACATACTGAAGTCAGTGAGGGATTCTTTTAATCTTCTATGGGCTTTGGATATGACCCAAAGAGAATTACATTCTAACTGTGAAGCATGGTTTCTTTTCTCTCTTTCTTTCAGTATGTGGAAGACCATCAATAATTATACTGGGGGAGATTCAGAAGATCCTTGAAATCTACGGATGGGGCTTCTTTTGTTGTTTTTTGTTTTTTAAGTATAATTCTTTACTTTATAATAAATATTGTTATATTAAGGAATAGGAATTGGTCAAAGCTTCCAATCTGACTTCAAAATTCAGTTCCCATGGAATGAACTTCCACTAATGTTACTTTGGGGAAAACCAGTCTTGTCATGCTCTGTCTCAATGAGCTCACACTGGCTGCTCTTGGGTGTATTACCATTAAACAAGAAATATGAGATAAGATAAACAAAGAGCTGTTGCTTAGGGAGTGTGCTGGGAGTGGCTGCTAGTTGACTGGCCAGTAAAATGGAAGGATTATGTAAATATCCTTATGAGAGATACTGCATTTCTATAGCACTTTCCATCTGAGGCTGTTCTAGCACTTTATAAACATTAATGAATTAAGGATTGCTGCACCCTTGTTAGATAACTATTACCAGGCTTGAACTGGCAAGACATCTCTATACAAAATTTTCCACAGACTACATGAGATTTCCTCAGACGGCGTTTACAGCACCATACCCTTAATCTCAGTTTTACAGATGGGGAACTGAGGCACAAAGAGTCAAATTCTAGTCTCATTTGGATTAACAGCAATATTCATATTGACTCCAGGGTGACACAAATCCAGCTCAGAGAGATGAAGACCAACATTTTCAAATGGCTCAGCTAATTTTGGGTGGCTCTGTTTTTTGGTGCCCAACTTGAAGCATCTAGAGCTTAATTCCCAAAGGTGCTGAGCACGCACAACTCCCATTGACTTTATTGGGGGATGAGGATACTCAGGATGTCTGAAAATCAGGCCCAGATGTCTCAAATTGACTATTTTTGCCTAAGCACTTTACCCAAAGTCAAACTCAGCGGAGAAAAGATTTTAGCTCTCCTGACTCTCAGGCCTATGGTTTATCTACAGACCATTCTGCCTCCATCTCTATAGAGTAACTACAATGATTGGAGGAAGGGTGGGGAGTGATTTCCATACAAGATGAAATGTAAATGTGTGTAAATCATTTATTACAGAGCACAATTACAGCTAATAGGAAGAAGGCCAGTTGGGCATGCCTATTTACACTGTCCCAATACAGAACAACAAGAGGAATCAATCAGTGGAATTATAGGGGATTTAAAATAGAACAAAGGAAATGCCTGTTATGCAACATGCAATTAACTTCTGGAACCCACAGCCAAAAATATTGAATGGTACACACCAATAAGAGGGATACTCAATCTGTAACAATAACTTCAACAACAACCACCACCACCACCACCACCACCACCACCACCAACAATAGTTAATAATAAATTGTTATAATTATTGCTGGAAGAAGTTGAAATCAATGTGAGTAGGAAAAGGACTGTGTGCCCAGGCCATTACCAGTGTATGTAGCACATACAAACACTGTACATGCGTTTGTACTTCTGACCCCTGGAACTCACCTTGAAGCCTCCTTTATGGTTCTAGTTGCAGAAAGTTTGGAAAGTGACTTCTTCATAGATACTGTGGGAAACCAGAACAGGAATGCCCAAATGCCACCCTTAGTCACTGCTGCTGGGCAAGCATTTTTCTGGTGACACTTACATGCAGTACTTCCTAGAATTTGGCCTATTACTAAAACAATGACTAGACTGATCTGCTGTTCTTTCTTTCATGGGAAGCAAACCAGAACCATTTCTGTTGGACTTGGAGCTGTTCAGTAATAATTTATGAATACTGTATGTTGATCTGGTTTTTGGGATGTTTACAGTATGAATATTTTGGTATAATAGGGGCTATAAGGAAAAACAAGCAGAAAGGGTAGAAAAATGACTCACGATAAGCCACTTCTCTGCAGCCACTTTAATGTTGTTAAGAAACAATGTCAAGGGAGGAAGAGTCCCGGGAACACTCAAGATCGAAAGAAGTATAGCAATTTAGAAAGGGATTCTCTCGAGAGAGGGGAGTTGTTCAGAGGAAGCAGATTGAGAGGCAGGCACCCGTTGGTATATCTGAAGAAGTTAGGCCTACCTAGCTTACCATCAGAGGATAGTTTGCCTTTAGATACAACAGACACGGGTGTAGGCTGTTTGAGAGACAAGGTGGGTGAGATATATCTTTTACTGGACCAACTTCTGATATCTCTAATATCCAGGAACCAGCACAGCTACAACTCCTCTGCAAACAATAATGAAGGCTCTTTGTTATTTTAAAATCCTTTTTTCCTCTTATGCATTGCTCCTACTGAAAAATAAACAATATTTATGTTTAATAAAGCTGTCTGGATGCTATATTCACCATTGGCCAGAGATTTCCAAAGGGAAGAACTGCAGGCACTGAACCCAGTCGGACCTGCTGGGTATGCACAGTTGATGCATTGGTTGTTGGAGCACAGGGTCCAGTCTAAGGCTATGTCTATTGACACTGATGGCAGCAAAGTCACCGCTGTCAGATCCACTTATCTGGATTGACTGAGTGGTCAGTGAAGACCTGCTCAGTTGATCCAGAAGTCAACGCTGTAATCCACCCCCACAAGTGGTGTAGTGCTGCATCAACGGGAACACGGTTCCCGTCAGCATGGTGCAGTGAGGATGGCATGCAGAAGAGAAGCACAGCAGTCAATGGGAGTTACGCAAGTTCTCTGAGTACTTTGCCTAATTCCTGTTGACTGCCACCAAATCGCCAAATGTAGACCAAGTGTAAGAATGAGAAAATCATGAAATTCCACCCCAGGAGAGGTAAAGGCATGAGCCCTAACATAGGAGGAGGTGCATTCAAAGACCCAGGGACAGAGGTGTAACTAGCCCCGCATATGTGATGGTCTCATAGCCAATGGCTCACACCTTGTATCATTTCACCAATTCCTTTCCTGCTTTTATGCAACAATACTACCTGCTGCTCAGGTTCACCTAAAATATCTTGAGAAGAAAAATTATTTTCTGTCCCTTGCAGAACCATACAAGCTTAGGCCAGAGGGGTGACACTATCTGGGCCTCCCCTTCTTTACTGTGCTCCGTTGGCTGGAACAGGCTCCAACATCCAAATCCTGAAATTAAAAGATTGGGAAGAAAGAGTGTTGGACAGAAATTCACCCAGGACAAGCGTGTGTGTGGGGTTAATGAATCTTATGATTTTGTTTGGGAAGGCCAAAGATAACAATTTCTGAGTGAATCACCAAAAGAAATTTGAATCAAAGTTCACTGAACATGCCAAACCTGGTAAGGACCTGGAGACTAGTGCTTAAGAGGAGGAGGACATGGTTAGAAAGATTCTTGTTCACACATGATGCTGAAACGTTCAAAAGCCCAGCTGTTCAAATGCCCCCTCTCAGCCAGAGCTTCTCCAGCTCTGGCCTGCTTCCAAATCAGCTTGGCAACTGATTTTCTTGATCGCAGAGTTGAAGTTGGAAGCAACATTATAATGCCGAAACTCATTTTCTTGTTCTTAACTAGATGAAGAAAGCAAGCTGGACCAATGGCCCATGTGATATTGGCCTTATGCGTTATCTACAGTTATCTGTGGACAAAAAACAGTCTTTTTTAGTAATCTACAGCATGAAGATTCCCAGCGAGTTTAAACAAGAAAGATGTTTGGTATTGCCTTTGAAACGATTGAAAAATTCTTCTGTTCTCTATGCTGGAACTTAGCTCTGGCTTGGGAAGTGTTCATCATATGGTAAAGCATAATCTTCAGAGAAACTAGATTTCTTCAGAAATCTAAAAAGTAGGTGCTTTTTCCTGGGTCATAGGGGACCCTGAGGTCCAGTGGTTGTGGCGGTGGGGCTGGAATAAGGATTCCAGCTTCTACTTCTTGCTTTGCCATGCCTCTCTGTGAACGGCAAGTCTGTTCCCCTGCAAATCTCTACAGGGACAAATGAAGCAGAGGCACAGTCTGTGGGAGCCCAGACACTATGCCAGGGGCTGCAATTTCCCTATAACCATAGAATAGGAACAACATAAGGAACATGTCTAATTCCTCCCTGCACGGGAGCCTGCCCAATCACAGGGAGGAATCTGGCTCAGAGAGCTTGATTCTACACTGCCTTGCACCTTGTGTACACCTGTAGGAAGTGAAATGTTACCATTCCGATGTGGTAATGTTTTACCTCCACTTTTCACTTGCTTTCCACAGGTGTAAATGGCTACATGAGGGTGCCAAGCAGTGAGGAACGAGTCCCAAAACACTAAGATTCATGTGAGGCCAGGATTTGAAATTTGCGTTTTAGAGGTGCCACTTGCCAGCACCGGGTGACACAATTATTATTTATTTCTTTTTTACATCTTATACAAAAGACCCTTTTCTTTTCTAAAATACAATTTCTGTGAAAAGCAGAATCAGCCACCAGATTCACTCTGCAGAAGGATCAGGTACACCTGATCAGCTGATCAACTGTTTCTTTGCTTTCATAGATCAAATTTGCCATAAAAAACATGTCAGGTGTAAAATAGCATAAAGAGACATTTGGGGAAATAAATATGCCTGAAGAGTCAGGGTTTTTTATAGTTTGTTTATTATTATTATTCAAAATATATCTTAGCATAAATGTTACAAAATGAAGAATGAAGAATAAATCAAGAAAAAGAAGAAAGGGGAGGAGGATCATATAGACAGCCATTAATCATCTCTTTTCAGTACACTAGATGGATATTTTCCTGGCATGTTGCATGTTCTCTTTGCCATTTGAAAAAACACCAAATACGGTAAAGCTGCAAAGACAAAACACGAATTCTCAAGGGGAAAATACTTAGAGAGCAGCTCTCCTGTAATGTTTCCCAGCAGAGATTACAAATGTATTACACTGGGCATTGCACTTTCAAAATGTGACAATGTGTGGTGCCCAAATACTGCAATCAAAAGAAACTCCCAGATGTTTCATCACTGGAAGTGCTCTATGGCTTTTCATGAAGCAATGATCTCTCTGGCCCTTCATGTAGGGAAAATTCAAAAAGAAAGCCAGATGATGTATTAGCTCTGCACACAACCAGTCCATTCATCAAGAACTTGGCTGGGCCTTTTAACCCTAGACACAAGTCAGACCACAGAAAGTGGCACAACAGTGAAAGTTTCATACAAATGAATCTCTCATCATCAGCCACCATTCACCTGGCCATCTCTTTTTGGTTCATTAAGGCAAAACATGGTTTTCTCTGACATGACCCTTAAAAGTATTATTTTTAATGAAAAGTTAAGGAGCTCCCTTACTGGATTAACTGCTCCAGGAGAAGGAGCATTGGTGGGTTCAGAGGGCTGCTCACAGAAAACTGAGCTTTCCCTCTGTGAGTACATAGGTTCAACTCCAGCCCCAAATCAGGAGACTGAAAAAAATGTTACTGTTTTCTGGAAGCAAATGAATCTCTCACCATGCCAAGATGCCTTAATGCAGTTCCCATTGAACATGTGTCTACATAACAAAAACTACCAGCATGTTGGGTTCTAATTGCCCCTTTTCTTGGTATGCTCAGCAGAGAGAGGGCAAGTAGTGAAACTAAATTACTCCCTTACCCAGAAGTGTCATTTCCAGGTCTGGGCTGGGTCATGTTAGTGGGGAAGTACAACCTGCTTCCATGGATAAGCAAAAGAGTTCAGGCTCCAGGACTTCACATCACTATTTAATTAACCAGATTTGTGGTTAAACTGATTCAGAGGGCTCAGATCTCCGTTCTGGTCTTTATACTCAGCCAAAATTATCCTGATCTCTGTTTGATTAGGGAATGTCTTGCGTCTAACTCAGAATTGCTTTCACCCATTCCTTCAAACTGCATTTTCCTGTCTTTCAGTAGATAGATGTTCATTCTACTTTTTTAATGCTTAGAAAGCACTTTAAGATCTTCAGATGAAAGATACCGTACAAGAGCAACAAGTATTATTAAACCCAACACTGAGTTCCCTGGAATTCGACAGACCTGAATTACAACTAGGCTCTGTAGATATGTACTGCCAACTAAGATGCAAAGCCCTCGCAGCATGCATTTATAAATTTAGGACATAGACAATGACCCTCCATATGCAGTTGGCTTTATAGGCTGAATCAGATCTTTTTCAAATGTTTCCAAAGACAGAAGGAAGTTGCAAGAATGACTGATCTCATGGGATTCCCACCATTTCACCTCAGAGTTTTTCAGCAACTTCAAACCTGATCCTTACCCTGGATGGGGCTTCGGATTTGAATTCTGAAAATCCAAGATGCTAACCCTAATCCAGATCCAGATCAGATCTGGCTTGAGCAGCCCATCTCTATTTAAATTGATATTGTGCAGGGACTACATTCTGAACTGGATGTTAAAAAGGGAGGGATCACATGCTGTAATAGTCTATAATTAAACTAGATGCCCTTTAATTTCCACAGACATGCCTGACTGTGGGAAAGAATATTTGCCCCTTAAATGGATGATGTTGGATTAATAACATCAAGCTGTACGTGCTAGCTCAACATGCCTGTGCTCTTTTTTGAAGTCATTATTGCTTTCATATGGCTAATATGAGATATAAAAAAATGAACAGGCCTTGTTCTAACTGTAGAGACTATCTGAGCAAGAGAAAGACACCATGAAATGTGCTAAAACACAAACATCATTTTTCACAAAACAGCACCGTTATTAATTATGACAATTAAACTCTGGGTGGGAACTGTTTTTTGTTGACAGTACTCTTTGTGAAAAAAAAAATCACGCAAAAACACACAAAAAAAGGTGTGTGTGTGTTGGGGGGGGAGGACGGGTTGATGAAAAAGGGTTGGTCTGACACACACTTGGTAGCCTTGGAAATGAAACCCCCAATGGTCTGTAGGTGAAGGCCTTTCAGTTGTGTGAAATATGAACTACCAGGATTTTCTTCTTAACTTGCTTGAAGTAAAGATGTAAAATTTCTCATATTCATTGGTTTCAAGGCATGCTGCTATCTTCTCAGACACGGATTGGTTAGTATGTGCAGCTAAATCCATGTACATGCTGTTTGAATGCTGGCCAAATTCACTTCCAAGACACTGGCTTTTCAGTCTTGAACAAATTATAACTCAGTGAACTTTCATGCTGTAGCAAATCTAAGTTTTCTGATGAAGGATATTGGAAGGGTGATTTACACACAGCTGCAACACCAACCAATCTTTTCACTCCCCACCCCCTATGGCAGCCTAACACTCTGCAGGATGAGTTTTGCTCTGGGTATAGACTGAGCTATTACATTCACTGAGACTGCCTTTCTAGTGGTCCCCTGTAATGCACACAGAGCAGCAGCTGTAAGTGTTAGCTGATCCATTTAGTCCACTTGGCTCCCTGATTGATGACCATATCGATTGCTTAATTAGTACTAAAGTCAGGAAACAGAACAGGAACAAACAAGGAAGAGAAAGTAATAAATGTTTCTTCCAGCCGTCAAGAGAAATAATAAATGGAGATGAAGAAACAGCTGAGATATGGAGGAAATTTGGATGGAGTATTAGCATCTGATAGGCAGAGCCTCTCTCTTCTCTACTTTGTAGACAGCTTTAGCATAGGGGGATAGATTTAGACTCAGCGGGCTTGCTGGATATGAAGTTGAACACATCAAGAAAAGGCTTCTGGAAAGAGAAGAGGAAGAACAACTTATGGTGTAACTGAAGGAAAGTGAAAGTTTGAAACTGAAGCTTGAACATGTTAGCATAGTTGAAAAGGTATCTGGACAGTCTCAAAAGGTATCTGGAAAGGTATCTGGACTCTGCTGAAGCCTTTGAAAAGTGTTGTACAAAACTGTTGGGGAAAAGGAAAGAATGGAACACTATTTCTCAAAGAGCAAACAAGACCCAGAAAATGACACCTCATGAAGTAAAGGGACCAGTTCATGGGAGATCAAGGAGTGGTTTGAACAGGGAAGGGAGGGGAATAGGGAAGTTCTTCTTCAAAGATCTTTCTGAGTGCATTCGACAGGAAATGACATGGGGGCTGAAGAGAATGCTTTACTGGTACTGAGAATACTGGTATAATGAACATTTTTTCAAACCCCAAATGCATGTTCATCCCAATCTGTACTTCTACAACCTCTTACTTTGTATGTTGGTCTAACAGCCTCTTTTTTTTAATACTATTTGATTACCTAAGCCTAATTATAGTTTTACCCATCTCTCGTTTTCCCTTTTCATCTCTTTCATTCCACTTCTTCCCTTGTATTCTCCAAGCATCGTTTAAATTCTATGCTTATCTGTTAATATACAAGAATAAATTAGTCACTTGAGGCATTTCCTGGATGTAGAAACATCAACATTCTTTGCACTTATTCTTAAAGCACTTTACAAACATTAATTAATCCTCATGACAATCCTGTGAGCTAATTAAATATTATCCTTATTTTACAAATAGAGAATTGGAGGTAGAGGTTAACTGACTTACCCAAAGCTTTGTTTGTTCCTGTTCTGTTTTTTGAGGGAACTGGATTCCTGGCTCTCAGTCCTGTGCTCAACCTCCTTCTCATTTGTAAGTTAACAACTCTACCTGCCAAGCGTCAGATGTAGGAAGAACACACAAAATGATCACTGCAGGATGGTTAAAATGAAATGAGATTAGCTTCTTCAACACAAATACCATTTCTGTAACTTCTGTTTCAGTATTTTGTATGTCCAAAGTAATAATTTGGAGCCGATTAAGTAGAGATAGCACCAGGACTTTATGAGCTGTCTTTCTTCTATTTATTTCTTACCAGAAGATGAATTCCATGTAATTTACAAGTGAAAGCAAAAATTGTGGAGTGAAATATTTTTGCAGTGAGAGCAGATAGACATGGATGTTTCCAGCCTCAATATCTATGATTAAATCTATTCTCATTCCTTAATTTTCTCTGCTTTATTTTTACTTTATGCTGATAAGAAATCTCTCACTATTTGGCAGCAGAAATCAGCATAAAACCAGGTGGTCATCTAAAAATTAATCAATGTGAGTTGGTGGGGGTTTGCAAGAGATTTGAAATAGCAAATATAATAAAAACAGGGAATAGTGGCCAAAAGCAAATGAGCTATGCAATAAGTGACTGGTGCATAGCGCACTGAAGTCAGATCATCACCAGAAATGGGAATAATGAGTGGAATGAAGCAACTAATGTACCAGAACTCACTCAAAACTTAGCTCAATATGATTGTTTCTCAGTGTCTTAAAATGCTCAGGAAGCCTTTTGTTTTTGTTTATTTTCCATTTAGTAAGAAGTTTTGACCGTTTAGGTTTCAGCTGAGACGACAAACAGAAGTGTCAAAATGCCACAAGATAGCCTGTTCCTGAAATGTTTATGACTCACTAACAAGCAGAAAATGCCATTCTCAAGAGAACCCATTCTCGTGAGATTTCCTTCTTAGTTTTACATATCAACAATTAATCCTCAGAGCAGCATTGTAGCTCTGAGGTATCTCTCTAAACTGTGACTTTTGAGGGTCACCCATTGCTAATCAAGGAGGACACACGGTCTGGAAAGTGGTCAAGAAAATATAAATGGAAATGGAGTAGAGTAGAAGATCCAGGAAATCATTTGATGTGCCCAAGTGGACTGTCTATTTCTGTATCCCTTTTCAGTCTCTTCTGCATCCTATGTTTGTTGAGGGCTTCAGAAAGTACTCTTGAACCTTCTATGTATCATATTTTTAAGAATCTCTGTCACTAATGTTGAGAAAAAGCCAGAACTGGGTTCTGCTGTACAAAAACGGAAAGCCTAAATTATACACCAATGATGCAAAGAAGTCATTTCTGGATAGATTGTCTTTCTGGCTATTCTATTGAAAATATCAGGCATTATCTAAATTGACAGTGGCTATCCAGTTTAAAAAGAAGTGCGTCCATCCTTCAGGGCTAAGGTCACTTAGTTTCACATCACCCAGGTTAGCATCTTATATAATTCAGTCCATCTGACTGGTCTGGTGACAAGATGCCAGATTCCATAACTCCAGCTGTCTAGGACAGAGGGGTCCAGGCACCCTTTGGAGATGACACACAGGCTAACAGATGGGAATCAGTAGAAACAACTGTTTTAATTCACAATTTCTATTCCCATTTGTTATCATCTCAGTCAGCCAGCCCTGGACAAGCTCTCTCTGTACTTCATCATATTGGGTTACTTACCATGTTATCTAGCGCACATATTTTAATGAGACCACATATCATCATGATACAATATAATGAGGTAGAGGACAAATTAGATTTTAAAACTAACTTCTTCATTAAGTATTCTAAAGGAAAAGGTCAAAGGAAATGTAATAGTATCAAAATTGCATATAAAATATTGAGTATTTGTAAAAATATGCTCTTTCCATAATAAAGGTAATTTCAAATCATAGGTATAATTTCTGATGTACTGTTTGGGGGAACGTCTTTCACCATGAAAATTTAACTCCACATTTGTCCTTATCACCAAGTACAATAGTCAAATAAGCTATTTGATCACTTGGCCCACAATCTACTGTACTATTTCCGAGAAGCATTGTGACATCCACCAAATTAAAAAATATAATTACACTTTGTTCTTGTATTCTAGTTCCTCTAATAAAAGATGAGTGACAATTAAGAAAGAAGATTCCATCTGACCAATTTAAACATACATCATGCTTAATATTTTTTATGCAACTCCTTGTCTTTGACTGGCTACATTCAGCAATGCTTTACTTAAACTCCATCTCTTTAGAAATTTTTCTTGAGTGTTATAATTTGGCACTAATGAATTACATCTCTGAATTTCTTGAAGTTTTCGTAAGTACCGATAAAGATTGTAGCTACTATTATTATCTTAAATACGTATCTTTTTTTAGATTCAATCCATTCTACAATATCATCTCATAACATGCAATAAAAGTTGTTTTTTCATTAAATTGGACCTGAATTATATATTTTATTTGAGCTGGTCAGCATTTTCTGAATTTTTAATTTTTATAGAAAATTTTCCATTTTTGGGCCAGCTATATATTTTATGTAGTCTGGTGATTCTGATACAGTACAAATCCAACTTTTGAAATGCCCAGCATATATTTAAGTAGTTTTTTATCTGACTATCTCATCTACAATAAAGATCTGAACAATTAAGCATCTTTTCTTTAGAATTACAGAGGTAGAGGAAAAAAATAGATCATTTCCCATTGAAATATCTCCCCTTAAGAAGAGTATGCTGTAGCCATATAGACTTAGAATATTATATTTGACTCAATCTCACTTTCAGTGTTTGCCTCAGTTTTGATTTTTCAATTTCTTTTGAAATAACTTTTTAAAAAATATTGATTTCTACCAAAGTAACATTCTGGCTACTGAAACATTCTACCCACAGGCAGCAGAATTCTGATAAATGACATGAATGACTAGAAGAGCTATTATTAATTAATGAAATTTGCCAATTATCAAGAAAATAGTTTAATTTGAGCAATTGATTTGGATTATCGGCAGATAAGTCTGCTCAATGGTCTGTGGGAATGCTGGATGGGATGGGAACTGAGTTACTGCAGAGAATTCCTTTTTGGGTGCTGGCTGGTGAGTCTTGCCCACATGCTCAGGGTTTAGCTGATCGCCATATTTGGGGTCGGGAAGGAATTTTCCTCCGGGGCGGATTGGCAGGGGCCACGGAGGTTTTTCGCCTTCCCCTGCAGCATGGGGCATGGGTCGCTTGCTGGTGGATTCCCTGCAGCTTGAGGTCTTCAAATCTCACTTTTGAGGATTTCAATAACTCAGTCATGGGTTCGGGGTTGTTATAAATGTGTATGGGTAGGGTTTTGTGGCCTGCCTTGTGCGGGAGGTCAGACTAGATGATCATATTGGTCCCTTCTGACCTATGAGTCTATGAGTCTATGAGTCTAAAATGAAAGAACACAGTAGAAAGCTAAGATAATGCATGACAAAATGTATGTGGTTAATTTATTTTGACAACTGCAGTTTAGTTTCAATTAGTTATATTAACAATTCATAATGTACTGCAGCCTACTTAATAAACATAATGAACCCTAGTAATACTGCATGAGGTCTCACTGTTAATAACATTGTGATAGATGAGGGGAGAGCATGGGGGGGAAGAGATAAGGTGGGCATCAGTGTTTGTATTTACAATCTGGTTATCAGATGATCCAATGAGGCACGAAGCTCTTTCAATATCTACTGAAGTCAATGAGAGTTGAAGGCGATCAGCACTTTGTAGGATAGAGCCCTGGATTACCTCAACAATTGGAATCACTTGTGTCCGTAAAGCTGCGCTGGAAAGAATCACAGAAACAGACTACCAAGGTACAATATGCCAGTGCTTCTGCTTCCTGTTCCTGCTGCTGGAACTGGGCAGTGTTGAGGGTGGCAAACGTGGAATATAATGGGGATAAAGAGTTACCAAAACTTTTCCAATTCTTAAGATGTTGGTCAGAATTTTGGGTCAGCAGTTACGTTCTTTAGAGTGGTTGTTCCATCCTAGTATAAGGGCCTAAGTTCCAGATGTATCATGAAGGCACAGCCATGAGTGCAGGCAGCATGGAGAACCTCCTGTCCATCCAGGGGAAGAGCTAAGAAGGATGCAGAATGCCTCCTGGATCTCCCAGGCATGCAGGGAAAGGGTATAATCCAAACCAAACCAGTCTATAACTGGACCTATCAGGGTGCAAACTAGCCATGAACCCACCTCTTTCCAGTCCCGTTAGACAGTATCTGGTGCCACAGGGATGCTTTGAGAGATCAGTTCCTAAGCTTCCCCAAGCACAGAAAGTGATTGTCCCTGGCCCTTGTGCCGGCTCCTTCTCATACTCCCATTGTATGCACCCATCAAGGATTAGGCATAATCTGTCACTCAGTGTGTATACCCTTATCGATGCATGTTTAACAAATGATTACTTTCTAACTAAAGAAGTATTGATCCAAATATCCCTGAAATGTATTCTCTCTGTTCACTCTGACTGCATTCACATTCTGACTTCTCAACCAGCCCCTTTTTCTGTGTTGGACTGAATCCAAATTGCTGATTCGAATATCCCTGAATTTTGGGAAAATTCCAATACAGACTCAGACTTTGCAGCTCAGGGTGTTTTCTGGTTTTCACACACTGCAGAGCTGCAAGCAAATAAAATCTTGCACCGTTGATTTTTAGTTAGCTTCTTCCTAATCCATTCATTTCTGCTGAAAACGGCTTCCATTCCTGTCCCTTGTAACATTAATTTTCTCTGGTATGTTAAGCAAACTCAGAAAATAAACATTAATTTTCATTCTATTCCTGCTTCTGAGATATTCTTGACTGAAATGGAACAGCTTTTGTGAAAATATATTATCATATAGAATGTCTTGATAAGGCCATTTGATATAATTTGTTATTTCACCCATCTGCATATGGAGTTATAATAGAAACTAATTCTTGGGGAAAATGAACGTTAAATGTATTTTATTCATTTCTTGCATACTATATAAGTATGTGACTAAGTGCTATTAGAATGATTATATTACATCTGTTTTAGCACATTAATTTGGCATTCATAGATGGAAATAGATGGCACAGACAGTTTATTAACCTCCTCTCTCTTTGGCAAAACAGTCACAGACTAAAAAAGAGGTAAGATTAGAAAAGTTTGACATGATTTGACTTTTATGAGTAAGATTATTCAGTGTTATAATTTATACTCTTCCATAGTTTTTCTTGGCACTACTCAGACAAACAAAACAACTGCCCCAAGAAGCATATATGTACTCTAATATTGTGATCATGGAAATCTGTTTCTCTCCGTAATTTCTCTCCGTAAGTAGTTTTTACTCATACACACATAGCAAAGGCCTGATCCAAAATCAAGGTGCGTTTTTCCATTAGTTTGCAGGTGGTGAGTTCTCTGAGGCTAGGGTCATTCCTTTTTATTTGCATATTAAACACCTCACATATTTTAGATTGCTGTAAACATAAGGAAAGAAAAATTAAATATGCACTAAAAATTGAATAATTAAATTTGTTTTTGTGGTGCTAAATGGATAGATTGATTGATAGATACAGTTTAGCTTGAAAAACCTGTGTGTGTGCGTACACCTGTAACAATAATGCTAACTCATAATCACTTATAATGTTAACTCTGATCCTTGCATACCCTTCACTCACCTGTTGCTTAATTGTCAGCCCTTTATGTGTTATATCTCACATAGGATCTGATTCTACAAATCATTATTTCTGTAAGTAGCCTTTACTTTCCCAGATTTCCCCATATTGCTGATTTGAGACCCCAAGGGAAAACTTTTGACATAACTCATAAATCAATAAGTCATTTTTAGTACATATGACTTATTAGAATGATTTATTATTATTTTTGCAGCACCCAAAAGTGTGTAGGTGTTTTATAGTAGGAATAAAGAGACATGGTTCTTTGCTCTGAAGAACTTAAACCTTAAGGGCCAGATCCTGCAAACTCATAAGGCCTGATCCAAACCCCATAACAATCTTTCTACTGACTTCCATTAATTTTGGATTAGGTCCTTACTAATAAAAATGATGCTTCCTAGGACTAAGTGTTTGGAGAACTGAGCCCTAGTTTTAGATATGGTTTAATGTGAGTAGGTAAAAATGAGTAGGGAAGGGAAGAAATAAAGAAAGACGAAGGTTACAATTGCTGTGGTGTATGTAAGCACGCTAAAAAATCTTAGGATGTTCTTTTTTATGAGGAGGAAGTGGGTGTATTATTAAGGACATACAATATGCGTTTATACTATGGGAGGAGATGGGAATGGAATGGATTTTAAATGGACATTTCTTGTCTTTTCTTGTTTCAGAGTAACTTCTTTCTTGCTTCCAGAATATCATGGGACTTTCTCATTTGTACTAAAGTTCATATTATTTATTACTAAATTACAGAATGTAAATGCACTTTGAGGCCCTTTTATGTTGCCACAGTGGTGCAAAAGTGAACCAGAATTCATATGTTTCAGCGGCTGATTCCAAAGTGAATTTGTGTTCATTTGGATGGACATTTGGAAAGTAAAGCACCAGGCACGGTGCGCTGTTCTAGAGATATACATTTTCTGCACCCTGCTCAAGACTTAAAAAAGTATTTCTAGCTAGTAGTTATTTATTGTATTTATTTCAAATGTATAAACTCTATCATTCTTATTCAACAGGCACCCAACCCTTGTGTTGTCCTTTTACACCAGTTAAAACTTACAAACTCAGATCAATATCCTATAATCAATAATAACCTGCTCATTGTGCCATAAATACATACCCCAGTGCTCCAGACAGTGCTGCAGACAACCAATAAAGACTTTGTTTTCTTCAGGCAACCTCCACCCCAAATGCCTGGGAGGAGGAATTGCTTTTGCAGATTAGACTTGGTAGTTTATATTAATGACCCTGCAATTTAATGTGGGGTCTAAAATGCATTGAAATCAAGGGAAGACTTACATTGACTTTGGTGGTGTTCTGGAGTGTTGTCTCATGAATAAAGGATGTCTGAAGGGATCCCAGTGATCTGACAATGGTCTCATATTAGAGGGTCCACCAAAAACATACATCAGGAAAATAAATATTATTCTAATACCAGAAGTCTGGTGGACAGCTTTTCCCTGTTTGTTTTCTGATATGAACATGATGTTGACCTGTAGCTCTCCTAACAAATCTTTATTGGCTAGTAAAGTGTTTAGTTAGGCTTGCCCTTAGTGGAAGGAGCCGGGATTCAGTCCTCCATTCAACAGTTTTGGAGCTGGATGCTTGGAAACAAAGCCACCTTTTAAAAACAGCAGTATTAAAGCTGATACAGCTGGTTAATGGCTGAAATGTGCAGTGGAAATCATGAGGAAATGAACAAGTGAAATGCAGAGCTTGTGACTAATCTGTTGAGATTTTAATATAATGAAGTGAATATGAGCCAACTGTGTAGCTTGGTGCTTTGGCCTGTCATTTGGGAAACCCAAATTTGGATTTATCGTCAAGGTTACAATTGTCAATAGCAACTGAGTGCAGGGATAAAATGCTCGATCTCCAGGGAGGGACGGGAACTGGCATACTGTTGTTGAATAATCTGTACCAGCCTACCTCAAAAGTTCTAACAGTATGATCAGACTGCCCTGTGAACAGAAAGTGCCAGTTTGAGCCTGACCCTGTAAGGAGCTGAGTGCTTCTGACGTCTACCGACTCCACTAAGAGTTCAACGCGCTCAGCACCTTACAGGAGGTGCTCAGCACATTGCAGGAGGTAGCTTTGATCCCCAGGAATTAGGGATAAATCAGTCAGTGAAGTGAATAAATGACAGAGGATCAGTTTACAGTGTGAATTAGAGATGAAAGGAGTGGGTGAAAAATGACTTTCTTGGCCTGACTAAATTGGGCTGCCAGGAATATGCCCTGTTGTTAATGTAGCTGCATGTATGCTCTCCTGAACCTTCACAAAAAATAGAAAGTGGAGATAAAAATAGCCAGTGGTATTAAAGATGGTCTGAGGTGGCCTTGCTGTCAAGGTCTAGGAGACAGCTCTCCATGGCTGGTGGCATAGGTAACACCCTTGGACATTCTGCCTTATGGCCAGGCTTTGGGTGAATTCAGAAAGTGATGCCAGGTTTACTCACTGGCTTTTGATAACTATAACTATCAATGTGAGGGCAATGTAATGCCACAGAGCTGTGGGTTCTGACCAGGCAGTAGTGTGGTGTATGTTGTGTGGTGCTTTTTGTTTTCTGTGTGCTGCACCTTTGACTTTCTAAGCGCTCTTTCTAACCTTGCATGCAGAACTGCCATTTTCATCTGAGATTTCAGTACACACCGCTCTTTCACAGAGACTTTACTTTTGTTCTCTCTTTTCTGGTGCCCCCCCAATATAACACAAAGGCCATTTTCACTGACAATATCAGGGCTGAGGTTGGATGCTGTTGTGTGTGTGTTTGTGTGGGTGGGTGGGTGGGGGGCTTTAAAGAGACAAGTTGAAAAATTCTTAAATATAATAACTTTCCATGAACTTGTTCATTTTCATTCACCATACATATTTCTCAGTTCATTATTCAGGTCTAATCGGTGCCTTACAGTATAGCTGTCTGTTCTGTCCTTGTAATTTAGCAAAGCTGGTCAGCTAAAGAAAAGAGGGTATTAGTTACGTAAAGAAAAAATAACCGGCTTAGAACATTTAAAAAATAATCAGTACATAAATCAGGTGGTAAATCTATAGCACTGATAAGAGGTTGCCTGGTGTCTCCCTGGGGGCCAGCATATTCATAATTGACAAACATGTACAACAGGTGACAGCTTATGACGGTCAGACTGAATTATCTATCTATACCTGTCTCTCATAGGTCTCTATATGGCAATCTTTTATGTACTATAATGTACCTCACAATCTTTAATGCATTTGTCTTCATAACAACCCTGTAAGGTCGGCAATGCAATTGCTCTTATTTAACAAACGGGGAACTGAGGCACACAGAGACTATGGCCTAAATACCTGTGAGACTCTGGGCCAGAGTGGCTTGCACAGGAGCACACAGAAAGTCTGTGGCAGAGCAGAGAAACAAACAGCTCTCTAGCATCCCAGGCTAACAGCCTAACCATTAGACCATGCTTTCCTGTGAAGGCAGGACCATGCTGATGAGAGCAGGGGCAAGGGGGGGAAAGGAAGGGGTATGATGGTGCTAAGGCCCTGAGGGCCCCCCCAAATCTGTAACATCTGTGTAAATAAAGTGAAATGGAATGGGGTGGGGCCCCAGTGAACATGATGTATTTGGGCCCCAAATTTCTCTTGACAAGCTGTGCCCTATTATGCAGCATGTTTATAAAGGACCTCAAACCCCATATTGAATATGAAAAATGGCCTGGGAATAAAATATTTATGATTTGTGTAAAGGAATTCCATCATAATGGCACCAACAGACCCTCCTTTCCCCCGCCCCATCCCCCAATGGAGGAACATGAACTGAGAGAGCACTTTGAAAGTTCCCATTTAATTGTTCCATCCCTGTGTGTGAAAGGTGCAGATTGCAAACAATTTCACTTTATCCATTACAGTGGCATTTAGCAGACTTTAGCTCAAAATTCTCCACGAGCTGGGGAGAAAGATCATGAATTGTGAGGATTTCAAACATTACCTGAACTCAATCTCCTATGATAAAAAGAATACGTATTAGAAAGGGAAAAAAGTAATGACTGACTCACTTCTTAGTCATTACTTAGCCAGTTTTGTAGTGGGGCATTATTTATAAAATGCTCTTTAAGCACCCTTTCCTCATTCTTCTTAATTGGAACAGGCTTCTGTTATTTAAAAGGGGGAGTTAATTATTTTTTCCAATATCTCCAACACTTCAGCTTTGAACATCACAAACATCTCCCTCACTGTGACATACATTTGTTTTAGATCTCCTCTGTGTCAATGAAGTCCTTTTATACTTCAAAGCAGCTTAGTAATGATGTAGGCTCCCTCCTTTGGCCAAGTACAGTGTGCAAATAAGCCTTCATTGCTGGGTTATGTCACAGTTTACAACAACAAGCCATCCCTTTTGATTAAGAAATAATGTCTGTATTCTGTCTGGAATGTGTATATGTACAGTGATGGGCTTTGCTTGCTCAGTGTCACAGGTGACCGAAGGAAAAAAGTCTTCTCAGTAGACTGAAGGGAAAATACTTGTCTTTCTTAGGGAAATAATGCTAGAAAATAGGCTTTGTTCAATAAATATTTAAAATGGAACTTATGACTTGCCAACATTTAATTTATAACTCGCTTACTACTCAAACTGCCGCTTATCTTTTAAAGTCTTCCTGCATCTCCTGCCTGCTATCGTGAATGCTTAAACTACTGAAAACTTTAATGAGCCTTGGCTGACTGACTGGGCAGCTGACCAAAGATCTTGGCTTCCTTTAATTTAGCTGCTCTGTAGACAATTTGTGTCAAGTCAGTGTGTGACATTGCTCTCTTCTGCTCATAAGAATCAGCCTCCACAGGCTGCAGGCCAAAAATATGAATGGATGGCAAGAGCAGGTAAAGCAAACTAAAATGAAGGAGAAGCCAACTGAGAAATAAAAATCTGTCTTAAGGCCGCTCTACTGTCCTCTAAAAGATCAGACTATAAAAAAGGTCTTTCATTTCCAAGACTTAAGCTGTGACTGATCCTGGAACAAACTGTGAGCAATGGGAGCTAGCTGGCTAATATTCACTGGGATTTAAAGGCTTACTATAATCTGTGTCTGATAACTAGTGAGTGGAAGAGATGTATAGGGTAGGAAACACAAATCCCTGCCGGTATGTGTGTGGTGTGTATTTGTAGGATGGACGTGTACAGTTCTATTCCTTTTACTGTTGGTCTGTAAACTTTTCCCCTTCCTTTTGCTGTGATCTGGGGTATCCCTGATTCATGACATAGTTAGCTAGGTAAAAGAGGGGTGACTGTGTAACTCACACCCAGGACACACATCTCAGCACCTTCAGAACAAAACGCATCTGATATTGTTCTCTTATAAGAAATACATAAATAAAGACATAAGGGGATGGGGGCGGGGGGCGGAAGGGAGAGAAATGTCGGATAAAAAGGCTGTAAAAACAATTTCTAAACTTGTTCTTGGATGTCATTATGATGGGCACAATATATAAAGTAGATAGATTAGTCAGATGAAAGAATTGTGGAATGCTTGTGAAAACTGCCACCATAACATCACTAGAGACTGAAATCCACAGTGGCTAAACCAAAGGACACAGCAGTAAGTGCAGTGTATAATTTCCCACGCCGCCCTGCTAATGCATCTTAATCCTGCTTTGAGGTGACCTCCAGGGGGGCAAACGTAGATTGTTCTCTGCTGAGATTGCAAGAGGGGTAATATAGCATTTGTGGGTGAGTTGGGGGAGGTGGATATATAAATTGGGAAATCTGTTTACCAGCAATTGAATTGAGCTCACCGTGTCATTTCACATAGGATTTTTCTCCTCCAGTAGTTTAATAACACCTTGTAAAAATCCAGTGTGAAGGACAAACAGTCCCAAAGAGCCAGTTACTGGTAAAATCATGACTGTTGAGCAGTTTCTTTGGATCTTGCAAGCCCAGGGCCACATTGCCTCAGTAATCTCACAGTGGGCAAAGAAATGGAGTTATTTGTATAACTGATTCAGGTTTGATAGAACAAGGTGTGTTTTGCCTGAGTAACACTCTTTCTCTAGACCCTTCTCCTGGTCAGCATAAGATCTTTCCATGTTGTTAGGTATCTTTGGTTCAGAAGGTACATGGCTCATCAGAACAGACTAGCTGGTCACCACAGCATTAACTGTTCCGTAGGAATGTTACAGTGCAAGATAATGCAGTCTCTGGATCAGCCTTGTTACAGAATCACTACCATTCAGTAGTCTGGGAACAGGAAGATTTTGCAAAATATCTGCCTTGGATTGGATTTGCCCAGAGGAGAGGCTGACATTGATTTCCTAGGATCCCAGGAGGTGTTTGCCTCCTACAGCATTTGACTGGGACTAAAACTACTGTAGAATGCCCACCTTTTGAATATTCTGTGCTTTGCATACAGGTTGCAACAGCTAGCATGATACTGTTATTTATTTTCATAGCAGAAGCAGACAAAACCTCCCTTCATTACAGAGTGCAAGGCCTGTGATATCCTACATACAATACAACCCTTGTATTGTTAGGATCACTGTCATGCTATGTGATTTATACTCAATGCATAATCAAAAGCTCATGTGTGTTCTCAATCAAGGCTTGAAACGGAAGAGTTTAACCATATTTGTAATATTTCAAACAGGCTTCTCCTTTTTTCTTTTTCCTTGTAATGATAAATCACAATGTATAAAACACTGATATGTTGGGATGGCAATGTATACTGTAGCAAGGATTCTAAGGGATTGGAGTCTCAGTAGTTCTAAAACATTGTTTCCAAATACCTTCACTCAACAGTAGAGCTGTACAGAGGATGAAAGTTTCATTTCATGAAGGGATTGAGATTTTGACATTTGGTTTTGTATCGAACTGGAATGAAACCCGAAAATTTCCAAATTCTCCACAAAACAAAATCTTCCCAAAAATTTTGTTCCAGGTCATTTGCAACATTTTGTTGCAACAAAAACCAAAAATGTTTTGTTCGAATTTTGACTTTTTAAATTTTGTATTATATTATATATGATATTAAAATAAAATAAAAATTCAAAACAAAAAGCTGTTTCCAGACAAAAAACTGAAACATTTCATTCTGAAAATGTCAAACTTGGACAATTCAACATCATCAGAACTGTTTTTTCTAAACAAAATACCAGCACAGTAAATCTGGTTTCGTGAAGCATTTCAAATTTGTGCAGACCACATATTCCCATAGAATATGGTTCCAGTCAAGTTTCTCTAGCCAGCTCTACTCTGCAGCTATTTACCGCATATAAACTCACATTTCCATTATAACTAACTGGGTTTCTTCTCAGAATACCACCCAAACTGCAGCTCATGTTCACACTAATAATTTTTCTGGCGAAAGGTCAATATGCTCATCCTCATGGAAATACAGAGACTTTCTAAAACAGCTGGGCCAAATTCTTTCTAGCAGTGTACATGGGTACGCTCCACAAAGCATGCAGGCAGTAGCCACAGTCCTGTATAAAGCAGAAGGGGTCACTCCAGTTGTGCCTCCTCTCGCTGAGAAAAAGCTAGTTCTTCCATGACTAAAGCTAGGTGTATGCTATACACTTACATTGGTATTACTTCATTGCTCAGGGGCGTGAAAAATCCACATCACTGAGTGGCATAGTTGTAGTGAACTAACCCCCGGTATAGACAGTTCTAGGTCAAGGAGAGGCTTCTCCTGTTGACATAGCTACCCCCTCTCGCCGAGGTGGATTAACTGTGCCAACTCTCCCATCAGCATAGTAGCTTCTTCACTAAAGTGCTGCAGCAGCACAGCTGCGCCGGTGCAAATTTTTAAATGTAGACCTGTCCTAAATTTCTTGAGGAAAGTAATGGACGTGGCCACACAGAAGGTGTGTGTGGGGTGTATATAGATATGCATGCACATATGAAACAGCCTGGATTAGGCAATAAACTCTACACAGCCAACTGCACTAATTAGGGTTCTTAGTACTAATAGAATGCATGGGGAAGCTGGGTTTAGAGCTGTTCTCCAGCAAAATACAGGACAGATTAACTCTTTAATAGCAAGTAAAAGCTAAGACTGCAGTAGGAGAGGTGCAAAAATGGAAGGCAGCGGTGAAAGCTCTATGTTCCGCAGGGTATAGAGAGGTATAAGAGAAGAGAGCAAAGAATAGCATGTATATGTGCCTGGACAGTTTGAGCACATGTTCTGAACTTTCTCTACACAAACCAGAATTTGGCCCTATACATATAGGAAAACGTATAATTTATAGAGGGTAATTTTCAAAGCACTGGGACTTGTGCGCCTATGCAATTTAGCTGTATTTGGAAATCTCCCCCATGATTAATATATTACTATGGTGATCACTTTTCAGATTAATATATGGAATTAAATTTACTGGGCCTGCTTTTGATCTCATTTACACCAGAGCAAATGAAGAGAAACTCTATTGAAACCAATGAAGTAAAAGAGAGAAAATGAGTGCACATGAGATCAGAATCAGGCCCAGTATAACTAAGTGTATTATAAGGTATTGAAAATGATGCAATAGATCCTTGCATTGCAAAATATGTCATGACAAATTGAACATTTTGGATATCTTACATAAATAAATATAAAATTAATTAATTACATGGAACATCAGTCATGATTTTTAGCAGACAATTAAATTCCAAACCAGAATATGGTAGCAATGTGTAACCATTTCTGTAAAAAACAAAATTAGCTACAGAGACAATCTGAAGAAACTGGGTCAATCACTGGGAGCTTTGATTGAGCAATCTCACTCCCAGTCTTTGTGCATGCAGATTAGGTGGGCGTGCACAACACTTCCAGCCTCCCCAAAGGGGAGAGGGTGAGGCCATGACACTACATCCCTTCTGCACAAGATGTCAGACTGAAGCCAGCATGAGAAGAAAGGAAAATACACACTGTACCCTTTCAAGAGGTGTAGAATTTACTGCCCTGACATTGCTTCCCTGTGGCTCTTGGCAGCATTCTGGATGCCTTAGCAATGAGGCAGCCAGGAGGCCTCAGTGATCTGCCACTGGTGCAGAGTCCCTTCTAGTACCCACCCACGTAGCAGTCTATGGGTGTGCAGAAAATCCCAGCAGAAAGTGCTTAGTGAGGGCAGTGAGCATGTAGATTGGGCTGCTAAGCAATGCCACTGAATTGAACCCATATAAATGAAGTCAGTGGACATAACAGACAGCAAGCCATTTTAATGAGGAGAGTGGGGACTGAAAGATAGATACAAAGACCAAGTAGGAGGGACGATAACCTAAAGAGATCAGTCTTGTCAGAGAAAGTAGCTTTGCTCTGTGCTGCTATTACTGTCTTACCAGTTCCATTTCTGTGAATAAATATTATTGAAAGTAAATACCCTGGCAAAGATAGGGGATTATGTCAGGGTGGCTGTATTCCTGCACTAAATTCATGCCCACATTCATGTGCTCTTAGGACTCAGAATATTCGGTTTAATTTGGATATTATCTGGGGAATTCTTCCTGTAGTGTGCATTTGCCTCTCCCACTGCAAGATCTCCTGCCTTTGCTAAGCATTGCTGTTCTCTAAGAAAGTCTGTTCTGATGTGGAAACTCAAATGGTTCCAATTAGAGAAGCATTTAAAAGTTCAGATGCATGGACAGCTTCAAAGCAAACTGTCACAGGGCCCTGCAGCTCATGTTATCCTGGCAACTCATAAGTAGGCCTTGTCTCTCTCACTAACAGCCAAACTGGAGGGTGACAAAATAACTCAGTGCAAGATTCCCATTCTCTCTCCAGCAATGGGACAAAATCCAAGCTAGCTAATAACCTGATTTCCTCCCCACCTTGGTTTCCAGCAGCTTGGGGCTCTACAAATTGTAAGGCCATTCTTGTTGAGATGCCAGTGGGGCTTCAACACTGGTCTTCTTGTGGGATTCCTAAAATTGTCTATTTTTGGTCTGGATCAAAAACACCATGGAAACAACCTCTTTCACAGGTTTCTGCAAGTGCATTTTCCAATACCAGCTGAAACCAAGACAATGCAGAGATATAGGAACATTTAAAAAAACCCTAAACTGTAGCCAAGTCTTACAAAAGGTTTGAGTTTTAGGCAAAGGTTTAGGCGCAGCCATTCTCTGTAACATGCCTCAGGGTTGTTTCACTGCTTCCGGCAGACGGTGTACAGGGCTAGGTCAGGCAGCTAGCTACCAATTCTACAGCAGCAGGGAGGGAGCCTTAGGACAAATGGAACAGCTTGGCCAGCATTTACTGCTTATGTTCCTGGGCCATGAGATGTGGAGCATGAGCTGTTGTTTGTGCAGCTAACTTAGATCTCTTCAGGGATAATAATTCAAGTCACCTGTGGACTCAAGATTTCTCTCTGTCGATCAGTGCTCAGGATAGGCACAGTGCAGGTCCCCTCTCTCTGTTTAACAGGAAACCTGCACCATCATCCTCCCTAAAACTCAGCTAAGGCTACGTCCATACTGATGGCGGCAAATTCGCCGCCATCAGATCGAGGTTTCTGGATCGACTGAGCAGTCTGTGTAGACCCACTCAGTCGATCCAGAAATGGACAGAGGAAAACCACCCCCGTAAGTGGCACAGTGCGGAACAGATGCGGTGAAGACGACTGGAGATACACAAGTTTTTTACATCACTTGCGTATCTCATGTCGACTGCCGCCAAATCCGGAAGGTAAGTGTAGACCAGGCCATAGCAATTCCAAGCTCATTACCTATTCCCTCACCTACCCCATCTCTTCTGGTCCTCAGAGCAAATTATGGTAGGGGTAGGGACAGGAGACAGTTGCACATTGAATCTTGAGCTCGGCAGCTGAGGGGAGTGGGGCAATGAAAACAGCTTCAGAAAAGGACCCAGATTTGGTTGAGCCTCCCCACACTGCACAAACATTTTATTTACTGGAATTGGACAGCCTTAGTTTTTTGCCACCATTAGCTGTCCAGTCTCTCATGAGTCCTTCACCTCCTAGTCTGTCAAATGTCTGTGCTTCTGTTACTAATCTGGCCTCGTATAAATTCCTGCAAAGTTAGGAGGTCACTTTAACCTGTCTCGGAGTAGGTTTGCTCTGTATCTGGGAATCAGAATGGCAGTGGGTTTGTATTTTATTTACGCCATTATCCTGTTACTCTAATTTGTTCTATGACTGAACACAGAGGTAGTGAGTTTGTTCTCTTTATTATCCTATTACTCTATAAAAGGATGTTGCAGGCTTTTCTGTGTAATATTAAAATGACACAGTCAAGGTTTTAAAACAATTCCCTCCTGTTGTTTATATGAACCCTCTTGAACGATAGAAGCCAAAATTTTCTTCCTTACCAAAGGCTTTACAAGTAACTGTTTCTGTTGTGGAGTCTGAAGGGATGCAAAACCATATCAATCACGTGAAAACAGTTCCCAGGGCGTGGCAGGAGTGAAGGGGAACATGCTATTTATTGCCCTAACTCCTGAGCTACAGGAACTCCTTCCATTATTGATGCTCAATGGGATTTGGGTGCAGTGCCAAGCAAGCTTTCCTGCCAAATCTACACAAATTCCACTTCCTTTCCTCTTGGAAGTTAATGCTGCTGTGACTGAATGCACTCTGTATTCACACCTTTCACGCTGCTGTAATAATCTTTGTGCAAAATATGCCTTGTGAGGTATCATTTGAAAACTAACAACTCACTAGTCAATAGTATCATAGTGAAAGTATGTAGCAATATTATATGTAAAGTTAGGAACACAAGCTGAAGTTATGATTGATATGTTTGCCAGACAGATCTGGGGAGTGGGTAAACCAGTTTCTGAATAACTAAGGACAAGCTGACATCTCTACCTATATGTCATCAAAGATGAGTGGCAATCACTGAACAAGTGGCCATTCTTTGGCTGTGAAGGGAGGCAGGAACAGATCAGCTTCCATTTTAACAAACAACAGCATGAAACCTCTTTCACCATGAGATTGCATGTTTCCATCTTCTGATCTGGAAGGAACTTTATCTAGTCAGAAACCACAGGAAAATCCATTTCAGAGAGTCACTGAATAAATAAAAGTGAGGGGCAAAAATGCTTTCTCTCTCATCCTTCTTGCTCTGTCACCTGAGAAGACGAACCAGTTTTTGGACTTTCGGAGGGGTTCTGACCTGAGAATTTGGTCAGCCCTGTTGCTCGGATTACGTGGTAAGAATTTTACCTTGAACCAAGCCTAGTTTGTTAAGTTTTAGTTACTAGAAAGCATTTGATCTTTATTTCTCTTGTAACCATTTCTGACTTCAGTGCTGTATATTTGTACTCACTGAAGACTTAGTTAAAGAAACTTGTTTTATTCTTTAACCACAACTAATCCTGTGTTGTCTTTCAACTGAATTGTGTGGGTAATCTGTGCTTCACAGATGAGGATCAATGAGGGCACAGATCTAGCTATGCTGTCAGGTGCGTGGGGGAGCCTCCTACATTGCATGGAAAGGTACACACATTGAGCAGATGTCCTGAGAATCTGGCAGTTGGGGGTCAAGATTCCCCATTAATCTAATGCACTCAAGGCAGTTGGATAGCTATGTCCTCTCCATGTTGGCACTAATCCATTCCTACTGAAGGGATAATCTGCTTCTCTGTGCATTGCAATGAAATTTGCCATTTTACCTGAAAGTAGATGACATAAGTCAGTCTCACTCACACTCACACTCACACAAGCCTGTCAGAGGTGTAGGATAGTCCTCCCCTACTGGCTTTTGGTTTGGTTTTTTTTTTTTTGGTAAAAAGAGATTAAAACACTTTAAAATACCACTCACATATAGATAATTGCATTGATTTTGCAGACCACTTGTTAATCAGGTTGTTCAATGTACAGACTAATTAATTAGATGTGTGCATATCAGAGTCTATAAGACACACACAAATACACAAAGATTGTAAACTACATTTTGGCAGTAATCTTTTCATTACTCCTACCTAATTCTGTTGTCTGCCTTCTCCATTTTATTGGGATGACTGGCAATTTACTATAGGTAAATGTGAGGATGAAATATTCATTGCTGGTTCAATATTGTCTAATTTGTATGGCTGTGTTGACCTATGAGAATACTTTGCAGTAGTTTGAAGTGCCAGTAATTATTAATTAACATGCAGAACCAGCTCTTTAATTCAAAGCTGAGAACCAGTACATAAAAAATATCATACAAATTGGCAGAATCACCGTAAATTGCTCTAAGATTTGGTTATCATTTGAAAACAAAATTATAGGGCAATTTTTTTAAATTACCTGCACACACAAAAACCCCAGTGTGCACATGTAAATCCTGATTTGCATGTGTATATAGGTTTATCATAACACAGCACTTCCTCTCACAAGTTCAATGGCTCCTGCTACATACTCTCTTTTTCGTTGTCCTGTATCAAAAGTGGTTCTAATAACAAGTCTGACCACGGTGAACAAACCTTTTGTATTATTACTTTCTTTCTAATTCTTAAGTTCATTGATATATTGAAGGACACTCCATGGAGAGAAGAAAACTAGGTCTCTTCTTATAGGAGCAGGAAGACATGGTAGCAAGAAAAGGCATGGATGGAATGTGCCAAAAGGAAGCTGTAAGATTTGTTTCAGTTTTAAAGCAACCTGGCGCATAGGCAGGGAGATAAGGGTGAAACAGTTTATGACAGGACAAATCTAAAGGACCAGAAAGCAGGGTATAGGTCTGCTAGTCCTATCTGATCAGTACATCATGATCTTTTCAAAGTTGCATGTGGCAATCACACCAAGTTATTTTCCTCACATAAACAGAGTTTTAGTTTTGTTCAAATGTCTAAAGAGTGAGGTCAACATAGCTACAGAAAGTAACCCCAATCTGTAAGTGTCTCTGGAGCATATTTTGTCTCTCTCTATTCTGATTAGAAAGAGAAGAGAAGATATGCAAATCCTTGTTTAGATACCTTATGATACACTGAGAATTTAGAGAGACATATTAGCTGGAAATGGGCAATGTTTATGGCCTAGAGCAGTGGTTTTCAACCTTTTCATCTCACGGCACACGAGCTAATTTGCGCGGTCACACATCTCATAGGCGGGACTTCTGGGTTGCAAAACTGGAAGTCCCATGATGTCACAGGTTGCTGGGACTCGGGAGGAGAAATGGAGGCAGTCCGCCCCTGGTGATGTCACGGAGGTGGGGTTCTGGCTGCGCAGCTGCGCAGCACTTCCCGTCATTTACTTGTGGCTCACTGATGTGGCACACCTGCAGACCTTTCGCGGCATACAAATGTGCCACTGCACAGCGGTTGAAAACCGCTGGCCTAGAGAGTAACTTCAGGCAGTCCTGAGCAAAGTGTGGTGTGTAAACAGCACCACTCCAAGAGTAGCCCCAGGAGGCACTGTGAGCCACAATTTCCTTCTTTCTTAATCTAGGAGTTGCTATTAGTAATTTGCTGCTGGCCTACAACAGCATTAAATTAGGATACCTCTTGTTCATGGCTCAGTTGTGCTGGCCAGAGAGTAGCAGAGCAGATCCAAGGATCTGCCCATTCCCAGCCCCACTTGCTTCACTCTGTTATTCCTCGATGCTGAGGCCCAAAGTGCAGGTAGCCCATGTAGATATATAGGGGTGGGATGGGAGAGCGATTTAGTCAAAGTTACAATGTAGTTTTAGGAGGAAATTTGCTTCTTTGGAGATGTCTGGTTGACATGGAACCCTAATAAATAGGGAACTAAAGAAGGTGTTTTTTTAATTAATAAGATATCTCATCTGCATATAGATTAATGTATATTCTTTCTGAGCATCACACATTTAATATTTGGTCATGTTGTGCTGCTAGGAGCATCAGGGAAAGATCAGAGAAAGGAACGTAATCATCCTGTTTTCTGACAGGTTCCAGGATTGGCTTTTCCCTTGATACTTTAGTCCTTGTCCCTGACAGCCTGGAACTAAACACAGAAACTATTTTACTTTCAGATCTTGGCCTTGTCCTCTTAACTGATCGGGGGACATGCCTCTTAGACATTCAGGATACTGACCTAATAACTCACCACTGAAAAATCCCTGGCTTCACCATTACATGGAGAACCTTCCTTTGGTCTCTCCAGATACTGCAATCTGGGAAACCCTGAAAGCAACTGCTGGTGGTAGGTGTCAGCACAAAAACAAAGCTGTGATGGCAGGAAAGTGGTGCTGTGGACTCAAAATGAGTCACATAACCTATAATAAATAGTTAAACTGACTGACTAACTAATTACAAAATCATGGCTCTAGCTGTAGTGTGGTCAAGACCTTAAACTGGTGGGGGGAAAAAGGAAAAAAACGCATAGAATCATTGTCATTCACTGATTCAGAGCAAAGCACAATTTGTATATAATATCAACAGACCTGCTAAGACTTAGGAACAACAGGCACTACCTGTACTTCCAAAGGTTTATTATTTTTTATTATTATTATTATTATTTTGTTTTTCTGAGACTTGAAAAAAATATATTATTTTACAGCTTAAGGTAAATATATGTTTTATTTCCCATTTGCAGTTTTTTTCTCCTAGGGGCTGGACCAAAGGGCAAAGGTGTGTGTAGTCTGTAAGCTTGTTGGGGCATGTACTGTCTTTTTGTTCTGTGCTTGTACAGTGCCTAGCACAGTGGGTTGTTGATGCAGGACTAGGCATTATGGTAATGCAAATAGTGTATAACAATAATAATATTGTGACATCTTGGCTCCATTAACTTCACTACATCCAAGAGCTTATCTTCAGTCTTTTATCACACTAACGGGGTTAGGACTACGAATTTCCAAATAAGAGTTTTAGGTTTTAAATGTTTCAAATTTGGATTCATTCCAATTAGGAAAAAATCCTCTACATTTCAAAATGATCTGAGAGAAGGAATGGAGTCTGGCTCCAGGACAGTCTGACTGGCAGGCCACACCACAGCCAGAGATTGTGGAAACCATGAGATCATTGGTCCTGGGGCAGTCCACATGGCAGTCCACTCGGGGCAACAGATCCTGGAACCCTAGACTCCCCGGAGCCCAACTGGTGGGCTGCAGAGGAGCTGCATGAGTGAGCTGACAGGAAGCCCAGCAGGATTACATCCATATTTTGGTGAAATCGACTCATCTCTGTGTCCTGTTTCGATTTCACCAAATTGGCAGTTCTAGTAGGTCATTCGAGTTCATTCCACATCAAAGACCTGCCCTAAAACATCAGCTGTGGGGCTGGGTTTCTTTTGCACTGCACTGCAGTGTCACCAGGGACATTAACAGCATAGTCACGTCCCCGGACTTAATCCAAAGGAACGGAGAAAAGTCAGTTGTGCAGGCACCTGGGACACAGACATCATTTTGATGCAGCATCCCAACAGCACTGATTGCGAGTCTTTGGAACAGGAAATCAGGAGAAAGTGTACGTGGGATTTTTCTATGTATAAAGTGTCAGAAAACCACCACATTATATAGAAACGGCACCCTCTTCAAACCCTGATGGCAGATTCCAAATGAGTCAGCAGTTATAACCAGTAAAGCGAATTACAGCCGACTTTAGGGCTATGTTTACACAACAAAGACGTATGTGTCTGGCCCTTGCTAGCCAGGTCTGGCTGGAGCTGTGGGACTGTTTCACTGCTGTGTAGACTTCCGGGTTCAGACTGGAGCCCAAGCTCTGGGACCCTCCCAACCTGCAATGTCCTAGACTCTGGGCTCCATCCCGAGCCCAGAAGTCTACACGGCAATGAAACAGCCCCCCCAGCCCGAGCCCTGTAAGCTTGAGTTGGCTGGAGAGGACTGGCAGAAGGCATCTAGTTGCTGCATAGACATACTCTTAGGCACTCAGGCAGGGACTCAGGAATTCAAAAGTTACAGCACAGTGCACTACAAATGGGTATTTTCACCTGTGGTAATTGCTGACAATGAGAACAATAGCTTGGTTAGAGAGACAAGGTAGGTGAAGTGATATCTTTTACCAGGCCAGCTTCTAATGATGAGAGAGACACGCTTTTGAGCTTACACAGAGCTCTTCAGTTTGAAAGCTTGACTGTCACCAACAGAAGTTGGTCCAACAAAAGATATTACTTTGCCTACCTTGTCTCTTTAGTATCCTGGGACCAACATGGCTACAACAAAAATGCAAACAAATATCTTGGTCATTTCTTAAAAATGAAAATTAGCTTTCCACAGAAAAAAAAATAAAGGTCTTGGACTGCTGTACTGTCTCATGCGTTTTCAGAGCCTGCTCTGTGTTATCTCAAAACAGATCTACTGCATGCTGCAAGCTGGGGATTCTTCTACCATTGGGTAGCCTAAGTGCCGCTCCTTTGCAAACAATGTAAGCCGGATTACACAAACAGTTTTTGTGGGAACATCCAGTATTTTCATGCTTTGTTTACAAAGGACTCCTCAAGACTGGGAAGGCTTAAGCCCTTTAAGAAGAGCCAAAGGAACAGATGTTCCTTCTCTGTCCTCAAGGCAGAAGCCTGTGGAAGAGCCATGGATCCTTCATTGGCTAGGAACACTTTGTTTGCTCTGATCAAGGTAAAATGATTAATTGTTTGAATCAACTTAGAAGAAGCATAAACATACAAATCCCAATGAGGAAAATGCCCATTTCCCCGGCTGGTGCTTTATTTCTTACCACAATGTAAAATAAAAAATATAGCAGCCTTTGCCATATACAAAGCACTTGCACGCCTCCCATAAGGCATATGGCTCTCTGCTCTCTTGATTATTCTTTGTTGTGTTTTGACTGCCAGCCTTTCCATTCCACATATCAGATTCAAGGAGTGTTAGTGATGGTATAGGATTTGAGAGAGTTTGCTGACTCCAGTATACATTTCAACAGAATTTATATTCAGCTAGGTAGCAAACCAATCCAAGTTTTTATGTTAAGGAAACAAGATCCCCAAATGAAAGAATGAAGATTAAATTTATGGGCCAGATCCTCAGATGATGTAAATCAGTGGAGTTCCATTAAAGTCAATTTGTGGCTCTGTATTTTTTTTTTCTGGTCCTAATACAACATAACCTTAATATTACCAAAAGTTGTGATTAATCAAATACACAATTCCAGACCTCTTCACATTTTTTCCCTTCCATGCTCTTTGGATGGTTCTGTCCAATGAAGAGTCAAACCTCTGTCCTTGCATTGTTTCTAGGATGCTGCTAACATTTTCGATTAAAAAATGGGAATTTTGCCCCTTTTTTCAAAGAAATTAAGTTCCCATAATAAATAAATAAATAAATAAATAAATAAATAAATAATAACACTTCCCATATTTATGGCACCTTTCCTCCGAGAATCTCAAAACACTCAATCTAATCAGGACTTCAGTGTCTCTGTAATGTCAGTAGTTAGTACTATATTAATTTTACAGGTGGGCAAACTGGGTTCTCAGAAACATTAAAGCTCTGATACCGCAAAGGAATCTATCAGCACTGTCCTGTACATAGGGCTTAGCAGAGGGCAAGAGTGTCCCAGTGGGCATTCCCGCTGCCCAGCTGTCATCACTGGGAATAAGTCCATCCATCTGGATGAGCTCTAGATCAATTTGGGAAAAAAAACAAAAAACAAAAAAAACACATGAATGTTTAATTGACGTGATAGTTAAAATATAGACACCCAACTGGATCAGTCACGTGACAGGATTTCACAGCTAGAGCATGAAGCTCCAAACAGGAGAAACCACTAACATTCCTGTTTATGTTGTCTAACCTAGGAAAATGCTGATTTTGTTTGGCTCCTGTAAGGCCAAAAGGGAACAGCAGCTGCCTAGCGACATACATGCAATCAAGGGAGAGTTAGCTTATCATGAACTTGTCTTTAATTATTAGACAGTGGCTGATGACAGTGGTTTGGGAATGTGCATTTTTCCCCCTCTTCCAGTGATGATTCTTGCTGCCTATTGACCTTTTAGAAGAAAGATTTGATTTAGAAAATAAGAGTAAAGGTGGCCAGATGGTTTTATTAATTTCGAGTACAGAAATAAACCTTCAAAGAGACGTGAAGTCATTACGCTTCAAAGTCCCCGGCTTTTGGCACGGTCCAATGCCCATTCAAATCAATGGGAGTTTCCCCATTGACTTCAGTAGGTGCTGGATCATGTGCTCTCTAAGAAATAATAAAATGGGATATATTCCCCCAAATTTGTTGTTGTTATCCCCCATAATGTGGTTGCAGGATTCTTGAATTTTCACTGCTGTTCCTCCTTCTTCCAAATTCTTACGATAGCCAATGTTTGTCCACTGGAAAATGCCAGTTTGTCAAAATCAAAATGTTCTGCAAAACCAGGCAGGTTTCCAGTGCGCTTCCTGCCAGCCACCCGCCCACCCATCTCTCTTGTTCCTCAGGAGCTTGCCTGATGGGAAGCTTAGGAGTCAGGGCTTCTACACACCCAGCTCCTGGTTCTTTGGAAGCCCACTTGATTGATATACCGAGGAGCTGGGCAACTTGCTCCCTAGCTATTTGTGCCGTGTGCTGCTCAGCTTCCTGGCTGCCTCGCCGGCTGAGTATCCAGGGAGCCCAGCTGCAATGATAAAAAAATTCTATTTTGGATCGTCTAACATGGACTCTTTCAATCCTTTCCATTTTGCAGGAAATTTTGCATTTCCGACTTTTCATTCTGATCCAGAATTACTTTTTTTGGAAGAGAATGGGGAGGAGGGGAGATGTGAAATTTCCTGTAGGACAGAATTCTGATTTCTGCAAAGCAGTAGTTATTGCACTTCTCCTTGCCCCATTTTGTCATGCCTCACATACTTAAGCAAGGGATTTGAGAGTGCAGGAAAGAAGAATTGTTCCAGGGCAAGGAGGGTATCTATTTTTTCAAGAATATGTGATCAAAATGCGAAAGGAGCTTTTTTTATGCATGGGTGGCAATAAACACATTGTAATAAACACAGCTCACCAAATATTAGGGCATCAAGAATAGATCAGAAAGACCCAGTTGGTCTAATCTGGCCCTTAACTATAAAGTTCACCTCATAAACCACAGTGTAGTCTCTCTTTTTGAATAAGCCAAGTAATTAAAAAGACACTTTCCTCAGTATAAAAGTATCTCATCTGTCTTGCTTTTCACAGGCCAGATCTTCAGTTGGTATAATCAGCAGAGCTCCATTGACTTCAATGAAGTTATGCTGATTTATACCAGCTAGGTTCATATGTATTTAATCATCTCTCCTGTTAATTTTGCTAAAATTGTTGTTTATACAACAGTTTGTCTCACAGCCTATTTCAACCTCTGTTTTGAGCCTGACGTGAAGCCTGGTTTAATCTGTGTTCCAGTTACAGCCATTTTCATGATAACAAGCTCTTTTGTCATAGACCCAGAAGTGTGACTTCCCATAAAGATCTAGCAAGTGAAGAAGAGAGGGAAAGCTTTCATTCAAACACAACTGCAAGAGCAGCAGCAGGAGAAAGACAAAAAACTGGAATTGGAATAAACTGCTTTTTAATGAATTCTCTCTTTCCAAGTTTATCCCAGTGTGAAAAAACCTTCCCTGTCAACCAATCCGGTCGGAATATTGCCTCTTCCCTCTCTCTTGTTCCACACATTCAAGTTGTGCCCAATGTTGCCGGTCCTTCCTCCAAAACATTTCTCAGATCAGTCCTTTATTTTCTGTCCAGGTACTCTAAACGGTCATCCACGCTGTCATCATATACCAATTTGATTGTTATAACCTCTTCCTGGCTGGCCTCCCTAACATTCCCTCCATCTCCAGTTCATAATACGCAGTTGCTGAGATCAACTTCCTTGCTTATTGTTCTGACCAGGTCACCCCTCGTCTTAGAAAACCTCCACTGGATTATAATGGGAAATTGGGCATAACCCTAACTACAGATTTGTTACCAGTGGCTTCCTAAGAAATCACTATTCAGAAGTGTGTGAGTATCAAGATACCTAAATGAACTCAGCCCATTAATGAGATCAGGAAGAAGCAGTGTCCTTCCTTTGGAACACAATGTATTTTTACAGTAGCTTCATTGGATGAAGCACTTGAAAAAGATTTACATTTAACTACCAGGCACTTGAAGTTGCATCCTAATATTTTCTGTTATACTGAGCAAGGAATCTCTTGGAAATATATGACGCCTGTTTCATAATCATCAATGAAAGATTTAAATACCATAGGAAAGTAAATACAGAAATAAGAAATTCATAAAATAATAAGTAACCAACCTCAGCTGGTCATTTAGGCTAGTGTTCCATGCTGAACTCAGTACTTTTCATCTGTAGATCTCCATGACTTGACCAAGGAGAGTACCGTTCTCTTCTGATGGAGAGACTACAGAGAAATGTAGTGCTTGTTTTGGTTGGATGTATTCCTGGATGTTTCATAATGACAATCTTTAATTAAAGATTAATTTTTAATTCCTGGTGGCTTGAGGACAATCTTGGAGGGTTGACAATCCTAAAGTGATTAGCCTAAATGGGTGGAGCCTCAGAGGATGTTAGGAAGCTTCAGTAGAAGAAAGGGAGGAATTTTGGGTGTGGGTTGGGTGAGGATGATTGGAACAGGGGGAACTTCAATAAGGAAATGGGACCTTTGGATGAGTCAGGAGGCTACTTGGGCTCCCCTGTGTGATCATCATACAGCTGTCTAAATTCTGTAAGAGTGATGTCATGTTCTGGGGGCATCACTTCCTGATTCCTCACTGGGACTTTTGAAACAAACAATCTAAGAAGATGCATCCTGGGTCTTACACTGAGTTGAGAACATAATAGGACAGGACTACAGGAGTTCATGCAGTGATGGGCAAAGATTCATGCAGTGTAGACATGATCAATACAGCTGAAAGTTATGTACCTTGCTATTAAGTCTCAGTGACCAGATTTAAGGTACTCACAGCAGGTACTATTTTACCTGCACAGTATTGCCAAATAAATTTAAAATAATACATTTTATTTTGTACTTTCCTTCAGCCTCTTTCCTGAAGAATAATGATTGCTAATTAAACTGATATACAGTACAATTTCCATATAAGTAATAGTGCAGTTTGGAGAAACTACTGTATCCCATTCTCATGATTGGCCCCCCTTTCTCTTTCATTCTTTTTAATTACAGATGGACTTGAACCAAAAGCTCCGATTTGAACTCCCCAAGGAATTTTGGGATGTTTAAAATCTCAGCCTGGATTTGAATTGTTCATCTTAAACCCATTCTTAAGGCTCATAGGAACTGACTGATCTACGGTCTGTGTCTTCCATCAGTAGGTGCTGCCAAGATCATTGCCACCAACCTCAAAGAGGAAGATGCAGAAATGTTATTACAATTTAAACTTCCATTTTCCTCTTCATGAGCCATAAATTAATGTGATTTTGTTAAAAAAAATAATTTAAATTGGGACCTGGGCTGCTGATTTTAACTGACAACAAATGGCTCTTTATCTTGGTTTCTGATTGTCCAGATGTATTTAAATCAGTCCACATCTCTCACTGGAATGGCCCTTCCAGTCAAGATGGTTTAATTTCATGCCCCACTATGCAGCCACAGCCACAACCACAACCACAACCACACACACACACCCCCCTTTGTTCTCAAATCTAACTTTTCTGTGAAATATCACCCTCTGCTACAGCATTAAGTAATGCAACAAAGAAAACCCATAGAGCATTCTTGCCTAGCATTTCACAGAGACCCTTTCAAATTTAACATGGAGACCTCTAATGGATGGCCAAATTGCACCTCACTAAGGGCAGGTGTGCAATAGCTCTCCACCCCCAGCTTGTGCAACTGTACCACTTAATGGTGTTCATCTGGATTTACACCAGAATCAAGAGAGTGGAATTGGGCCAAAAACAAATGGCATTTTCCCCTCCAAGGTACTGCATTAATGCTCTAGTTGGTCTTAGGGATACTGTGGTGTTTTACAGGCCTTCACTAGATGAGGTGTAAGATCAAGGTGCAAGCTACTTCTGATCATTAAAGAGCCCATGAAATTTTCACATGAGGAAGAATGAAAACCTGGGTGTTCTGGTTAAATACTAATCTGGGTTACTACAGTACTTTATAATAAGTAAATTCCCCCAAAGGTTAAATTGGAAATGTTCTCCCCTAACTGTTCTAAACTGTTGTGTTGATGTGAACTCTTAGGTGGTTGCTGTGTTTTCAGCGGAAGAGGCTGCATTTCAGCAATAGTACCACAGAGTCTACTAGCTAGCACACCACCTCTTGGTCACTCTGAGGAATAGCTGGTTTTAGGGCCAAAGCCTCCTTTCCACCTCATTTCATTCCCTATCTTCTCTTCCTGGCTCTCAACAAGGCAAGATGCTTTGAGTTCATGGCCTAGCCTTTGGCCAATTCACATGTCCTTCCTTTTTGGGGTATCAAAGTGTCTTCTTAAAAATGGCTCAGGCAGCCTTCTCCTTCACTGCCTAACTGGGGCCACTTCCCTACTGGCTGGTGGGGGAACCCAGGCCTGCCCCCTATTCCAGTTATTGGACTTGCTAATCAGCAGCTAAAGTCTGTTCCATTCTGGACTTTACTGCCTTTTCCCTGAGTCTTTCCTAAATCTATATTTCCCCAGTTTATCTTATTTGGGTTTACCAGCCCAAAAGCTCCTTTCTCTCAAGTAGTAACTGAAAGCTACTTTTGCTCTATAGTCCCCAAACACACCTCCCTTCTCTCAAAGAGTGACTGTAGACTAATTCCCTATAGCCTAGCCCACCTCCTCCCAACTTCCTGTCTTTATATACCCACCTCAGCTCCTTATACTCCTGCATTATTCAGTCAGGGGATTACTTAAACCACCTGATTCCCCTCAGCTGTGGCCTATCTGGTTAATTAGCCCCCTTCTTAGTCTACATTAACCTTTTTAGGGCAAGTGTGGAGTGAATACCCTGTCACAGATGGCTAAGTGGCTCCTGTGTATATATTGCACAGAAAAGCACTTCAAGGCTAAGGGTACTACATGTGACTAAAATAACAGTGTAGAGGGCATAGAATGTAGTATTTGAAGTCACTAGTAATTGATGTTGTGTCTCAGGGCAAAGAGTTAGAGATAGGACTTCCAAAGTAAACAGTGCTGACCAGAGAGGCACTTAGGTGTTTTTCTTCTCTAGTAGTCTCAATAACAATAAGACAGACCAGATAATTTACACTATAATGATAAGGAGTAGGGAAGCAGGAGGGGGCAGAGGCACAGCATTTTTTTAAAATGTTAAAGCAGCCCTCGGCATCTCAGAATCTGTTCTTACAGAGGTCAAGGGCCCATCATTTCAAGCAGTATTTGAGAGTGTTTTGGTTTGTTTTCTTCCCCCAACTTTTGGGAAGTGCAAGGCCCTGACCTTGGGACTCTCTGCATATTAAGTTTATGCTCTTAGGGTTTCACTGAATGGAATGAGTTTGTGGCATTATGCCAGGATAACCGCTCAGTTACTGCCTCCCAATAGGCTGAGCAACTTTCTAACTGTCTGATAATAAACAGAGGATAAGAGATGCCAGTCACAGACAGAGAGAACAGGGAGTGAAACAAATGGAGTGGACTGACTGAACACTTGGTTGTGCTATTGGTGAAATCTGCTGGAGTGCATTTTGCAGTGTGGGACACTTTCCTAATTCCTTGGCACAGGTGGAAAAAAAATGAGAACTGCCTCGGTTTCAATTCTTTTAACAGAGGGATATTTCAGGATAATGAGGAGTCTGAATTTTCACATTCTTCTCCAACACAAATAGATTCTGCAGTAATGTATTATGGTAGCAGCCATTTGGCTAATGCCATAAGTTATGCCTTACTAACTGTAGTCATGACAAACTGCATTAGGAAATATGTTAGCACAATCAACTCATTCCATTTCCACTCTGCTACCCCCTCGCCCCTATCCATGCATAATAAATAGATTGCATGCAATAGATGCTGGGCCATGTAGCAAACGATTATACCAGCCTGCAGAGCTACAGCGAAGTTCTGCAGACCCTTGGCTCCCAACCCATCATCCTTGCCTCCTGCCACAATTAACAGCCTTGCCAAATGACGTTCTCTCTTTGTCTGCAGAAAAAGCCCCCTGCAATATATGCTTCTCCCCATTGCCTTTCTAATGGGGCTCAGCCATTGCTAGGAGATAGAGGTAGTTCAATCTTCCTGCTTAGGAGTCTCGTCGTCTTCCTTCTGCCCATTGTGGCTGCTCTTCTGGTGATATGGGTGCTGGAGTATATGTGGTATATCTGGTGTATATCTGTGATATATCTGGTGTATGGTGCCTAGAAAACGAGGCCTGACTTATCTGAATAGGTGCTGCTATAATTATAACAATAATAATTCTGAATTAGATCTTCTGCTTGTGTAAATCAGCACAGTTCCTTTGAATTCAATGGTAGTAAGTCGGTTTATACCAGCTGAGGTTCTGGTGTGCCAAGTCTTTAGTAAGGTCACGTGTAGCCCTTAGGATGGGCCAGGTTCTACATTCCTATTTCAGGTAAAACTCTGACTTCAGTGGGAATGACATGCCTTTAAAGACTGCAGCATCAGGACCAATGTGCTAAACATCACTACTTTGCTGACAAACAAGGGCTTTGTTTATATATTCCAAATACTGATCTCTTAGATTCAGAGTGAGATCAATAGGGTTCCTTGCTTGCCTCTCTCTGCAGTTCAAACACACATTGTTCCGAATTCAGCCCTCGCTAAAAGCCAGATTTTCCCACTCTCCTTCATGCTGGACTGTTTACAACATTAAAAAGTTGCTCTGCCTACGGGGAGGCAGTAACTGTTACTTTCCTGTAGTCCTCAATGAGAGTAAGGGGTGATGCAGCATAGCAATAGGGGCAGAATCGGGCCCTGAATGGTTTTGGGATCTTTCCCAATTGTCTTCTATGAACAACAAACTCGTTGTGCTGGCATCTCTTCTCCCTGGAGAAATGGACTGACTAGATTCAGTTTAATTACAGCCCTCACAACACAGTGTTGGGGAGGGAACGTCAGGCTCTCTGGATCTCAGTCTATGCTCAGAAATGTCACAGAGAGAAGTTCTTAATAAACACAGACATACACCCAAACTGTCTGTTGGGAGAGAACCTTTGAACAGGGACAGTGCTTGGAGCATGGCAAATGAAAGGGTCCCGATGAATGAAAGCAGGAGTCACTGAGTGAACATTCTCACAGCAGTGTGTGCCTGTTGCATTTGTGCGGACAATACGAAGCAAAGAGCAGTTGGCAGGCTGTTGCATTATTTCCTGTGACACAGGAATGATGTGGGGGGAAGAAAACTCAAGGAAAGAGCTCTTCTTTCCATTCTCAGCTGCTTACCCGGAAAATAAAACTGTAGCACTTGATAGTTCTTAAAACTTGGCTCACAAAATTACTGTGCAAGTCTGAAGGTAACACTAGAATCACTGCTGCAGTGCTCTAATGTGCTTTTCAGCTGAGAATGTGGATAAGCTCCAAGTGGTGAAAGAAAGTAGCAGAAATATCCCAGAGGATATGACACCACAAGTGAGGTAGCTGTCATCAGAGTGCTCTTCTAAAGGCGAACAATAGTTTGCCTCCTTTTGATGTTCTTTGAGGTATTGCTGGTTTGGATTTCTTGGTGTGCTGTGGTATACATCCTGCTCAAAGCCCTGTGAACTTAAAAGCTCATATTTATCAACATCTAGACAGTATGTTATTGAAGAATAGAGAAATATATACTTCATGATTGCCCCACAGACAATTACAATGCTGGTGGTGGTGGTGGTGGTGGTGGTATCTGCTTTTTTTTCTCATGGCTTCCCATCAGATGCAATACTTTCCCAAATCCTCTTTCCATTAAGCACATTGACTAAGTTAAAGCAATGCTGATCACCAGCTGGCATTCTCTTTGGAGATCCCCTTTGATAAAACTGCAGCCTGTAAACATGCAGAACTGCTGGGACAGGCAATGCCACTGGGTAAGTCTTTAACTAACAGACAAAGTGAGACAGCACAGAATTCCTCCAGCATATTCTCAAGTCTTACTGGTTCTTTGAATCCAGCTTCCCTGATTTTATAAGACAAACACTTCAGACTTATTTCTAATTTCCAGTCTGGTGCATAAGCTGTTTCTAGAATGTTCAAACAATCTTCCTGGTAGCCAGACCTCTGTGAAATTAGCAGCTTTTTAAAAATGAGAAATGACAGGATTTTTTAAAATGGAAATTATGAATGCTGTCAATCATGTCGGTAAAAGGAGAGAGTGGATTATAATTTTTCAGCAGCAATGAGAATGTTTCTACATAGTGTTTATATGCAGACATGTTTTCCTGGGGTGTCTTTATTTCAAATCTGGAGTGACAAATCTTCACTTTCTACCTATTATGGTTTGTATTATGATAGCTCTTAAAAGATTCTCAACCCAGGTCAGGTCTCCATTACACTGTACATACATATTTATAAGAGAGAGTCTTTCCCCAAATATCTGCCAAGCTAAACAAACAAGACAGACAGAGAGTGGGAGAAAGGAAATATTAATATCCCCACATCACAGACAGTAACCTGAGGGCCAGAGGAATTAAGGGACTTGCCAAAGGTCACACAAGAAATCTGTGGCAAAGTTGGAAGCTGAAGCTAGATTTCCTGAGTCCAAGTTTAGGGCTTTATCCACCATACCAATCTTCCTAGGTAGTGTTGAAGTTTGCTCTTTATTTTCATGATTTATATTTATTTATCAAATATGTCTAATTACTTCTCCGAAGAAAGTAATGAGAAAGCCCTTCCTAGTATAAATGACCCCCAACTCATACAGCCTGTGGCAAAATCCTAAAAAAGAGATTAGCCTCTCTCCATTACCACAAAGCTCAACAAATTCTGGCTCTGTTGGGCCAGCTGGGTAAGTGATTTCCAGGATCCTCTGCTGAGCATGCCCCAAAACCAATCCCAACATCTTTAATTCTAGGAACTGTTGCAAAATCTGGCTGCACAGCGATGCTAGCTCTGCCACAGCATGCCATGGGAAGGGTCTGTTGTGGGTGCTCTACTCCGACCACTGGATTGCCTCTTTGTGGCCACAGCTGCAGACTAGCTCTGCCAGTCTAATGCCCTTTCCTGCAGATGCTTGTCTTCTTTCTCTCTGGGGATTCAACTGCTTCCTCTTTAGGGCTTGGCCCTCTGGCCTGGTCACTGTATTTTTTCCCTTCTGAGACTGGAGGCAGATGGGACAGTGGGTACAGAGAGGCTTTGGTACACAAACCCAAGTAGTCTTCCAGTTCATTACCCCTCAATGTTTCCACTTCTTTAGAGGCTAGTAGGGGAACTCCCCCCAACACTTCTCTAGGTTCCAGCCTAGAGACCCTACAACCAATTGCTAAGGTCTGAACTGTCCCACACCTTGCTGCTGTTTCCCTGGACTGCTTCCTACATTTCCTTTATCTGGCTTATTTTCCACCATCCTCAAGGTATGCTCTTTTCTCTGGGCTAAGTGCACTGCTTGCCCTAGTCTCCAAGAGAGTGACTGTAGGCTTCCTTCCTGCCACCCTTTTCTGCCCTCAGCTCCCTGGCTTTATACAATCCCTGCCTGTTACTGTCTGGTGAGTTTCATCCTTTAATTAATCCTCATTGCTCCCTGGCTGCTCCTCCAGTGTAGCCTAGGTGGTTAATTGGCCCACCTTGCCACCTCAACCCCTTCAGGGCCAGGTGTAGGGTGAACAGCACATTACAGCACCTCTGTCTGGCACTGAAGGCCACAAAGTGATGAGCCAGGTTTAGCCAAGGCAGAAGTCACAGGTCTACATTTACACTGAATAAGCGGGCCCAATAACCCATGCACCTAATGGGCTTCAACTAATAGGCTAGAAAAGAAACCATGGAGGAGTTTCAGAGCAGCTTCACACCTGTCCCTAGGTTGGGGAGAAATGGATTTCACCTTCCCAACTGCTCCATATTCTCCTTGTGTAGACCCCAAATACTCACTGCCTTCATTATCCCTTCCCAATATTAAATTGAAATCTATACTCAACCAAACCAATATGGGCCAAATCCTCAGGTGGTGTCAAATCTACATAGTTCCACTGATTTCAGTGAAGCTACTCTGATTTACATTAACTGAGGATCTGGTCTTATATATTTTTGCACATGCATCTATCTGCTCTGAATTGGAAATAAGAGCCCTCTTCTCCCCTGCAGAACACAAACATGAATTAACTGATTTCTTAAACTATTACACAACATTGTGTACTGTGTCTGCAGGAACCAGACACCAAACATTGAGCCTATAAGGATTCCTTTGGTCAACTTTTTGAAGAAAAGAATAACAGACTCTATTTTTATGAAGTAATCCCTTTTATTGGTACCAGAGAGTGCAGCTCAAATAACAAAGAGATGAGGAAAAGCCTCTGCAGAAACGTAGAGCATGAGATCTATTACTGCTGGGTGGAAGTCTCGGGGAAAGGATGGACAAGAAAGAGGAGTTTGTTGAATAGACTAAGGTACATAGTTCAAGTTTATTTTGTTTCTTAAACTGTTTGGAATATAGAACAGTTGAAGTGGATAAACATTTTGCTCCCTCCTCTCCCCAAAAGTCCATTGTCCTCTTTAGAACTGGGTGAAAAACTTTGAGGAAAAGCAGTGTCAGTGACAAATTCAAACTTTATTTCGCAGACATGGTCACTTTTTTCCCCCTTCTGTTTTCCAACTAGGTCAAGCCCATAAGACCAGAAATTACTGAGAGGGGAGGGAATATAAAAACACAATCATGGCCCACATTTTTAAAAAGTAACTGGTGATTTTAGTGCATTATAGATGCACTAAAGTGCATTATAAAGTACAACTTGAAGTGCATTATAAGGGCCTAATTTTCAGAGCACTCAGCACTTTCTCAAAGTCAGGCCCCAAAATAAGGTGCCCCAAGTTAAATTCCTAGAAACTGAGGCACCTAGAATCAGCAGTCATTTATGAAAAGTGAGGCACAGCTTTTTATAATTGTGTGTATATACTTATGTATTCAGAAACATATGTATGTATTTTGCATGAGAAATTACCATGTTTGCACAATTGCAGTAACTAGCCAGGGAAATGATCAGTTTGTGCATATAGGCCCCAGCTTAGAACAGCACTTAAACACACACTTAAATTCATTCATATTCAGCATAGAACTTAAGTGTATGCTAAAGATAAGCATGTGTTTAAATGTGATTGAGAAAAGGGGTGCTTTCCTGAATAGAGGTAATAATTACTGCATCAGGACATGCAAATGTCATAATTGTACATACACACACGTACATAAAGTAGTTGATATTCTAAAACGCTGGTCTACTCATTCTTCTCTAAGTACTGGTTTGCATTGTTGTAACATTGTTTCATTTTATAATTGGAGTGACCCAACTCCATTTTAAATTAATGGAATAAATGAAGTGACCCAACTCCATTTTAGATTAATAGAATAATTAAAAGTGGCCTGACTCCATTTTGAATTAATAAGAATGTAGGCTCATTGGAGTGAAGTATAAAATGCTGGCTGCTTTGTGTCAACCCCCGGCCGGCCACGTATTGTAACAGAATCGCTGTGAAACTTACCAGCACTGGGAGGAGCCGGCAGGTGCTAAGTACTGAAGTGAATGTAATCAGTATGTAGCTTTTGGTAACCCTGTTACAAAATTTCATTAAGATAGTATCCATCTCTGTGAAACTTCGCTTGAATTGTATCTATTCATGTATCACAACAAAAACTCTGACTGGAAACTCAGTAAAACAGTATCCATTCATGTATTACAGCAAACGCCCTGTGAAACTTACAAGCCCCGAGAAAAACCTCAACAAGCGTTAAGTACTGAAGGGCAATACAATCAGGATGTAGCCTGTGGGTTTTGATAAACCTGTTACTTGAAACTCAGTAAATTTCAGTTAAATAGCACCCATTCATGTATTATAACAAAATCTCTGTGACTCGAAACCCAGTAAACTGCATTTGAATAGTGTTTAGATATGTATTGCAATGGGTGATTCTTTGACAGCAGCAAACAACAGCTGGACAATTAAGAAGAATAGAATCGGGTTTCTCTGTCAGTTTCGCTGTTTTGGGGTGCAGTCCCCAATTACCTCATCGCTCTTGGAAACTTCTAATTGGCTAAAAAGTGGGCACATGGCTGTGAGGAAGAGAAATATAGGTGATCAAAAAACAGGAAGTAAACTGGAGATGTCCCTGAATCTTTGGAAGAACAACAGAATAGTTCTACATGTAGGCTGATCTACCTGCTGTCTCTCCCCAGCTTGCCACTCAAACCTAAGTATAGAGTGTGTGGCTGTGTAACCTGAGTGTGATAGTATTTTCCACTCAGATGTGTAACCTGAGTGTGACAGAATTTTTCACTCAGATGTAAACCCGGGAATTGTACTAGTAGAATTGGAGTGCTGCTTTGCTGCTGACAAATCTCACTGGTGCAGTGTAAGTATAATAGTATAAGTATAACCCTATAGTATAAGCTAGCTTTGTAAATATAATTGTACATTTGTAATTGTAATTGTGTTTTAAGTAGTTAAGTTGTTGTATTAAATAAGAGTCAATGGTGATTTTTAAATTGTAATTATTGATGTATAGATTGTTGTTAGTAAAACAAAATTGTATGCAAAGCCATCTTTGTCACTCCTTATTTGAGGGATCCATATAAATCGAACCTGACAGCAAGCTGGTTCTTGTTGTCACCTCATGCATTTGGCCCAAGTCCATAGAAAAGTTATTGCCATCTGAAGATTGTTTAGTGAGGTATATGAAATGAGCTGGTATTTTCAATCTTGGGCCTTGTCTGAAGGATGCCATCACAATTGCCAGTTTATTGGTAGTATAACCAGAGATACCTAACATTGAATGGAAGTGGAGATTGAACTACAACCTTCTGACTAGAAGCAGGCTTGAGCTATATTAACATATTCAATGCGAATAGACAACTAATGCCCATTTTGTACTTGTTCTGCTGGTAAAGGACTTCGGTCTCTAGAGCTGTCAGTCAGGAGCACTAAATTCACTTTCATCAAATCCATTCCACAGCAAGAATACTTCACTGTAAAATAAAATCTGTAAGTGAAAGGAGGAGCAATCTAAAGTCAGAAAAGCAAATGTAGCTTGCCCTTTCGAGTTGGCCTTTGCCACTTCTCATTTAAGGTGCACCTGTACCGCAAATGAAGGTTTGACTGTAGTGCAGACATGACTATCCATAACAGATTTAATCCACCTGGCAACTGTAATGAAGATGTGGCAACATGGGCTAGCTGGCCTAGTACAAGCCCACCAGAAACCCTGAGTACATACTTGGGTTGCTTACCCATGCTGAAATGTGTCCTGTGCTGTCTTCAATCCTATTGTTACCCATTTTAGCTAGCTGAAAGCTAGCCTGAGTATACTTACCTGTGCTGTATTCAGACTTAATTTGCAGTGTAGACACACCATTAAGTAGAAAAAGCTGCAAAACTCTCCCGAATGCATTGCAGTTGTATAAGAGTCATGCACCATATAAAGATTGTGCATCACTGCAATAGAAGATAATGTATATTTACTCATTGCTTTTTTTTTTTTTTTGAAAACACAAACAAAAACATGTTATTTTTATCCAGCACAAACTATTGACAACGTGTGAGAACACAGAACTGCCATAAAGACCTACTGACTCCTGTGTTTTGGGAAGGGAAACTATTTTACTGCTGACCCTTCCATAATGGTGTCATTTTACAGTGGGAATCAAGCACCGACCTACCAACTGCAAGAGTCACTTCTCTTCCTGATGTCTGTTACTCTAGACAATTGAGACATGACTCACGGCACATACACACCAACAATTGGACTCCCCAGCTTCCCAATGAGGAAAAACATGGAGAGGAGAAAAGCTTTCCCACCAGCAGGCATTTATTTGGTGCCCTAGTGTCAGAACCTTCACATGCAGTAACTCCAATGGTCTGCTGCTCCCTTAATTACTCTTTATTTCGCAGCTGTACTTTCAATGAGAAAAATCCTATGGGGACATCCCAGAGGGGTGTAGGTTGAGGAATAACATCTTTCATCCTGACTTGTCATACTGTAGATCATAAAGTCTTTGCTTTTGAGCACCCGCCCACGTCCTGCATATTTCATAAGAACATTTCTCTTAAATAGACAAAAACGTACAGCTGTGTATAAAGGCTTATGCACACAGGATTCAAATGTTGTCCACATGCAGGGAGATGCGACAGGTCTCAGCTCGTATTGTATACTGTAACTTTTCAAAGGACTGTGGGAGCGAGTCAATGATGAAACCAGTTAGGATACTTACAAGGCAAAAATGTTAGATCTATATAGACTCTGATTTAGCAAAACATTAAGTATGTGCTTAACTTTAAGCATTCAAGTTCAGTGTACTTAAGGGCTTCACTGAATAGAGATGTCATTACTTGGGTGGTTGGAGTGATGCAGAAGTTTAAATGCTTTGCTGAATCAGATTAAAGTGGAAAAAGACATTTGTGATGCTAATTTATTCATTAAGGGGCAGATTGTCATGCCATTATTTAAGCTGGTGAAGTCAATGATACAGCTCCTGTGAGTAACTGCTCACTCACCTGAGCTCCACAGTCTGCCCCCAATCACTTACAATCGTACCTGAGGAAGGCGAGAGCTCTCTCTCTCTCTCTCTCTCTCTCTCTCTCTCTCTCTCTCTCTCTCAACAGAGTTTAGCTTCCAGAGCATGAATTTAACTGAAGCTAGAACTGATTGGCATATTTAAAAATGAAGCACAAAACACTTAGCTCTTTAAATCTTCAAGGCCCTTTTTATATCGTGACAACACCCCTGCGAGGAAGCAAAATAATATGATCAGAGATGGAAAATAAAGAAGAAACACCAAGTAAAAGATGTCAGCGCTGAGAAATTGTATTCCATAAAAGTAATAATGAATTGACCAAGTGCTTCATAAAGGGATAATAATTAACAGTTCACTACCACACACAAGTCCTGTTGCATGATATGTACTGAAACTGCAGTCAAACAGGAAATTGCATAGCTGCAGGTATGCAGTGTTGTTGTAGCCATTTTGGTCCCAGGATATTAGAGAGACAAGGTGAGTGAGGTAATATCTTTTAGTGGACCAACTTCTGTTGAAAACCAACTTCCTGTTGCGAGCTTGTTTCGCTCTCCTACAGAAGCTAGTCCAACAAAAGATATTATCTCATCCACCTTGTCTCTCTAATAGCTGCAAGTGGCAGCCAAAATAGCATGGCACCCAATAAAACAGTTCATAGGAGAAATTCCCACCAGTATAGTTCAGTATATTATTTTCTTACTTCATTAAAAAAATCACTCTCCCCACCCAAAAAAACCCCACCAATAATATTTGACTCCATAGAGACATAAATTAGCAGAGCACTCTGTCCTAAAATATTGGAACTGTATCTAATGATCCAAGAAAACAGTTTTTTTTATTCTATCCCTCTTAAATAAATGTTGCTCAATTCACAGGAAAAGCAAGAGAGAATCTTGCAGCTCCCTATCAGATAGCTTGCAGTTAAGCAGGTAGGAACATAGTATTTGCCAGACTGGGCCAGATCATTGGTCCAGTCCTTCAGACAGTGCCAATACAGCACCCGTGTGGGACAGAATAGCAAAATCAGAGATTGCTCTTCACATGGAACCTGATCTAATGCCCGCTGACATCAGTGGAAGCATGCCATTAACTCCAGTGCTCATTAGATCAGGCCTTCAGACCAGGAGAAGCTACTGATAGCAGCAATGCAAACTCATTATGCGTAAGCCTCTAGCTGTGGACTCATGAGCTGAAATCTTGAAATACAGCAAAAACAAATATGATTGTACAATACACTGGCTCCTTATCTTGCTGTGTTTTATGGGCCCTCAGCACTGGTTTCATGCCATCTATAGTGCTGCTTACTACTGCTCTCCCCCTCTTCCTTGTTGTAGAGGGGTACATCCAAACAGCCTTTGGCACCAGTGGAGCAGAAATTGATCTTCTGCTGTTTTAAATTATATAAGTATATATTTAAATGTACGTTATTTTTAATAGCTGGTTTGAGGCGAGCCGAAGCCACTTTAAAGGCTGGGAAGATATCTTCTGCAATATTTTGATGGAGGAGGAATAATTCGTGGGGGTGGAGAACTGTATTTGGGTGGTCAGGGACTTCCATGATGCAACTACCTACCCTCCAAATGAAGGGAATCTATGATGCATCATGGGAGATGTAGTCCAACCAGGAGCTCAGCCTGTAGAGAATTGGAGCATGACACACACAAACTACAACTCCCATGAGCACAAGGGGGACATTTATGAATAAGAATATTTCAATTTTTGAGCAAAATATTTCTAAGTTTTTTGCTGGAAAGGTAAAATATTCTGTGGAAAATTTAGGTAATTTTTCCGTTTTTATCAAAATTTTCTATTCAGGGAAAAAATATTCTGAACAGCTCTAGGTATGATTCAAAGGCCTCTGAAAATCTGTGGGAGGCTCTTTATTGGGTTTGATGGACTTTGTCTGAGGGTCAGTCCCTCTCACACTAAAGCCGAATGGAACTAGAATCATGATTAGAGCTGGGCAGGAAATGGTTTTCCTGTCCCATAAAAATTTCAAGTTTTTCCCATGCCAGATTAGGACAAAAAGCTGAAATATCAAGAAAAAAAATCCCTAACTGAAAATCTGAAAAAAAATCATTCTGTTCAGGTCAGTTGAAACATTTTATTTGTTAGATTTTGAAATATTTCATTTTTATTTAAACCATTTTTAATTAAAGACATGGGTCTCATTAGGTTTTTTAAGTCATTTTGAACCAAAAAACGGAAAAAAAAGGGAGACCTTTTCACAATTTTGAAATTTAAAAAAAATATATTTTAGTTGAGAAATTAATGCAAACCAACCCCTTCCTGCAAAAATACTCAATATCAATCCGAAGCAAGATCCCACCTTGCTGCTAGACATAGTCTTATTTTCATAATGAGCTGAGCAGTCACAACTCTCGGTGCATTACCACTCATTTCTGTTCGATTGCTCTAAGATCTGTGACAATATTAAAAGAATCATGCTGCTCAGAGCCAGTCCCCCTGGGTCACAGACCCTTCTATTTATAGCATTGCTTTGCCTAAAACTATATTTATAAATTATTTAAAATAATTTGTATATAATATGTCAGTCCAAAAAAGAGAGAGAGAGAGAAATGTCTTGGTGCTGGATGAGCCTGGGAAAATCACAGAGCAGTCTTGCTCTTTTAAGGGAAATCAACTCTCTGGGTTTGCCCAACTAAGGATTCTGAGTCTGGAGTTGATGAAGGGCAAAAAGAAGCATGTGAAATTGCTAGTCTGAGATGCATCAAGTAGAAAGAATGCCAAATATGAAGTATTTAATTATCTTAGCTTGAGATGCCAGAGATTCCAAGCTACCTTAAGAAAGAATCTCTCCTGTAGACACCACAAGCAACATGTGGCAAATAAATCAGATTGTGGGGCTAAAATAACTTCTGCCACACCAAATTTTGCAGCCATGTGTTAGTGGATAAGGAGAGGAAATGGTGCTTGGTGAACACAGAGAGTTACACACACACACCTAGCAAACATGATTGCATCTCTGTGCCTGACTGGTGACAAGATCTGCCAGTCAAAACCTGGCTTATCTCTAGCCACCTGTCATATCAAAAAAGCTCTTGCTATATATTATCTTTGAAACAAACAGTGGCTACTGATTCCACTCCTCCTTCTGTTCCTGTTCACCTTTCCCCACCTTTCATAGACCCCTAGACTTAAAGATCAGAAGGGAGCATCATGACCATCTCTGTGATGCAGTTAGAAAGGGGGAGTTGTCAATTTTCTCTGCTTAATGGATGCTCATTTTCTTCATTCTCCTTTCATCTGATCACTGATGCTTAGCAACCAGAGATCAAGCTCACTTTGCACAAACAGTGAATACAGCCTACCACACCAAACCTACTCACCTTCAGAGGCAAATCATCAAGCTGTGAGCTTAATATCAGTCATCCTGTTAGCTCCAGCTGTTTTGAGAGGTGCTGGATGTCATGAGCTTGGGCTTTTTAAATTTTCTCCTCTTTTAAGGCTTGTGATTTGATGCAGTTGCTATTTCCCCTGGTGATGGAGCTGGAAATTTGGTAATAATCAGGGAGTTATTGTCTGGGAATCTAAAATGAGACAGCAAGAGTGGCTACTGAGCTCCTTTGAGACTGCTGAGAAAGAAATGAAAGGAAGTGAATCGTTCCTCCACCATAGACCATTTCACTAGGGTCTTTTTGTCTCTGATGGAAGAAGTTTTTGTTAGGAAAAGTCAGAGGTCAAGAGAATCCCAGTTACCACCCAAAACATTTTGCAGAGTTCTCAGCTATTTGCTGTGGTCAGTGCTTGACAGAGTGAAAGTCATGCTCCTTCGATTCATTGTGCCCCAAGTACTGGGAAATTTTACAATCACTGCAAATGAACGTAACAAGCAAACCTTGTTGCTAACAACCTTATCCCTTGGCATAGATTGTCAGCCACTAACCCGCTATTGTAAATAAGCTTTAAGGAACAGAGCCTCAGCTGGTGTAGATCAGCAAAGCATCATGGGGATTAATCATATCATCTGAGAATCTGGCTATCAGTGCAGTATTGATGGCCATCCAAGGGACATCACCAGTCTCCACTGAAATGGAGACATTTTTCAGACCATCACATAAAAAAAGAAATAAATGATTAAAGTGGGAGTGCGTAAGGAGGGGAAGAGAAAGAGAGCCAGTAACCGCTCAGAGGTATCACTCTACCATGAGCCAATGGGACAGAAAAGGGATGGAAAATGAAAACCCACTTCTTTTCTAAAGTCCAAAACATTAAGAAGACCCAGAAAGAGATCCCCTCAAATGACTGTATATAGTAAAAAAGACTTTCTGTTAAAATGCAAGGAAGAAAAAAGCTATGCATGACCCTGTGAAAAAGGAGAATGATATCAGGAAGAGTAACACATCATATAGTATTTGGCCCCAGATCAGAAATGGACATGACAAATGGGTACATGGATGAAATTCTAGGACACTGTAGAGCTATATACTGGGTAGCTGCTTTATGCACTGTATCCATCTATGACGAGTGCCCTTTTACACTCTTTGTAGTTTGTCCTACCATGAAAGTATTTTTAAAGATGAATTTGTGTGTATGGGAGAAATGAGGAAGCAAACAGCAAAATTATTTTTATCTACCTCAGAAATTGTCAAAAAAACAAGGCAGATTAAAAAAAGAAGCAAATTAGATTGACACAAAGAGAGAGAGCAGAAAGAATCACTCATCATGGAATCTGATCTGCACATTTTTGCCCTCAAGCAAAATGTGGGGGGGGAGGGGGAGACCAGAAAAACCCAACCACCCCCTCTAACCCCCCACAAAAGAACAACATAGGGAAAAGAAAAGGCAACTTCTGTGTCTCACTGGAGAGTGTTGTAGTTCAAAGTGCCCATGTGACAGCAGAGTTCATCTTTAAGTTTCATGCTCTTTCTTGTCATCCACTTTGAAAGCCCTTCCTGATTGGGGATCCACAATGCGGAAAGGAAAGCAGCATAAATGAATGCAACCTGAGGCTCTATTAAATTAAAATACTTTTTCTGCAGACCTGGGGTCAAATCCAGAGGAGCTAAATTGGTCCATGCCCATCCTTTCCAGTCCCATGGAGCTGGAATTCTGTAGTGTAGAGCTGACGTAGACTTCCTCTTAAGGAGCATGCTTACCCTTCTGAAAACTTCAGTGGGGTAACACACCAAAGATGGATTTGGCCTATATGCCATTTAAACCAACACTTCTTGTATTCACCCTTTACGCTTTGACATGTCAGCAAGAGCAACAAGCAGGGAAGATTCTTGCAGGAAAAGAACTCAGTGTGTGCTGTGCAAATCCTGGACACATAGTAGCAAAGATACATAGCCAAATAAAGGTAGAACAGGTAAAAATGTTTAACCTGAGGAACATGCTCCTCTTCTAGCATCCAAATGTGTTATATGGTCACTGAAGTACTGAGGGAAGATTGAAAAAGAAAGCACTTATGTAAGGTGTTTCATAAATACAAGGGATTAAGGTTTAAGCTTTATTTACTTCAGTGAAGGCTTAAGTTTTTGGTACTTCAGTGAAGCATAGGCTTTGTGCTGACCATTAGCACAGGGTGAATTTCATCCCGTCGGGCCTAGAAATGTGACCCCACCCCCATCCCCAGAGAGTAAGGACTATCCTTTCCCATTTTGAGAATTATTGAAATATCCTACCCATACTGTCACCAGACGGTGTAGGTGATTTATGAACAGAGTTTGGAGATGTCACCGAGAGAATGAGTTCTTGCTTTCAAAGCAAAAGCCAGATGCCAACCTCAGAGAAACTGCAATTTCTCACCAGCTGGTTGGTCCCTTTCTAGTGGCTGTTAACTTTCCAGCTTGCTGTTCCAGCCCCACTGGGTGCAGAGCAGCCTGTGGAGCCAGTGGGTGATTAGCCAGCTTTCCTGGGTTTGTTGGAATTCTGGTGATTGTTTCAGCTCCTCTGTAATCTTCGAGTTATAGTATTTGCTGTTATTCAGGAAGTTAATTGCTGCGATGTGAAAATGAGGTAGCATGTCTGCTTGTTGCTCTCCTCTGAGATTACTGAGAGATGAGTGAGAGGAAGAGAATCTTAATAGCAATCTAACACGAACCATTTCCCTAGACCTTCAATTTCTTGCTGGAGATTTTTATTATTATTATTATTATTATTATTATTAAATGAAAACTACCCTACAGGTCAAGTATTTCCTGACTGACACCCACATGCGGTGTTATGCATTCAGCAGCTCTCCCAGCTATTTGCTGCCCTAGAGGCTTTCTTGAGCGAAACTTCTTTGGGGGAGTTCTCCTCATTGCAAAGGAATGACAATGTTTTAAGGCCTAGTTCAATAAATGGAAGTAACAGCCTTCAAACAGCCCTTTTAATGAAAGTGCTCCATTAATTACAGCTCAATTTTGTCTCTCAGGAGAGAGGGTTAAAAGAAACGAAAAAGTCCCATTTTAGGATGTTGTGGAGGGGAAGGGGTTTGCCTGCGACAGGACTTGCCTGCATCTCAACAGATATGCAAATGTTTTTCCAGTGTATCCATAATATATCTGTCACTGCACACTCATGATGGAGTGGGTGGTGGATTGAGGAAGGGCAGCCAAAAAGCAGGCTTCTGCTGGGGTCTGGACAGTATGGCTGTTGAAAGGTTCCATTCATATGTTTTGTTAAATGCATGTGATTTTACACAATATCAGTTAAAGACAAATATATGCTGGCTCCAGAGCTGAATTAAGGCAATCTAGAGCTCTAGGCACACCATGACCTGGCTTCACCCAATGTCACAGCCTCATCCCTCCTTTGGAGGGTCATGGTGGGGGGGAAGCCCTTTCCTCACACAAGTAGGGGCTGCTGAATGGGCATTTCTCCCTTAGAAGCAGGGGGAGCAGCTTCAGGCCTCTCTTCTATCAACCCCAGAGAGGCAGGGGTGTCAGCAAGAGAACCCCCCAATACTTATGCCAGAACTTGAGGTGTCTCTTCTGGGCTGGATGTGCTGCCCTTCTCTTCCGGCTACTCACAGTGAGTCTTCTTGTTATCACCCTAATGAGTGACTGGGGCAGCTCACACAAAAACTGAGGTTCTGATGCAAAAACACAACCCAGGAACCAGCACTGTAGGCAGGAGCCATTAGTGTCTGTTGCCTTAATCTGTCTCTGATTGGTCCCGCTCCTTGGCTCTGGCTGAGAAGCACACACAGTGCAATTCTGAAGAGGGACTCAAAGCCACCTTTGCACTCCCCTGATTCTGGGCCAGCTGTGTGCTGGGCGGGTCACCCTGCATAATTTAGAGCAGCCTATAAATGCTTCCAAATTTCATCAGCCAAGGAACTGTTAAAGCAGCTGGAGATTCCTGGGGTGCAGGTACACCTCAGCCACGCCCTCTTTTGTCTTTATCTTTTATGCCTGTTGCATAAAGGAGGTTAGTGGGATGTGAGCCATTAGACCATCTCTATACCAGTCAACGATCCTCTTCTGCAGAAGTGAAGCTTCAGGGCTGATTAAGCCAGCTTGAAAATTGTGTGCCTCTCTATTTTTCTCTTTCTTCTGAAATGATTAATGGCACTTGAAATAAATTACCCAATGCAGCCTTTTTTGAGCATCGAGTTTGTCCAGACTACTATGCTAAAGGCTATGATAGCTTTGGCCTAATTAAACAAACAGAGTTTGTCTTCCAGAAAACTAGAATGGTAGGCGACTCTGAATGCAGCAAGACAGCACAGAGCATCTGCAGGCAGTGGGTGAAATTTTACTAAGTGTGAAAATCCGTAGGGAATTCACATTATAGCTAATTTTATCAACTGCAGTCATCTTATTGAAATCCTAAAATATATAGAGTATTATATGGCAGAGAGCAGTAGGTCTGAAACCACACTTATATGTGAACACTCATAACTTCTTGTTTTGGAGGTAGAAGACTGGGAAAATACTGACCTTACACTGCCTACTGCAGTGTAGAGAGAGCTTTAAAGGAACAGTTCCCTTTTTTACCTTAGTTATGGACTTTATTCTAATGCTGGAGAAACCCAGGAGCCAGTGCTCCTAGAAAAGGAATAAAAAGGACATAAGGCAGAGGTGTCGAACTGCACAAAACACTGTGAATATAGGAATGATTCAAACACATTAAATGGAAGAAGAGCGTTTTTAAAAGTAATTTAACAGAAGAAAAAAATCTTAAGTATCTGCCTGCATCTTCAGGCACCGATCTGGCCTTTGCTACACAAAAGTGCAAAAACCACATATGTGACCAAGGGTGAAGCCATGGAGAATGCAAACCCACCTGGACACCTGGCAGGTGAATTCTAGGCCTGATCCAAAGCCCACTGAAATCAGTGGGAGTCTTTCCAGTGACGTAGTGGGTTTTGGATCAGGCCCATTGTCGGCAGCAATCCAAGTCAAGAGCAAGACGTCGATGATAGCAGCAAGCGAGTTGACTCTGAAATAACCTATTGTAGCAAACCCTACTGAGAGTCCCAAACAACCTGACATGTCACCCACCCTATGAAAGCAAGATTATTGCTGCAATGCAACCATCTGAGAGCAAATCAGGTTGCCTCTTCTGTCAGTGCTCTGCCAGCTTTGGGACACAGCTTTACTGTTTAGCCCTTTGGCTCATGATATGATCTGGAAACTGGTTTGCTTTTCCAATGGGATGATGACCAGGGCAGAGGAGTTCGGGAGAGGGAACGGAGGAGGACCTGAGATGGCACTAGAGATCAGTGAAGATATGGGCTGAAAGCAGTTCCCAAGTGTAATTTAATCTAATGCTGTAACTTAAAGGCCTTCCCATACCTCTGTGGAAGGGCCACAATCAGCTGCTTGGCCACCTGTGAGAACAAAAACCGCTTATTCAGGTATCTTAAAGTATCAACAGTCATTTTTTTAAGTGGCTACAATATGCATTTATGCTTTTCATTACACTTTCAAAACAGCAGAGCGCTTCAGTGATCAAGATTGGAAAAGAGCTTTCGTAATGTAAATGGGCCTGAACCTAAACATCATTCTGCACATTCCTTTGGAGGGGAAAGGGTGAGTTCAAAATCAGATCTGGAGCTGAATTCTTGGCCGAGATCTGTAGGGATGAAACTACAGCTCTTGGACTTGAGCTCTTGGAAACAGAGCTCTTGGTCTTGAGCTCCTCTGTATTTTATCTCGCCCCCCAGTTGTGTGTTACATGAGTTAGAACCAATCAGATCATTTTGCAAAATGTGCAATTTCGCATTGTGCAATATACAGAAATATATTTAAAGCAGAAAATAAAGGCAAGTTCCCAAGCTTTTGCTTCAACTCTTTGCTTTCATATAGTGATACAGCATAGACACAAAGGAATTAGGAATACAGGAACCATGATAGCAGGTCTGACCAATGGTTCATGTAGTACAATATCTTGTAGTAGCCAGTACTAGAGGCAAGAAATGCCATATAGGACAAGGGTAGATTAAATTGACTGTGGGGGAAGTTTCTTCCTAATCCTGAGCAGTTAGTGGTTGCCAGATGCTGAAGTTTCACAGGATGCCAATGCACAAAAATTCTTTTATTTTACAGGGAAACTAATGTTTATAATTCTATTGGTCCCAGCTAAGTAATCGGGACTTGTGCTGTGATTAAAATGACTGGCATTGGAAGGGAATATCACTGTGGGTTTGTAGGAAACCGTGATTGGGTAGTCTGGCCCTTAAAGGCAGTAGTGCCTAGTGGTCAGCCCACTGTGCTGTATGGCATGGACTTTTAAGGGTTTGAAAGGTCCAAGCTAAGGACCTTAATGGGAAATGGAGAGAGGGGAAGCAGTCCTAGGTACTTGGGAGGAAATCCCGCCAATATATTTTTAAGAGCCTGGGGCCAGGAACCTTGCAGAGAGGGGAAAAAAATGTAGGTCATTATCAGACAGTCATCTCTAATAGAAGACAGCCTGGCTGGCAAAGGGCCTGTATCAGGAGGCCAGAGAAGGTGGTTGAGGGTGTATGTGAAGGCAAAGGGCCAGACAGGGTAGCTGTATCAGAAAATACATCTTTGTCAGATTTTGCTCCCAGCTGCAAATTTTGATATGATACGTGGCGTTTTATACTTCCTTGTCTAAAATATGACCCTACATGTTCATTCTGTATTGCAAGAACAGGGAGCAATTTCTGTTCTTGTCTCTCTCTTTCTTTGCTCTTTGCATTGGATGAAAAGAGGAAGGGGGTGCACCTTCTGAAGACTGACAGACAGAAGCATTTCAGAAATTGCTTTGTCTCTTCTGTCAGATCCCTAATCCAGGAGACAAGTGTGGAAATTACCACCCGGGCCCTACAATTTGGTTATTAATTTGTAAATGTTTAATTTATTCACTATTACTTCCCCATTCAGTATGTTAAAATACTTAGCTAGTAATTACTTTACCTGCTTTGTCCCTTGGTCAAATGTACAGTGAATTAGGAATTGCTACAGTTCCTCTTTTTTCATTTAAACGCCTACCACTTCACATTCAGTGTTTTCCAAAGGGCCAAATCCCAGACTATTTGACCCAGCTTCTAAGCCTTGCTTGCACAAACAGGAGTGTGTCATGCAATGGGATTTTTTCTTTCAGTAACTGACATGATTAGTGACTGGCCGTATGGCTGCAAGATCAGACATTACCTCCTAGTATGTAAGGCACAACATTTTTCCTGTAACATGAGATCTCAAGATTTATCTTTTAGGATTGAAATAAATGGGCCATTTACAGGCAGATCTTATCAGTATCTCATCAGCCATAAGCAGGATGTGTAGAGGAACCTTTCCACTCGTAATATTTTTAGAACAGTTGCCTGTAGGAAAATCTAATGAAGGGAGCTGACATGAAATCTTGACCGGACTCAACGGATATGTTTACATCAGCCACTGCAATGAGTCTCCCAGCCCAGGTTGATAGCTTTGTTTTTGGAAGGCTTGCAGTAGCACTCTAAAAATAGCTGTGTAGACTTAGCGCTTTGAAGTTGCAGCTCAGGCTGTCACTCAGGCTCTGAACCCCACTCCCCTCCTTAGGCTTCGCAGTCCAAGGTCGGGCCTGAGGCCGATTTACACAGTTATTTTTAGTGCAGTAGCATGAGCCCCCCCCTCCCCAAACTATTTACCCAGGCTCAGAGGCTCATTGCTGCTGGCTGTATAGACATACTCAAAATGGAATATCCCAGGAAACTCTGTACCCAACGAGCACCTTATCAGGAGCTCCATGGAATCTGCTAGCTTGCGTTGTAATGTTAACTGAGCACGCTACAGAAAGGCCCTGATGGAGTGAAGCACTTAAGCATATGCTTAACTTAAAGCATATTCTTAAGTCCCTCTCTATTCAGCAAAGCACATAAGCACGCGTTTAATTTAAAAAACTTGCTGCTGTAGTAAAATGTCAGTGATTTGTATATTTGCTAATTATTTATAAAGCATTTTCACAATATACAGTTTCAAAATCTAGTGCACTAATTTTAACATTTTAATCTTATTTGTTTTACATGAAAAAAGAGCCATGAATGTGTCATAGAATGCTGTGAAATACTTCATTAGATGATGGAAGAAGATCAGAGAGAAGACAGGCAGGATAAAGGAGAGGTGCTGCAAATGATGAGATTAACAAAAGGTAATCTTCTCTTCCCAAATCCCTTCCTTGACTCTTACAAATAACTCTTCCACAACCTCCCAGCTGCAGAACAGCTCCCTACAACAAAAGACCAGATCCTCGGTTCCTTTGTGCTCCAAGGGATTCTTATTGATCTTAAACAGGCCAGCGGGAATTCCCCCATTTTTGCTTTACACCATTTGCTCTATTGTATCCATTGTACAAGGTGGGTAGAAGGCACATCAGGGCAGAATGGGATGGAGGCAAAGCACAATGCACTTTGGTGATAATGGTATAATAGAATGATGCCTATAGACCACTGCAACCACCGTAAGTGACAGCATCTCCATGGTTGCTCTGACTTGTGCCAGAAGCTGAATTGGCTCTCACCCAGGTCCAGAATCAGGGAAGGTGGAAAGATGGCTCCAATCCAGTTTAGCTTCCCCCACTACCAGCTGCACCAAGCTTGAGCTTAGCACTACTTAGGATTCAGCCTTGAATAAGTATAATAACTTTATTTTGTGATTTTAAACATAACTTGTGTAATCTTCCAACACAAAAGAGGAGAATCACAATTTCATGCTCCATAAAATTTGAGAAAGAGCAAGAGAGACAGAGACTTCAGTCAATCAGATGGTGCAGTGGTGAGCACGACAGAAAAGTCCACAAGGAAATGAATAATTCTGTGTTCAATACAGGGTGTGAATAGTGTGCAGGAAATAAGGCATCAGGCCACACGCTAGACAATGAGGATATTGAACAGCTGCTCATTCTAACATATAGAACATTGGAAAAAATCCCTTTTCAATTTGATATATTGTTGTCTCTCATTTTTGAGTAGCTGGCAAAAGGATTTCTCATTTTCTATCTATTTTAGTACATATCCATTTAAAGTAGATGCTGTGATACTTTCTTCAAAGACTGAAAGTCAGGCAGAGGGTTAGAGGTGTCTGAGGATCATGGCTTCAGACAAGGTAGTCCCTACCATCTCTGTTCATTGAACATTGGATCCATGTGAAATGCTAGCTTTGAGGACTGAGGTTGTGGAGAGGGTCCACTAAGGTGTTTGGATGTGGTGTGTTTATGACAAAAATTAAAGGGATGGTGGCTGGAGACTTTCTGTGAAATAGGAGGATGTGGGAACCTGTGATGTGCCCCCTCTAAAGCTGTGGTTAAAAGGGTGGATTTCCTGAGTCCTAGGAGGCTCAAACTGTTCTCACCAAAGGACTGGGTCAGCATGAAGCCCTTTCTGGTCTTTTTCTCTACCAGAGCACATGCATAGTAAGCATCACACTGGACTCAGCTCTCATGAGTTGAGGATATTCTGCAGCAGCAGGTCTGGCAACGCTGGCCCGGCAGAGTGCAGAATTTGGCACAGTTTTTGTGATTTTCACACAGTCACACTACTTCGTTCCCACCAACATGTCCACCACACTGTTGAATCTGGTCAGAAATTGCTGGGTTTTCAAATACAGTGAGTTTGTCTTGACAGTTTTTCAGTTTTCCTGTGGGAGTCTCTAAACTCTTTCATCTCCTTTGTATTTTTGTTTCATGCATTCAGAAGGGTTCTACAATTCTAGTTTCATATCAGTACAGATCTAAGTTTAATTTTCTTATCCAACAGTTTCCCTATAAGCACTGGTACAGATCTGTGCTACAGTGGTGAAATTAAAAGGAAAAAAATCTCTCAGATTCAAAGACAGTGAAATATTTGCATAACAAAGATGAGAGAAACCATGATAGAGCAGTTCAAAGCTTAAAAAGGGGGGGAAAGAGGGAAAGGGAAACTGTAGGGAGCCATATAGTCCAGTAAAACACATATAAGTTAAGCAATTTCTCGTTCTTTTTTGTTTGTTTAAAGAAAAAGAAAAAAACCTTTTATAAACCCCAAATCCTGATAAAATCTAAAAGACATGCAGAGACACAGATGATTATAGTGGTGAAAGCAAAACCCTTTCAAAGATCAAACAAATTAGTTTCCTTGAAAGAATTAGGAAACAACCAAGAATACCTGGTGAAGGGACCCAATGAATTTTCATAACACAAAAAAGCAGAAGAGTGTTATTTTTAAATCCTGTAACTTAATTTTATATAGAAAAATGTGCCTGGGATTCTTTTTAGACACGAGAAATCAACCAAAAGAAAGAGGTATTAATTGCCTAGGCCTTGATTCCATGAGATACTTAAGCACATGCATAACTTTAGACACTTGAGTAGTCCCATTGACTTCAGTGAGATTACATACACACATACATACAGTGAGATTACACTTAAAAGGAGGTATGTATTTAAGTACATTGCTGGTCCCTATTATCCGTGGCAGCAGATAGTTTTTAATCTTATTCATTAGAAGGAAGAGCAGCAAAATTGTGGAAGAGCTAACGGTGCTACTTTGCTTCTTGTTTGCACCTTTGTCATGAACTAGGTTAGGAGAATCATGCCTAGACAAGATTACCTCTGCAACAAATATTTTCAAGATGAAAGCTTCCATAATAAAGTTATCCCTGGTCTAACCCCATTGGCTTTGATGGAGTTACTCTAGCAATGAATTTGACCTAATGTGTATAACACAGAGTAGAAGCAGGAGAAATAATAAAATAAAGACTGTATAAATCAGCCCTTCTCTTCAAGATTCTGCTACAATGAAGACTTTGCAGAAATCTTACCCTTTCTGTAGACACTTTGACAGGCAGTAAGGTCTGATTTTTATTTTCTACATGGAAAATTGATTATACAAAATTTTTAAAGTCTTGCCTTCATGCCATTTTTAACTTGAGTTCCATAACTTGTTGAAAATAAACAGCTTCAGGTAATATGACAGTGATAAGACAATGATGTAAAAGTATTTGTTGAAAGGCTGAATATTTGGTTTGCTTTCATGGTTTCCATAATAACAAGATTGTTTTCATTATCATATAACTACTAAAGGGACAACTTAATTTTCTGTACTCAGAAAGGGTTTCCATCGAGTTGACAGGATATTTGCCCAAGAAATTATGGCAGGATTTGCCCCTGAGGGTCCCAAAACAAATCCCAAAACCAGTGGAAAGATGCCCATTCATTTTAATGGAAATTGGAGCAGGCCTTACATGATTTGTTTGCTTGGTTTTGGTTTTAGTGGTAGTGTGGGACAGAGAAACTCACTCTTGGCTGGCAAGATGTAGCTCAAACAGTGATGTATTTTATTTGGTTGGGTTTTTTTGGTTTAGAAATGCCTAGTCTTTTTTGGAGTGTCTGCACGTGAGTGTAGGCTAATATTGGTTAAAATCAATCTTTGCAAGCCCTTGATACAATACTTTCTCTTTCTTTCTCTCTCCTCTCTCCCTCACACACAAAAGCTACAATTCTTTGGCTCCTAACTGCACCACATTTCCAGATTATATAGCCCGGACCATACCACTCCTCTTTAGAGTATGATTTGTTTAAAATGCTTTGCTCCCAGGATGGTCATATAAAGAGGGTGAAGAGTCTCTCGTATGTGTAGTACAGAAAAGTGTTCTGGCTTCAAAGAAGCCAACAGATACAGTAAGCTGTCAGCTGTTAGATAAAATAGTGCTGGTTGTAGGCAGCAGCAAATAGTGGACACCTTTCACATACCAGATCCTCCAGAGGCCCAAGCAGTGGAATTGTCGTTGGTTTTAGTGGATGGAAAACTCTCTCTCTCTCTCTCTCTCTGTGTGTGTGTGTACACAGTTTAAGATTTAAAAAAGATTACAAGAAATTGGCTGTTGCTTTCCAAGCATGACTTTGAAATCAGAGAGCACTACGTGCATCTCAGAGGTTGTAAAAATACTGAGCCATTCCAATTTTTTTTTTTTTTTTTTTTTAGGAAAGCTGTTTCTTCCTGTCACTGCAATTAAGCTATGCATTCCTGTGATCTGCAGGAACTAGAACAATTAGTCCTAGACCAAACCCTGCATCCTTGGCTTGTAATGTGGATCATTATCAAATCACACACCAAAGAGGATAGATGGAAGATGAATGGTAACAAAGAGCAGGCCTTTGGAAGTTTATGGGCCAGATCCTGGGCAGCATTACAGATGCTTTCCATACTCCTGCTTGTGCAAAGCAACCGTAGAGCAAGCATAGCTCTAGGGTTGGATCACCCCTGTGCATAGGGATCTTCCAGTAATGTAGGGTTAATTGACTGCTCTATGACAGTGCAGAGGGAATATCTGAGGTTTCCCTTTGTTCCAGTGATCCCTAGTTACTGTATCAACACTGTGTGGCTATTGGCAGCCAGTATAACTTGGAGCAGCCTGAGAGCAGTTAGCCCTCGCTCCAGAGTTTCACGATGAGCTCCTCGCCCTTAGACAAGAATCTTTGTCTCCATCCGGAGTTACACACCACGTGTGTTTCTTGAGGTACACTCTTTCAGAAAAGGACAATAAGCTGCACTGAGAGGAAACATCCTCAGTGTATCTTAATGATCTCTAGTTGCAAATGTAGATTATCTTTTCCTCTTGACTTGCATTATCTCCATATAGCATGTGCCTGTGTGAGCCCCAGAGAGGCTGGCCCCTTACCGTACTCACATTCATTTCTGGGTGGGGCCTGCCACTGAATGCTGCTCCTGGCCTATTGATAGATGAAACCTCTGTAAAGAAATCTACACTGACGAGGGTAGTTACTGAGGCTGCCCGTTACGCCCAACCCCTAGGGTGCCAATAACGTGCCAGTGTACAGAGGCAAGCATTGTAGGTACTGCAGCTGCTAGTCCTAGCGGGTGCTAGGCTTTGTGTTTCCCAGTAAGCTCTCAGACACATGGCTAACTGAAAGGGTACTTTATTAGCACTGGCAGGAAAGGGGAAGGTTGCAGATCCCCTAGCTTCACAGGCTTAGACAGTTACAGTTCAAATTCAGTGATAGTGGTTCTTGTTTGGGACCCTGGGGAGCAGAGTTAGGGATCTTCAAGCCTAGTGCTGGGGTGCTCTTTCCAGGCCAGACTTTGTTCCAGTTTACAGACCCAGCCTCAGTTAGTGTCTCTCCATGGGGCCCCTCTGTGCTGGATTCCTGCCCAGTTACTGCTGCTCCTTCATGCACATCCACACCCAACTGTACCTCATAGCAGTGACAGCCTGTTCCACATGTGGCTCTGTCCACAGTTCCTGGGGCTTCTTTCCCGCTCTCTGCTGCCACGCAGCTCCCATAGGCAAACACAGTCTGGTCGCTTCCTGGTTTCGCTTGCCTGGCCAGGGGAAAAGGAAGTGCGGTTGAGAGGCTGCTGATGGGAATCTTGCTTTGCAGATCCATCAGACTAGGTGCAAATGATGTGCCAAACAATTCACAGCAAATATTTCCAGGTCTACAGTATAATGCAATGATTACTTAATAAGGGTTTCCATATTGACTGTGATTTGTGTATAGAGTCCTGAGAATAGAACAGTTCTATTTCATTCAAAAATTATTTCCTTTATATGAGTCAGTGAGGCAATATCTATCCCTGGGGAAGTGGTGGAAATCCCATTGCTTTAGTCATTTGAAAGTGGACTGGACAAGGTACTTGAGCCTGTAAAATCATCAGTCCTGCTGTGGCATTGGAGTGTGGGTAGACAGATTAAAAGCCTGTGCAGTACCTGTTGAAATCAGTGGAAAGGATCCTACTAGCTTCAGTGAACATTTGAATAGGCGCTAAGAAGTGGTCTTTTCCATCTCTAGCTCATATAACTCTTATTAAAATCTCCCTTTTTACATGCACAAAGCCAAATTTCACCCTGAAAAATGTATGCACAATTCCCATGGTCTTGGGTGGGATTTTTCTGCATGCATGACTTGGGCCCATTAAAATTAAATTATAAGAAATTGTCTATAAGGCTTGTTCAGCATGAAAGACTATTAGAAATTTCACCAAACATTAGCTTTTAAAGTGTGTCTGTTTAACAAATGAACATGTAGACGTACATACGAGATCGTTCTTTTTGTTATGTTGGTACAGTGCCTAACAATAGGTCCTTGATTTGTGATTGGTGCTATCACACTACAAGTAATAAATAATTATGGTAACATACCTACACTGTGATGAAGTAGTGTTAGAAAATATTCACTCTTTTTATTTATACTTGAATAATAGAAGACCACAAGAGACTCCTTAGTCTTTTAAATTCCAAACCCCAAGATCACAGATTTTCTTGTAAGATCATTTAGTTCAAGCAGTGTCTGATGCTTTTAATTAAACAGCCAAGCAATATGTCAGTGCCAGTTTAAAGAATAAAATAGCTTAAGGTGGTTTTAGAATTTGTTATACACGTAACATGAGAATCCGTGGGAAACTGGAACGCACAACTACAATGTAAGATGCAACTCCATTTGCCCTGTTTAAATAAACATTGGCACTAAAATCTGAGATTTTTCTCATGTCATGGGAAGAGACAGCAGCTGCTGAGTTTGTAGGGCCAGCAGACTTTCTCCCTTTCTTTGTCATATATCTCCCTCTAGTGGCTAGAAGAGTCCTGTAGCACTTTAACAAATTTCTGCACGCATAAGCTTTCATAGGCTGCCACCCACTTCGTCAGATACATGAAATAGAAATCAGATAGGGGGTGTGTATATATATTGTCTGATTGTGTCCAGTTTGCATATGAGTTCCAGCTCTGCAGTTTCTTGCTGAAGTCTGTTTTTGAAGTTTTTTTTATAGAAGTATGGCAACTTTCAAGTCAGCTACATAGTGTCGTGGGAGATTGAAGTGCTCTCCAACTGGTTTATGGATGTCACCATTTTTTATGTCTGATTTGTGTCCATTTATTGTTTGTGTAGTGACAGTCCGGTTTGGCCAATGTACATAGCACAGGGGCATTGCTGGCACATGATGGCTAGCTCCTAATGGTGTGGCTGATGTGGTTAGGACCTGTGATGGTGTCACTAAAGTCTATGTGTGGACAGAGTTGGCAACGGGGTTTGTTGCAGGGATGGGTTCCTGGCTTACTGTTCTTGTTGTATGGTTGCTGGTGAGTATTTGCTTCAGGTTGGGGGGCTGTCTGTAAGCAAGGATAGGTCTGCCTCCCACAGCTTGAGCGAGTGAGGGATCATCTGCTAGGATAGGCTGTAGATCCTTAATGATGTGTTGGAGAGATTTTAGCTGTAGATTTTAGCTGGGGGCTGTAGGTGATGGCTTCAGATGACTTCAGCGAGAAACTGCAGAGCTGGAACTCATATGCAAACTTGACACAATCAGACAGGGTCTGACTAGGACTTGGAATGGTTCTCTCCTTACAAGAAGTAATTGTCACTGTTCACACATTCTCACCTTCTGATCAATGGTTGTGAATAGGCCTCATCTATTCTAACTGAACTGGCTTTGCCAACATCTACCCTCCCCATTGTTGTTTCTTATCCTTCTTATCCCCCTATCTGATTTCTATTTCATGCATCTGACGAAGTGTGTTGCAGCCCACGAAACTTATGCCTGCAGAAATTTGTTAGTCTTTAAAGTGCTACAGGACTCTCGTTGTTTTTGCTGTATACAGACCAACACAGCTACCCCCCTGGAACTTTTCTCTAGTAGCTATGTTACCTTTATGAGGCATCATAATGTAAAGCAACAAATTGATCGGAGGTTTACATGGGACGTCTTTTAACTGGCCATCAAATAAGTTGTAAGAAATTAGCTCTGGGCTTCCAAACTTCCAGCATGTGCTGGATGTTGTTCTTTATAACTTGCTCTGAGACAACAGTCATGGCTAAAATTTTTCAGTAGAAAGGTCGAATTGTACATCCTTGAGGGACGTAAATTTGAGAAACCGGTCCATCTTGCCGGGATCAAGGAACAAATAATAACTCTCAACATTATTGGCCATAGGCATGGAGAGATAAGATATATAGGAAAATAGCTTTATAAGAATAATATAATACAGCCTTTTTCCTATCCTGATATCTTTTAGGATTATGTGATGAACAGGAGAAGCAGAGAGACAGTGATCTTAAACATCATGAACTTGAAAGACGAACAGCATATCAGATCTTCCATCTCATTAAAGGGATGGAAAGGAGGGGTGATTTAGAACTGTATCCCAAATTTCCAAGGGATAAAGCTATTTTAGCATTCAAGCTGCTGTTTTTATTTTCTCCATTGGATTGAAGAATTGGGGGTCAGTTGCTATGGACCAGCCAATACGATCTTAAAAAAAAAAATGTTGCACAGTAATGAATTAATCTCTCTTGCTCTTCTCCAAGAATCTAATAATAATCCACCAGCATTAACTATGCACCGATTTCCCATCCTTTCATACTGTACTCCAGCTAAAGCCAAGCAAATAATTCAACAAGAGTAATTTATCTGGCAAATTTCATTTTTTATTGTTTGCATACACACACTGATATTTTCTACTTTATTTGTTATACAAAACAATTAATTAATTTATTCATGAACTACTGCTCAATCTTTTGATAGTTCATTAATTCTGAATTATGAATGCTCAGAATTTGCAATTCCACTGTATTTCTTAGTTGTGTGAGTTGTAATATTGTTTCTTTGAATGACTTATGGCACTAATTTATAATTGTAAATGTTACACCTGAATGTGCAATTCAAGCTTCATACTATTTTGGATAGTTATGTAAGCCATGCAATCTTACAGAATCAACTCAGATTTATTTAGCTAACCAACACTGTAACCAACATTGTAAATTTTGTATTGTATGTTTGGCAGTGTTATTCTCCTTTCACAAATCATTCTGTATTAGTGATGTAACTAATCAACACAGCATGAATCCTCAGTGGAGGTTTTTTAAACCTGGATATACAGTTTGAAATTCACTTTTGGTATCTGTTAGAGCTTACATCTTGAGCACTTGAATATTTTCAGAAAACAAATGGTTCCCAGACATGCTCAGATCAATATTTGCTTTTGAATTTGAACAAATATCCATGTCCCCCATTATCACCATCGCTATTTGCTCATACTGTGCAAACCACTCACATTTCCAAGATGTCAGTTTGTTTCTGCATCTCTCTCAATGAGTGGGATGCTCCCCACACAAGTTTCATTTCAAGGATCCTCCTTGACTTTGGAGTTTCATTGCAGCAGAGCAATCTAATGATACTGAAATCTTTCTAAATAAAACTCTGTCATCGTTGATGAAGATGATAATTAATTTCCAGGAGTCCCCAAGGTGCTGAGTGCTATACATACTCAAAGGAAGGCACAAGCTCTTCTTCAAAAGGCTTGTCACATTCATACATCAGCATGCACTTGTACTGAGAATGCTTGTTCTTCTCCCCCAACAGAAGTGCTGCTGTGGATAATGTAACTTCAGCTGTGGAAATATGCAGGATGATGTGAACACCAAATGGGGACTTTTTTGTCCATTTGTAACTTGACAGACACAACAGGAGGCGGGTATTCCCCTTTCTTGCCACAGGAAGACACTGTAGTTACCTCACTTGCTGTTACAGTTTCTGCTATGTGATAGGGGCCAATACAGTTGCTCTGGGTGACAGTTCATTGCACAGCGTGCAGTGCTCTGCAGCCACAGGGGGAATTTCCAGTATCCCCTACTGTACTATAGCAGATCGTCTGCTTCCATTGTCAGAAACTTTGTCTACACAGCCACTTTGTGCACACTTTGTCAGCAATGGTCACGAGTGCCAACAGTGGTTTAAGTGCTAGTGCGGATGGAGGAAAAGTACTCTCAATACTGTGCCAGGAATGCGAGGGAATGCACCACCACAGCCTGAGTTTGACCCACAATTTATTCTTCTTCTTGGGTTGTTGCCAGAGCCAGCAGAGAGGCCCAGCTTTGAATGGACTAGAGAGAGAATCACCCTAGGTTTGCGGCATAATGGTGAGAAATGGGGAGGGCGAGGAGGAAGGAGCCTGATTGTGCCATGCTTAGTCTGTGAATAAACAGAGGATGTAACTCGTCAGGATTGTCTGGCTCACACTTTTCCTGAATGCTCAAAGTTCCTCCAGAACAGGGAGGGAGTCTGATTGGCCAAAAACCAAATGTGGCACTTGAACTATAAGTGCTGAAGAGAAGATACCATCCAAAATGCCTGGCACAGACTGTCTAGCATTCAATATCAACTCAAGACCTGAAAGGTGCCAAGCACCCGCAGGTCACACTAAAGCCTGAGTTAAATACAGGTGCTCAACACCTCTGGGACTTTAGCCAGGTAAGTTTCAAACATAATGTCCTTCACTGCTGTGACTCTCAGACACAAGAAGCTGGACAGACTTTATTGATCATGGACCTTCTCACAGAGGATGCTCTTTAGAAGACGGTTGAATATTAAAACATCCACCTGTCCCATACCCAGTTGGATGCTTGTGATGAAGTAAGTGACAGGATTTGAAAAATGGCACTGAAAGGCATTTAACAAAATGCTTGAATTTTTGGGCTGGTGGATCAAGCTGTTCAGATGCGCCTACTTCTCTGGCTTTGGCTTGACTTCAGAAACATACCTATGAACAAGCACATAAGGATACACACACACACACACACACACTCACATGTGTCCACACAGATGTATAAAAGAAATAAAGTTTGATTAATATTTGTTGTGGCATGCACATAAACATGTTTTATAATTCCTGTGAGACCTTGCCTTTTATAATTCCTGCTCTTAAATCTGATTAGTTTACAGGAGTTAAGAACTTTTTGGGGTTTGTTTGGCAGATGAAGGCCAGGCCTTAAGCTAACCGAAGTTAAGAACATATATTTTTCCTTATGAAGATAAGGTCTCATAGGGCTTTATAAAGAGGTTTCAAATCACACTGCCACTTCACGTAGGAGCAAGGCACTCAGTTGTGTCTGCAAGCAATGTCCTACTTATGGAGGTGAGGTATATCACTCTCTAGTACGAGCAGCTGGAGCTATGCTGCATCCAGAAGGCAGAAAATCTCCCAGAGCCTCTGGGAATGTAGCAATCTGGACACAGGGTTCAAGTTATTGCTCACTACACAGCCAGTGAACTCCACTGGCCGGTGAATTGGCAGAGTTGGGAGAAGCCACGGATCCACCACTTCACTGCCCCATGTCATCCAACCCTTGGGCGAAAGAATCTATCTTCTCTAGAATCTATCTTCTCCATGCAGGTTAACATGTTAATGATCGCAGAATCTACTGTTCCTATGACTCATCTTCATCCCTATCAGTCCAGTGAGCTCCACTGCAGAACTATGAGCACCAGTATTTCTGGAGCCTCAATTCTTATCAAAACAAAAACCAACCTTCTATAAACACGGATCCAACTGACCAGCACAGCTATCCTGTCTCAAGAACACTCTGTTTTGCCTTCCAGATAGCAACTCCATTGTGCCCTATGCGTAGACCAACCTCTTTTTAAGGTCCTGAGCGTAATGAAGTGCAGCTACACATGATTATGTCCCAGATAGAGTGACTTGAACTGACTGAACCTTCCCTTTCATGTAAGAAAAAAACACTTCATTGTCTGGCTCAGCAGGGCCACATTATTGGGGTGTGGTCTGTCTTGGCTGTAGGGACCCTTCCAAAGTCCACCAAAAGAACTATGCACTCTGTCACTCCAGTGTATCCCATGCAGGGCTGCCCAGGAACAAGGAATACAAGAAAGCCCTTAAATTCAAAGTTAAAGCCATCTGCCATCCAGCCAAAGATATTAGCTTGGTTTCTGTTTATAATCTGTTATAATTTAATGATAGGTGAATCTCAAAATGTTCAGAGGTTCAGTTAAAAAAAAGCCAAAGCTACTCTGCACTTATCCAGACATCTGTGGTGGCTAGATCTGGCTGGAAATCTATTAAGACCGTGCCTACTTTTGAGATCCCCAACACTGAGACCACCTGAATCGGGCCAGCTAAACTGTGAGAATTACGTTTCTCATGGTGTGTTTTGTCAGTTTGCCCTGTGGTCCCAGCCCAGATCTCAGGATGCAAGGGGAGTGAATTATTTATAACTAGTTAAACTGCAGAAAAAGTTCCCTTTCTGTTCAGTTCTGATCGAGGTAAGCACAAAAGGTCAGGCTGTTCTTAGTTTATCTAAACTGATTTACCCATCTTTAGTGATCACTTAATGGGCCAGAGGTTGCATTCTTGAGTTGCAGCGGATATTACAGTCCTTACCCTCTTTTCACCCTCTTCTGAACTGTAAGCTTAATTAAACTGCTTTTTTGGCAGTTTTTCACTCCTATCAGCCCAGGGAATGAGAGAACAGGCTGGAAATTAAACACAAGTGTCACACGGTACAGTGCATCAGAGCATAATCATTAGGCGAATGGCTGGCCCCAAAATTCCATTTGATTTATAAATAGATCTGAAAGTGTGTGGCTCATTAGTTTTTGTTTTGGTTTTTTTTCCTGGAGATTCCTATTTGACAGGCAACCTCCCCGGCCTCTCCATTGCTGTCCCTTTCAGTGCTGAAAACACAATCCAATTCATTCCGTTACTTTGCATGAAACTAAACAAAGTTACGACAGGTATCAACCTGATGAGGTCAGTGCGGAATTTCTCTCAGCCTCTCAAGCCTTCCCCTTCCATTAGAAAGACGAGAGACTGTGTCAATCAAATGTGGGTTCCAGCCACGCATGAGATTACTTCCTCTCAGTGGTTATGGCATTGTTTAAAAACAATGCGCCTAATATTCATATCTTGACTTGTTTTGGCTTTGAAGGGGTTTTGCTCAGACAAATGATATTTCTCCATGTAAATTTCTCTACTACAGTGAAGCAAGGATGTATGACTTTCCAAGAAATTATGGGATTTCTAAAGTAAGTGAGAAACACAGGGCAAAGTCCCAGCATTACAGAATGTCTTGCATAAACAAACTTCCCTGAATATCTCAAAATTAAATATTAATATACCTAGACAAAGCATGCATGTGGATGTGATTGGAAGTAATAAAGAAATGTTATAGCTCTATTGTCCACTGTCCCTAGGTACAATTAATATCTGAAAGTGACACTCAGCCAAGAGAGCTTCTGTTTGATGATTGTGACAATACATGTTTTGTCATTACTGCCAGAGGAGTTGATGCTTGTCTGAAACATACAAGATGCTTACTTTAGATCAGTCATGTTTAAGGGGGTAATTGGAAAAGCAGAGTTATCTCAGAACACACCCCACTTTATGAAGTTTAGGGATGTAGCACTTTGGAAGAACGTGGGATGGAATTTCAAAAAATTCTCTTTACGGACAGTATTTCAAATTTCTTATTCAAGAGCCTGATCCTACAAGGACTATCTCCCAGACATAGTACTTATGACCGTGGTAGTCCCATTGAACTCAGTAGGCATGGACCTTATTACTCTAACTATTCTCATGACAGTCAATAAACTAATGGCAGTAGTAAGCACTACAGCCTTGATTCATCAAAATGCATAAGCATGTGCCTCACTTTAAGCAGGCAAATAGTCCCATTGATCTTACACTTAGGCATGTATTTACCTAACTTGATGGATCAAGTGTGGCATCTTTAAAAAATAGCAGGCATGAATAACAGGTATTAAAACCGCCTGGCATACTATGTATAATCATAGTAACAGAGAAACGAAACAGAACTATTTCATTATGGACTTTCGACAGTGAATGAGAAGACAGGAGAGACCAGGTTCTGAAGCAAAGCTCAAAGCTCTTTCTGAGAGCAGTCTGCAGATGGGAGTTAGAAAAAGCATTGCTTTTGTCTTGTAGTATGCTGGTCTCCGATTTCTCTTATTTCACATCAAATATTACCTAAAAGCTTTCTAAAAAAAAAGAACTTAACAGAAAAAAAGTAACGTGACATAAAAATTGTGGCAAGCAGTCATTTTAACACTTTGCTATTATACTGCACCCCTTCTTCCCCGTTCTTTATCTGTATTTTGTGTGTTCAGGCTCAGTCCTACAATTTGATCTATGTGGATGGATTCCCTGAACCACACAGAGCGCCAGTGACATCAGTGGAACTCCACGCTGGCGAAAAGGGTCCACCCACATGGGTCAGGTTGCAGATGGTGATCCTCTGCCATCTGCTTAGTCTCACTTCATGATGAAGCTGGCAGAAATGCCACAGTCACAGGATGTGGTACGACACAGCTGTGCGCCCACAGTCAAAACATTCATTTCCGTGACAGCCATTTCTACCGCAATATGCTTCCTTTGGAAGAGAACAGAAATGGTCCAGTCTTTTGAAGAGTCACAATTAGTTGATGGTGAGGTAACTTAGTTTATTTACAGCTACTAGAATAGACTATGGGTGACCATGCACCTCTGTGGGTCTCAGCCAACAGTCAAGTCCAGAGTTTTTTTGCATGAATTTCCATTGTGGTGCTATCATAATTTCCATTTCATTACTGAGGATGAATTCTCTTTGTATGTTTCCCCCGTCCTGTAATTAATCATTTGAGGAAAGGAAAAAAACCCTACAGGGAATGAGACACCAAAATATTTGATTATCTCATACAGTGATTTGCCCATTCTACTAAAATTTATTATGACTGTGAAATAAAATGGGATCCACTTGAACTTTAATTTTATTTCTTTCTATAGGTTTAAAGGGATCAAGTGGCAAAATGCCACAAATAGATTTTTTAAAAGTGACCTTCAGAGAGGGCTAGATGTTGCAGATGGAACAGAAAATTACAGTAGGGTAATAGCAACAACACAAAGGATAACAGTGGAGGCATCTGTTCAACATCTTAGATGTCTATACAGATGCAAGGAGTATGGGGAATAAACTGGAAGAATTGGAAGTATTAGTATATAAGCTAAATTGTGACTTAATTGGCATCACAAACAGTTGATGGGATAAATTTCATTACTGGAATATTGGTATAGAAATATACAGCTTGTTCAGGAACGACAGGCAGGGAAAAAAAGAGGGGATGTTGCATTATACATCAAGAATACATTCACTTGTTCTAAGGTCCAAAAAGAGATGAAAGGCAGACCAGTTGAAAGTCTTCTGGAGAAGATAAAAGAGGAAAAAAAAGGGGAGATATCATGTTAGGGGTCTACTAAAGACCATCAAATCAGGAGGAGGAGAAAATGGATGATGAATTTCTAGAACAAATAACAGAAATAGCCAAAACAAAAGACCTGATAGTAATGGGGCACTTTACCTACCTAGACATCTGCTGGAAAATAATATGGGAAAATACAAAATGTCCAATAAGTTCTTGGAATGTTTTGGGGACAACTTCTAGGAGATGGAGGAAGTAATCAGGGAGACAGGTATATTTTACTTGATTCTTTTATTGAACCAACTTCTGTTGGTAAGAGAGACAAACTTTTCATCTACATAGAACTCTTCAGATCTGGAAAAGGTACTAAACAGATAGCTTAGCATGAGTTTAGCTATTGTATTATGTATTGTAAGAGATGATTCAAGGTGAAAGTGGCCTGTTAACACCTCTGCAGTCCTAGGATAAAACAGGAGGGATTAGTGGGTGACAGATTGTTGTAATAAACCATAAATTCAGTGTCTTTATTATGGCAATAATTTTTAATATCTAGCAAAGTTATAAATTAAAGCTCCCGGGCTCATCTTTTGAAGTTGTTATGCAGATTTCCTTTAAGGAGGGCGGTGCTGGCAGTTTTTCAAAGAGCAATGTTAAAAGTGCAACAGCAAACTAGCCTAATGCTAAGGAAAGATAGGAAAAATACTAACCCAGTATGGCTCTATCAAAAGCTCTTTAATGACCCGAATATCAAAAAGGAATTCTACAAAAATCAGAAACATGGCCAAATTGCTAAGGATGAGTACAAAAGAATAGCAGAAAGATATAGGGACAAAATCAGAAAGGTTAAGTCACAAAATGAATTACACCTAGCAAATGACATAAAAGGCAATAAGAAGAGATTCTGTAAATACATTAGGAGCAAGAGAAAGAGAGGTCCTCTACTTACTATACTTAAGTATAGGTGTTTATTTTGCTTCAGTCTTCCTGAAAAGGTCAATTATGATCTGATACTCATGGGTGAGGTCCCAGAGGACTGGAGAAGGGCAACATAGTACCTATATTTAAAAAGGGGAACAAAGAGGACCTGGGAATTATTGACCAGTCATCCTATCTTCAATACCTGGAAAGGTACTGATACAAATTATTAAAGAACCAACATGGATTTGTTAAGAACAAATCATGCCAAACCAATTTAATTTCTTTCTGGATGGGGGGAAAAAAATAGACATCATATATCTTGATTTTAGCAAGGCTTTTGACACAGTCTTAAATGACATTCTCATATGAAAACTAGAGAAATCGAGTATAGATGAAATTACTATAAGGTGCAAAACTGGTTGAAAGACTATTCAGAGAGGAGTTATCAGTGGTTCATTGTCCAACTGGAAGGACATACCTAGTGGGGTTCTACAGAGGTCAGTCCTAGGTCTAGTACTATTTAATATTTTCATTAATTATTTCGATAATGGAGTGGAGAGAATGCTTATAAAATCTGTGGATGAGATTGTTGGGCAGAGTTGCTAGCCCTTTGGATTTCAAAATGACTGTGACAAATTAGAGAATTGGCCTGAAATCAACAAGATGAAATTCAATGAAGACAAGTACAAAGTGCAGCACTTAGGAAGAAAAAGTCAAATGCACAGCTACAAAATGGGGAATAAGTAAGGATAAGATTTGGTCATGGAGGTCATGGATTCTATGACTTTCTGGGATCTCTGAGACATACGGGGAAGGGCTGGAGCAGCTGTCAGCCCCAGGGCTATCGGTGAACAGCTGATCAGCCAGCCAGCTAGCTGGAGCAGCAGGGCTTCAAGGTATTTTTAGTAACAGTCAAGGGAAGGTTGGGGCTTCTGTGAATTTTTGTTTATTGCCTGTGCCCTGTCCCTGACTGTTAATAAAAATATCTAATAGAAGCTTAACTTTAGGAAATAAGTAGGCAGTTGTATGCTAAAAAGGATCTGTGAGTTATAGTGGATCATAAATTGAACACGAATCAACAATGTGATGCAGTTGGGAAATATCATTCTGGGGTTATTTGCACTCATAAGACATGTGAGGTAATTGTCCCTCTACTCAGCACTGGTGAGGCGTTAGCTGGAATACAGCACCCAGTTCTGGGCACCGCGGTTTAAGAAAGATGTGGGCAAATTGGAGAGGGTCCAGCGGTGAGCAACAAAAATGATAAAGGCTGAGAAAACCCGATCCATGAGGAAAGGTTAAAAAATTAGGCATGTTTAGTTTTGAGAAGGAATACTGAGTGGGCCCTGCTAATAGTCTTCAAACATGTTAAGAACTGTTATAAAGAGGACTGTGATCAAGTCCACTGAATGCAGGACAAGTAGTAATTGTCTTATTCTGCAGCAAGGGGGATTTAGTTTAGATATTAGGACAAACCTTTCTAACTGTAATGATAGTTAAGCACTAAAACAGACTTCCAAGGGAGATTGTGGAATTCCCCTCACTAGAGGTTTTTAATAAGAGGTTAGAAAAACACTTTTCAAGGATGGTCTAGGTATATTTGGTCCTGCCTCTGTGTAAGGGACTGGACCAGATGTCCTCTACATTTCTATGATTCTATAACAAGCCTACAGAAAAGACGGACATATTCTATATTAGGTAACATTGATTCTCTCCAGAGAATCAAGGCTATATTGTTGGACTAAATCTTTGATTTTTACCCTGTCCATTCTGCACTAAGTCGTGCAAGGGGGACGGTGAGCTGCCTTAACGGGTCTGCTGGGGAATATTTTTGCATTGGGGGATTCCTATACAGCATAAAATCAGTATAGCTGGTTCTATGCCCCCAACTTTGGTCCTTTCCCAAGCATAGTGTGCATACTGGAGCCTTTAGGACACGATTTGAGATGGTGCAAATCTTAAGCTGCTCTGACTTTTGCCAAGAATTGAACTAGGATTGAAAGGAGGTGGATGCAGATATGTGGTTGAAAGGAATTTATGCACTAGGAGGAGATCAAGAGGAGATGAGATGCCCCTTAAGATCTGACCAATCAAATTTCCTGTGACAATTCCTATAAACACGGTGACTATTGAACAAGCATCAATAGATAGTTACATTAGTTTTATATGGACCATTGTTTCAATGATCAATACTCATTGTTCTAGAATCTAGCTGTTAGGTTATAACCCAGATAATCTTGATCTAAATGTCCAGACCTATTGAAATAATAAAAAGAAGTACAGTATAGGGCTGTGAAAATTAATAACACTATTTTGATAAAATCAAACTATGTTCTGTTTCAGTATTAAAATCAGGCATAACTGAAAGGCAGTTTCATGCTGCACCATGAACAACTTTATCGCAACTGTTCCTAGTGAAGAATATATTAAATCGATTCCAGTTATGAGTTTATATAATTGGAAAGATAATTCTAGCAAAAATTCTTCTTTGAACTCTTTTTGATCATCCTTAGAAAATAGAAGTTTAACTGACATCAAACTCTTTTCATACCAAAAACCAGCACTAATTGAGTGCAAATTAAGCACTGTCTTAACTTGTAAGGGTGGAAAACACAGATGCAGTTTTTGTTGTGGGTTCTTCAGTTCTTCAATTTGAGGCTGGGATTTCCCCCTTCTAGCAGCAGAGTCTCAGTGCAGTCTGGCAGCGTTTGCCTTTCATCTCTCATCGTCACAAAGGGCAGAGCAACTAGCTCAACATTTCTCAAATGCAGCCACAGTGGCCACATGTGGCTACCAGGGTTTTTTCCCTGTGGCCACGATAGCCTCCTGAGCAGAGAGAGGAGGGGGGAAAAGCAGCGACCCCTGCCTGCAGAGCTCGGGACCAAGGGAAGGACTTCAGCCCCCCGTTCCCTGATTCAGCCGGAAGGTCCAACAGCGGGCTTCAGACCTCCCCCCTCCACACACACCCGTCAGTTGCAGGGCTCTGGGGTCAGGTTTCAGCTCCGTCTCCCCTTCAGCCTTGGGGCTCTGGTAGTGGACTCCATGCTTCAGCCCCCACTTTCCCCTAGGCTTCAGTTATCAATTGTAACTAGAGTCAAGGAGCCTGATCCTTAGCTAGTGTATATTAGTACAGGGGCATTCCTACAAATTTTTTGCCTGGTACACACAATCACACTCACCCCACAGTGGCAGCCCCTAGGCCTGGCTTCTCACTCCAGGCGTCGTGACCTGGTACACAGGATTGCGCCACCACTCATGTTGGGCCCAGCCCCCCTCTATTATCATGGAGAGGCTATTTGGGGCCAAATTTTAGCAAGTGGCCTGCAATTCAGTGTGCAGGATTGCAGCACCTCTAGTCCCTGGGCCCCTTTGTCACGACATTGTGACAGAGGGGCTGCCAGGCCAAACCTCAGATCCTCTCTGCCAGGTTGCAATGCCACTCGGTTTGGGGTCTCTCTCAAACAGGAGGTCTGGCCAACTGTCATCGGGGGCTCTGCACCCCAAAGGTACACACTGTGTCTATGCCTGCGTTAGTATAGCATCACTGCAGTAAATGGGCAAGGAGGATTTACACAAGCTGAGAATCTGGCATATAAATCCAATTCAGCCATTTTTCTAGCTACACAGTCTTATGGAGAGAAGCCAGTGGATGCTGTTTTCTGAAACTATGACAGTTCAGAGATGGACTTTCAATGCACATAAAAATAATTCAAACTTGGATATTTGCTATGTACAAGTGGGGACTAAATTGCTTACATATCCATTTTTAGACTGATCTCAGATTCCAGCATCCTGACTCTGATATCAAGCTGGTTTTCTACCTTGGTAATCTCACAGACTATAATGGAGTTTCTGCAGATTTACCTGAGTGTAAGTGAGAGCAGAATCTGATCACAAATACAATGTGTTCATCAAATGAAATGATGCTGTAAAAACTGGGATCTCAGAATCACTGCTTATTCTTTTTGCTATGAGGAGCACACAACAGTGAAGTTATAATATAATCATGAAGAGAGGTGAAGGAGGTGGCTGCCATAGGCACTGATCCAGCAAAGCACATCAGCACATGGTTAATGTTAAGTACATGAATATTCCTGTTGACTTCAGTGACTTCATGTTTAAAGTTAAGCACATGTACAGATATAAGGTAATATCCCTTTAAATTGCTTGCAAGTCTGCTAGTGGCATTCACTGTGTTCTCTGCATTAGAAGCCACCAGAAAACAGACAGAGCAGGAGGATGTATGTATGTAGGCCTGGCATCTTTAGGTACAGTTAGTAAACACAGTTATTTGGGACCCAGCTGTGCCCATATGATTTCATCATATTATTGTTTGTTTTGCAAAGAGCAGATGACCCAGCAATTTGCTTAAGCATCTTCCGGATAAGGGTGATTACCAGGGTTTTATACAATTGCACTGACTGACCATTTGTAACAACTTATGATCGAAGATATTTTCAGATCACTCTGGAACCAGATAAATGTTTTAATATAAATACCCAGCAAAGCACTGTCTGAGTACTTTGGTAAGTCTATTTATAGGACATAAGAAGAGAGTTTGAAGATTATCTTGCGGGGGATTTGGCCATATTTTCTGTAGCTCTTTGTTTGAATGGTTGTTTTAATCAAGTGACACTTGTACATAGGCCTCGAGTACGGGCGGGATGTTTTTAAGAGACCAAAATTAATTAATTAAAGTGTCCAGTGAATGCACATTTAACCAATGATTGTGTTGTCTGACCAAAAAAAAAAAGGCAAATAAGGGAGAATTTAAAGTAAAATTTCAAAATGTAGTTGCAAGGAGCTCACTTTTAGTGCTGGAATCTTTTTCAAGACCATTACTAATCAATCTCGATTAGCATTGAAAAGCCTGGATCTGAGGTTCTCACAGCCTCTGTCTTGCCCTCTTTAGGTCATACATTTATACCCCAGATGAAGGTGTGATGGTACCATGGGTATGCCTACCTGCACTATTTTTCATCTAGCTAGCTCAGGTAACAGTATGGTGGCATAGGCTCCAGCACAGGGTAGCCAGCCCAGCACATGCCCGCTAGGGACCTGGGTACGTACTTGTGCTGCACGTGTTCACTACTATTGTTACCTGTGCTAGCTAGATTAAAGCTAGTGCAGGTATGCCACCTGTGCTCTAATCACACCTTTATTGGCAGCATAGCCGTACCCTCTGTCTCTCTTCTTGCTTTCTGTGATTAGTGTTTGCCAAAATGTCATCAATAACATTCTCTTCCATAGCTTTTTGGATTCCTTTCCCCCACACCAGCAAAGCCTTTTTGATGCGATGGAAATTTTTGTGGGGAAAAAAATAATAATTTTCATTGAAATTTTTGGGGATTTTGTTTTTTTTTAAGAGCAGAAAATGGTTTGGTTTTCAACAAAGAAATATATCTGCTTTGAGCCAAAAGCTTTTTGGTTACTGAACTTGTCCCCCTCCCCTGTGTCAGTTTTGGAGAGTTCTGTTTTTCAAAACAAAAATCCTGAAAAATGTCAAAGAAAAATCTACGTGAATTTTTTTGCAGAGGAAAAAGAATCATTTCCCAGCCAACTCTAATGATGATAATTTTCATATTAAAAATAAATAAAAGATGTGTAAAAGATGAGGTAGATTTCCATTTTTTAAGGACAAATTAAGGTTGCCCTTGCAAGGCTGCACTGCCAGGGCAGAGAGTACAGAGAGACACCCCCCCACACCCATATTGAGGCTGCGTTGCTTGCACTCCATAAGCACAAAGCTGTGTGTCTGTATCTGTTTGTGTGACCTGCCAGCACTTGTGGCAGCCCCCAAGGTTGCTAGCTATTGGTTTAGCTCACCAGGCCTATTGGCTTAGTCAAACTGAATGAATGCCTCCCTTTTCACCTCCATCTTCTTTGTATTCAGTTGAAGCTGACTTCAGCCAGCGCAGACATGTGGGTTTTGAGCAACACTCTGCAAAAGATGATTTCATTGGCTTTTCTTTGAGAAAATTGGCTTATGATTTCTCTGCTTCAAGATGACAAATGTGATACCAGCCTTCCCTTTACACATAATTAGAGCCATATTAAGAAGCCCACCAGAGAGCTCTGGCAAACAAGCCTCTTCACCAAATCGTCTCATTGGGAACCTGCAAATACCATCATGGTACAAAAATCAGTAAGAAGAGCTGCAAGCCAAACCCAGGAACTGATGAGAGGCAGTCCTGGAACATGGGGAGACAGAAACAGCAGAGGGCAATCAGGGAGAAGGAACAGGGTCTGCTGCTCACACAGGTGCTGATCCAATGTCCATTGAAGTCAGAGGGAATTCTTCCATGGACTTAAATAGATGCTGGAGCAGGCCCACACAGTGTAAGAGCAGGTGCCATTTAACCTCCCCAGAGTAGAACGGAGAGGTGCCCAAATGTTCCATCCAGTTGGAGGGTGCCACAGACGCCCTGTTGCCCTGCCCAGCATTCCTACTCCTGGAGGCTTGTGTGACTACTTCCAAGTGCAGCTCCATACTAGCCACGATCACATGCTCACTTGTTATGAGACAGCTTAGCTCTACATATGAAAATGTGGCCTCTCAGGCCCACATCTGTATTATTTGGAGCAGACTGAAACGTATTCAATTTTATTTCAAAATGTTGATTATTTTTTCATAACATTTACAAAAAAATCACAAGAAAATTAGCACCTTTGTGCTGATCACCTCTCATAGTGCTCTGCTGCTGATTTGGGATATTGCCATTTGGAAAAAAAAAAAATATTTGCAGCTTTTCTCTGAGATCAGTTGAAGGAGGAGTTAGGACCATAACTTTACACACTTCAAAGTTTAACCTAACCTTAGTGAAGGCGCTCGATAGTTGATTGGTTAACTAGAGACATACAAGCAGCTCCAGTCAAAACAATGCTGTGGTTTCATTTGCATATTAGAGAGAAAAAAACCAATGTTGTGAGTCAGAAGAGGAGCTCTCCTAATTATGTAATCAAATAGGAACCCTTTGAAAACAGATATGACTCCACACACATTGTAGAACTTCCCCTAAAGCTGTCTGCAATTCTTACTACCCAACCACAAAGCCCAGTAGATGCCTGAAACTGCCTTGTTATTGTCACAGGAAAGTGAGCGATCATAACAGTCATATGAGTATTAATTGCAGCACTCTTGTCGGGTACATCAGTGAAGTGATGGCTGCCAGCAAAAAGAGAAATCCCCCCCCCAAAAACTCTGATAAGGTTTATCTAATGAAACCTCCAAAGCTGAATAAAGAACTCAAAGGAGCTTGGGAATTTTTACACTGAATTGCTTGAGTCCTCCCTGTTAGAGGAAAATGCTGTTAAGTCTAGTATTCCGAATCCTGCCTGGGTCTTTTTAGTAATAATATAACTAATGCTAATGTTACAATATTGCTGTCCTCATCTTGTCTTCATCTTGGGAAGAATTATAGTGGTTAATGGATGGTAGGGAGTTTGGGAGTTTGGGATCCTTTAACACCTGGTTCAGGATGGAGGCACATTAGAGGGAGTGGGGAGATGTGTATTGTTTCTGTTTGTGCTGTGCATGTTCTGAGAGAGCTTCAGTTTCCAGAGCTTAGCATCTGGTCCCTTACCTGAACACTAAATTCCCTATAAGTTTAGAATAAAAATGACAGAAGAGTTGAGAAACTCTGGAAGAAATGTCAGACATTCATGTTCTCTTGGATTAGTTTATTCATGTCTTCTAGGATTAGTGACATCATAAATAGGGATGTTTGGGTTTGGTTTATTGTTGGTTTTTTACTTTTTGTCAAAAAAAAAAAAAAAGAAGTTAGCTTCACTTCTGGCATTTCCTAACTTTTGAGTCCTTGCCTTTGTAACCTTGATAGCATTCTTTTAACATAGTTTTTTGTGTGTAATTTCCTGGGTTTTTAAAAAAGTAAACTGAAAAAACAGAAATTGCATCATGTGGCATCATATTGACACCAACTCGTCATCAGAAAAGTTAGAACCTTTTGATCTACCACAAGATCTCTGACACTTGAGTTCATGAAGTAACCGATAGCAGTAGTAGATTGCATCCTATACATGGACCAACTCTAGAGGATGATGAGACACACACTTTGACAGTAGGTTTCAACAGATATTTGCTGACAGCAGAGGAATGGTTCCATTCCAGGCTCTGGAGGCAAGTGTTCTCTAATGGTTATAGAACATTATTCCCCAGTGCCCCCCCAACTTGACCCAAGCCTAGGCCTGTATCTTCCACACCCTGGCTCTTTGTCACAGTCCTATTTACCTTGCCTACCCAGTCCCAGTTCCACTACTCAGGCTTCTCATCTCAGTCCCAGGCTCCTTGCCCAGCCAATACTAGTCCTCCTCTTTGGGCTTGCTGTTCACATCCCAGTCTCTTCCCACCACTCCCACTATCTCTCCCTCCCAACATCCAACCCCAGTTTATTTGCCCAGTCAGTCCCCATCACAATTTCTCCTCCCCCAATCCTCAGGTCCCAGTCTCATGAGATTCCTTGGCTCAGTTTAATTCCCCCCTCTCCCTCCCAGTCTGGCATTTTGTTTCCTTTGCATGCAGACTAGGTGGCTTCCTCCTCCATGCTGTCTGGATGCCAAAAGAGAAGGGGGTTACTGAGAGGACAGGAGGGACAGACTCCCTGCTTTCAGTTCTGGTACCTAGCCCCACACCAGTCTGAGAGCAGCAATTACTGGGCAAGTCCAGCTTCATCGCTTTAGTCCTAGGCTGAAGCAGGAAAATTTACTCCGTGGGGATGGTGCGTGTGCAGTCAAGACACATACAGGAGCTGTTAGTGGATGCAGACTGCTCAGTTGCTCTGTGAACTGGCACGTGCCAAGTCTGGTTCTCAGTAGGAGCTGTGAGAGGCATGAGCAAGCACAGTGAGGATGGAATCGTCAAGAGATTTTAGCTGCTAAAATTGAAGTCTCTACTGAGCATATGCAAACTGCAATTTTTCAATGTTATCTAACGTGGCCAAATTGGGACAGATTTCCATGGGTATGGCAAAAGGCACATTTCTGAGCCAAAGGCCACCCTCTTGTCAAATTTTAACTCCTCATTTCAAAATAGGGGGATACTAGAGCTTTCCAAAGAAAAGGTCGACAGAATTTTTCAACACGAACAAAAGAAAGTATTTTCCCCTAGCCTCGTTACTGGAAACAGCTGAACTGTTTTGGTTGAACTTTTTCAAAAACACTCAGTCTGAGGCAGACACCCAGCCTGGAAAAAACTTCAGTCCAAACAGTTAAAGTCTGACAAAGATAACAACGACTGAAAACAGAATCTTACAAAGGAAATGTTAGACAACCTTAATAATGGGCAGATCTACTACCCCGATCTATAATACAGGCTACCAGAAAAAACATCTTATCGGCAATAATCTGTGAAATAGCTAATACTTAGATACTGCAAAAAGTGACTCGTCTTGCTTATGTATAGGTGTTTCCTCTCATCAGTATATTTTCATCATCTCCCTTCTTCCTCCTCTTCTTGGGGAGGAACCCTTAAGTGTAAAAGTGTTAGGGCTTGTGCTTCAATGAAGACTCTATATATGGTGATGGGAGGGCGTTTCCTGTTGGCACAGGTAATCCACCTCCCCACAAGCTGGTAGCTATGTTGATGGGAGAAGCCCTCCCATCAGCATACCATTATCTTCTCCAGGAGTTATGAAAGTATAACTGCATCACTCGGGGTATGGATTTTCCAGTTATACTGACATCACTAGCTAGTGTAGTCCAAGCAAAGTGTAGGTCAAGCTTTCACTCACCATTACTGTCTGCTTGTTATCAGCTTTTATTTTTGCTGGTATCATTTTTCCCCTCCCTGCACTTTCTCAGAGCCTCTCTTACTTTGAAGGATATAATAAAGGTGGAGTTGTGAGAAATGTTTGACTTGAATTATGTAACAATTAGTAAGCAACTTTGCTTTGAATTTATATTAGAGATGTGCCCCAACTATGCATTTGTATCCAAATCTGAGCTTTCCAAAGTTTGGCTGTGTTTGAATCAAAGGTTTTCATTCATGTCCTTATATATACAGAAATCAGCTGCAATGTTCAGCACCAGATCCAAAAACTTGTCCAAAGTTCAGGGGATGCAAGATCTGTGGGGCTTTTTTGTTCTGGCTCATCTTTATTACAAACTGGTTCATTAGAACTACTTTTATGAACATGTTTACTTCATCTGATTATCCATGAAAATGTTGAGGCTGCAACTAACTGGAGAATTTGACGTTTGAACCTATTTAATGGAAATATTCGCACTGGGCAAGTAACACGTTTTCCAAATGTGGCTGCAAAGTCCCAGTTCTGGTGACTCAGCAGATCACAAATGAGCCTATGTGAATATGCATGGATATACAAGATCACATCAAAACCAAATCTTTTCAACAAGATCCAATTGGAGGAAATGTAGACTTGTTGAAGCCCAATCTTTTTCACTCTTGAGAACTGAAGTGCCAATGTAAATCACTTCCAATATCACGAAATCGGAAGCCTGCTTTGAACAATACTTCAAAGAGTTCATACAAACTTACACTTAAATCTGCTTATTGTGTATGCAATCACTGAGTTTCACTGCTGTTTTCTCTACTATGACTGCTGCTAGGCAAATGAGATGATGAGGTAGATAATTAATTACTTGCATAATTTTCCTGTGGGATGTAAATAAAGACATAACCGTAAGATTATAATTACACATTTAGATTTTGGTCTCTGGTGTCTAAGTGTAGATTACTGTGATATTTGAGTCCTGTTTGCAAATGGGGAAACTAATACATAGAAAGGTCAAGTTACTTGTCTAAAGCTACACAGGAAGCCTGTGGCAGAGAGAAGAATCCAGATCTCCCAGCTCTGTCCTGTGCTTTAATCACAAGACCATTCCTCTTCCCAGTTTATGAAAAACACTAAAATTTGACAAAAGCGCCCACACAAGAACAGCTTGACACAGATGACTGGCAATAAGGAGTCTTTCACTTAAAAGTCATTGGTTTAGAGTCAGGCCAAATCTGAGGTAATTGAAAGTCATTGCCATATGAAGCCTAGTTCGTTGCATATCTAAAATGAGTGATCTCACTCCGATTCCTAGTAGACACTATCATCTCTCAGAAAAGAGCCCTCACAACTGGCATTAACTGGAACCTCATTGGCAGTCTCAGCCTAGAGGCCAAGGCATATCTTGCACCCTCTGACATACTAAAATGTGTGAAATGGTCCCAAAAATTTTCAGCAAAGGATGCTAAAATAAAAGTCTATTTTCTTGCCTAATTTTAGCTCCTTTTTAATAGCTTCACTTATCTCCAGAACATCTTCTTGGCTTAATCAAAGATCTCGTCAGGCCAATTTTTCAGTTTTCCTGAAAAATATGAACAGCCATTGCTGTGAGACCTCAAGGCATAGAAGACCTAAGGAAATCAGATGGCCCAACTCTGGAAATTCTAGGAACTCTTGCTCATGAGTTGGTAACAGACTAAGAAAATGGACCTCTTTGCTCTTCAGATTCTCCGAAAGGCAGTAATCACCACAGCACAGATGGCCGACACTGGAAGGTTTCTCTGTCCTCTAGTAGAGCCTGGCTAGCTCTATGGTTTGGGGCCAATCTACTCCCCACTGGCCTTATTGCTCTGATTTGTTCTCTGGTGGAGCCTAGCTTTATAGTTCGATGCTGCTTCTGGTCCCTGGAGTTCTCTCTCATGGTTCAGTATAGTTGAAATTTGGAGAGGTGCAAGCCAAAGATTGTACAAATATGGAACTACAATTTCTTTCTACAGCTGGCTCCCCACAGATGGGAATAAGGCATAGGGTGGGGTGAAGCAACTTGCAATACCACTATTTGTGCTGTACTGGTTCTGTGAAGACTTCTTATGTGGGCTGTCTTTCTACACCAGCCACAAAATAGCCACTTCAACAACAAAAACTAAGCAGAGAAGAAAATAGAGACTAGCAAGTTTCACATAAGAAACAAACTCAGTCCTCACGCACTGTTCTTTGCCTCCCCTGGATGGGTGTAGACTGACCCAGGAAGGCCTCAATCAGGTGACTGTGACACAGGGAGAGTATAGGGTTAAAAGGTTCTCCAAGCTTAATGAGCGTACTAAACAGGAAAAATCATTGGGGTAATCATCCTTTCTTCCTCTTTCTGGTTCCACTTGTGTGTGTGTGAATGTGAAGTCCTTGCTTGACAGCCCTGACTAGAAACAGCAGGGTTTGTAGTGATACAAAAGGGAAGTTAATGAATTTCCATATTGGTCAAAGAGTTCGTTGGTCCATCTCTCTTAAGTGAGAAACTTTGAAAACTCCAGAAGGATTTAGCAAATTCATTTTTCTTGCCATCCCTCTGTATGACCCTTTGGAAAGAACATTGTATGTGTGAAAAGGTAATTCCCCCTGTTTGTATTAAACCTTCTGCCTATTAATTTCATCAGGTGACTCCTGGTTTTTGTATTGTGGGAAAGGTACATAACACTTCTTTATTCACTTTTCCTAAAACATTTGTGATTTTATAGACCTCAATCATATCCCACCCTTAATTGTCTCTTTTCTAAGTTGAACAGCCCTAACTTCTTTAGTCTCTCCTTATATGGAAGCTGTTCCATTCCTTCTTCATCTTTGTTCTTCCTCTCTGAATGCTTTCCAGTCCACTATATCTTTTATGAGATGGGGAGACTAGAAATGGACATAGTATTCAAGGTGGGAGAGCGCTGTAGATTTATGCAGTGGCATTATATTTTCTGTCTTTTTTTTAAAATTTGTTTCATAGTAGTTCCTAACATTCTGTTAGCCTTTTTGACTGCTGCTGTGCATTGAGCTGAAATTTTCAGAGACTTATCCACGATGACTGCACAATCTCTTTCTTGAGAGGCAATAGCTAATTTAGATGCAATTATTATGTATGTGAAGTTGGAATTCCTTTTTCCAATATACATTACTTTGCACTTATCCATGCTGAATTTCATCTACCATTTTTTTGCCATCACACAATTTTGTGATATCCTCCTGTAACTCTTTGCAGTCATCTTTAAACTTAACTATCTCGAGTAATTTTGTGTCATCTGCAGACTTCGCTGTTTCACTATTCATTCCCTTTTCTAGAATATTAATGAATATTTTGAACAACACAGAGCCCAGTAAAGACCCTTGCAGGACTACACTGTTAGCTGGCCATTTATTCTTATTCTTTGTTTCCTATCTTTCAACCAGTTACTGAGCCATGAGAAGACCTTCCCTGTTATCCCATGGCAACTTAGTTTGCTTAGGAGCCTTTGGTGATGGATCTAATCAAAGGCTTTCTGAAAATCCAAGTACACTATATTGAGTGGATCACCCTCATTCACATACTTGTTGACAATGTCAAAGAATTCACCTATTGGAGAGGCATGATTTCCCTTTACAAAAGCCATGTAGAGTCTTCCCCAACAAATCATGTTCATCTAGGTGTCTAATAATTCTGTTCTTGACCATAGTTTCTCCCAGTTTTCCCACTTCCATAGCAGGCTCACTGGCCTATAATTGCCAAGATTGCCTCTGGAGCCCTTTTTAAAAATTGACATTACATTATCTATCTTCCAGTCATCTGGTACAGAGGCTTGTTTCAGTGACAGGAAAATATTCCTGTAGTATGTAACCTTCAAACCCTTGTCCAATCAATTGTATCCAATAACTACATCTATCAATAACGAGTACCCATACTGGACCTCTTCCACGAGTTTTACTTACTAAGTTGTAACATTATGCCCTAGCTCCCACCTTTGCCCCACCAGATCTCAAACCTGTTGTGGGAAAAGTGAGAAACCTTATCCTGCCTCAGCCAGTCTGGAAGCAAGGGAAAAATTCCTTCTCAACCAGCCCACAAGGAAAAAAGGGCAATTAATGTAATACCGACAGCAGATCATGACAAATCTGTGCAGTCCTTGTGCAAATTTCATGGATGCATGGGTGCTGCCAGCCTATGTGAGGAAAAAGAGGACTTCAGGACTGCATGGGGTATAAAAGCCCCCACTCTTTGAGTCAGCAGGAAGAGCAATGCCCCCCCCTTCTACCCATCACCTTAGTCCAGTTGTTTTCTGCTCTTCCCTGCTCCTTCCTGTCAACTTTCCCTCTTTCACCTTCTAATACCTGATCTCAAGGGAATCCTTAACGGGGGGGCAACTCCTTTTCTTCCAGGCAGCCAGCCAAGGACCCACTGCACAGGGCTGCGGTAAGCTTATTCTAAGCATACCTATCAGCAAAGTCCAAACAACTAGTAATAGATTCATAGATTCCAGGGCCAGAAGGGACCATTCTGATCATCTAGTCTGACCTCCTGTACCACACAGCCCATTGAATTTCCCCACAATAATTCTTAGAACAGATCTTTTGGAAAAACATCCAATCTTGATTTTAAAATGGTCAGTGATGGAGAATCCATCATGACCCTTAGTTAATTGTTCCAATGATGAAAAATGTACACCTTATTTCCAATCGAAATTGGTCTAGCTTCAACTTCCAGGCATTGGATCATGTTATACCTTTCTCTACTAGACTGAAGAGCCCATTTTAAAATATTTGTTCCTGTGTAGTTAATTATAGATTGGAAACAAGTGACCTTCACTTTGGTAATCTCCTTATGTCTAGCACTATAGAACACTGTAATCCTTTAATCATTCTCACAGCTCTTCTCTGAACCCTCTCCAATTTATCAATATACTTCTTGAATTGTGGGCACCAGAACTAGACACAGTATTCCATGAATAATCACACGAGTGCCAGATATAGATTTAACATCTCTACTCCTACTCAAGATTCCATAGTTTATGCATTCCAGGATTACATTAGCTCTTTTGGCCACAGTATCACACTGGGATCTTATGTTCAGCTGATTATCCATCATGACCCCCAAATGTTTTCCAGAGTTACTGCTTCCCAGGATAGCCTCCCCCATGCTGTAAGTATGGCTTTCATTCTTTGTTCCTACATGTGTACATTTACATTTAGCTGCATTAAAACATATATTGGTTGTAAGAGCCCAGTTTACTAAATGATCCAGATTGCACTGAATCTGTGATCTGCTCTCTTCATTATCGCTCCCCTGATTTTTGTGTCATTTGCAGACTTTATTTGTGATGATTTTATATTTTCTTCCAGGTCATTGATAAGAATGTTAAATAGTGTAGGGCCATGAACCAATCCTTATTAAAATAAACACAAGTAATCATTTTTCCCACATGTACAGGGTTAAGACTTTGAGTTTATGCAGTAAAAAAAGAATCAGTGAAGCATAGATTGAACAGTATGTGAGGGATCTTTAGAAATGGAAGTATCAAGAGTGAAAAATGCATTTAAAAAAATAAAATACATTTTAAAAAAAATTACTAATAGCACTAAAGTCACATACAAATCAGTTACTGGAAAAAAACAAAATGTTTTATCTGAGTGATCTAATTAGTGTCTGTAGTGTATGGGGAGGTGAACAACAACTTCCTATTCAGAGCCTTTGTGTGTATGTTGGTTGATTCCAGATTGCATCAAAGGGGGAAAAACACCTGTAACATGCAGCCTGAAATTTTGTGTGAGACATCACATCGAGTACAATGCAGGAAGAATACTAGAGGAGACACGCCTAGACAGGAAATTCTTGCAGATTATGCAATGTCTGAAAATGATGGAATAGGTACCAGTTGTACACCACACTGAGTAAAAAAGAAGGTCTGAACCTGTAATTCATGGATACCTCTATCCCTCAGTGATGAACACATTTAAAATGTGGCCTCAATTTTGGATGTGAAAGGGTAAGGAAGCTGAGAAAAAAAAGTATTAAGTAAGAGAAAGAAAACAGGTTAACTAGAAACAAAATTAAATTAAAAATTAGAATGAAATAGTTATATGGGAAATACAGTAAGTGAAGAAAAAAAGCATAAAATCAAGGAGAAATAAAGAATTCAAAATGAAAACTTTTAGAACAGAAAAGGGTCAAAAAGGATGAGGTTAAGCAAAAATAGAGAGCAATTTAAAAAAATTCTTCAGAAAATGGCTTAAGGAAAGAAAAGGGAAAAAGAACAAAGGTCAAGAATTATGGTAAGTCCCCTGGTCCCACTCCAAATTATTTTATTGGCAATAGTGAATCACTTAAATATTTCTGTAAAAAGAGGCACCTTCCTACTTGACCTGAATAGGAAGTATCACATTTTGAATGCTTTTCCCACGTTTTGTCATTCACTGCCTGATCGGGATGTTGAGAAGTTGTTTGCTTCCTCAGGAATGAAAGAAGCAGGTGGGGACTATCTGGAAATAAACGCGGTTGTATTTGATAAGAGAGATAAACTATGGCACATTTAATACAGAAGGCTAACCTGTTACCATTTGGATATGATAGGAGGAAAGGAATCATTTTACTCTACTTCCTGATTTTGTTCTCATCTGAGCCTAAAAATAGATCTTCTTTAATTTCTGCTTTTCATTACAGCAATCTGAAAACTGCCCTTTGGCACTTAATACTCAGGTTAATCCAAGGTGTGCTCATATAAAAATGGTAAGAACAGAGTTCACATGATGCTTCTGGGCAGAGGCACATACGTGATGAGAAGTCACGTACATATGACTTTTTGTGTTTTTCCTTTGTTCTTTCAGTCCAGACTAAATCAATTGCTTAGTCAAAAGAAATAAAACACCACAAGTCAAATGCTGCTTCCGGCTACAGTGCTTTAAAACCTGGAGTAACACCACTGAATTCAATGTATTTGTAACAACACAGTTGAGAACAGCACCCAGGTCTGATCCTTTAGAAAGGAAGGCCAACATGGAACAGAGTGGGCAAATTCTCCTAGGTGACTAATCTGAACATGGCCCAGGCCAGTAGTGACCAAAACCCATTACAATCTGGCAGCTGTTTGGTGGGCTGTGTGCAGAATGCGTAGGTGGGTCTCAGTCTTAAACACCACATGTCCACATCACAGGAGGAGCAAAGCAGTGCTCTTGCTGGCAGTCTTAGCAGAAACTGAAGCTATGGCTACACTACAGAGCTTACCGCGGCACAGCTGCACCGATGTAGCTGTGCTGTTGAAAGCTCTTTGTGTAGCTGCTCTAAGCAATGGGAGAGAGCTCTCCCATCAACTTAATTAATCCGCCCCCAATGAGCAGCGGCAGTTATGTCAGTGGAAGAAGCTCTCCTGCTGACACAGTGCTGTCTACACTGGTGCTTAAATTGACGTAAATTTTATCACTCAGGGGGGTGGCTAATTCACTCCCCTGAGCAGCCTAATTTACGTCAACTAAGCTGTAGTGTTGCCATAGCCTGAGAGACTGGAAGTTTCACAACCTACTCGCCTCTAGTGTTGCCCTCTCCAGATCAGGATGTTAATGGCTGGTACATGAGATAGGAATTGGTAGAAACACAACGGCTATACATAATCTCCTGTTCAAACTGCCAATCCAGGGTCTTTCATAAACACTGAATTTGCTTAAAACTTTAGAAAGAGAAAAAAGGCGCCTGCGACAGGATTCAGTTTAGGATGCATTTAACAATCTGCTAAACCAGAAAATGGCCATTGTGACTTTTGGCTTGACTGAGACTAAACTTTGCATGGAAGCTGTGGCTCATAACAGGTTTAATTAAAAATCCTCAAGTCATCACTAAGTTTGCTCTGCCTGTGAATGATCAGGGTGAGTGAAAAGTAACAGGCCTTTGGAATACCAGTCAGGCATTTCTAGAATTCCATCTCAATCTGAATTTAAAGAACATTCCACAGGGTGTCGGAACACAGAAGTGACAGTCTTATTCACCCAGTAATGCCTCATGGAACATCTCAAAAAAAAATCTATATAGAGACAATTCTGCATATGTTTTCAGAAAGTGGGATGTTTCTTTTCTTATTCTTATTCAAATTCTGCAGTCCGCTGAGGAAAAATTGCAATTGAAATCAATGGGAGTTTCACTTTATTGGTTATGGCAGAAGTGGACCTCTTTGTATTAGGGGCATGGAAACAGACACTTCTTCAAAATCTTTCTGATCTTACTTCTTATTCCAATCCTCAAAGGACAATTTCTGTTTATGACAGCTTGATTTGCTGTAGTGATAAGTACTGTAGTATGACATCACAGCAGAAAGACTGGAAAGCTGGTAGTGGAAGCTGGTGAATTCCCATGAAACAAAGAACTACTTCCTTAATTATTGTGGAAAATAAGGATAGGGGAAATATGTAAGATGCTTATTTAAATACAGAAGTGGAATATACATTTTCCATGAGGGACCAGCAGATCTTTATGAGTAGCTCCTCAAGATAAAATTGCCTAGTTTCATCAGCTTCTCTCTCCTTGCCTAGTAATAAAACTGGCCTTAAAAAGAGACCCAATAAATAGTTTTCCCCTTATTTTTGCTTTTTCCCCAGATTCTGATTTCATTTATACATTTCCTTATTGACACTGGTAGAGGTGAGAGGAGAAGCAGGCACAGTTTGTATAGTTGTTAGACCAGAGGACTACATACCAGGAAGCCTGGATTCTATTCCCACCCTGACTCAGTTTCCCTGTTTGTAAGACAAAGATAATATTCACACTCCTTACGTATTCCAAAATCCCTAGAAGAAAGGTACTATCATTTTTATATAATATGTCAGATTGTTACTGGTCTGCTGTCCAATTATGGATCAAACCCTCACTTCTGTGAGTCAGCATATAAGCACTAGAGGTTGGGATTCGTTTGCAATGGGAGTTGGATGTCTAAATCCCATAAATGGTTTTGAAAATTTTAACCAGGCCGCCCGACAGGGCTTGTCAGAAAATTGTCAGTGAAACAAAATTCTGACAAAATTTAGAAGGGTGGAACCATGAAAAAGTTATACAAAAATTTCCTTTCATTTTTCATCTCTCTCTTTAAAGATCTCCCACTCCTGCCAGCAGTCGGGTGTTTTGCTCTTGGTAACCACACATCATCTGCTGCATGGTCATAAGGAGAATAAGCATTCTCTCCTTCCTAGATCAGGGACAGTCTGACCTAAGTCATCTAAGCATATACTCATTTCAGACAGCTACCAACCCCCAGGCACAGCTGCCTATGGTTGATCTTCCACTGACCAGTTGTATCTGAGTGAACGGCTTAGGGCTGGAGGGAGGGACAACAAGGCAGTAGCTCCCATTCCCTGGGTTTTAAGCAAAAACGCCTGTTAGAATGCAAGAGCAGTCCACCGAACAAAATGCGTTCTCCTTATCCTAGCAGCCTCATCAGTCTGCTTCTTTTGCAAAAAGTACTTCATGGAAGTTCCCATACACAAGGCCCTTCTCTCGGCTCTGGCACTTGACTTGTTCGTTTCTCTGTTGAGTAGCAGCTACTGCCCCTGTTGGGTTAGCATGGCATCTTGCAATCTGCACTGACTAAAGGGTAGCATGTAGGTGCACTGCCTCAGGACCAGAGCAAGCCCAGAACGGTGACTCAGACACAGGCAGTTTAATCCCTGTTTCCTCCTTGCTCTGGAGGGAAGTAAATGGCATCAACCCCTTGCCTGGCATACATCGGCTCTGCAGCAGCTCAGCTGCACTGGCTGCGTGTGCCGAGAAGAGAAAGGAAACAGATGATTCACCTCAGTCTCTCCTGTTTTCAGCTTGTGGCACAGGATGGTTTAGGATATGTCTGTGCTGCAGTTAAACACCCACAGCTGGCGTGTGTGAGCTGATTCAGGCTCACAGGCTGCGGGGTTGTAGTGGTGATGTGTAGATGTTGGGCTTGGGCTGGAGCGTACTTCCCATAATTTCCCTCCTGCACAGATGAAGGGGGAGAAGCTCATTGGTGGATGCTCCCTGAATCATGCTCTGTAATGTGGGCAGCACAAGCAGGAGGGAGAGTTTTGCACCTCTTTACTACTTGGTGTGGAACTTCTCATGACCGAGCCTGTTGTGAGCTATGACAATAAGAACAGCTATATCTTTGCCTCATCTTGATATCTTCACTCTCCTGGTCAATGTTCAGTCACCAACATCGAGACATTCCAGCTAACCAAGCCTTGAAAGTGTCACATTGCTATATCTAGTATCGTGGGGAAAACACAAAACCACACTAGTCTGTACAGCTAGCAACATCCTTCTGGTTGCCCTTCCAAGTGTTTCAGTTCAAGTTAGAATTTTCAGTTCTTCTTCAGGTTTCATAATTAACTATAGAGAAATTGGAGGGTGGGTACTTTACACAGTAGTGTTCTTTAATTCCAATACCAGGCTTTCCAAACGGTCTCTTAATTGTCTTACATTCTTAGGTTTATTTATTCCCAATACATTTCACCCAATCACTCTAACATAGGGGTAGTCAATTATTTTTAGTCAAGATTCGGATTTCTTGGTCAAGGTATAGTCGAAGTCCAGACGCTAGAGAAGATAAACAACAACAATGATAGTACGTCAATAAAGAGATTTCGGGCTCTGTTCTAAAGGATCTGGTGGTTCAGATTTGGCCTGCAGTCCGCCTATTTATTACCCCGGCACTAACACCTGTAGCCTGAATACCTTCTAGTATGATCCTTTCCAAACTTGCAAACCAAGTCTGCCTGGGCTTAGTCAGTGTTTGACTATACAACCTCAATCAACGCCCAACTCGTCAGGTTCTCATATTGCCATTAGATTTCCGATTATAAAATTCAATTTGATTCTAACTAGTCCAAGATGTGTCTTCTTAACTATTATGATCTGATTAACCGCTTTTCTATTTCACCTTCTTTCCTGCAGACAATTCCCTTTTCTTCACCAGCATTTATGAGTCTTCTCTGTGATAAGCTGCAGCAATCGTTGCTGTTGGAGATCTTTTTAAATAAAGAAGACATGTATTTTCTGACATAAAGAATGGTTTTGACATTTGAATTTCCCCAGAAAAACCTCAGATACTACTGCGGGTTTAAAGATCAGTTTGATTTTTACCATCTGGGGTGACTGAAGGACAAGGAGATATTCCTGAAGCTACATAGCAAGTGAGTGATGTATTGAGTTGGAATACATGGGCCAAAGATGTTATCAGAACTCAGTACACAGATCTTTTAGCCTGCTTAATACTATGGCAAACACATGATTAAAAATAGTTAATTTCTTATTAAAGAAAGAAGAAAAACAGGTAAAGAATTTGAAATGTAAACTATTAAATAAGGCTTTCGTTTTCTTTTTTGTCCCTATCTCTTTAGCAGGAAAGTTTTAGAAGATGTTTTCCTTGCCTGTCAAACCCCTTGTTTGATACTTTCTTAGAAGATATGAAAGAATCACTGTCCTTTTGGGGAAAAGCGAAGACGTTAGTAGAGATGTGCTGGAGCTGTTGTTGCTGCTGCTGTTAAAGTCGGATCCTGTTTCATTTCAGATAGTTGCTGGAATTCAGCTTGAGCTGGTAGGCATGGCAATGTTGTCTGGATCCATCTTTTGGCTGGAAATGGTGAGGTCATCCCTCAGGATTAGGACAAAGAAGATCTGGGGTGCCAGGAGATGGTGATGGTGGCGTCTGCAACGGTGATGTTCACTCCAATTGCCTCTGCCTGTTCTTCCCTCTGCTCTTCTGTTTCCCCATCCCTCCATCTCTTTCTTTAAGAACCTAAACTGGATTGGTGGAGGGAACAGCCCATCCTGTCATTATTATGTCCACCATCTAGGCATAATATTCAGTACATCAGTTTTGCTTAATTATCTCCAGACCCACAATTTCTTGTTTACCAAGCATGTTTACCAATGCAGTTTTTGAGTTAAATCAGTAGACTTTTTTGTTTGGACTAACTGAATTTTTCTGTCTGGTTTTCTTGCACTTGTTCCCATTCATATTTGTTATTTTAGTTTATTGTGAAATTTTATGAACGTACACTCACTTTTTACAGTTGAACTCACAATGAGGGTAAATTTGTAGGCCAATTATCACAACAGTGGTACCCAAGTAACTCAGTTACCTCAATGGATAGGCCTCTGTTCCAACCAAGAGCACTATGATGTGGTCCATGATGATTTTTTAGATTTACTATCATAGTTTAGTCAACAGTCAAACAGCTTAGTATGGGCAGGGACTTACAGAAGCCTGTGTGTTGACAGAAGATAACAAAAGCTGTTTAGTTTAGCAAATCATGGAGAATGATAAGTTATATCTGTCTCCAGAAGCTTCAGTAAAGAATCCTCTTTGTATTCATTACTACCATGCTCTATTACTAGTCAATGGGGATGTGTCAAAGTACACCACAGATTTTCAAGAGTACTGAGTGGTTTTATTACAAGCAATAAGTAGTGTATCAACAGCATCCGAAAAGATAACAAGTGCAGAAAAATATAATCTTCAGAATAATATACATAGAAGAGACAGAAGAAACAAGCTCCACACAGAACTTTTGTAAGTCAAAGCTCTAAAACAAATCCTCTGATCTTTTGTAGCACCCATTACCTTCCCACTCAGTGCCTATCCTGAGCTAAGGTCCTAAGAAAGGAATACTAAAAATGTATCAGGCCCTGCTCTGCTTTTGTCTATGGCTCTGCACCCCAGTGCATAAAATATAAACAATCAATGTTTTTTCTAGCTTTTTGTTCCTCTAGAAGTTTTCCTGGCTGGTGACCTGAGTCCATACACAATACAAAACTTTGATATATTAATAAGAGATGTCTCTCTGGGTTTGTTCTTTACTCCTGTCATTTATTCTTAACTATAAGCCAAAGGAGAAGTAAGAAATGGTAATTATGGAACTGGATGGACAAGCAGGATAAAAGGAGAGAAAGCAGATGTGGAATTGCTGTTTCTATTGTCAGTAACCTGGAGTGTCTTCCATCCAGAGAATCATTTGGTTGACTGCAATAATGTGGAGTGTTTTATATAAAGGAGACAATTTAGTGTCTTATGTAATTAATACTATAGCCCAATTTGTTTTACTGAAACATATACCTCTCTAATCAGGGGATATTGGAAAGCACAGACTACAGACATTGTACTGGACTAACTGGAAAGAGGAAGTAGTATTCATAGATTTTAAGGACAGAGGAGCACATTAGATCATCTATTCTGATCTCTTGTATAATGCAGACCATAGAATTTCACCTAGTGACTGCTGTACAGTGTCCAAAAACTTGTGTAAAGTTTCATCAGCCAGTCAGAATCACCAGCTGAGTAGCCCTTCATTTGCATGCATGGGATACAAAGCATCCATCTATTGGGTGTGAGCAAAAGTGTAGGATTCTAACAGTGAGGCTCAAGAATGGAGAAATTGGAAAACTAGAATATTTAAGACAGTCACACTGAGGAGAAACATGATATTACGATACTATTACAGCTAATAAGCTAATAGCAGTGACTGGACATGCTAGATGTAAGCTAAACAGGATGTTTAGTTTGCAAGTTTTAATTAAGGAAAGTTTAGTGGCTAGATATGTGGTTACTGTGGTTAAGTATGAGCCAGTACAATTTGCACCAGCTGGGCGGTAGATTCTGGACCAGGAAGTAAAGTTTCCTGTTTCTACACAATTCCTTTAGTGTTTGTCTGTACAAACAGGTAGAAAGAGCCTAATGGAATTACATGCCTGACCTTTATTCCAATTTCCCTTATTCCACTTACTCAACATAATGTATTTCTTCATAATATTTTATATTTATTGAAAATTAGTGCCTATTGGCTTTAGCTATAAAGAGCCTCTTAATTTTAGTAATTTTTGAAGGGCAGATACATTAAAAAATATATTTTAGCAAAAAAGATTCACCATGCATACACACACATCCTCCCCTCCTGTTTCCCAAAACAAATAAGCATACACTCAAGCCAAATTGTATACTAGTTTATTGATAAACCACCTTAGCATATTTTCAGAGTCGTTTATTTTACAGATAAGTCTCTCTCCCACACACACACTCTCACTGTTCTCAGTTGTGACTGCTAACTCATAATTAAAACAATATCAGAGATCTTGTTTAAATTGTCTTGAGCACCTACAAAAAGTTCCAAAAGGAAAAAGTTGTGTTTTCTGAAATGTTTAGGGTAGCTACGTCAGTTGTGACACTAGCTAGGCACATACATAATTCGTATAAAATACAAAGAAACCATGTTAATTACTTTCTGAAGGCCAGATAGCAATGTACCCCAACTCCACCTTCTCAAAACAATTAAGAATACGTTCATGTCAATTTGTATACTATTTGATATATAAACCCCCGAAAGCATACATTCAAAGTCATTCTATGTTTTCTACATCCCATTACACACACACACACACACACACACACACACACACACACACACACACACGAGTAACCCAGGCTTTTAAAGGTAACCTGAAAATACAGGGCACAGAGATAAGAGAGCTGGCCTCTATATTCCATACCTTAAATTCTGAAAGAGTTACCAAAAAGAGTATAGTTTATGGAAAGAGAAAAAAAAATCAACTCTCACACAAAATAGTTTAAACTAGGCATGCATTGTGTCGTATACATGATGTGTATTAAGCAAACTCTGTCTTTCAAACAATGAAAAAGACTTGGCTTATCTATTTTATTTTATTTCTCTTTTAAAAAACCCATCTGAAAATGTATTTTGTATGATACTGATTGCCTCTGGACCCTAAACTTTCTGCACAATTTACAAATAATAGCCCAGTAAACTATTTTTACAGTTTGTTTGCATTTTTTTGTTTTGCTTGCTTTTTCCATGGTGGGCAATTCATTTCAGCGAAACTTCATTAAAGTTAAAAGGTCTTTTTAAAGTTAACTCCAATAACTACTGATTACGAAGCAATATAAAAGGCTATGAAGAAATCCATTACTTTGATTAAATGGAATAAAGAAACTGGAATAAAGGTTAGGCACATAATTGTGTCAGAATCTCTTTACCAAAAACAATCGCTAAAAAGATAGTGTGGAAAGAGGAAATTTTATTCGTTGGGCCAAACTTAAGAACAAGTAATGCAAATTACTAAATTTACATAGACTTTGCCAAAAGTTTAATAAAATAACTTACATACATGCTTCTTTTGATTGGTATTTTAGCTTTAATTTTATTTTCATTTGTTGTGCTAATCAATACCATAAAAGCCATTACTTTAAAAAAACCTTCAGTTTGGCTCTGGAAAATGTGGTTCACTTCAGTATTTGGGATGTGCAACTGTTCAAAAGGTGACGTGGTTGAAAAATGACTTCCAATTGGCTCTTCCAAGAAAGTGTGTTTTGTTGCAAGCTCCCAGAACTGGGGGTTCTACCATTTGGCTTGTGACAATCTATGTGGGAAGATGCTTTTTTCTTCACTGCCCTTTTTCCTTTAAGCGTTTCTTTAATGTTCACCTCGGAAAGATGGCTAAGGGATAACTGTGCCTTATACAGGTTAGCCAATTATATTTTCTCTATCTATCAGTAACACTTTGCAACTTTTGTGTAATTGTTTAATCAACTTTGTTTAGAATTGCCTTAACTGCATACAATTATTTTTTTCTAAAAATGCACGATTATGGTTTGTATTAATACATTTTTATTCCTCCATCATTAATACTTTAAACAATTGTTTAATGACTTTATTTAAAATTGTATTAACTGCATAAAAAGCATATTTTTCTCTGAAAAATGAGGAACATGCATGGATATATATATTAATACATATATCTCCTTTATTTCCCTGTCGTTAAGACTTCATACATTATTTTATTTTAAAAATGTACTAAATGCATACGTTTTCTTTAAAAATTAGAAAAATGCTATATTAATATTTCTTTGTTCTTCTAAAGTTTCGCATGTGTGTCATTTATTTAGAATTGTACTAGGGTTTTGTATAATTAATGACTTTTACAGCTTTACTAACTGCGCATTTCCTTCTAAAAATGGGAAAAGGTTTGAAATTTCTATGTATTTGAATATTTCTGTAACAGGGAGTTTGGAGGGTTGGACTGCCTAGTGGTTGGAACACTTGACTTCCTGCTTTTTCTCCAATCAGTCCTCAGCTGAGTGAAGTTCTTTCCTTTTCTTCCCCCTCCAAGCCTGGCACTGACTTCAGGTATAAAAGAGCGGGGTTAACTGGGCCAAAGGCTCTTTTTAACCCCTTCCATGTCTGCAGGTGGTTTCTCCACTTCATCACAACTCCAATAAGGATAAATTAAATAAAAAAAATTTAAAACCTCATTTTCTTTTTCTAAAATGGCTGACAGCACACAACTGCACATGCCCAAGAATAAGGGACAAAGCAGAAAGGAGGTGTGGAAATCTATCCAAAAATATATAATGAAAAAAAGGTATAGATATACAATTACTATTGTTTTTCCTAAATCCTCTGTGACAATCAGGGTCCAGACATCCCAGGAAAAGAACAGGGTTACTGAACTTGAAAGAATAAGCAATCAAAGCAATTGATTGTATACAATATTGTTGTACTAGAAAAGTGTATTGAATAAGATCTTGTGAAAGCCACTGATGATTAATATCATTGTATGCTGTATAAACAGGCTGTGCATAAAGATGTATGTATGTATGTATATATGTATGTATGTGAATAACATGTTCTTAAAAGAAGTTGTGGAGATGGTGGTCAACAAGTTAGTCTTAGGCAAAGGAATATTGTTTTGCCTGTGTCTTCATTGTGAAATGAGCAGAGTGATGCCAGAGACAATGGAAGTTCATTTGCATCTGAGTCCACTGGAGCAACAAATTAAGAGAAAGGTGAGGAAGACAGGATGGCATCAGCTTCCCAAACATAAGCAGCAGGGGAGAAAAACCTTCACCTGGGGATTCACTTCAGAAGAATACACTTCAAAGGTTTCCTGACCTGTGACAAAAATACTGAACACTCTTGTGTGAAGGGCTGGAAATGCTGTTAACTTGATGTAAGAAAGCAAGCTACTTAGGGAAAGATTGTAATTTGCTAAATTTCATTTTCAGTCACTAGGAAGCGTGTTACTTTTGTTTTATTCGTAACCATTTCTGTGTCTGTTATTTTTGCTTAGTATCACTTAAATCTATGTTCTTTACTAATAAACGTATTCTTAGTTTTACTATAAACCACCTTAGTGCTGTTATATTGAATTAAAATGTGAGTCGTCAGCTAAATTACCCAGGCTGGTGTGTTCATTGTCTGTCTGGAAGCAATGAATTTAATAATTTCTGTGGGTCTAGAGAGAGGGATTGGACACTGCAGAGAGACTGGAACTTAAGTTCACTGTATGTTATCTGCAAGGCAAGGTTAAGACTGGCAGCGTCTTGAGGAGTTTGCTGGTGAAGTGAACAGAATGGTGTGGCAAGGCTGATGCACAGTTTAAACTCCAGCAAAGCTCTCTTGCTGAGGCAGAGGGGTAGCACAGTGGCTTACAGATCTTGATACCCTTAGGAGAACATCACAGCCCTAGAGTCATATAATTAAGTGTGAGTCTCAACTTTCATTTTAAAAATATAAATTTTTAGTCCTGATGGTTGCAGAGAAAAGTTTGGATATGTCACCCAAGTGCATCCTAAAGGCTAAAAACAAAAACAGAAAACAAACAAAAATGAGCCACATTTTAAAAAAATCTCGTTATTTTGAGGTAATCGCACAATTTTTAGGTCTGCCCCATGAGTTTTGATTACTTGGAGTTGGCTACACTGTAATCCCACTCATTACAATATGGCTTTAACAAAGCAAATATTCAAAGCAATTACACAAGATTAAGTCATATCATTTCAGAAATTATAATCTCTGGAATGCTCCAGTGATTTGCATGTAACATATTTTAGCTTGCAAAATGGTCTTTGCATCACCTCATTCATTGTAAGGTAGCCTGGGTGTTAACATTTGTATTACACAGCAGAAAATGCTTTTAGCATTTTGCATGCCATTGGAATTTTCTGATTGCTGTAAATGATGCAATACAATGCCTACACAGATCAATAGACTGTAATCTTTTCAGAGCATGGACTCTTGTCACAGTTCAAGGCAACTGCACCTGTATTCCACCTCCTCCTCCCTCAAGAGCATCCACTCTAGGCTAGCCATCACCTCTTCTGGGCTGAGACTCCTATCTCTCTCTCTCCTGACCAGGTATTTTTTCCAGGCTGCCTACTTCCCTCCACTGTGGTATCCTAAAAGTTTACCAGAGATCACCCATCAGTGTTATATGGCCTCAGTAGGCCAAAGTCATTCCAATTCTCCCCAGGAAGGATTGGGGCCCTCTTGGACAGAAGGTCCTGGCTGTCTACTCGATCAGAAAAAGACCCTGAGTCAGTTTTAACTGGCTATTTATCCAAAAGTCCTTTCTTTGTCCGTTGGTCTCTGCAGAATCCAAATTGAACCAACATATGTCAGGATTGCCAAGTGGTGGTACATCTCTGAAGTGAATTTCCCTAATGACTATTCTTATCTTCTGGTGGAGCTCTGGTCACCCTCCCCAGAGAATTACATGCAGTCGCTGTCCTACAATGGTACTTAATACAAAAAGATTTCACAAAGATACTGCAGAAATTTTACATATCTGTCACATTCACTATGGATTTGTACAACCCCTAGCACAATGATGCCCTTGTCTTGGCTAGGACCTTTAGATGTTGCTGTAATAAAAACAATAATAGTAAATTGCATTCCCCCTGCCCATTCTTTCTGTTTTATCTCTGATTGTTTTATTTCTAGGTCTATATTCAGTTTCAAAATACCAGTAAGACACACAACAGATGGGCATTTCAGAGTGATTTGTGCCTTTCTCAGTCTGTCTTACACATCTGCTTTATAGCAACCCTCCAGAAATAATCACTGTACTTTGCATTGCCAGACATGCTCCACCCAATGGTACTACCTACAGTTATGAGCACCATGCTTGATTGTGTTTCAGGATACCGCCCTTATTGCTTAATCAGAAGGTGGTGTGAAGAAATTGATTCCCATCCTTGTGGTTTTGGCATTAGACAATTACAGTGTTTCAACATTTTGAAATGCTGAAGGCTTCCAGTCAATCAATTTGTAAGCACCTAGAGGTTAATAGGGTTATAAGGAAAAGCCAGCATGGATTTGTCAAGAACAAATCTTGCCAAACCAACTTAATTTCCTTCTTTAACAGGGTTATTGACCTAGTGGACAAGAGAGGTGCTGTGAGCATGACTTATGTTGATTTTAGTAAGGCTTTTGACACAGTCACAAATGACATTCTCATAAGCAACCTAGAGAAATGTGGTCTTGATGAAATTACTATAAGGTAGGTGCACATTTGGTTGAAACACTGTATTCAGAGAGTACAATGAAGGGTACTGGAAGGGTCCATCCTCTGTTTGTTTATTTTCATGAAAGACTTGGATAATGGAGTGGAGAGTATGCTTAAACAATTTAGGGATGATACCAAGCAAGGAAGTGTTGCAAGCACTGTGGAGGACAGGATTAGAATTCGAAACAATATTGACAAACTGGAGAATTGTTCTGAGATCAACAGGTAATTTTCAGTAAAGACAAGTCTAGTGTAGTACATTTAGGAAGAAAAAAATCAAATGCACAACTACAAAATAGGGAATAACTAGGTAGGATCTGGGGGTTATCAGGGATCACAAATTGAATACAAGTCAACAATGTGATGCAGCTGAGAAAAAGGCTAATATTCTGGAGTATATTAACAGGAGTGTCATTTGTAAGGTCATTATAAGGTAATTGTCCTGTATTTGGCAGTGGTGACGCCTCAGCTGGAGTTCTGCATCCAGTTCTCAGTGTCACACTTTAAGAAAGAAGAGGACAAATTCTAGAGGGTCCACAAGAATGCAACACAAATGATAAAAGGTTTAGAAAATCTGACCCAAGAGAAAAGGTTAAAAACTGGGCGTGTTTAATCTTGAGAAATGATGAGTGAAGAGGGAACAGATAACAGTCTTCAAATATGTTAACCGTTGTTATAAAGAGGACTGTGATGAATTGTGTTCTATGTCCACTGAAGGTAGAACAAGTAGCAATGGGCTTAATCTGCAGCAAGACAGATTTAGGTTAGATATTAGGAAACACCTTCTAACTATACGGGTAGTTAAGCTCTGGAATAGGCTTCCAAGGGAGGTTGTGGCATTCCCATCACTGGATGCTTTTAAGGACAGATTGGACAAACACCTGTCAGGGATGGTCTGGGTTTATTTGATCCTGCCTCAGCTCAGTGAACTGGACTAGATGACCTCTCGAGGTCCTTTCATCCACTACGTTTCTATGACTATGTATTTTATCATCCCTCTCCACCCCCATTTCCTGTCCACACAGAAGAGACAATTTGGGAGCTAATGAAAAGCAGCATCTTTCTGAGATCCTGCAGCTTCACATAACTTGCAGACTACCTCGCTTATGATAGAATAACTAGTGTGTAAAAAGCTACTTGACTGAAAAAAGGAGTTCTTAAAACTGCTGAGACGGTCTTCAGAAAAAACACCAATCCAACTACCACATAAATAGAAAAGAGAAATACTACACTGTGCATTGAAATGCACACAGCAAAGAATGAGCTAAATTTTTGCCTCTGTATTCGTATCTCCTAAGAAAAAAAAACAACAACCCTAAACTTTTTTAAAAATCACCATTTTCCATAAATGAATATTCTGCTGTGTATAGGCCTAATGTGGACATCATAATTGGACCTCAGTGACATGTCTAAGGAAGTCTGTGACTGAGCCAAGAACAGAACCCAGGGTTTTTGAGTCCCAGTCCAACACCATAGCTACAAAAGCACCCTTCCCTCTTCAGCTCTCATAATGACCCCATCCAAAAAAACATTCAAGCACATGCTTAATTTTTAGCATGCAAATATTCCCTATAATTTCAGTGGGACTGCTTCTGCTTAAAATTAAGCACCAGTTTTTGTGTTTTCCTGGAGTGGGTTGATATCTCCAAAAGCAGAAGCAGGAAAAACAAGAAGTCTTATAAGGTTACCGGCTGAATTTTACAGAACCAAGATATCTGGAAAAGCAATGAATTTATTCGTATTTCTTTGAAACATTTTCCCATCACTAATTCCATGGCCTTTCTTGCTATTTGTTCATGACACTTATCATTTTGTAAAATCAGGCAGTAACACACGCTTGTGGATTACACTTGAAGAAGAAACTCCTCTTACAAGTCAGATGATCCACTTCTGCTTCTCTAGGCCGGGTTTTTCTTGAATCTGCAAACACTGTCACTTTTTAAATGTTCACTTTCTTTAATTCACATAATTACAAGAAATATAATGTAATGAAATATATTGAAAGACTAATAAATAAGAGAATTTGAGGGCTCTCATTTAAAGTATTTGTGGCCTTGGGTAATCCATTCATGGGGACAAATAAGATTCAATCTGTGGACTAAATCAGAATTTACTTTTGGGAACGTGACAAAAGAAACCATGGAGGCTGAGATAGTCGGCTTAACCTGCTTAGTTCTCTCCTTCTGTGAATTAAGATTCTCCGTTGTGTATGGTCAGAGGACAGATTGAATGTTGTGTTGCTTATTTAAATATTGACATTAAACAAACTAACGAAAGTCCTGTGGCACCTTAAAAACTAACCAATTTATTTGGGCATAAGCTTTCATGGGCAGAAAAACCCACTTCTTCAGATGCATGAAGTGGAAACTTCAGTTTGGTAGGTATATATACACATGCAAGGATGGGTGAGTTACATCAGTGAGCAGAGCAAGTGTTAACAAGGTTAATTCAATCAGGGTGAGTGAGGCCCATTCACAACAATTGTTGAGAAGGTATGAATGTTAAAAGAGGGAACATTATTTTTTGTAATGGGCTAGCCACTCCCAGTCTCTGTTCAGACCTAGTCTGATAATGTCAAGTTTGCATATGAGTTCCAGCTCTGCAGTTTCATGCTGGAGTTTGATTTTGAATTTTGTTGTTGTTGTTGAAGTTTGGCAAGAGACCAGACTGTCTCTATGCAAAAGAATAAATGGACATAAATCAGACATCAAGAATGGTAACATTCAAAAACCAGTAGGAGAGCACTTCAATCTCTCTTGACACTCAGTAACAGACTTGAAAGTTGCCACCATTTGTGAAAAAACAGACTAACACAGCTACCCCTCTGGAACTCATTAAACAAATTATAATTAATCACAAAGCCAGATCTTATCTATTATTTATCAGCAAATAGCTATGGTAGTGATATCTACCCAAATATGCACAGTTCACCTTAGAAAGCCACGTGTAGTTTTTGAAAGTTTGGTATTATAAGATTAGTTTAAAATGGCTAATACAGTTCCACAAAGTGGGAGTGACAACCATTTTAATTTCTCAAGAATTTTTTAATCTAACTGAAGCCTCAGCAAATTGGCAGTGGCCCTCTATTTCATTGTATTCAAAGCTATTCTGCATTCCCCCACTGTTCCCACCATAAATAGTCATCCTCTTTCTGTCCCAGGCGGGCTAAGAATGGCTTTCTTTACGTCCTGTCAATATAGCTTCTTAACTGGCTGAAGATTTGCTGCAAATCAACACAAAAGCATGGAAGTTCAGTCCATAGAGATCATCCCGTTTGCTTCTAATTAGTCCATCTGGGAACTGTTTAAATTGAAATGACTTATCTATACCGCATGGCTCTGTTACATCAAGGTCAATAGTGTTAGGGGGCAATTGGTTTGTTGTAAAGATGTGCCTTTTTCCAGTGACGTTCTTGCATGGATCAAAATATTCTTATCCTTTCTGAGTGACTATATCTAGAATTTCGCCCTTCCTTTTGTACTCTGAGATGTTAAAGGTTCCACATACAGCAGCGTGGAAGACTGCACTGCCCTTTGTCTGCCACTTCACTTGCTCCCAAGGAACTCTGGCAGCTCCACAACCATTTTCCTCCCATCCTGTCACATGACATGATTCAGGATTATAAAAGGTTGTGTGACCCCAGTACATGTCAGTGGCTAATACCCACTGATTCCAGGGGCTATTACAGGGGTGGCCGAACTTACTGACCCTGCCTCACTCCCCGAGACCCACCTCCCTGCTGGGCAGAATCTTCTAGCACCATTACCCTGAAGCAGGGCAGAAGTTCCAAGCTCTCCACTCCAGTTTAACAGGCTGAGAATGGGGGACATAAAGGGCTTTGCGAGCCACACTTTACTGTAAAAGAGCTGCATGCAGCTGACGAGCCACCGTTAGGCCACCCCAGGCTACTATTATATACATCATCTCTTAAATCAGTTTGAATTCCTATGCTTTACAGAAAAAAACGACAACTGTTTATACAACAAGTATTGGACTTGGTTCTGTGGACATAGGGTCAGCTATTGAAGTTGTTCACCAAACCATTTCTTCCTGCGTACTCCTATCCTACTGGCATCCACTTTCAAAAGAATTTGTACACACTGCTCTTTGGAAGTGAAAACAAATCAGGTGTCAGATGTTCTTATCCTAAAAAATTTTCTGAGAACCATGAAATTACCACTTGAGCCTTCAATTAAAAGGGATACTTCTGGGTTTTTCCCCTGTACTTTCAGTTTGATAAGTCCCTTCCCCCCCCGCCCCATTGTTTTTTCATATCCTGGTTTAAACAACTGTTTACTGTTGATTTTAAATGGTTGTTATGTTACACCTCAGAAATGACTGCAGCCAAGTGGGGGATGAAATTCCAACAGTAAGTAAGCCACACAAAGGTCTCAACACTGACAACCAAGGTGAATAGGGCAACTCATAATATTTACCAAATGATAAAGCAAACCACAGAAGGATATAGTAGGAAAACAAAGCATTCCTTGTCTGGGAAGCTACTAAACCATGTTTAAATTAAACACATGATAAAAAGCATACATAAAAGCATATAATAGATGAGGAATTTTCATGCTTCCTTCCAACCAAAGATTGGTGTTGTCGCTAAAGCTCTACAGTTGGTCCCAGAAATCTGGGTCTAGTTTCCATCTCTGCCACATATTGCCTGTGTGGCCTTGGACAAGTCACTTAGGCAAAAATTGCTGAAAGTGTTTAAATCACTTGGCGCCTCAATCCCATTGACTTTCAATGAAATTTATGCTCCCAAGTGCTGACGTCACTTTTGAAAATGGAATTTGGCTCTTAAGTCTCTTAAGAGCTTTTAAAAATTGTAACCCTTTTCCTCAGTTCCTATCCTTAAAACGTGATAAACAGTACTTCCCTTCACCCCTTATTGTCTGTTTACAGTGTAATTTATTTGGGGTATAGATTCTCTCTTATACCTGCATGTCGGAATATCGGTTATATTGAGAATAATCTTTGGCATTAATCCCTGAGTTGCCTGCAATGCACATCTAGCCAGAAATTGAAGGAAATTCCAGAAGAGGAACCCAACTGTTCACACAAGGCCCTCAGCACGTGAATATAGCAGGCAGAATTTGGAGGTGGGGAGGAACAGGTTTGTATGCCATACTTGTGTGTGCGCCATACATGTACATACCTGTTCAGAAAAAGGAATTTTCATGATGAAAATTTCCACACACATTTTTGTTCTGAATTGGATGCTTAAGTCAAAATATTCAGAAAGATAAGGGAATTAAAATTCCAAAACGTTTTTAATTGGAAAAGTTGAAACCAAAAGAAATTGTGGCTTTTTAAAATCAGAATGAAACAAAAATGGTTGTTTCAAATAGACACTGCAACATCAAACTTGTTTTACTTAATTCTTTTTAAACCAAAAATGTGGACTGAAATGACTTTTGATGGCAAAACAAAAAGAAAATTTTCATTTCATTTCAAAATGTTGATTCAAAGCATACACTTTTGGGATGTTTCTTGCTGGAAAATTGAAATTCTTCACCAGAATTCAGGTTATCCTGTCAAAAAGTTTCTGTTTTGATGAAACCATGTTTTTCAGTAGGTAAACTTTCTGTCTGGAATATTTTAGCTAGTTTTATGTGTGTGTTTGCAAGCACATACTGAGTGCATATGAGCCTCCTATTCTGTAATAATGGTGCCCTTGACATCCTGCACAGGACTGATGTACCTGTTTTCTATAGGACAGATATCCTCTCTGCTCTATAAGCAATACCCCATTCGTCAATTATTGTCTGCACGTCAGGAGATGGCTGATAGCAGAACAATTGGTTCCAATTTATCTGTACAGTCTTTTTTTTTTTAATCTTTTATTTCTTTATGAATCTAACAGCTATGATATCTTTGAAGAAGCAGACAATGAGATCTGCTAAGCAGCTAGACATTAGTGAAAAGGGAAATCACAAGTAAAAGAGTTTTAAAGCAACCCACTTGTGTCACTGAGGGAAACTTATCAGAAAAAAAAGCACACAGTACCTTTCTGATGACAACATAAATCCTTGTTCCCCTTCACATGACCCTTTTTCTGGTGTGGTATTTAATCATCTTATTACATAATTATTTTTTTTTTTTTGCCTTTTGGGTCTTAGTAAAATGTCTGCTTCACCCTATTAAGGATTAGACTGAAAGCAAAAGTTCTCAAATCTCCCTCTTAAGGGAAATCATTTTCCAATCTGATGGTTGTTATTTTCAATAGAAAGGGATGTGTCTGGAATATTCCTAAATTGTGGTATTATCGTATTTTTGTAGGGCTTTTACATTGCTTTACTGGGAAGCCAGACTGATTTACTGCTTCTACCTCTCTCCCTCTGTCTTTCAGTGTCAGAGGAAGTGGAATAAAATGATGGGACCAAATGCAGTCCTCTAAATTTCCCCTTAAGAATATATGAGATCATAATGGAAAAACAGACTGTCATCAAGAGATATTTTCACAATTGCTATGCTTTGATATTTAAAAAATTCCACTTTGATGGATCACAGCAAACTATCTAGGCATGGAAGTTCCACACAGATGTCTATGTACATCATGGTTGTGATCCAGGATTCTTGACACACCTTGATCACTATATTTTACTGTTTGCCCTGTGTTTGGAATTAACTTAGAGCATTGTGTGCATTGTACACATTTATGTACAGATTTCACATTCCATAAACATGTACATATTTACTATGAATACTAATTATTATTATTAAGCCAATGCCTAAAATCCACAAACAAGCTAGAGTCCATTGTGTTAGGTGCTGTACATATAACATTTAACAACCTCTGCCCCCAAAGAGCTTACAATTTAAAAGAGAAAAGATGTAACAAGTGGATGAGACAATCAAGCAGGCCGGGATGGGGTGAGGTAGATGAGGTAAAAAATAAATATAATATGATGTGCAAATCTCTAGCGGGTCACTGGCAGTGATACCACCGTCAGGTTGCTGTATGTATTACAGCAGAAGTTAATTTTGAGGAGTACAAGATGGTGAATTTACAGATTTAGACTGGGAGCTTTTTTCACTTGTCAGGAAAGGTAGAGAAGAACATGCTAAAGTGCTTGTTGGAGAAGTGGGGAATTGGATGAGGGAGGCTGGAGTCACTGATGAAGTCAGGAGTTGACTTTGCTGAAGGTACAGGTTAGATAGATATGGCTAAGTGTTTGCCACTTGACAAGCTTTGTTAAAATTAATCCATAAAGCCACTACGTTTTTCTCCTTCAAATCTGTCCTTAAACTCAGCCCTGCCATGATGCCTACAAAACATGTGGTGATGATGAATGGATAGTTCACACACTATGTGCTTTGACTGCTGGTCTTTAAATTAATCCTTGTTGTCTCACAGCTAATTTGTGCTGTTCTTGCCTGCTTGCTGTATTCACCTGTTATTTTTTTGTCTTTTTGGACCTCCAACCTGCAACTAATTGCTCCTGGGTGCATTGCTGCACCCATACGAAGCCCTGCTGACATGCGCTGTCAATTGTAGGATCAAGATCATCATTTGTAACAATTTGGGATAGGCAGGATTATTATTATTGTTTTGTTATGTAAGTCTCCACAATTAGGTCTTAATCCTTTCTTTGGGTCTCTGGGTGTAATGTACTAAGAATGCCAACACCGCCATGTGAGGATACAGTATGTAGATGCCTCACTTATTCATTTGTCTTCTAATTTGTTTTCTAGTTAACATTTTTAAAAAAAAATTCATGTAAGTGATATATGTTTGGGTTCCCTTGTGTTTAAATATGACGATCCTTCAGGCTTTGAATTTGTTTTGGTAGTAAGGCTTTTATTTCACATTGTTATCAACCCTATAATATTTACCAGCTAATAAAAGATTAACTGCATTAACTTTCTCTTTCTTTTTTATAATATTAAAAAATTCCAGGTCAAACAACATTGGAAGTTTATTTATTTTGCGTTTTCCCCATCGCAAGAAGCAGAGATTGTATAAAACAGACAGACAGAGAATGACAGCAGGAAAGGAAATGCCTCTGGAATGGAATAAAGGTCATTGAAATAATCCCATTTCCTCTTCAAAGATTACCTGGGAGTCCCAAACTTTTCTTATTTTCTTGCTTTATCTCTATCACTATGCAAAAAAGGAACTTACGCCACATGTTGCAATTCTGTGGTATTGCGGTGAAACAAAGTATCTCTTTACTTTCAGAGTTTACAAATATAAAGGCAACCAGCACCTAGCTGTTGTCAGTTCCACAGAATCACGACTTCCAGCAGCATCACCTAACAAGCTCCACTGGAAAAGGTAAGAAATAATTCTTATTGCTCTGTGGTGAAGTATCACTCCACTGGGGCATCAGAGAGCCAGTAACAGATGAAGTCAAAGGATACTATTATATAAAATACACCAATGCAAAAAAAAAAAGGGCAAAGATCTTTTGGTTTTCATTTTTGCTAAAGTAACTTACTTAAGTAAGTATATTTAAAAAGAGCCAGTTGTTGTTACATTTTTCTCAAGACAGGGCAGTTTATATACTTACGCATATTGAGATGTGTATTTACTATATAGATTTAAATGTTTACAGTTAACAGAATTGAAATATATACATTATATAGTATCAACATTTATGTTTGTATATGTGAATTACAGATATATAGCCAGATCCTTACCTGATGTAAATGAAGTCAACAAAGTTATGCTAATTTATACCAATTGGCTCATAAGATATATATGTGTTGTTCATATACCCCTAATCAAATGGAAGGTACTCATACTGTAATTAGAGTTGGTCAGAAAATAGGCTTTCTTTCTGATGAAAATTTTGATGAAAATGAAAAAAAAATGGTTTACCATAGCAAATTTTGACTTTCATCAGAAACACCCAACTCCAAAATCTTCTTTGCTGAAAACAGGGAAAATTTGGCAGTTTGGGGTTTTGTTTGTTTGAATTTTTGACAAAATACAAAATTTTCCACAAAAATTAGTCTCTTATAATGAAAAAATTACTTTAGTTAAATACTTGGTTTTTACACACACACACACACAAAGTTTGGATGGTAAAATTTCAACCTGTCTTAAAAGTAATGGGTACCAGTATAAGAACTAAGACTTGTCTATACTGCCATCTAGTTCAGACTAAGGGAGTGCAAATAGCAGTGCACACCATAGTACTGCATTGTAGTTCCCCGGCATGGATGCTGCGGATGCAAATTTAAAAATCCAGAGTGGAGGACTACAGTAGTGTATTAGTTTACCCAGTCTATTAAAAATACAGAACAGAGGAATGTATATAGTAAGCATCTATGTATTTAAGATGTTTCATATAGACACACTTGCTCTGGCCACTTTTGCTAATATACTTATTAATTATGTGTCATTGACTTCAGTAGGAATTTTGCCTGAGTAAGTATCGAATAAGATACAGATTGGTAAAGCATTTAAGCATATGCTTAACTTTAAGCTTGAAGCTTTAACTTGAAGCTTAAGTAGCTTCGTTAGCTTTAAATAGAATTACTCATGTGCTTAAAGTTAAGAACATGCTTAAATGCTTTCCATGATCCAGATTTAAAGCACAAAGGTCAAATCCTACTCACTTTATTCCTGCAAGGAGACCCATTGACATCAGTGGGACTCCGCTCATGAGTAAGGACTATTGACATGACTGTGTGTGGCCAGAATGGGGTCTCTTGGTTGTAAGATCCTTGAGGGATACATTGTCTCTTCCTCGTACTGTCCAGGGCTGCGGACAATCAATAATATCAATGACTATCCAAGCAGGCTTACTAATTCTTCTTTTTCCACCCCTCCACAGATGTCTCATTTACTCTTTGTCCTACTTGCTTTATTTTCCTTTGCAACCCCTCTGGAAGCAAAGTGGAAGCTGAGGGAGAATGGTAAGCTGTCTGCATTTACTGACAACCAACACTGGTTGACTAGTTAAAAACAAATGTACTAACAAATATATTTGTGAATAAAAGCAGAGTTTGGTTAGCTACAATTCACAGGCTCATATTCTTAATTTTTCATGAGTATTTAGATAATATCTGGGTGTTCATGAAAAGATATCAGGAGTCCTAAAAGTTTCATGATGATTATTCATTTGAGAATTTGCACCAGAAACTGCCTTATTCCCTATTCTCCCGTTTCAAGAGTTTCAGTCTTGCAATCAGGAAGCTGAAACAACATCATCTTGTGACTTAGGTGACAACCCACAAGCAAGTAATGGATGGCAAATAGTCAAAGTGAACATTTCACCAGAAAAAAAAACAAAAAAGCCCAAGGCCTGAGAATTATTCATCCAAGAAATCCAGCAAATAACTCTGAATATGAATTCATTCAAAGAAATACAGAATCAGTAAACAAATTATTCACTCACCAGAAAACAGAGCTAAATTCATATATGGGCCCCTTACTCATATCGACTAGCACCTTAGTCTATAAGTATTCCATTGACTTCAGTGGGACTTCTTAGGATGCAAGGTAGTATTCAACGTGAGTAATGGGATTCATGCCCCTCATGAATATGATTTGTAATGAATATTTCAACCACCTCTACTCATACCTTTAGGTTATAAGACTATTTATTCGGTGGTTTCCTTAAACAGCATTAGAGACATTTGAAATGACAAACATGTCTGCCACTGCCTAGAAACCACACGTTTATGTCTTGTGCTACATCTCTGGCTTTTCCTAATGCCTATGCTTCCCAGTACCCATAGGCCGATTGGCAAGCCTCTAGTTCAGGGGTTGGCAACCCGCGGCTCCGGAGCCGCATGCGGCTCTTCAGCCGCGGTAAGCTATGTTTTGCGGCTTCAGACTATGGCTCTTTTGATACTAAAGGTTGCCGACCCCTGCTCTAGTTTCATGTATTTGCACATTCATGACTTTATAAGCAGTCGCCACTGTCTGATTGATGAAATTGTGTCCCATTAATAGTAATATTATTCGGCTTAAAGCCGTCCTTTCGGTAGTGAAATCTGCTGAAAAACTCTTTTGGCTCATTGCTGGAATGCAGGCTTCCTTCCAGCCCAGGCTGTGCACTCCTAAAAGCAACTGTAGCGTTTCCTAAACCTTCAGTAAATGTCATCTGGGCCCACTCGCAAGGAAAAACCCAAACCCAAAGGACACCAATGACAACTGGGGCTCACGTGTCAGCAGTAGACGAGAAAGGGTAAAAGGTTACATGGGGCAATGGCTGTATTTGGGGAACTGGTGTAAGTGAAAGTGCAGATGGAGGTTCTTGACCTTGGCAAGAATGAAGCAGACTCTTGAGTTCAGTTTCTGGTTCTGCCCCTGATTAGCTATTTGAATTTATGCAATTAATTTATATACATCTTTGGCCTTAGTTGCTGCTCCTCCTCCCCATCTCCTCTCTACCACCTGGAAAAAAAATCTAGCAAGGGGAGGCTTAAACAAAGAGAAATCCATGAAGGCCGCTTAATGAAGTTTCCCTAAATTGTTTCATGAAGGGAAGTTTTTCCCAACCAAGAACAAAGGGCTCCACAGAGTGACTGGGGAATATTCAGAGGGTCATGACTATCTGTTGGAGGCCATGTACCTCTGCTCTGGGATCCCTGGTCCCCCAACAGCTACTTCATTGGGACCATGCTGCAAGGGCAGCCAGATTTTCTGCAAGAAAAATGAATGCAGCATCAGGCTGTGGGGCTTTAGGAAAGGGAAAATATATGCTCCTGGCTTTTCCTTTGCCCACCTGACCCCTCCCCAACCAGAGACCCCACACACTTCGGAGATCTCTCTATGGAATCCGGCAGAGTGCAGTACTACAGTGTTGCTTCTCCCCTCATTCTGTCAGCAAAGATTGAGAGCCATATGCAGGGGGAAATGACTGGGCCTTGATTTTCCTCTCTGTGAAATAGGGATAATAACATTACCTGCTTTGCAGGACTGTGGAATTCTCGAATTCTCCGAGATTCTGGAATGAAAAATCGTTGCCAAAGTGAAAATAGCTTCTATTCCGTGTGATGTTTTGGATGCATTTCTTATTTAATATAAAACCTGGAAATCTTAACTATGGTTACCAAGAGACACCTGGGCCTGATTCTGTTGTTATCCATGCCAATGGAGTTTTGCTAGTGGTTTCATGGGCAGCAATGCAGGGCCTAAGATGTAGTTTGATTTTACCAGCACTTTAACTTGACTCACGCCCAACATTTCTGTCCCCATAGTTTATGTCATAGAGTCAGAGTGGACTCAGGAAGCACCGTCCGAAGAAGTGGAGCTCACCTGTAATGTGTCTGAAGACCAAGGTCAGGCTGTCTACTGGATGAAGGATGATGAAATAATAGGAACTGGCAAGACATTGACCATTACAGTCAAGGAATTTCTAGATGCTGGCAACTACACCTGTCAGAAGAGTGAAACCCAGGACATTTTAAACTACTATTTTTTTCTTATTACTAAAAAAGACCCAAGTGGGCAAATATCTAAGAGTATTCTAAAAAGTTTTAAAGGTAAGCTAATGGGGCAATGTGAGGTTATTTCCATGTGCAGTGTGTGCGATAGCATTGCACAGAAAAGAGAGTTCACTGAAAAGTTGCTCTGTGCATGACTAATGGGATGGATTATAATCTTTAGCACGGTACATCTTCAAAGGACTCTTTAGGCAATAAGGGGAAAATAATGCCCTCTTGTATGGGGGCACAGAGCTCCCCACGTGCAGCAGAACCAGGGCAGATCTGATGCGCAATGGAGGAGCAGGATTTGTGAAGTCCAGCTTTGTATGGGGCTCCTATATGCTGTCACAAAGGATGAGTTGGGACTATGACATTACAAGAATCTTTTGACCCTTCCCATATGGAGTGGAGGAGGAGTAGGAATGCTGACGCTACTCTAGACTCTAGGCTGGTGCAGCAACCGTGGAACAGCTTCACAGCATGTGTCTGTGTGGTGGTGGTGGAGGGGGAAAGAACTGTTCTTCCCCTTTGTCCTTTACAGCTCTTTTTAATGCCCAGCTAAGTCATTTAAAGTGGGTGCTGAGGATAACATTTGCCCCTAACTAATTCATCTTCATAAAGCAGAGGTTGTGTGTCTTAGCATAAAACAGTGGCTGAGCCAGGATTAAACCCAGTAGTTTGGGCTCCCAGGCTGATAGTTAACAAACTGTACAATGGTACATCACACACAGTAAGATATCATCTTATTTTCTTTCTTTTGGGTCACTAAACATTTTTAGGAGGATGGAATCTCTTCATTTATAGATGTTATTCCAATCCTGAGCATAATAAAGCTATCTTTGAAGTGTGTCTCAAACAGCACTGTGAGCAATTTGATGGACAGAGAAATGAAATAATTTGTTGAGGCCAATACTTTTTTTAAATACTTGGGAAATATCCTAGAAAGCAAAACCTATAAAAGAAGTGAACAAGCTCCAGGGAAAACAATGACAACATAATCCTTAAGGGTCACTTTTGGACACCTGTAAACTTCCAGCAGTTATTCAACTGATGTACATATTACACATTGTTTTTCCTGGGAATGGAGTCAATACCTGCCAGTAGGATTTTGTGGAGTTACAGTTTTATCTTCCTGGTCAAACTATCATTTTAAAAAAATCTAATTTTCCTCTCTTTCGATCTAGAGCCAAACAACAGGACATTTTTAAAATGTGAGGCAAAGAATTACTCAGGGATTTTCATCTGCTCATGGAAGACTGAAAATGAGAGTCCAAATATAAAGTTTACAATAAAAAATCTTAAAGGGTAAGAGCTTGTACTTTCCTTAGCCACCACATTCAGTTAAGAAGGCCACAATATCCCTCCGTGTCAGCATGTGGAAGGGATGCTACCAAGATAGACTGGCCACTTCCACAATCTGAGGATGTGGACCAATGCATTGGACATCCTCTGCAGCACAATCCCTTGTAGGCCCACCAAATGACTGCATGGAAATCTGGTCAGGAATTGATATAGCTTAGAAGTGTAAGAACTCCCATTGGATCTTATCTTCAAATGCTGCAGTGCAGCCACAGAGTGACTAAAGAGCTGGTCTACACTACACAGTTAAGTCGAAGTAAGGCAGCTTATCGTGACATCATTATGTCAGTGTCTACAGCCTTCCTCCTGCTGATGTAAGTGTCCTACTACACCGACATAATAACTCCACCTCCATAAGAGGCATAAGGCTTATGTTGGTGTAGTTAGGATGATGCAGTGTCTGTGTAGACACTGTGTCCCTTACATCAGCTGTTGGCTGACTTGTCAATTTCATGGCAGGAGCCCAGGTGCCCTCTGCTTTCCTGGAGAGCTAAAGGGCTTCATATCCTGCTCCCAGCTCGGACCCAGGGCGAGAAGCCTGGGCACCCCTCCATCCCCGCCCTTGCATGCTCCCCAATGGGAGTGGGGCAGCCTTGTCCATTTAAATTGCCCAGGTCCCAGCAGGCAGCAAGTGAGGAAGAGGGAGGGAGGGAAGGGCCTGAGAAGCCAGGGCAGCTGGATCCTACTCCCTGGGGGCAAGAAGCCCCAGGTAGCTTCCCCTTAGTCCTGGGTGGGAACAGAGAGGGGAGAAGCCCCAGTGGGAATGGGGCAGGGGGACCAGCCCTCTGAGAGCTTGTGAACCTGTGGAGCAGACGGGCTCCCAACAGGGAGCTGCCAGCAGAGCTGAGAGCCCAGGATCTCAGCTCCCCAAACTGCCCCCCTTAGTGCAGTGGAAACGCTCCTTGTCAGGACACACACCACTGACCCAAGGAGGGTAGCGTGGAGCTTTATGTCGACCTTTACGTTGCGAGAACTGCAGGCAACAAGGAGAGGTAGTTCAACTAGACATAGAAGCTTGGTCCTTCTCTTCACATCCACTGGCTCTACGGGGTTGGCAGGCCAAACTCTACATGCCCATGGCACCCTCCATCCCAAAGGAATGCTCTGCAGTACCCTGAGGGGAACACTGTGAGGGGGAACCTCTTGGGGATTTCCTACCTCCAACCTCCCTTCCAGGCATTTCTCTAAGGCAGGGAATGCTCTGGCCCAAGGTTATTTTTATTTGTTAAAAGAGAAAATAAGTGCAAAGCATGTTTTGCTGGGTGCAAAAACGCAGTCAAATTCAGGTAGCACTGTGTAGTGTTACTTCTTATTAAACTTCACTCCTTTCTTCCACCTGGGTTTGGTAAAGGGGCTGAAGAATGAAGTTAGATATTAGGCCTTCCACACAACTCAATAAGTAGTGGCATTAAGGAAGACAATGGCACACGCTGTCTTCAGTCTATGTACCGAAACATGCTGTATATGACACAAACTCTATCTTGTCCAAGGAGATGGTGTCATTGAAGCATCTGGAAGCAGCACTTTATCCAGAGCTCTCCAGCATTTCCATTATCACTCTCTGCTTTGAATTCAGAACTCAAGATGATGTTTCTGGAAATGTGATCTGTGAAAGTCCGGTGCCTCAACGAGCTGAACCAGAGACAGTGTACACGGTCCAGTGTCGGAAAATTAACCACTGCCCATTTGCTGAAGAACACCAGCCCATTCAGATGTTCCTGGAGGTCATTGATGAGACACAATATGACAACTGCACCAGCAGCTTCTTTATCAGAGATATCAGTGAGTGGCTCAGAAATCACCAGTTTTTAATTGCACGAAATCTGCAGTGAATTCGGTGATCCTGAGTGAATGGGTGTTTAGGGATGATAGTGATGATTAACAAATTTAGTGTTCCAGCAGTACAGGCTTCCCATACTGCCTCTATGTCACCAATGTGCCTCAGGCCCAACTTGAGGACACTACCTCTAGGGCTGAGAGGGATTAATGCCTAACTCATTATAACTGTATTCTAGGCCTGTAGGCTTCCCTCCACTTACAGGAGTAGAGGAGATCAAAATCTGGAAGAGGTTGAGGAAGTGGAGAAGCAACATCTCTGCAGCAAGTTGCCCTTCCTTAGATTTCGCAGGAGCCCCTCTAGTCCTTTCCATGAACTGGGAGTGCCACAGCACTAGAAGGCCCAGGCAAGGGACAGCAGAGAACAGCACAACATCAGAAAGCACTCGCACTCTGTGATAGGCTCCCCTCTGAAAAGGGCAGCTTTCCAAGTGAATATCAGCATGAGTGCTTGGAGCAGCGCTAACCCCAGTAACTTCTGATCCACTTCTGCCCCTCACCAGTGCCAAGGAGAGGGGGAATCTTGGGGCACATAGAGACAGGTAGACCCACAGAAAAGTTGTTGCTGAGGTCCTCATGCTGCCATGGAGGATGGGAAGTTGGCCAGCCCTCTCTGGAGAAGCAGAGCCTCTGCTAAATTAACACTTTCCTTTCCTGTGCATTCTAAAGGACAGCAGGGTTTGAGGCCGGGTCCCTTCCCTTTGCCCTCTGCAGCCCACTAAATCCTTCCATCCTTGAAGGGGTCTTATAAGGGAGCTCTGTGAATGTAATCCCTCTTCCACAGGAGGGCACAATATAATCCTTAAATCTCAAGCATAATCTTGCCTAATTTACTGTGGGCTCCAACAGCTGTTTAACTTAATAACTGGTACTAATAAAGCCCAAACAGCTGAGACTGTCGAGCTAGTGAATGCTTATGCGGTCTTTATTTTCTCTTGCAGTAAAACCTGACCCACCCAAGTGTGAGCATGTGGTCAAAAATGACACAGTGACCTGGAAATACCCCAGAACATGGAGCACACCGGAGTCCTTTTTCCCTTTGACTTTTAAGGTCAAAACTGAAGATTCAAAACTCCACAAACACAAGGTATTTGAGGCATTTGTAATGGGGAGCTCTCAGTACTCTTAGGCTGGGTCTACACTGATGGTGGCAAATTCGCCGCCGTCAGATCGATTGCTCTGGATCGACTGAGCGGTCTGTATAGACGTGCTCAGTCGATCCAGCAAGCAACGTGGGAAAACCACCTCGGTAAGTGGCGTAGCGCTGCGTTGAAGGGAGCGCAGTTCCCTTTGATGCAGCGCAGTGTGGCCAGCGCGCAGAGGAGACACTGCAAAGTAGACGGGAGATACGCAAATGATTTACATCACTTGCGTATCTCCCGTCGACTGCCGCCAAATCGCAAAGGTAAGTGTAGACCGGGCCTTAGTGTGTGTAAGATTCTGTCTTTCAAGAACTTGATCCTCTTCCCAGTTCATTTGCACAATAGCATCCAAGTAACATAGGTAGAAGCACTGTGAAAACAGATTGGTCTCTGTATTTCAATGGTAGGTTCAGTGATTCCTGTATGTATCTGAGCCAATCCTGGTGTCCTAACTCAAATTACCTAGTGATTTCAATAAGGAACTTTGTCTGAGTAGGTGGGAGGGTTGGTATAATGGAAAAGGTTTTTGGAATGCAAAGTTCCCTGTTAATATAGGGCATTAGTATTCAGTGATGTATTTCCACTGAAACACCCCCATGGCCATTAACTACCAATCTCCATCATGTGCTTGTAACCTCAAAGTTTTTATGATCCAACTCTAAGTCATCCTGTTACTTCTGTTATGCTTTCCTCTTTTAACTTCCCTGCCCAAGCCAATCATTTGCTTCACCTAGCTGATAAGTTGTAAGATTTTTGGAGCAAGGTCTCTCGTAAATTATATGTCTGTGTGACATCTCTGGGGCTCTAGCCTAGTTGAGGTCTCTAAATGCTATGCTAACATAAATAAATCAGACTGCTATTGACAACATTTTCCTAATAACACCATAGAAATCATCTAATCTGAGAGGTCATCTCTCTACATATGAAAGATAATTATTCATATTACGTCTTTTCTATTTGCCCAAACTTCAGATCTCAGTCAGGGATCTTTCTGACTATGAGACACAGTCAAAGTGAGTGCTCTGCTTCAATGTTGTGCCAAGATGATACCTACTGTCCAACAAGAAGAGCAGATCTTTGTAGCAAGATGGAGGGTGGAATGAAAAACAATGTCACACTCAGTATTGCACAGCCATATTAGCACAAGACAAAAGTGTATGTTGACTCAAGATTAGGCTCTGTGGATACTGAACTGAGGAAAATCCAGTTTTCCCACAGCAAGGACAAAGAGAGCCTAATTGTTGCCACACTGAGTTGCATGCAGATCGGTTGCACGTGTGCAAATCTAAACTGTGCACAAGGGCTCTGGCTAATAGAGTAAAGAATCAATTAATCATGATCTCATACTACCCAAGAGGCTGGAGGATACTTTAGTCTTTACCAACTGCTTCCCAATTACCAGCAGCATGTTATTAAGTAGTACTAATTTTAAAAAAGTCAGAAAATAGATTTGCTTCCATTGCTAATGCACACATGTGAGTTAAACATCAACAATGTGGCAACTTGCCCACTTGGTGACACAGCACGTCAGCAGAGCTGGGAAATGGGCATCTCACTGCCTCTACCCCATCTTCTGACTCCTGATCCTGAGCCTTAACTACATCTCTGCGATCTCGTGATATTATGACTTTCTTGCACTGTACACAAGGATTCACTATACTGGAAAAAAAAAATAGTGATACACACTTGTGGCTACAAATTCACTTACACAAATTTATCAGGAAATACATCCAAATCTGTAATAAAGAAATATTAAATGAAATATATAAAATATTCAAAGAAATATAAATTGAATATTAAAATGAAAGTATATTCCATTAGTAAACTAAGGTCCTGTTTCCACACTCCCATTATCTTCACTTACAATCGAACCCTCTGTGAAGAAGCGCAGAGATTTATAAGATAATATCCATGTGGGACTGAGAGTGTGGGTCTACACTATGCCTGATTTTATCCCCATGTTGCAACTAACATTCACCAAAGCTTATAATAGAAAATAAAGGAACCTAAATGATACTTATTCCACTTCATCAACAGACTTGACATGTTAAACCACTAGTCAAGTCAAAAATGAAGACAGTGCATACCAGCAGATGGAGCCATCTCCTTAGTTATTGTTCTTGGCATTGAGGAAAGGCCTCATTAAAAATATACAGGTACATGTTAGCTTTACAGGTGCTCTTTGTAGCAGCTGCACGTCCGCCAATGGAAAACAGATGGTGTAAGGACCTACCAGGGTATTTCAGATCAGTTTGATTCTACCAGTAATACTTTTTTTTTTCTGAAAAAGCTTCCTCCTTGTTTTGATACAGCAGTGATGACTTATATGTGCACATTTTCATTGTTGTAATACCAACTAAATTACTGTACCTTGGTGTTTGAGTAACTTTGGCTTGACTTCCTACTATCCATTGAATGAACTGTGTTTTTGTTCATAGTCTTATGATACCGACGAACAGTTCATTCACATAGCAATGATAAGCAAGAACAAGATCTACGTCCAGGCCAGAGATCGATATTACAATTCATCTTGGAGTGACTGGTCGCCCTGCAGGTAAAGCTCAAATGCACAGTTTAGGACAGTAGCAAAGGTGATTTTTTGGCTAGGTAGGAGGAAGTGGGGCTATCCTAACTTATTTTTCTCAAATATTGGTTTCCTTTGTCTCTTACAAATGCCCCATCTGTGGTCTTGAGTGAAAGAAGTTGTTTCTTGAAGTATGTTTGAGGGAATGAGAGTCGGTACAAACATTGTGTACAAACATTGTGACTACAATGTCCAACACAGACGGTCATTCCCTTCTTCAGGAAGCCCTGGAGAAATAATTAGAATTCTTTTCCACTAGACAGGAAACTTATATCGCGGATTGCCCTGAAACAGCTAATGATTAAAAGTGCTCTGTGCCTAGAGGTATTTGTACTGTGTCCTTCAATGAAGTATCTGAGTATATACCTTTTGCTAATGTAACCCAGTGATTCTCAACCTGGGGTACACATACCTCTGGGGGTACGCAGAGGTCCCCCAGGAGGTACATCAACTCATTTAGATATTCATCTAGTTTTACACCAGGCTACATGAAAAGCACTAATGAAGTCAGTACAAACTAAAATTTCACACTGACAGTGACTGTCTATACCCCTCTATATATAAAACTTTGAAATGTAAGTACAATATCTATATTCCAATTGATTTATTTCATAATTATATGGTAAAAATGAGAAAGAAAGCAATTCTTCAGTAATAGTGTGCTGTGACACCTTTGTATCTTTATGTCTGAGTCTTGGAAACAAGTAGTTTTTAAGTGAGCTGAAACTTGGGGTACACAAGACAAATCAGGCTCCTGAAAGGCATACAGTAGTCTGGAAAGGTTGAGAACCACTGATGTAACCCACACTGCCAGAGTGTTGATCTTTCTCTTCTTCTAGTCACATGTCTATATAAGAGGTGTACAAATCTACACCGGTGGATTTAATAGGGTCAAGTGATATTAGTAAAGAGAATTGGTGTGAGACAGAGACAAGCTGCCTCATTCTAGTTCTTTTGGGTTTATCAAGGAGTGTTTTCCAGTAGTAAGAGTCCTAGGGAGACCCTGAAGTAGAGTTTCATGCCTGTCCTAAGGGGATTGTAGTTCTAATTATTTCCCCAGATGGTACTGTTTGTTGTGCTCAAAATGGAAGTCACTGTTTAGCTGATCGCCATATTTGGGGTCGGGAAGGAATTTTCCTCCGGGGCGGATTGGCAGGGGCCACGGAGGTTTTTCGCCTTCCTCTGCAGCATGGGGCATGAGTCGCTTGCTGGTGGATTCCCTGCAGCTTGAGGTCTTCAAATCTCACTTTTGAGGATTTCAATAACTCAGTCATGGGTTCGGGGTTGTTATAAATGTGTATGGGTAGGGTTTTGTGGCCTGCCTTGTGCGGGAGGTCAGACTAGATGATCATATTGGTCCCTTCTGACCTATGAGTCTATGAGTCTATGAGAGTCATTTTTTGTGAGGCAGGACAAAGACATGGGTGTTATGGCTCCCTCCAGGGACAAAAATAGAGCAGGCTGGGGGGAAAAAATGGAAAAATTCTTTGCAAAAAATTCTGCAGAATTTCCCCCCTCCGCCCCGCCCCCGATTTTAATTGTAAAACACATGGACTTCAAGGTAGTCAGGCCCACACTCGTGCATAGCCTGTAAGCACCTGTGTAACTTTGGTCACACAAGTAAGCCAACTGAAATTAAACAAACAAAATTACACCAGTAGTTAGTGGCCAGATTTTCAAAAGCATTTAGCACCTTATGATGCATGTTGGCACTTTGGAAAATTTCACCATGCACCTAAGCAAGTTAGGTGCCTAGCTTTCATGGAAATGAATGGGAGTTAGGTGCCTTATGTACTTAGGCACATTGAAAAATCCTACCAGGCATCTACCTGCATCTTCCAGCACCCTAAATACCTTTGAAAATCTGGGCTTATTTGCTTTTGCAGAATTGGCGCAGCAGAGCCAGACTGGCATAAATTTAATGGGAAGTGGACTGAAAACATATGCCTGGGGAATGTTACGATAAATTTTTGTCTCAATTTTCTTTGCAGTAATCAGTGAGAGATTTCAGGGAAATGGCAGAAGGAAAGCCCCTAAGAAGAAAATGAAACAGACAAAAGATAAGAAGTTAAACATGAATGAGAGGCAAAACTGCATCTGAACATTAAACAGCCATGGCACATTTTTTTTGTCATAGATTAATCTGTGTAAGATTGACACAGCTCTTAAAATATTGTTCTCAATATTAAAAGGGTGCTTATTGCACACACTAAGTCAAATTAGCATATATATTTATCAGAGTTTTTGATATATTGAAATGCTGTTTTTTACATATTATAATATTGCACCTATTTATTTATGTATTTATTTATTTATTTGCTTGATACAAAATGTTGAAATGTCAGATGATGTATTTATTAGCTGAATATTTGTGTGTGTTAACTTATCTAGAAAGTGACTTATTGTGAGGACAATTTTTGTTATATAGTATTTATTATTTATGAAAATCTACTGATGTATTTAAATTAAAAAATGCATTACCATGGAAACCATTGGCTGCATGAAGCGGTTGTGTATTATTATATTTTATGCCCATATCCAGCATCCATCTGAGGGCAGACATTTTAGCTGTAGGGAAAAAATAATAAAAGCTTACAGTCCTTGAAATATTAGCTGCTGCATTTAGTCAGTTGCATTGTATGTTCTCTAACATCATGTTGATGTTCAGCTGGAGAACATAGTATGTAGGCTTTGCATGATGAAGCTAATAGTGTCAGAGAGTAACCCTAGAACCTGACCCAACTTTTTTTGGAGGCAGTGACTTCATTTTGCATTGGATCAGGCTCTGAATGATCGGCATTTTATTATAAAGAGTATTTGCTATTGTCTCTCATGGGTAGAAATAGAAATGGGAGTTTTGTAGGAAATACTGCCTGCCCCAATCGTCCCACTGCTGCTGAATACAATAATTTTCAATTATCTTTAGAAACATTAATGATCTTTATTTGTAACAACTGGGAAACCAATGCATCAGTTGGACTGGTACTTTTCTGATGGCAGCATTCACCCAGATTTACCACGTAACAGACAATTAACATACAGGGCATGTGGCTAAGAATCTGAAGTCTAAACGAATGTTAAAATAGAATATTTAAACATTATGATGTATCTGCTATTTCAGAAATCTACTGCTGACAGATTTATATACAGCTGCTAAATGCATGACTAATATTTAGAGATGTGCAAAATAGTGTTTTATGATATATTTAGTTTTCATCTTACTAAGACCCCAAAGTGTGCTAATCTTCTCCACAGAATCCAAGGCAAAATCTGGTCCCTATCCCAAATTGCTTATTGTGTAAGGCCCCAGTTGAGGAAAGAATATAATCATGTGCTTAAGTCCATCCCATTTAAGACCTCATCCAAAGTCTGTTGAAGCCATAGGAGGGACTTCCATTGCGCACATGCTTAATTTTTTTCTGTGTTAGAAATGGGTGGTGATTTAAAATATTTACATCCCATTTCGATGTTTGTCTGATATTTCATTAATCTATTGCTAACAGTTTCAGGTGCAACTAATACATATTGATGTTGAGGGTATATATTTTGCTTTTGTTACTAATATGATTTATTTTAAGATCTGCTTGTAAAGTTTTTTTCTACAGATGAACTAAAATGTATTTTTTTTAAAAAAAGTCTTGGTTTACTTGTGCTCTTTTAGTATAAATGGTTACTACCACATACTTACTATCCTAACACAAAATACAATTCGTTTAAAACAAACAAAAGGAAGTACTACTTCCCAGTCACCCTGTAGAATTTGTTGCCAGGGGATGTTGTGAAGGCCAAAACTATAATGGACTCAAAAAAGAATTCAATACGTACATGGAGAATAGGTCTAATAATGGCTAATAGCCAGGTTGGTCAGGGATGCAACCCCAGGCTCTGCATGTCCTAAGCCTCTAACTGCCAGAAGCTGGGAGTGGACGGCAAGGGATGGATCACTCAATAATTGTCTTCTCCTGTTCTCTTCATTCCCCCTGAGGCATCTGGCATTGGTCACTGTCAGAAGAGAAGGATGCTGGGCTGGACAGGCCATCAGTTTGATGCAGTATGGCTGTTCTTATGTTATGTCCATTCATACTTTTGCCTCCAAAACAGCTTTTGTTTTTCTAATGAGTCAAAGACCAATTCGTAGCTTACAAGATCCCACAAGACTAAACTGCAGTGACTGCTGGTAGTCAGCTGTCTATGTCAGGACTTCTTTTGCAGATTGAGAAATGACTTCTGAATCTCTCTCTTTCTCAGGGTGCATTGAAATTAATTAGCCTCAGTGGTCACACTTGTGAATGAAATCAGGCTGATACAGATCTTGAAGTTTCTCATGTTTCACAGCTGTAGTGTTCCAGGTTGACTTGAACTTTGTATTCATCAGCTAACAGGGGGTAAAGACCTGGCCCCATTGAAGTCAATGGGAGCTTTGCCATTAACTTCACTGCAGCCAGAATTTCAAACCTGGAGATTTAGGCCTCGTCTACACTGGTGATGGCATTACGTCGCTTACGTCGAACTCCTAAAGCATGTGTCTACGCTGGCACATTAGTTCCATCAATTTAAAGCACAGTAAAAGTCGGCCTAATAAAACCGCCTCTGCAAGTGGTGTAATTCGAATTTCATGGGTCGAATTTGCGTCATTGTAGACAAAGTGAAATGTAATTTGATGTTAATGGCCTCCAGCAGCTTTCCCATAATGCCCCATGGTGACCATTCTGGACATTCACAGTCTGCTATTACATGGCTATGCAAACCAGAAATGGCCCCTCCCCTCAAGACCCGGGAAAATTTGAATTTTCATTTCCTGTGTAGCCAGCGTGGAGAGAGTTTTGTAGCTGAACTGGTCGTGGCAACTGCAAGGCCCAAACGCGCTCCAGCATGGAGTTGACCAGAGATCTTGGATCTCATCAGTCTGTGGGGCGAGGAATCCTTTATGGCTCAGCTCAGAGCCAGCAAAAGAAATTTGGACATTGACGGGAAGATATCCCAGGGCATGTTGGAGAAGGGGCACAACAGGGACGTGCAGCAGTGCTGTGTGAAGATCAAAGAGCTATGGCAGGCATAGCAGAAAGCCAGGGAAGCTAACAGCTGTTCCGGCTCCTTGCCCAAAACATGCTGCTTCTATGAGGAGCTGCATGCGATTCTTTGCAGAGATCCCACGACAGTGCTGCCACGCAGCATCGATACTGCCGCTGGATCCCAGTCTAGAGAGAATGATGAGGACTGTGTGGATGATAAGGAGGAGGAGGGTGAGGGTGAGGAAAGCAGAGTGCAGGAGAGCGGGGTGTCCATTCTCCCAAACAGCTAGGACCTATTCCTGACCCCAGAGCAATCCAGAAATACACAGGACAGCAATAATGATTGGGATCCTGGAGAAGGCACATCTGGTGAGGTTTTTTTTTTCTTTTTTTTCTTCTTAGAGGTTATGTCCTTGTTCCAATGTCTAAAATGGCCTTTTTAATTGATGGGAAGGGGATTTCTGGGTCTTAGTGGACTTGACTGGAGAGGTATGCTCTGAGAATCATCCGTCAATATCCCCAGGAAACTCTCATGCGGGTAATCTGTTACCCTTTGCATAAGGTTTCTAGGGAGGGCAGCCTTGTTTCTTCCACCACGGTAGGATACTTTTCCACGCCACGCTGCAGTCAAATGAGCTGGAATCATGGTGGAACACAGCACAGCAGCATAAGGGTCAGGCCTGTACCCCACTGTGTGCAGCAAATCTTCCCTTTCCTCCTGCATTACCCTCAGGAGACCGATATCGCTCATGGTCACCTAGGGAAGATGGCGCACGTAAAAGTACCCAAGCTATAAAGGCGATACCCTATAGTCTTCTAGTCCCCTTTCTATGGACATACTGAGTCATTTCCGTAATTGTCCAAAGGTATCTGATGATACAATTAACCCGCGATGTCCTCTGATCAACTCTGCCAATCTCCTCCCAAACTGTTCCTCTGAATATAACCAAGGCGCCCAGTCACCTCTCTCAGACATTAATTTTGGACTGTGGTTTTACTGATAATTAAGCCTCTAACAGATTAAAAGGCCCCTGGTTTACCATGTCTGTAACAGCAGAGTGACCCGACCCTTCTGAGATGTTCAGAATGGAATGCGGGTCATGAACCGTTCATGTCATGAACCTTTCTAGACCACTCTACACTGATGTCGGTGAAACGACCCCTGTGTTCCACAAAAGCCTGCGACACCATTGAAAAGTACCCCTTGCAGTTTATATACTCTGTTGCATGGTGGTCAGGCGCTAAGTTAGGGATGTACGTGCCATCATTGTCCCCCCTGACCCCAGTTTGGGAACCCCATCACGGCAAACCCATCCAGTATGTCCTGCACGTTTTCCAAAGCCACTACCCTTCATAACAGAAGTCTATCGATGGCCCTGCACACTTGAATCATGGTAGCTCCCACTGTGGAGTTACCGACTCTGAACTGATTCCCAACTGACCCCGGTAACAGTCGGGGGTTGCCGGCTTCCACAGAACGATGGCCACTTGCTTCTCCACCATCAGAGCTGATCTCAAGCAAGTATTCACACGCTTCAGGGCCGGGGACAGCTCCGTGCAAAGTTCAAGGAAAGTTGCCTTTTGCATACAAAAGTTCTGCAGCCACTGCTCATCATCCCACAGCTGCATAACGATGCGGTCCCACCAGTCTGTGCTTGTTTCCCAGGACCAGAACTTGCGCTTTACTGACTGCAGTTGATGCATAACAGCCTGCAGCAATCAGGAATTGTTCCGCTGCATGGCTTGTAGCAGGGCAGCCTTGATGACATTGCTGTTGTCTGTGCTTTGGTTTCTCACTCGCCTTTGAAAATACTCCAGGATAAGCCACGATGTATTTGTGACGCTCACAATAATAGTGCAGAGTTGAGCAGTCCCCATGTCTCTGCAGCAGTGGCGAACACTTGGCATAAACAAAAGGCGCGAAAACTGGCTACCTGTTTGTTTGGGGCAAGAAGGGAGGGGGAAGGAGTGTAGCATCATGGGACGATGAAAATCTTCCCAACAGCCTCTGTGGCTAGTTGCACTGTGGGTGGCTATGAATGTGACTGCGTTGAATGTCGATCCAAGCGTGGCAAGTGTGGATGCACGAGCCCGACGCAAGGAGTGTGGTGTGAACACACTCCTGTGACTTCTAAAAATCAGTGGGTGAAAGTTGATTTAAAGTAAGTTGACTTAACTCTGCAGTGTAGACATAACCTAAGGGCTTGACAACGGTTATAAAATGGCACCACTGAGCCACCATTAGGGCTGTTGACCATCCAGTGTTATTAGTGTTCTGCATTTTCAGTTTTTACCATTATCACCAATAAAACACCAGTTTTTTATTAAAGGAGTTCAGTTTTTACTGATTTACACCCTTTTATCAATCCACTCAAATTTTTTTCGGGTACTTATTTTTGTTAAACTTTAATGCTTTATGTGATTGTTGTGTCATGCATCTCTGAGACTGATGCAGTTTCACAGTGTAAAAGCTAGCACGCCCACACAGCGGAGGTCAGAAAATTAAATATTAATATCACGCTCTGACTGGCTCACAGGAAGACACTGCCTGCCTATTTCTTCACATCCATTTAGTGCGGCACTGCATTTAAACAATCAATCCTCCACCCATAAAGAGAAGGTTAAAAAGGTAAACATGGGGCAAGACACAAATCTGTGCCTGAATACCAACATGAAAATCAGGGCTTATAAACTTCCGAGAAAAAGCAAAGACAGAAATTAAGAGGATGCATTGCGCTGCACTGAGGTCAGTGCTTGCACTGATCGAATAAAGGAGCATGTCGAAAGCAAGCGACACAAGAAGCTTCAAGAAGAACGTGAGCTTTGGGACAGTCAATCAGCATCAAGAGCTTTCACCAGGGCTTTAATGAAAGAGAGGACACAGCACGATTTGGTCAATGACTGTCTGTTTGCTCTTTGGTTTTTCCAGACAACCGCCGAGAATGCTTTTGGATGTAACTAAAAATTCCAGAATGTCTGCTGTGAATATAGTGGACCTTATTTTTCAGAAATAATGGAAGAACCCTACCATGTTTAAGTCACTAGTGTATGGTATGTGCCCAGCACCTCCGGATATCAGCTCTGTAATTATCATCATCATTTCCAATGCCTCATCAAAGCTCTTTCCACTGAAAAGAAGAGAGTAATTAAGCAAAAATGTCAGAGAATAGAAAGTGTAACATCAGTGACATGTAGGGTAACCAGATAGCAAGTGCGAAAAATCTGGACAGGAATGAGCGATAATAGGCACCCACATAAGAAAAAGCCCCGACTATCAAGACTGTTCCTATAAAAATCAGGACATCTGGTCATCCTAGACTGACATGTACACCTTAACTTTAACTAGTACTTCGAGCTCTACTTATAATGTTTGGCATTTAGATAGCACCTTTTGTCCAAGGTTCGCTATTAAAATATTCGTAAATATTTGGTATCTACAAGAGCATGATGAAATCAGACAGAAGAATGAATAATATAACAATACATATGTTAAAAGAATTTGCACACCAGCTACACTATATTAAATTGTCACTTAGGAGTTTATCCGCAGGAGAATCAGATAATACAAAAAAAGAAGAAAAAAATCGGCTCTTGTTTCTGCAGCTGGCTTTGCTAGTATTGAAGGGTCAGTTAAGTCTGCCCTGGTTGGAATCCTCTTCTGTCTCACTGACAGATGGAGCTTGAGCCCTGCAATCACAGAGAAAGTATCCTTTGATCTTCCCCAGGGTGTGGAAGTAGAGAAAACTGATCTTCCTTTAGGCAAAAATACAAATGATTCAGCACAGGCCAGTTTGTTGGGAAATACATAATTGGATTCTCAGCCCATTCTATTCCTACATCTCTTTGAGCAAGACTTTGCTCTGATCCAACAATTCAAAAACACGTGGACAGATTGCTGCATCCACCCGTATGCAACAGACCGCAGAATAAAAGCCTACGCCCTGGTCTACACACAAATTTGCACCAGAATAACTAAATGAATTTTAATTCACACCATTTGTTATTCCTCAGTGTGCTCTATTAACTGGGTATACATAGACTTGCATTAAAATAACAAAAGGCATAAATTGACCCTGATTTTGTTATTTTGGTGCAAACTGGGGTGCAGACAAGCTTTTATCTGCAGTACCCCTTTAGCACCTGCAGGCAACTTGCTGCCCAGAATTAAAGGCACAGTCTCAGGAGTGAGAAGCAGTCAATACACACGGACTCTTTCTTGAGTGCAGGAAAATATCCTCCCACACAGAACAAAAATACACGGAGTTGCTAAATTAATGCGTGTAAGCAGCATACATTTAGCATATGTGACTTGTACTGTACAACATCATATATTCACTGTGATAAAATGTACCACTTATATACACTACATGGGTGCATGGAGAATCATAAAATTATGATATACATTCTCTATACTGCCTGCCTATAAGGGGTTTGTAGGATCATATCAGATTCATTAGAGGTGATAATCTTTCAGTCACTAAGTAATTATTTCCCCCCCGCCCCCCGAGATAACAAGTCAAAAGGCAAAAGAAGGTGAGAAAAGGTAATATCCTCTAGCAAAAGTATAAAGTTATGATAGGTGCACAATTCAGGTAGAGCTCCATATATTAAAAAAAAAAACCCAAAAACCTACTTAGGGTGAAATCTTGGCCACACTGAAGTCAATGGCAAAACTCCCACCGACTTCCAGGACTGCACCCCTAGAATTTAATACAAATAGAATAGTTACCATAAGTTCCAGGGTCAGCTATAAATATGATAATGAGACTGATTCAGATACTTCTGAGAAACCGTCCCAAATAAATATGAACTCTCATCTACGAAACATATTTTTCCCACCTGTCTAAGATCCCCAACCAACCTACCACACTAAGATCTCTCAGACCTTTCTAGGTTTATAATAGTAGTTAATGAGAGTGAACTGTCTATTCCTTTTCCTGCAGCTAGGAAATGACAAATCTAAAGGACAAGCATCAGTAACAAGATCAGCTGCACGTGAAGCATGCTGCAGTGAACAGCAGGTGTCTGCAAGGTCCACCTGCTGCCTAAGATGGAGCATTATTTGAGCAACATGAATATTTACTCATTGGTTTTACTGACATTGATTCTAGTAGGTCTTCTCATGTGCTTAAAATGACACCAGTTGTCCTGAATCATGGCCATAATGGGTGTTGTTTAGAGTTAGTTTGAAGCTGTATTACATTTTGAGGTTTTGTAGCTCGAGATTATCTCACTTCAGAAAGTGAAAGAGCCACAGACCTCTTTAAGCAATTATATTTTAAAATGCAGGGAAACTCCAGAACTTTAAATAATCCCTCTAGATTCAGATAAATACACACTACAGTGTGCCAGAATCTCCCATCCATGTCACATACTTCCCCTTCTGAATAATTTTTAAGGTCTTCAAGATCTAGGGATGCTGATCTAGAAAATGAACACTAATTTCATTCTGAAGCCTCCTGTTAAAAATAACTAAGCCTTACCAGTTAGAGAACTCGCACTATAGGCATGCCCTGTAATATAGCATAGAACAGGCATATGGAATTTTTGCTAGGGTAAGATAAATATCCAAACACTAAAAAACAAAATCTTTAGAGGAAACCTCTAGTCCCCACCCACCAAAATTATCCTGTCTTTTCTTCCTCCTTTCCCCCAAAGAAATCCCCACATCACTTCCTGACCTAGTCCAGCAGACTACAAATAAGTAAGAACATTTGTATTTCCCCCCTAGGTTTACTGGATTAATATTGTCATTGCATCAGTTGGCAGACTCTAAATTGCCATACACAGAACAATGAGGCAAGAGGACATAATCACACGGGATTGAATTAGGGAGTTTTCCTCATACCTAAATGCTAGGGAAGCTGTGTATTCTCTCAGGCTGTAATTTCAAAGTTTCATGGCATTCTTGAGGGCTTACAAACTATTCAGAAAATAACCACCTTCCATTTTCCCTTGGCTTTGTTCACATTGCTTAATGTTGCCACCTGTCAGTATCAGAGAGGGACCAAAGCAGAAAACATTTATCCAGAATTCTGCCCAACTTTGAGATATTCAGTAAAAAGGAGATGCAGATAAGGATTCACGCTCATTCTACCTTTTCCAAAACAAAAGCTGATTGACAATATCAGTAGCAGAATCCAAACTAGCATAGATTTTAGTCAAACCCATCCTTTGAGAACATACTATACAGGAGTGTGCAAAGAGACCAAAATTCAGAATGTAGAAAATTTAAGACTTTTGAGAAATTCAGAACATTTAAATGAAGCAAAAGATAGCAGAAGCAAAGCAAAGTTTGTCTCCCTCTTTCCTTTACCTGCTGTTTGCTACATGGTGCTTCTGCCCTTCTCCCCTCTATGTAGAGATAGGGATCTGAGAGGGTCTTTTTTTTCCTCTGCACTTTCCTAACGTAATTGGGAGCAGTACTGTCAATTCACCAAACAAAAGGCCTTGAGGCAGAGAGCGTGCTGATCAATAGTCCTGTCAATCTCTCTGCTCCACGTACGAGCACAAGTCCGTAGGACACATGGTTGTCTTCCATCTAGGAGCGTTTTCAACCAGGAAATTGATCCTGGGGTTTGTGCACGCTAATGGCAAACTCACTTTTGCAATGGTAAAATCCCAGCCCTATCATGACACCCAGGAATTGAGAGGGACATCTTTGAATTACACTGCTTTTGTGACTCTGCACAATGACCTCCTGTCTGGGGAGGATTTGCCCTTGTAATGCCAAATGGCAAGTCCTTTTTTACTGCAGATGGGCTCATACCCAAATATGGGACTTAAACACGCATTCCTCATTGAGCTTTGTGGAAGTTCAAATCCAGATCTCAGCTCTCCAGTTTTGTTCCATTTGTGGTTTTTACCAATATCATAGAGCAAAGGGAAAAAAAGGTACCCATTCACCAGCAAATCTTTACATTTGAATTCCTTTTAAGAAGCCCAGATGTAACACCATTTGTTGCACTGGAAATACTGAAGATGCAAGGAAGTCGGGGAAGCCAGGTAGAAAGTTACCATTAGTCTCCCCCAGAAGACAACCCTAGGTAAGATGGTGACTACATTGCATAATTTGGATGAACAGTTTCCACCAGCTTTTCACTTCCTCTGTTAGCTCACTCAGTGAAGTGTCTTGGTTCACTTGACTCACATAGTGATGTTTCTGGTCCTTGATTTGACAACTGAAACTTACTAACATCAGAATAATGAAATGCAACTAATGGTGAGTACCTCTGTGATACTCTTGTTTCCATGCAAATGGTGTATTTGTGGGGGGGGGAAAAAGAAAAAACAAAAGCCAGTCTTTTCCCAAACAGCCATAAAAACATTCCTACAGCGTGGCTAATAAGTGACGTAAACAAGGTCAAACCAAATAGCTGCTTAGAATTTAAATGACTGTTGGTAGGCAGATTATTTCCAGCATTCAGCCAAAATACCAGGCTTCCCAGCTCTAGGAATTGAACTAATGAAATTCACAAGCCAAAAAAAGGGCTACATTCCATCATTTCTAACCACAGCTTCTGAACTGAACTCATTTCTCACATTTGGGAACACCAGATAATTTAATAATTATAATTTAAACTCTCTTGGTCTGAATCATCTGGAACATGTGCAATGAGAACTAGTTTGTTTCACTGTAAATCCCCCTGCAGGGACTTGTGTACACCCAGGGATGTCAATAAGGCACTAGCAGCCACCAATAATCATCCTATTGAGTCACTGCTTTAAAAGTGCGACTTGCTAGAAATGCAGTGGTCAGCTGGGAAAGGGAGATTGTCTAATGTGCAATATGTCTACATTATCAGCAAGATCCAAGCTCTGGTTCCCATTATTTGTATAAGTATAGGGTAAACACATTGAGAAGAGGTAAGATGTTGTTTACAAACTGACACTATCCAACAGGCAACACCTTCTCTCTCCTCATGCCAATTACCATGTCAGTGTGATTTCACAGTCCAGGTGACTGCTACATATATATATGTAAGCTCACGGAAGGCGATTTACTTAGCAAAGCATTAACAGGTGTGAAAGAGGCCAGACACCCAGCTTCACCATGAAGATGACAGAAGCTTTTTTGCTCCTCACTCTTGCAATATTATGCTTCTCTGGTGAGCAACTTTTCTTATTTCCTGTGAGTGGCCTAGTGTATTTTCCCCGGGATGATGTTGTCAGCCCAACTCAGTTTCCAGGCAGAGAGAAGAGAGGGGAGCCTTAAGAGACAAATGCACACAGTGTTGAGGGGAATTCTTCTTCCTAGGTGTTGGTGCAGTGGCTCATTCTCTTTCCATGTAGAGGGAAGGAATGGGGGAACCTAGCCAAGTTCCACGTTCAGATGCTGTAAGGGGGCCACACTGGCACGTGAATTCTTGTGCACCACGTAACAAGCAACAGCTCAGCATCTTTAATGAATCTGAGCAAAGGGAACCTGTTCCTAGGGGGTGGCACAAAGACAGAGAAGTGCCCTATTCTGCGGGGAAGGGGTGAGACTGGTAGTGTGAGTTCGATCGATGGAATCCTCTGATGGTTGGAAATAGCTTTGAGAGACCAGGGGTCTGCAGGCTACAGTGTGGTAAAACTTGCATGACCATCCCACAGGACGTCCAACATCTGGAAATTTGTTTTTGTCCCAAATTGGAACAAAAGTTGAAGTGTCCAATTCCTCCCCCCCCTCCGGGAATTCTGAACATTTTCAGTTTGGAAACATCAAAATGACCTTATTAAAACATTTCTTTTTGAGACCGCTGAAACATTAGACCCTAAATATTAAGTATAATATAATGCAATATTACTGTTAATAGTGTATAAAAATATGCAAGTTGAAACAAGCCAAAAAAGTCAGAATCAAGTGTTCCATTTCGATGTTAAATTATATTGACTTTTTCTGTTGAAACTTTGATTTTGACAAAACACCGGTTTCTGACAAAACTGGTCTGGCTTTTTTTTATTTTTTTTTATACTAATTTTAATAAGTTTATTGGCATTCTAAGAAAAAATAAATTATTCTCTCTTCTGGATTTCCCAGTGTGTCTTCTCTTAGATTGCAAGGTTTTTGTGGCAGGCACTGCTGCTCTCTTCGGGTCTTGTTCACTGCCAGGTACACAGTTGGCGCTGTTAATAAAATTAATAATGTTCTGCCTTTTAGGGGGAGATGGCCTGAATCTGATCCAGTTCCAGGATAATACAAACATAGACTGAGTTTTGTGGGCTTTGGTGGTATACAGGAGACTGAACTCTGACGCAAGGTCTATATGTAACTCTTGCTAATATATATGATTTTAAATGATCTTATTTGATCATAGGTTGCACTAGACAAGAGAGTTTCAACAGAGACCTAAAGTTGTTAATTAAATTTGGGTCACACCCAGCTAATCCCGTGACATTGCAATTTGTGAAAATCGTGGGTATAGACTTTGACTTCTTTTATCCTTTGGAAGCAGTGATTGTTACAGGAGATGCCTAACATCATACACATACCTAAAGAAAGAAAACTGCATGTCATCAAAGAAATGCTTTATTCCAAGAATAGCTAATTTCTTCCGTGTGGTGTCCTTATTATTTAAAGTTTCACTTGGAGGACCCAATTGAGATCAGAGTTCCATTGTACTAGGTGCTAAACATACATATTAATCTATAGAGGCAGGATAGATAAAGAGTGAAAGAGAGACAGTACCTATTATCTTCACTAATTACCTTATTACTAGACCCCTCTAGTGAGGGAAATCAAGGCTCAGAAAGGTTAAGTCATTGAAATAAGGTCACAAAATGAATTTGTAGTAGGGCTAAGAATTGAAGCCAGCTCTCTTATTACCTAGTTGGGGGTCTTCATCATTAGGCCTTCCTGACTAAACTGAGCATTAAGCACAAAACTGACTACCTGGCCTTTATTCTTACGTTGATGCTTCCATTTGACTGAAAGGGGCTTCCTTTCCTCTCCTAGGCAAAGGCCGTGCTAGATACTGACACAGATTTCAAATATCCAGAAGTAAATAAGATTTGGTGGCAGTTATAGTAAGTCATGACAAGCATGTTGTATTAAACACTGTCATGATTTCCTTGAAAGGAGGTATTATTTTACGAGTGATCGTGAGTACAGGAAACCTTTCAGTAACATTTACTAGCTACAGTTAATCCCAGGTTACAGCTGCTTTGTGTGACACAAAGCAGCCCATAGGAACTGGTGAATCTGTCACAATGTTTAATGGAATAGCTTTCAAACATTTTGCTTTATTTAATCTTTGATGGCTATGATTTTGTTCCAGGTGCTGCCAGTCAAGGTGGGCGTCAGGTGAGTCATGCCCCTCGATCAAGGGGAAATGGTTTGGAATGATTGCGCAGTCACGATGTATGGCAGAAAAAGACCCAAAAAGAAATGAAATGGGGAGTATTTGAAAAGGTGGAATACAGGATTCAGAGACGAAATGCCTTGGATTCAGACACGTGACTCCCGTACAGTCAGACTGATAGCTTTAAAAATCTAGGCCTGAATGCTATCTAGGCATTGCTGCGCTCAGCATTGCAATGCCTAATGGATTTAGTAGGCTAAACTCATTTAAAAAGTGATTTAGGCACTTAGGAGTCTAAATTCCATCAGCTGTCCAGTGGTTCCCATATCCCAAGCCACACGCCTGAGACAACTCCACTGACAACACCCCATCCCCGTTTGAGAAGGCAGGAATAAACCCCACAAACAAACGCTGCTTTCAACCACAAACCACACTTTTATTGGAGCAGAGACATGCCATTGGGTTATCCTGGGGATGATTCAAAGGAGGGGCAGCTACAGGGAATCACAGATACACACCTTCCAGCGCCCAAGCTCTGAATATACAGAACAATGCTCTCCAAAGGGACTGAGTCCAAACAGCCATTGGCCAGTCTCAGTCCCTAACAAAGTACCTTCCTAGCCTTGCAATGGTGCTGGGGCTTTAATCTAGCATGAGTCTGGCCTGGCCTTTAATGCATTCACAGGTGTGTTGCTCTTGGGACTCCTCAGCCTAGCTAGAGCCTTGGATTGAGGCTATATTTAGCCAGCTCCTCACAGCCATAACTGCACTCAGTTACAAAGAACACCTAGAGCATCACACATACCCCATCCCAGCCCAAAACCAATTAGATGGCCCACAGCCAATCCCCCATCCTTTCACCAATGAAAGGTAGACAGACTGGTAGCAGGAGGAATTTCCTCCCAGCCCCTACCTAACCAGAGTTCAGGAAGGTGAGGCTTTTCTGGGGAGTGATTTCTCCACATTTAGGTAGATATATATATAAAAGTTTTGGGTGAAGTGCTGGCTCTGTGGGGGAAGTCAATAGGAGTGTTTCCATTAACTTCAATGCAGCCAGGATTTCACCCTTTATCTGCATCTTACCCATTAGCTAGGATCTTGCAGCACCACCGGAGAAGCCTTGTTAACTGCATTTGAAGCCCTGATCCATAACTGATGCAAGGGGAAAGTAGATTTAGGTTGGGATTCTTCTTTCTCAGTTTCTTTTTGTTTAATAACTGCACCATAACTGAACAAGACCTGCCTGCAATTTTCTGCAACCAGCTCTTTTCAGTTATAAAACGAGTTGGAAGCTGCTACTTTCAGGGATAAGAGAATCTTCAAATGGATCTAATGTGCTCAGGAATATGAACTTCCCCACAATAAAGAGAGGCTTTGCAACTAGCGTTGGTCAAAAAATTTCATATCTCACACTACATTAAAGCAAAAAAGGGATACATTTTCCATGGAAATGTTCATGAACATGTTCCCATTTCCCTAGCAGCTCTGCTCCCAACAGCCCTCCCTGTGTCCATCCCTTCAACGCAGAGTGGCTCAGAAGGATAGCAAACCCTAGGAAGATGTCACACATCTGGCTCTGCTGGTGTCAGATACTCCTCAATGGGAAAAACTGGTTTGTTGGTTCCATTGTATTAACTAATCCTGGTAGATGAGCTAGATCTTCAGATGGTGTAAATGGGGGTAGCGTCATTGACTACACTGAGTCACACCAATTGAAGATCTGGCTCAGAGGGTAGACAATTCCATTATTATTGCAATTATAGATTAAATAAATGAGAGCGGGGATTTGAAATGAAATGGTATTATTTTGTTTATAGGTTGACTGCAGTGAATTTAAGAATGTAGGGACAGGCAGAGAGACCTACTGTCCAAAGATCTATCAACCTTATTGTGGCTCTGATGGCAAAACCTATACAAACAAATGTTTCTTTTGTGTGGAAGTCATGTAAGTACAGAAACAAATAACTGCTCCTCAGGCATTAAAACTCTGAAAAGAATTGATTTATCTGCTACTTCTATAAATCTTATTATCCTATAGGGTTGCTCCCAGATTCAGAATCTGTATCTGTTTGCCTGTTTGCTTAGTTTCTATAGAGTTTCTCCCAGTAATGAGGCCAAATTTGTTCAAATACTGATCACTAGAAATCTGTGGAGCACTCCCTACCTCAGAAGAGATTAGAGACTAGACAATCAGAAGAAGAGTCCACAGAGCTACATGTCCCAAATGAGATATGAGTAATGAGATATCTGTTAGCAACAAATCTGTGACTAAACCTACTTCATATAGAATTGAAAAGTATTAAAAGCAGCAGAAGAGTTTTCTCATGGAATAAGAATAGATTTAAAAAAAAAAAGAAATTCCCTGTAGTTAGGAGCCATCTTGTTTCTATCCAGGTCTATGCCACAGAATAGTCTCATGTTATTGTAGTATTGGTGGTGGCCATCTTGCTGAAAATTAGTGTCAGACTAAATTCTGTGATCTTTTATTTAGCAAAATCCCCACTGATTTCCCAGCAACATGGCAACCCAGAGTCAGACTGATAGTGAACAAGTTACCTTTTGGGCTTTAGAAGAATTTGAATAGGCAATACAAGCATTAAATATTAGATGTTTTCCACCATTTGTTACCCCAGGATGACGATGTCTTAGCTCTAGAGATAGGTAAACCAGACTGGGTGACATACAGAGTGACACAACTTGTGTGCAAAACTTGAAGTTCAAGTTTCCACATTTAATTAAATTATAGCATATTAGTTTAATTTTCATGCAACTCTGGGCATTCTGGTTTTGTGCAGAATCCTAAGAGCAAAAATGCAGCAACAAAGGAGGTCATTTTTGCAATATTTCTGGCTCAACATCACAAGAGGAGATTCTCTCATGAGATTTCCCATCTGAATTTGCAGGCCCAAGAGGTTTGATAGTTCACATGAGCATCCATGCTATAATCTGTGAGGGTAAAATAGCCAAGAAATGGTTCTATCAGTCTAGTAGAAAACCAAATTCTCATGGCATCTCTGTTCACAAGTGGTGTTATTTGGGGACTTTTGTCAGACTTTAATCTGTAACATCAAGTTCGCTGCCTCTAATTTCTCTGTTTTCATTTTCTTCTAGGAAAAATAATGGATCACTGCGTCTGAAGCAAATTGGTGTATGTTGAATGAATCCTCGTTATAGCTGAATCTGTTATCTACACCATCTGTTTCTGTTATCAGTTTGGATCACATCACCCTCTCTTGAGTTTACTTTATTAAACAAGCAAATAAGGATAAATTTTTGTCCAGTTTTTCTTTTCAAGAGGAAAGGATTATGGACGGTTAAATTGTATATGAGTTCTTTCTAGTGTATAGAAAATCATTACAGAGCAGTAATTCCAGTGAACAAAAGATGTAATACTGCTGTTTTCATGATACACACAAACAGATGTTAGATAAAAACATAAAATACACGTTCTGGAAGGTTGCAATGTAACCCTATTTTATTTCTTAGAATTCAGAATCCTAACACACAAGAAACCCAAAACAGAGAGACAAAGTAGGCTGCACCCTAAAATAGAGAGGCACATTCAACCTATCCTGCTTTAGGGTGGCTCTCTGCACATTGACTGCTGCAGCTAGACCCAGATTGCAGGCTTTCTTACAGAACCCTCTAGCGTGCAAGTAGGACAAGAAACCCCCTAAGAAATTAGTGATAGCTTACAATTTTAACATCACAAATACCACTACTAGATACATAGGCCCATTTAGTAGAGACTATCGTGTCATCTCTTAACATCTCATTTTACATAAGAGATAAAAGCAAGCAGAAAACAATGTAATCGATGTCATTGTCAAACAAACAATCTCCATTTAAGTTTGATTAGTGGTGTCTCTTTTTCACTTCTTCTGATAAGCTGGCTTCATACATCTCATTCCCAGCCCTGAAGAATTTTCTGTTCTGCTCTTATATTTCAGACTATTCCTATGGTACCTGTTTTGTTGGATCCTTTGAGAGTTTGTTTTAGCTTTATTTGGGCCCCTTTTCATTTGCTTTCTGTGAATATTTCAGGAAACAGATTCACTAGAAGAAATGTTGATGAAAACTGAGATGTTCAGCAGATTTTTGTGGGCTTTTAATTGAAAACAAATTTTGAATGTGAAATATGTCAATTTGGTTTGGAATAAAGCACTAGCAGAAGCTGCAATAAAATGGATAATGAGGAAGAGATTTCTCTCTCTGCCATTATTCACCTTAATGAACTTGGAAGACAGACAACATACCAAACACCTCATTTATCAATCTATTGCAGAAAACTACCCCGGTACCATCAAACTGCAAGAGTAAACTGCTGTGGTCCAGTTATCCATGTGGTCAATACAATCTGTACTCAGGCTGGGTCTACACTGATGGTGGCAAATTGGCTGCTGTCACATCGATTGCTCTGGATCGACTGAGCGGGCTGTATAGATGCGCTCAGTCGATCCAGGAAGCAACGCAGGAAAACCACCCCGGTAAGCGGAGTAGCGCTGTTCCCTTCAACGCAGCGCAGTGTGGCCGCCATGCAGAGGCGACGCTGCAAAGTCAACCAGAGATACGCAAGTGATTTACGTCACTTGCGTATCTCCCGTCGACTGCCACCGAATCGCCAAGGTAAGTGTAGACCGGGCCTTAGACTGGGCAAGATACAAGGCTAGATCCTGAGCTGTAGTAAATAGATTGACTCCATTAAAGACCCCAGAGCTGTATTTATTTCTAGGAGCAGAGAACTTGGCCCACAGAGAGCAATAGGAAGGGCAATGGGAATGGTTTGTCCCTGATTTTCTCTTCATTTCACACAAACTCTTCTGGCACTTTTATTCAATAGCTCTCTAGAAAGGCAAGATAGTTGCTTCCTACTTATCATGTTCAGATTGGAAACAAAGAAAATCCTGAACCTGAATGTATGACAATGGACCAGAATGGGAACCATTTTACCACTTCCTGAACTGTGGAGCCATAGAAGAAAGAGGTGGCAAAAATAATCTTAAATGTTAAAATATTCTCCGGGAGAGGGCTGCAAACCACCACTAGATGTTACTAACAACCCCACAACCTACCAGCCTGTTTGTGGTACTGATGGTAAAACATACAGCAACAAGTGAATGCTTGGTAGAGCTACCAGTCAAGAGCAGAAATATATGACTAATTATGAGTAATAAAAGTACGCTTAGAGTTGATCCACCATGAAGCATTTACTTCCCCAACATGTGGCCAGCAACCATATGGAATATTTATTGGTAGCTTAGGGTGGGTTGGTATGTGTGAGCAGGTGCAGGATTCAGCAATTGCTGTGACTTTAAAGTGCTTTGGACCCGAATGAGGCTTTTTCAAATGTATTATAGGTTTTTCCAACCCAACTGATGAAGCCTCTGCAATGAGCTGTACATCAGTTGGGAGCAGGGAAACAAGGAGGCTTTGTTTTCCATTCCCTGCGCCTTGTAGAGTCACTTAGCCCAATACAGAGTACAGGTGGAATGATGCAATTTTGACTTGATAGCATTTCCCACCCACTTTGCACTGGGCTGCATGCATACAAGGTGCAGGGCAATGGAGAATCAGGCCAGGAAGAGGTGCTAATGGGAAAATTAACTTTTTAAAAATGAGTGTACGGGCTGGTAAATGCAAGGAGTCACATGCCAGCCCTTTTCAGACATGTTATTGAAAAGTGTTACTAGCGCTTGGGTAAAATTTTCAAAAACTTCTTAGTGATGTAGGAAGTCCCATTGACTTTCAAGGAAATTTAAACATCTAAATCACTTTTGAAAAATAGGATGTATGCTCCTATGACACCTAAATACTTTTTTAAAATATGACCCCTTGACTAATTTATTTTGGAATAAGGTCTTGAAAAGCTCATTGTAACATATTTCCCCAATGAGCCATTGCTGCTCCTATTTTCTTTAAAAAATTTTAATCACTGCTGATGCTATTGTTTTGATGGCTGCTGGTGTTTATTATCTTGCTGAAAAATGATAGCTTGGGTTTGGGGAAACCTCAGTGTTAGGCAAATTGTATCTGGCTTTAGCAGAAATTGACCAGTAGTACAAAAGATTTAGAGGAGACTTCCAGAGGAACAAAGGGAAGTCAGGTCCTCAGATCCCACTGAAAGTCCATGTTAGTTAGGTGTCTAACTGCCATTTGTGCCTTTGGAAATTTCCCCTCTAAATATTAAGCCATAATACTGAATAAGACTTATGATATTAGCAAAATTTGATGGGCCTAATGGCAGGAGGCTAAAAAGAGTGTACTATCTAGCCTCTATGCTGAGATTTTTCTGTTGAATTCTATAAAAATATTTGTGTTTTTTGTGGGGTGAGAAGTGAACTGCTTTAATCTAAAATAAAAATAGTCTTTTTGAAAAAGTCCAGTACAACTGTAACAGTGAATTTTTAAAACCAGTCTGTAGAATTTTGTAGCAAAGATATTATCTAACTGATTTATGGAATGGTTTAAGAATGTCTAAAACAGTTCTCATTCTAATTCTGTAGGTTTTTAGTCCAATTTCTATAGAATCCTATTAATTTTATCCCTATTAAATTGTATTCTTTAAATTGACTCTTCCATAAGGGTTCTACCCTCTGATAAATGTGCACAATTCTCAGCAAAGTCCAGTTGCATACCTGAGGACAAAACATGGCCCATCAGCATCTGTTGGCTAGTTTACTGGAAAACTTGAGATGTTTACCTTCCAAGACTATGCACTCAGATCACTGTATCTCTTTCTCACTCTCTGCTTCTCTTGTAGAGCAAGGTGTGTGAAAACTGGCTACAAACATGAGGAATCATGCTACAGGTCTGAGGATGAATGAAAGCTGCCCATTTGCTTTCACTTTCCACAAGCAGATCACTGCACAAGAACACTTCTCTGCTTTTTTCAGACTGATGATATCCCTGTTTTTTATTTTGCTCGTTCAATAAAGTCAATGAAGCAAAATCCTTTGTCCTTTCCCATGCAAGGAATGTGATCTTTGATGTCTCATGCAAGCCCTTTCCAGATTATAGAAAAAGCACTAATGAGTAGAGCGGGTCAAGCAATTATTTTCTCTTTACTGTTTATGTCAAAAAAATGAAAACCTAAAGACCCTTGTGCATTCCTCTTGTTTGTTGCAGATGGTGCTTGTTCTCAGACCACAGCTAGTATCCCTACAGTGGGAGGGCCTCTCTTGAAGCTGTGGAGCCAAAGACAGAAGATGCCTTTTCCAATTCTCCTGATGTCTGCTACATCCATCACAGTTCTAGCTACGAGGCATCTTCTGTTAAACCAGGCTAGATATCCTTATCCCTTGCCAACTTCCAGGATGACCCTGGTGCACCTTACTGTTCACAGACACCCTCCTGCTACTTTCTGTCTCTCTCGCCCCAGCCTAAAGGTAGCTTTGTTATTGCCTTGGCTGTAGTCACATAATAGCTTGCCTTAAAGAGGTTCTGAAGGACTTGGGCTCTTCCAACCTTTGGAATGAAGTCAATTTGGCCAGACAGATTCCATTTCAAAAGAGGAAAATCTGGGCCATTCCTTGCTTTCTTTATAGCACCACTGAAGATATTTATCTACCGTCTGAGATATGTTTCCAGAATTTCCAAGCCTTTAATAATTTTAGCTTTCTCAACCACTGAAGCTTTTGGAACTCGGACCTCCCTGATCTGTTTGCACAAAAAGGTGTAGACTCCAGCTACCAAGATAAACTAAGATAACCGGGAGCCTTTCTGTACATGGCAGGGGTGAAGGGTCTCAGGAATCAGAGTGTGACCACTGTCAGAACACGACACTGAATGAATCTCACATGCATATGCAAGAGCTCTTTGGAGTCAATAGTTCAAATAAACATATGGCCAGATCCTGAGCTTATATAAATCAGTATTACTCCAATTAAGTAAATGGAGCTATGCTAGTTTGTGCCAGCTGAGAAACTGTTCCACAATACAGAGGTGCACAACCCTTTCCAGATGACAGAGCTCTGCTCATGGCTTTTATATTAGCACAACCCTACCAGCTCCACTCACTGCCTGCATTTCCTGTGAGTGGCTTTCCTTTAATGTAGGACAACATGAAGCACAGGCAGATGGAGAAGCGTGATGGAATCGGATGTGAAATCCCTCTCCCACTGGAAAGCCTCAGAGATGTTGTAAAGTGGTCCCAAGAACAGATTGGAAGAGGGATAAAATTCTAGTTTTATATTTTTCCCTCAGCATCAGGTGTTTCAGAGAATCATCCACCTCAGGGAATGGGGGGAGCAGGAGACATGCGGTTGGACAGGAGTGGTTGGGAGGAGTGGGGTGTTGCTGTTAGCGTAGCTTTTCATAACGGTGGCAGTTCATGGCTGATACATGCTCAAAAAGGAGCCACATATAGTAAATTAGAGTAGCCCCATAGGTGTTCTAACTTCTGCCATGGCTAGCGTGTAGCATCATACTCAGGAACCTGTATGTAGGTCCCTCAGCTCACTAGTCCCACACCAAGAATAACTTGGCACAGGAGAGAATCTGGCCCTCTATGTATAGAAACAACTCCACTGAGTTCCATGGGCATAAGACTGCTGTGGCGGCATGGAAAATGAGGCCCTTGATAACTTTTTTAATTCTCCCACTATCTCCTCTAACCTTTTTTAAAATACAGAAAGGTTTTTCTCTTCAGCAGGACTAACTACACAAATCAAATGCAAAGTTTCCAGGCCAAGCCACTCTGGGGCTGTTATGAATCAAATTAAAGTTAGGAACATTTTCAAAAGGTCAGTTTTCAAAATATCATCTTTTTATTTTATTTTAACAAAAATCACAAGGAAAACTCTACCCCAGGATGTGCTCTACGTACAATATTTCAAGATCAGATTCCTTTTTTGAGAAGGGACAGTAAAAAAATCAAGCTTTTGGTGGGAATCTAGCTTCAACCTAATATTGCTTCATAACAAACAGGAAGGGCTTCATGGGAGGCCATAAATCCCCCTTTAAAAAAAATAAAAACGAAGAATTTTACGGAATTTACTTTACTGAACAAAGAAACTAAGAGACAACGATGCCATCTGCAACCGCTATGTAGAAGAACAAGTGGAGAATTTGTCTTTACACAGAGATGTTCTTATGGAAATGCAGAACAAGACATCCACTTTTATGCCTTCTTTTTCTCATTGCATGGTCCAGGTTGTTTTAAGCCAAGTTTTCCACATGCCACCCTAAAAGAGAGACAAACAGACAAAGATGAAAGTAGACACACAGATTTCAGTGGCATAATCTTGGAGGGAAAACCTTCTCTTAGCATTTCCCACTAAACATGAAAAAAACAGTAATAATTCACACAGGATAGATCGGATTCTGCCCTTATGGACGCAGACTGACATCAAGGGGAGTTTGAAATGCATACTGGTGGGAAGATGTTACATTGATTCAAAAATGCACTCTTTCCCCAACACTACCACTTTCCCAAGCAAACACATCCCATGTAGGAAACCATCATCTCGGCATAGGTAGGCCATGGTCTGTCTTTGTGTTTATGTATTGGGCTACTCCAAGCATATTGTGATAGCTAAGCTAATAATAATATTAACTTTTAATTACAATCTGCGTTTTTAGAGAGCAACATTAGAAGCACCCATTCCTGCTTAATATCGATCCTTTATAAGAAAACACAACTGTAGCTTAATAGGCCGAGGCACTACAGCTAACACTAGGCATACTTCACTATTTGGGTGAGACTATTACTGTAGGATTTGGGGAAGTGGTGCCCAACACGTTGGTTGCCTCCAATGTTACTCTCTAAACTGCAAATTGTAAGCAAAACTTACTCTGAAACTATTGAAGAGTTGCCATTTGCTTTCCTCGTGACACTGGACTCCATTGACACTGGACTCCACGGAGGTTTTTCGCCTTCCTCTGCAGCATGGGGCATGGGTCGCTTGCTGGTGGATTCCCTGCAGCTTGAGGTCTTCAAATCTCATTTTTGAGGATTTCAATAACTCAGTCATGGGTTCGGGGTTGTTATAAATGTGTATGGGTAGGGTTTTGTGGCCTGCCTTGTGCGGGAGGTCAGACTAGATGATCATATTGGTCCCTTCTGACCTATGAGTCTATGAGTCTATAAATCAAACGAGCAGCTGCAGATTTCAAGATATGGAAATTTAGTCTGCTGAGTGATAATAAGTACTGGACTATCCAACCCTCTTTGGGCTGCAATAATGGGCTGGAAATCTCATGAGAAAAGGCCATCTTCAGCTTCTAGGGGAGCTGAAAAAAATCAGCCTCTGTCATGCTCCTTCAGCATTTTTGCTTTCAGGTAGACTGGGAAGGGCAGAGATGGTAAAAACAAAAAATTATTGTGAAGAAAAACAAACTTTCCCATTCAACTGATGGCAAGTTTTCATGGGAAAAACACTTTCCAATGAGAACAACTGTTTTTTCTTTTTCATAGAAAGTCGTATTTGCAAATTTGTAAATATTCATTGAAAACCCCACATTTTTTCAATGAAAAATAGATTTTTTTTTCTGTGAAAGTGTTCGGAAAGCTATGTAAAAATGTCCTACTAGCTATTACTTTGACTTTCAAAAAGTTTGATTCAGTTTTTGTAGAGGTTTGGAGCACTGCTTATTGTCTGGTGAAAAATTAGAGAAAGAGCTGATATCTTCACCCATTGAATTACGAATTTTATGAGAATAGGAAAACATACTACCCCTGAAATTACTCTGCCCTGTCACCTTCACTGTAGAGCTTTGGGCTAGATCCTCTTTCAACCCTCATATCTAACTTTCTTCATTTTAAAAGAAACAGTGGGGACAACCTCACTGGACAATAACCCAACACACATTTTCAATAGAAAGGGTCTTCAATTTTTCTTGAAAACCACCCAAAAATTCAAAATAAATTCTTGACAAATTTTTTTTTCACCAAATACTAATTTTTTTTGAGGGGGGAGAGGAGAAATCATCTTCCAACCAGCTCTGTCTCAGTCTGATTGTATTCAGTTAGGTTTGCCAACTCCAGTGCAAAGATATTTCCATCCTGAGTTAAGAAGAAAAATGTTAACATTAAATATTTTCATATGAACAATTTTGTTCTATTAGCTGAGCTCTTTTAAAGCCCCAAGGCAACTAATTACAGTATCTGGGCTCCCACACTGCCGGGTCGCTAATAAAATTGCTTTTTAACAAGGTAATACCCCACTGTAAATTTTAAGAAAGCAACTGGCCAGATTCTGACCAATGTATACCACTGTGAGTTCAGAGACACTCCAGTGAAGTCAGGAGACATACTGTGGAGTTACACAATTAATTATGAATACTTACTACTCATATAGTGCCATATACACTGGTGTAACTAAGGTTAGAGTCTGACCCAGTGAACCTGATGAGGGAAGGTTCAAACTCAGGAAACTCAAAACTTAGGATCATAGGAGATTTTCCTTTATTATTCCTAAGCAAGACAAGTCTGTTCTGCTACTACGTTTCAGTAACACATTTGAAGTGTTGGACACTGATTCCTTACATTCAGCAAGATCCTCACTTACTAAAAGAGTGTCTGATCCTTGTTGATTCTGTTCTGATTATCCCATCCCTCCAATAATTTCTGATATGAAGCTGTTTGAAGAAACCCTAGTGATCAAACTGAAAGCGACCTCGCAATGAATTTGAATCAATTTGGCTTTGTTCCAGGACAGTTTTTCATTGTAAAAGCAGTTGCAGAGTAAGTCAAAAAACAAACAAAAAAGTAACCCTAGGAGGAGAGGAGTAAATGGAGGGATGTTGCTTCTCTAGGAGGAAAATTGCTCTGGAAAAGATGGATAGATTAGCTCTGAGTGTTGTTTCTTCACTCGGCACAAGTAGTTTATTTCAGGACTCACCTCATGGCTCTGCCAAAGTAACAGTAGTTTCTGTAAGTTCTGCCATCACTGGCACAGACAGGTGCATAGATTGTGGGGCACGGGATAGGATCATCCTTTGGGTTATATTCACATTTTTTCTGCAAATACAGCAATACATTTGAATTCCCTTTACCATCTTTTCCTCCTATTGCTCTATGAGCCACAGACGTGCCAGAACTCCGCTTTCTGCCTCTACTGCTAATCTTACCAGGTCTCCTGGCTACACTGTCAGTCTAACTTGAATTGCGAATTCTTTGAGACAGGGGCTCGCGTCTTCCTCTTGATTGTACAGTGCTGAGCACGTTGTCAGTGCCCAATAAGTAATAGAAATGTCATGGGGAGGTGTGTTAAATCAAACATCAGAAGTAAGGCCCATTTCCCCAATCACCACCAGCAGAGCCAAGCCCAAGAACAGAAGAACGACTCATGAACCAGTCCACGTTGAGTGCGTATTTGGAGGGCTGAGGTAGTGTTATTTTAGTGAAGAAATTCGGGTTCTCAAAGATGCATGTAGCTGGGTTTTAAATACTGAGTCTCTTCCCACATCCCTCAAATTGGCAGCTCCCTGTTGGACCACCAACTGAGAGAGGAGCTGAGGTGCCAAAACGGTAGAAGGGGATTTTTCAGTTACAAAGGTTAAAAATCTGAAAGAGCATATAGGCAGGATTCAGCCTTCAATCCTAGTGTGCCAGCTGGAGACCTCTCTTGTAACTAGGGATGGAGAGTTAGTTCAACCAGAATAAGAACCAGGCCAGACCTCAATCTAATCCCTCATCCATACTGACCCGATCCTTTAGTAAGACTTGTAGTGGTTTCAATTAGTGACATGCTCCTCTTAGTCCCATATCTAAGTGAATATAGTGTTGTGGGGTAGAAGTTTGTACAGAGGGAGGCAGAGTAGCTGGGAATCAGTCTGAAAGATAGTTTGCAAATTTGCTGGGGTCCTACTGGGAAGGGAATTGTAAGAGGCATTATATGGTTGTAGGATGATAGCTTCTTGAGAGTTTGATGGGGAATTTGGGTTGAAAGAGAGCTGCTATGGGTCCTTTTGGGGGAACTGTGTCAAATGGACAGTGGGGATGCAGTAGCCTTTCAAGGGAAAAAAAAAGGGACAAAGGGAAGGAACTCCACATAAGCTTCTGGCAGTATGTAGGGGTGACTCAAGGAGAAAAAAGAGAGGTGGGGCTATCAGAGAAGCTGCTGAGAAGGAGGGGAGAGCACTTTGAATCAGATTAACATCTTGAATTTTTTATGCTTATTGAAAGTATTCTGAAGTGAGGGACACAAGAAATAATCTTGCCCATTGCTTCTTAAAATCCATTGGAGAGGGCACTGGTCTGGGAGTCAGAAGACATGGGTTCTAGTCCTAGTTCTACCCCTGGCTAGCGGTATGCCTGCAAATCACTTCATTTCTCTGTTTCTTAAAGTCCATTTCATTCACAACCCCTAAGCTGTAGGGTAAGGGATATAAATAGCCCCCAATATGCCCCACCGTCACATATTAAGGTTAAAGATTTTACCCTCTCCTATCCTACATATATCTAGGAGGAGAAAAGTCACTATTATGGCTGTTTGGATTAATCTGCTGTTGATAGAGGTGCAGGAGAGAGGCTCTCATAGCTCTCTGTCTAATTTATAACATGAACTGGCTGCCCCGTACTGGCAATAACTGGTCATTTGACTCAATAAACAGAAGAAGTTAGCCTCCACTATCCAGAGTCATCTGTAGTGGGAAAAGAGTCTTCCTAATGAGATATATGGACAAATAGTGGTTTGAAATTTCAAACTCTCTCAATATTTTCCCCGTCACTTCCCTTCCCTGTAGATTTTTGATTCTCAAATAATCCAACCAGAGATTGCATCACATCAAATGATGCACAGAAAACAATGATGTGACCACATACACCCAGTGTAAATGAATCCCAGGGAATTATTCTCTTATCTTATTGGCACTGAGGTGGTCCCTTTTTGATGATCCCAGCCTGCTCACTAGCTCTTTTGGAAAGGGGAAATGATTCCGACACAGGGCTCCTGACCATATTGAGCTTACAAAGTGTCTCTTTAGACAAGGGAATGTGAAGGCTCAACAACAATAAGAGCTGGACTCACTTTGCCATAGTGACTGGAAACATCTGGAATAAAAACACAGACATAACAGATAAAAATGAAGGGAAACAGTGGAGAGAAATTAAATGTAAAACATCCATCTATCTGTAGAAAACCTGAAATGGCAGGTTTCTAACCGCACAAACACCAGGGAGAGCAAGTTCCTGCACTAATATGTCATGTCAATGAGTAATGGCTGCATTTAACAGAGCGTGTTTTTCTGGGTGTGGCGCTCCACAAAACATTGCATTCCTAGCAGAATGTGCAGAAAAAATAACAGCTGCGAAACGTTGTGCGGATCTTGATTACTTGGATTATTTACTAAGTATGAATATTTAAAATGGATGTTTGTCACTGGTATAGTCTGTGCCATCTCAGCAAATGGCGCAGGAACCACAGTGGTGCCCTTTTCAGGAGAATGGGATTATCACAAGCCACTAATTGGGGAAATCTTCAGGCTCACCCCTAAAGCATAGAAACAGCCACACTAAATCTATATTACCCTCTGCTTTATAGGCCATCTAAATCAGCGAGAGGCTTTCCACTGACTTTAGTGGACTTTGATTCTGGTGCATATCTTTTAAAAAGGATGCAAGGAGAAGATGGACATATTCTATGCTAAGAGACACATAAATGCAAAAACTCACTGTGCTGCCCAAGACTCAGTAGCCTGTTGAGGTTACCAAGCCTGGACATATTGTCAAACAATGGCAGCCATCTCAACAAGGTGAAAGAGAAGCCTAAGACTGAGGGGTTAATATATTTGCATGAAGGACTCCAGAATGGAGTGCACTTTCACAGCCAATGTACCCTCCTTCTCCTTGCTATCTGACACCAGGACATGCTTAATTAATGATTGCAGGTGGCAGAGAATTGTGCCAACACTCTCCCTACAGGGGTTGGTAAACGTTACTCACCTGAGTAGCAGAAAAGTGCCAGAGTCAGGAGAAGAATGACACCTGTTATCTTCATGGTGGAGATAGCTGCTGTCTCTCTGGTTGAGTCTCCGCTTAGTGGATTTCTCTGAATAAATTTCATGAGTTAAGCTCACATATATATAGATATAGCTGTGTGCAGGGGTCCGGATTCTTCACTTTGATTATGAAATCACCCCCATGGCTTGGCACTGTTAATGGAAACCAGAAGGCTTTTGAGGAGACGTCCCCATCACTCAGGAATGCTCCTTATCAATATGATTTCCAGAAAAGCAGGATGAGCATGAGTTACATTCTTGATCTTTGTACCATGACTCTTGTTAACAAGATGTATTGTACAATCAGTAATCATCACTTCAGCCCAATCTGAATATTTTCATGGAGGTACATACATTTCAAAAGGAGGAGCTCTACAGAGAGGATGGCAATTTCTCAACATATTAATATCTTTACTGAGTTCCAGTGTCATGTACATTTCCTTGCAGTCTGGAGAGAAGGTCTACACTGCATTGAGCTATGTTCTGATGGATTTATTGACAATAATTTCCTCATGAGAAAGTCATGGTTACAAAAGCAATGCGTTGATATGATGTTTATTTTCAAATAAAAATAGGATTTGGGTCAGCTCTGGTGTATGGATGAATGTATGGTGTATGCTGTATCAGTGAACTATATATCTTACCAACCAATATGACAGTTTGCGGTGTATCAGGATTTTTCAGATCATGTCAGTGAATGGATGAGTGTGTGTTTGCAGTGGACGTGTTAACAGAAGAACAGATGAGCAATGCTTGTTTAACATCCCGTATGCATCTAATGGAGATTGGGGATCAACAAGTACAGTACATGTCACATAATGTCTAATGAATTTTTTTTCATCTCTTTGGCCCTGTAAAAAGACATAATGGAAGTGCAGGTGAAAAATAAGTTAACAGGTAGCTGGATCTATCCTTGGAGACTGAATCCCTCTCATTCTTAGAAGCAGAAATAGGCAGATAAGGGAACATTATTTTTTGTAGGAAGCAGAAATACATCCTCAAGACAAAGGAGGTTTGAGGTATAAATTAAATATTGTAAATCCTGAGAGCATAAAGCAAAGAATGGGGAACTCCTGGAGGAGCAAGGGTGAGAGCAAAGAGTATAAGGCAGGGAACTGGAGGAGTTACTCAGCTTTGCATGTCACAGCCTCCCTGATTCCCAGTCTTAGCCCTGGTCTGGGCATAAATTAGGGCAGCCTTGGAAGTGCTTGTGGCAGCTGGCAACAGACCTTAAGGGACCATATGCCAGTTGAGCAAAGCTGGAGTGTAATGCATGCTGGCCACCTCACCTCCTTGCCTCTCCCAATCCCCCACTGGGAGGAGGGTGACACAGGATCCAGATACGCCAATCCTCCCCATTGTTGAGTCCCTTGTGCTGGCAGAATCACCAGGAGAGGAGTTACAGTCAGATTCTATTCCCTTGGTGCTGCAGCAGTGGCTAGCACAAAGAGGCCAGCGTGGGCCAGGGAATCTCCCCGTTGGCATTTTGGCATTGGCAAAGAGATCTGAAAGGGATCAGCAATTCACATAATCATCTTCATGCCTGATTCCAACCCAGAGTGACTTTCTATGGCTGAATAATAAACTATTTGAACTGTGTCATGTAGAATGAAAACACTGACCTGTCTTTAACTGCTGGTAATGCAGTAGAGGAAAATACCCTTTGTCCAGAAAAGAGGGACTAAAATTTATAGCACTGAAGTCTTTTCTGAAATTCTTTGAATATCCAGTAAAGTTACCACCATCTCCTCAAGCTGAGGATGAGATACTGTAAATAGGGCATCTGCCTAGGAGAGCATTATAATGAAAAATCCCTCCAAGTGCGCCTTGAGGCCTATAACCCAATGTTATTTGCTCTTTTTGCCATTCCTCCTTAGTTATCTTGGTCCAGTTCAACAAGGAACACTAGCTGGAGTACACTTGGTGGGGAAACCCCTCAATCATTAAACACTAAAATAATCTGCATAAAGGTAGAGAAAGACTGTCAGTCAGAACCAATAATGTCAATAAACCTAGCACAGGCAAAGGAGAAAGACTCTGTCTGTTACAACCTGATAGCAAGAGCTAGGCCTACATTCGCGTGTGCATTTAGTACTCATGAAAGATGCCTCGTTATTGTCCTTTGGGCCTTCCTGAGCAGGGTCCCTCTCATTGTTCCTTATCTGTGACCTTGAGGCATGACCTCCAGGAGTGACAGAACAATTCAGTTCCTGTGCCACAGGCTTCTGTGCTGAGAGTGCCAATTTAAGTGCCCAATCATTTCAGTTGTGCTGGCATGCTGGTAGCTTCCGTGACAAGGACACCTGCCTTTTAGGAACTAGTTGGAGACTCATCAAACTGATTTCGGAATGGTCACAGAACAGCTCATTGTAAGAACTTTGGGTCATTATTGAGCTTGGCTGGATTTAAACTGGGAACAAGGATATGAACAGTTCAATGAGAGACCAGGCACTGGAGGAATACACTGGACTGTGACACAGAGAAGAGCTATACAGCACCTGAAGAGCTCAGCTGTACTGCAACACACAGCCAAGAACTCTACACACACAGCTGAGCTTGACTTTCAAAAGTGTTGAGCACCCTAAACTCACGCTGACTTCAGCAGGCCCTATGGGTGCTCAGCCCTTCTGAAAAGTAAGGCAGTGCAATGTGACACTGTCCTTTCAGCCAACTTAAAGAGTTCTAGGGACACTTCATGCCTTGGCAGTATCGTAGAATTGCTTAAAAACAACTAGAAAATATGGGAGCTAAATGTGGAGACAAATTCAGAAGTGCATGTAATGGAGACTTAGTGTAAATTCTATACTAAAATGGTTGGACGAAGAAGTACATTATACCTTCTTCGCATCACCTGTGGATTTGTCCCAATTAAGTTAAGCAGATTGGTTTCCATTTTGGTTTCTAGGCATTGTTAACATTGTCTGACATGACTCTGGCTCAGCATCCTCACTGTTCAATTTTTGGACAATTAATGCCATTCTGTTATATTTAGCATATCAAATCCACCTTTTCTGAATCTTCTTTATCCCCATTCTCCTGATCACATTGTTCTCTCCCTCCCTCCAACCCTGAGACATCCCTTCCCACACCTTTGCCTTCCTCCCAGCTACTTTTGTTATCCTTGAGCCTCATGCCAGATCCTTCTCCACTCCCTCAGATCACAATCAAGTTCTTAGTTGATCCCCTCCATCCTGAACGTAGAAACTCCTTCTGTTTTGCCAGTTGTTCCTGACCCTACCAGTTCTCCCAACAGTCTCTCTTCCTTACTCCCCAGTCCAATTTCCTTACCACTGAACAGCCGAATCTTCCACGGCTGGCATTTCCAGTGCATGTTAAGATGTCAGCAAATCCAGCAGTCTCTTCAGGGTCATTTGTTGTCTTCCAGCCTGGCACGTTAGAATCAGAGTTTCTCTGTGGCAGAGGACTCTCCTGAATTTCAGATTATCTAGGATCTGTGAGAGTTGAAGACAGCAGCTGACCTGTACCAAATCCGAAATGCAGGACCCAAACTTTGTTTTTTGTGGAAAACGTACAAACTCACAAAAGGTGCCAAATTTAAATTCCTGAGTAATAAAGGTCACAGATACAGACCAGGAAGACTGATTGACATTACTAAGGCAATCCACAAATATACGCCAGCAGATTGTTTGAAAAATTCTAGCTCTGATAGGTCATGAAAGGGAAAAGTCAGACCCTGCGAGCTACATGTAAAATGTCAGCAAAGATACAAGGGATAAGGGGTAGGAAAGGGAAGCATGGGAGGGAATTTTGTGATCAGTAAGTAAGCTGAATATGTAAGAAGGGGAGTATGTCTAAGAGGGTTGATACAGAAAAGAGCAATTAGGATGGATGTTCACCACCTCTTTTAACAACTTTAGAAAAGGATCCAGTTCATTCAGTGCTAGGGCAGAGACTCAGTCCTCTTCCTATTTTACCCAAACCAGTCCCCCATCCCTAAATTTAGGTAGACCGACCTATCCACAAATCTCCCTGGAAACAGTAAGAGGACTATTAGTCTAGCCAGTGCTCTGTTCCATCACCTGTGGCCTTGCATTGCTCTGCTGCTGCTGATCTGTGTAATTAAAGCCTCCATGGTTTTCATTCCCTAATGACCAAGATTTCCAACATTCAATGGCTAAAGTTGCGTTTACCCTGTATTTAAACACCTATATCAGAGTGGGCTGATTTGCAAAAGTGCTGAGCACCTTCACCTTGCACTGACTTCAAGTGGAGTTGCATGTACTCTGCCCCTCTGCTAATAGTAAAAGATTTTAGAACTCCAGTTTGAAAATGTTGGCCTATGGCTTTGAAAGCACCTTCTTTTAATAGGAGGAAGTCAAAATGCCAAAAGAAGCAGGTAAATCTGATAATGCAAAACAGTGCTCATGTTTCCCACAAAGCCTATTGGTGCCCGTCTTATCGCCAGCAGCAAGAGGAGCCCCCAAGCTTGTGATCTCTCAGGGAAACATAGCAGTCATTGTCACACACTGCTGTAAAGATGATAACCTGCAAACCCCTATAAGCGTCAGCTGGAAAAAATGTTGAAGCAGCAAGATAATCCAGACAATCAAGTCTGTGGAATGGAGCAATGATTTAGAAACAAGGGATTGGAGAAAATGGAAAAACTGTAAGTGATGTTGATGAAACAGCCACTCACCAGATGGAGCCTAATTGTTCCTGTTCTAGGCTTCAGACTCTGGAAAATTAACGGAGATAGCCATAAATGGGCATATGATAGAAGATAAAGGAAACCCCTTGGACTCAGGGGGCCTGATCCTAAAGATTTAATACTGTATATTGAAGAAGATCCCATGTATCACTGGGGTATTAAATTGATGCTTCTCACAATAATAATTTTTTTTACAGCTATCCTATATCTATAAGATAATATAGACACATAGCAAAAGACAGTCTCTGCCCCAAGGAGATTAGAGATGGACAAGAAAGATAAAGGGTGGGAGGGGAAAAAGAAGAACGGTGCCCAGACTCACCCTGTTGAGTGAAGAATTTGAGGGGTACAGGGGAGAATCATCTGTAACCACTAGAAAACCTGTTCCTCCAGAAACTGGAATTGAACCCAAGAGGCCTGAGTTTTACCTTTCCTCTGCTTGTGTGTATGCCCTTTTGATACAGTCTCTAATGATATGATCAGATACTGTTTTTTCCCACAGGACCTCACCTGATTCAGTGCACAGCATGGACCATACTCTGGGAATGAATCAGGGTTGTGTAGCAAATGAGGCAGTTGTCTGGAGGATCTCAGGCTTGTTTGTCCAAGAAGTTGGAAGGTGTGGGGGAATGATGCAGGGAACTGCAGGAAGAGAAGGGAAGGTTTCGTGGTTTAGGCAGTTGAATGTTGCCGTCTCTGCCACAAAGTTCCTATGTGGTGCTAGTCAAACTGCTTAAACCAAACTCTTCACAGGAAATTACTAACTGTGTGTTCCTCATTCTCTGGGTGCCCAACATGAGATGCCTGGGACACTATTTGCAGAAGTACTAAGTGTTCACAACTGTAACTGACATTGGAGCTGTGCTTTGAACATGTAAAGTACCATAAAAATGCTAAGCACTCTGAAAAATCAGGTCCTAAGGCACCGTAAATTAGTGGAGACTTGAGACAAGATGACCTGAATTTCTCAGTTCCTCATCTTCAAAATGGGGATAAAATTATCACCTAAACTCAGAGTGGTGTTGTGAAGATCAATTTATTAATGTTTGTGAAGCACTGAGATCCTATAGTGATAGTAATTCCTATGAGGCCTCTGGCCTACACCCCTGGCCCATAGAAACACCTGGGAGGAAATTAAAAATTGTGTATTCAGAGCAAGATGTAGATTGCATGCCTTAAATAAAGCCTCAACCTACGCATTTATGTGGAGAATAAAAATAAATATTGCTCTTTTATTCAATGAGGAGAAGCCCTTTAGAAAATATATGTGATCATATAATTAAAAATTGCATAGGCAACCTTAATTCTGGCATTTGCTAACTTTGCTCAGTGATTGACTTTGCAACCTAAACATTCTTTTACTATAGTTTTTTGATGTTATTATATTATCACTATACACCTGCATAGAGTTCAGTCACATTCAACACTTGAGAGTGTTTCATACTCAGTTATAAACTATATAACAGGAGTTGGTTCTTTTAAGGTCCTGGGAGCAGCCAGGAGTTCTGGAAAGGAGTTAGGCAGATGCTGGGAACCATCTTCCCCAGCTGGACAGCAATTAGTGATTGGGGTTGATAATTCCCAGCTAGGGGATGTAAAGGAAAGCGCCAGGGCCAGGATGGAGGCTAGATCAGGAGTGTGTGTGTGCTTTCCTGGGGCTGCAGCAGATATTGCAAGAGGGCAGAAAAGCCCTGTAGACTCCTTTAGGCTGGGGGAAGGTCTAGTGCATTAAGCTATTGGAGGTCTAAGGACCATGACATCTTAAATGTAGAACAGCACTGTTGCTTTTTATTATTTTTTAAAATTCATTTTTTTTCTTTTAAGGAATATACCGCTCTTTAGGAAAGGGCTACTGCCTGAACTGGGTGTGGCTAACTTTTTGTCTTAGGCTGGTAATTGGGTCCAGCACCTGGCTACTGCATTTTGTGGCAGGATGGTAGTCCGTAATGATCAAAATGATCCGGCGATTCAGCTTCTCTACCCTTTATAGTCAGAGTCTCAAATGTGCCCTTGGGTAAAATCATGACCATTATAAATCTCTGTTATCTATAAGAGTCAGGTTATTACACCTCTTTTCTTTATTTTTCAGGGAATCCAGTTGAGAAAGAACTATTCCTGACTAGGCAAGACAGCCCCAACAAACTTTGTCTCGGTGTCAGTCTCTGTGACAAATTAGAAAGCACTTTCATAATCAAAGGGGAAACGTCTGACCTCTTGAGTGTCTACATACATGTGCTCCATCTGTGGAGTTCACTGTAAGAGCATCAATTCAGCTGTGCCCTAGCAGACTCAACACAGATTAAACAACCATCTCTAACATGAAAATATCAGGGTCTTAATGCTCTGCTAAGAGACGGAGTAGTCTTATTGCCTAACCAGGATCCAGGTTATAAATGGACTCGGTTTATACCAACTCCCATCTTCTGAGGGTATAAACCGGTGCATCTTGGAATGATGGTACGGCTTGGAACGCCCCCAAGTTAGAATCACTCTGCCCGCTTGTTGGCTTGACTGGACTGGTTTACTGGACCGACAGAGTACTGTCCATAGCTTCAAGATCTTCAAGTGCTTCCCCACCAGCAAGTGTCTAGAACTCTGACATTCAGAGAAGTGTACACTCAGGGGGAGAGTAAATGGTGTCAGTGTAAATATAAGTTGGTTACATTTCATTTACTCCTGTTAACTGCATTTATTAATTGATTTATTGACGTGCCCACTACTGATTTAAAGTGGTTGTGGCATTTTAATTAAATCTCAGTCTGTTATATCATGTTTTTCTAAATTGTTAAGTAAAGGTGCGTTAATTCTAATCTAAGAGGATATTGGTTGTGTATTATTTATAATTGTACTTTTGGGTTAGACCCATTGCATAGATCAGATGAGGTTTATTCCTGGAGGCTCTCAAGGGACACCAGTGAGTGTATACAGGACCCAGCCAGGTAGAGGCACCGCCAAAATTAATTTCCTTCATTTATTTCAAAATACTTTGTTAATGTCTATAGGAAAACTAGGAAACTTGGGCTCCTAAGCAAAGTGCGTACATGTTAAGCACATGCTTAAGTCCTGTTGACTTTAATGGGATTAAAGCACAAGCTTATGGGGTTTGCTGAATTGGGGCACCAATGAATGTACAGTTTGGGGGAAGGTGATATTTAAAAATCAAGCAAATATTCACTGACATTTTAAATCCAATCTGTCTTTTTGCACCTGATTCTTGTTCACCTTCCACAAATATTCTAGCAAATCAGTTTGCTGGCAGGAACATTTGCCAAAACAATGACTATTCAATGAATATTACAGAATACAAATTGAAGATGAACACTGAATTCACAATGGCAAGTATCTCACCAAAAATGATTTCACCCAACCAGACAGGGAATAGAAACACATACCACATGATGACCTATGCCTAAATAAACAACTTGCATTTTGGAAATTTCAAGCAAATATCCACCCATAGCACAAACAATTTCAAGTCACAAACAAATTTGAAAAAAATCAGAGCCTATTTGCAGGTAGCCCAGAAACAGAAAGAAGTGCAAGGTTGTTACAAAAATCATTCACTATAAACTAGATACAGCTCTAGTTAAAAACATTCTTTAGTTTAGCAATGTCTCATTCACCAATTATTCTCTTCCTAAATGACTTTATTATTTGAGGTCCCTGAGTTTATTTTCTGTGAGTTCACTGAGCCTGGGTTATAATTTTCCCAAATAAACAGAAAGTATTCTCTAGATATCATCGTAGTAATGAACTTTTTGATTTATTTTAAAAATAACTTTGAGTTTAAGGCAAGCCTCCAGCTATTGCAATAAAAGAGAAGTTTAAAACTGGGTCAACTGTGCAGGAAGTGAATCTACAAAAACCCTTTGAAACTAATTGAAATGCATCTTTGGGAAGTTCCAGAGGGGTAGCCATGTTAGTCTGTATACAGCAAAAATGAGAGTCCTGTAGCACCTTAAAGACAGAAATTTCTGCGGGCACAAGCTTTCGTGTATCTGATGAAGTGGGTTGCCGCCCACAAAAGCCTATGCCTGCAGAAATTTGTTAGTTTTTAAGGTGCTACAGGACTCTCGTTATCTCTGGGAAGATGCATGTCTGAGTTTAAAATACAAGTCTTAGCAAAGATATACTTTTTATAACAATTCAAATCGTGGTCTGATGCCTTGTAAGTGTATGAGGGTGCTCAAATATAATCGATAGCTAGATTAATGCTAAAAGACATCTCTGTTCAGCATCTGATTCTACTAGTGCTAGGTGGCATTCTACAACAAGGAGAGCAAGTATTATCACCATTACATTTTCTGTGTCTACTTATATATCAAGTCTAGCATTAAAGCATCAGAAACTGAAAACACAAACACAGTTTACACTAACAAACAAGAAAAGGTGCTCAGATCCCACAGCAATAATCATGGGGGAGCTTCAGGTCTTTAAATTTGAAGGAAACAAAAAGTGAACTCCGGTAGTACAAATTCTCTCAAATCACAGGTCTTTGCTGTGCAGAGCAACCTGTTGGAGCCAGCTTATTGCAAAGGGGCCCAGAGTAACAGGATACCCCAAGCCTGACAAAGCTCACAGGAGATATGATTGCCACATACAGTAACCCAGTGAAGAAAATAAGCTACAAACCCATGTAACGTCAATTGAAGAACATGACATTTTTATTTGTCTTTCTCGGACATTACTTCAGACTTTTCTTTCTAACAGCTATGCCCAAGTTAGGCCCAATGAGGGGTGGGGTAACACTTGGGGTTGTAAGGAGATGAAAGTGTGGCAGGTTAGTAGCAAGGAAGTGTGAGGTGGGGAGGGAAAGAAAAAGAAAGAAAGAAAGAAAAGTTACAAAAGGGAAATTAGTGTCTGTAGTGGGTCTTGGAAAAAAGGTAGGCTCTTGATATGCAGGGACTAGTGTTCCTGAAGAGGAATGGGGAACTGAGAAGCTGAATGAAGATTGTTCTTTGTTCTTTCTGTTGAATTTTTTGTTAATCAGACCCTTGGAAGGGGGATGCTGTTAGGCACATATAGAAAACTTGATGGACTCACTGGTAACCCATTTGGGAGGAAACTGAGACAGGGCTGCTGCAGGGCAACACTATAGACTTGAGGGGATGCTCTAGAGGTGGTAACCTGGGTACCCCCTCTAACCGAATGTGGTGTATAGATAGAACAGATAATGGTCAATATGCCTTGGCTATCCTGACCTCCCTGTGGAACCACAGTAACAAATGTGCCTATGGGGAGAAATAATCTAGTAATGGGTATTGCTAATGTCCGTTTTTTAAATATATGATTTTGGGAATGTCACACATTTCATGCTGTTCTCAGGGAACTTGGTTGAGAAAGACGCATTCTTCTGGGATTGGGGCAGCCTCATAAATAGCCTTGTCTGGTTTTATTGTCAGTGGAAAAATTAGAAAGCCCCTCATAATCAAAGTGGAAAATCTAACGTCTTGTGTGTGTCTATATACTTGACAGCTTAATCTGTGGGGTGAGTTGTGAGAGCATCTATTGAGTAGAACAGTAACAGATTGAGCCTCAACTAAACAGCCATAAGGGTAACAGATGGCCTTGTGCTCCTCTCTCTGGCACTTTTCTTCTGCTTCTTGTGTCAGCGGCCATCGTTGCAGGAACCCTACAGAGCCCTGCGTCTGATACCTCTAACCCTTGGGAAGGGCGAGGCTAATGTTTATGGTTAAAGAGAGACTGATTTCTTTTTGAAATATGGGTCTGATTTTTAAAACTGACCTCTGATTTTTGCATCCATAAATAAATTGTATTATCCATTCATTGTGAGCACCAATTATGGCATTTCTGTGTCTGATTTTGAGACAGAACTTAGTTATTTGTCTAAATCTGTCTATTCCTGCCATCAGCTTTGATCATAAAAGCATCTGTAAAATCAGGTCCTAAGCGTAAAGCCCTGACCAGTAACTCTCCAGCAATGATTCCATTCCTTGAGAAAGACTTCATGGTGCTGAAAGGTGCTGGCTCCATGTGCTGTGAAGTCACAGATGATGGGAAAGCTGACTCATTAGTTGAAGAATAGTAAACAATCAAAATGCCACTAGGCAACGATCAATCAGAATGTTATAGTAAACAATCCCTCCTTGGCTTACTAAAGTGACTGCAAATCTCCATAGCAAAACTTTGGGCTTCCTTTTCCTCTCACATTGCTATAAATGAAGAGACACTTCAATTAAGTCCCTGGAGTTACTCCAATGTGAAATGGGTGTCTATAACAGAACAATCAGGCCCATGGTGGATTAATGCAGGAAACCTTCACGTGGTTATGTTTATTGGCAAATGTTTTTAACGCAATTCCCAGCTGATATTTTCTTTCATTTTATGTCTTGGCTGTGTTTGTGTTCCAGGTGTTGCCAACGAGGATGAGGAGGTGAGTCCAGCTCCAACTGTTTATCAGTTTCTGCTTTCCCCCAGTCTGTGGTTGGTGGTAACACTAAACTGCAAAGCATCCTGGGCTTCTAGCACCCAGCAAGTCTTAGATTCTTCCTTTGGCCTGTTTAGATGTCAACACTTGTCAACCCCAGTTCTCTCTTTCAGGAAGAGGTAACAGGAGCAACAACAAAGCCCATTTTCTTGGTTTGAGATATTCTTACAGGATAACAAGATGTGTGAGCAGACTGGCCCCCCAGCAGGCATAAGGGACAAGATATTCCTCTTATCTCTATGGATTTATCATCCTCTGCTGGAGTTGAGAGATGGGAGAGTTTCTATATGATCTGTGAGAAGGATACTCACCGCCTTTTCTACCGTGTATGATTTGTACTGTGTGACCCAGCTGTTGGCACTAACTGGAAAACAGAGCCAGTAAACATAAAAGACATACCCCCTATGGATAACTAGCAAATGTCAGTTTCAGAAGGATTCACTTGTAATGGTGAAAGATTCTAGTTAACAAGCAAGATTCAGAAATTACAAACCTTTAAAACCCTTGTGATTTCTTAACATTTCCCCCACACTTTCTCTCTGTATTTCACACTCTAACCACAGACTATATCCCATAAAACAATACATGAGTTTCAGGCTGACAAACTCATGCATCTGAATCCCAGAAACTTATCCTTATTCCTATGACAACAGGCTAGATTTGGCTGCTGTATTAATCTCTCTTTTCCCAGGAGTTTTACTGTTTTTCCAGCACAGATATTTAGCCAACTTTTGAGGACTGGAATGTTACCAAACAGTGACCATGTATTTTGAAATTATTGTGACTGATATTTTAGTAATACTAACCACAAAATGTGTGCAAAATGCATAACAAATAAAATGATCCAAATAAGGAAATAAACAATGACTAACTACCATGTGTTGAGACAGTTGGAAAGTTACAAGGGAACAGAGAATTTAGGATTTAATCTAAGATAAGAAGAAGTATGTACCAAAAGGAGGAAGCAGTTAAGGGTTATCATAGTTAAGAAGAAGGGATAACAAGGATATTATTGTCCTAAGCACTTGTTAAGGGGGAGACTGGATGGAGGTTGACAGAGACAACTACAGGGGAAGGTGTTCTACAGTTGTGGGTAACTGTATGCCTCTCTGTGTAATGTCCTGTCTTTACTATCTTTTAATCAATAAAATCCAATCAGAAGCTGGCTTATCTGAGTTTTGCTAATATTAAATGAAAATAAATTGGAGATAAGAACTCGCATCAAAATTATAGTCACAATTAAAATTTTTATCAAGTACTGGATATCAGTTATTGTCTATTGGTTGTCTACAAATTACTACTTATTGACTATTAATTATCAATATGAGAAAAAGGGAGTTTAGTCTCCAATGTCTCATACAGTCTTTCCAGTTTATAGGGGGAAATTGTTGAACCACAGTCTGAGAACAAAATGTAATACTGCTGACATGAACTGGAATCCTTTTCTATAGGAGAAGCTATGTGGGAACACTTGACATGTTTGCCGCATTTGTCTGCTGTCAAACTCTGAGTAGTTTTCAGAGGGACAAATACTGAGCCCAAGCTGAACAAAAGCCTGGGTAAAAGATTAGTGCACAGAACAAAAAAGCAGCAAAGGTGATGAAACCTTCACAACCCCAAAGCAGAATTCAGGGTACCCAGAGAGTTAGCCTGTGGCCATCATACTAGGGAGAGAAAGGAAGACGAGTGGGTATTAGAGAGCCAGCTATGTTGACTTTTTCCCATTGGAAGAGTTTTTTTTACCGCAGATGAATCCCCATCTGCCTCTGTACAGTAGTTTTAAGACTCCTTTAAACTGATCATCTTGCTTTGTATATTCAGTATCTGTCTGATCAAAGCCCATCAGGTCTTTTTATATTTCATCTCTGATGGCACATTATCAATAAGAGGAAGCTGAAAAACCAGAAGCTTTCCTTTTGGCTAGTCATCCCCATGTACCATCCACTGAGTTTCTTTCTGTCACTTTAAAAAAAGATCAAGAATAATAATTCCCAATAAGGGGTGATATAACATGATCTTATATTTATGCATAGGGTAACATCTAGGAACCTAGAGAAGTGCTTAATGAGAGAGGACTGTGTATGTGGACGAAGGAATAAAACCTGAATGTTGCATTGTTTTGGCTCTCTCCCTTCTTATACTGAATAGGTAGAGAGAGATTTAATCAGGAAAATGTGGGTGCTGGGCTACATTCCTGGGGGGCTGGGAGTTGGGCCCAGGCTTTGAACACAAATTGTCCTCCATGAAACCCCTGCCTTGGGTTGAAAAGGGCATGTACCACACAAGCAATAATTATTTGCAAACCACAGCACTTTTCTAGCCTTGAAGAAAGGGAGGGCGGGAAGCAAACCACAGCAACTTTCTAGCCTTGAAGTTAGAGACGGAGGGAGCATATCAGAGCAAATTTCCAGCAGTGGCTGGAGTAGGGCAAACCTACCTAATGGGTACCAGGGTAACGAGGGCATAATATGAGTTGGCTGTGTGTTCCCTTTTATTTCTCCCCTTACCACCTGGATAAAGAATGTGGTATAAAGGTGTTATCTCTTCTTTCCCAGACAGCATGTCCTTTAGGGAAGGCCCAGGATCTCTCCCCTTAGTTCTTCTCTTGTTGCTAGTTTGTTAAGGGACTTCATGACCATTCCTGCTGTTAAGATAAAAGTATATGCTATGCAAGTTTCGTGGGAAATAACAAACAGGGGAAGATATAATTATACACCTCCCCTAGCCATTAATATTCATTTTATAATCTTTTATATTACCAGATAGAGGTTTTGTGGGGTATTGTAGAAGTGTGTGTATTTACATATTATTTTAAAGAAAAAGTTGTAAAGTAGTGAACGCGGGGCTCACTTTGTTGGATGTGCATGACAAAGGGGAATGAGTGGCCTAGAAGCTGTAACAGAATAAACGATCCTTATCACCCCACCCGGCTCAATCTCTCTCTCTTCAACTGACCCTGCAACATTTTGGCACGGCGAGCAGGGTGTTGGGGTTCGGGACTGATCACCCCGACATGGAAGCGGGTAAGTGCAGTGTTCCATTCAGTTCAGATCCTACGGCACGGTCCTCGTTGGACCACTGGGTGGAAAAGGGGGGAGTCTGTTCCTCCCTCCCGGGGGGGCTCCAGATTCATGGGAAACCAGTTTAAAGTGGATGGAGGACACCTTGGGTAATACAAAAGCCTCCAAAGGGAGAAGAAAGCTACGTGCCTGCAGGGGTTAATGGCAGGGATTTCCTTGGTGTGGAAGGAGTCTGTCTCTGCGGCTGCACAAATCTTGGCTCTGCAGGATATAATTAACCAACAGCATGTGCTGACTCATCAATCAGTGATGGCACACAGCTGGCAGAGGATTGGTCATTCTCTGCACAGGAATGGAAGGATCGGGCCCTTCGAGCTAAAGCTGCTTTGGCTGAAAGAAGCCGCTTGAAAGCCTCTCCTTCCACCCCTGATCTCTCTGGGTTGGGAAAGGCAGTGCTCCTGCCCCTGTATCCTTCCCTGTCATCCCTTTCCCTTCCTGCCCTCCCCTCGGTCTGGAGCACAGCTTTGGGATGGCTGGCAAGAATTACTGACACCTCCAGTTTCACTTTGGTGGCTGTTGCAGCAACTCCCACTCAGAGCCAGGATAGAGGGTTGGGGTGGGGAGGTTTTCAAGGAGCCCCACTTCCAAGGGGCGCCACTGATTTCTGTTGCTTTCTGTACCTTTTTTGGCTTAGGTTTTTCTTTTTCCTAAGCTCCCCCGCCCTCCTCTGTCACTTTCCCTCTTGTTTGAGAGTTAAGGGTTAAAGCTGCAGTTGTAAGGCAAAGGAATGTTGCTGATGTTAGCCTGTACTTTAAAAGGATTTCACAGGACTAACTGGTTGCTTTTCACACACCCCCTTGCACTTCATTTTTCTAAAATTTTAATGGAGGGACATTTGAATACACTTTGAATGTAAACTGTTTTTGACAAAGCACAAACTAAGGTAGCTGTGTTGTAGAGATTGTACTTGGTGGCTCAGGTTCTTACGAGCACAATACTCCACCTTCAAAATGCAGCTCAGTAAAAACAGTGGCTAATAAATACAGTAAAAAAAATGAAAGGTTTCAAGTCACAAAGCTATGTTGCTGGTGACGTGTTAAAGCTATGGCAGCAAAAAATAATAAAATGAAGCTAAAATATGGTTAATTGAATGCAGGGGTAGGTAATTTAGGGAAAGGAGAGGGCTTAAAGGTAGCTTTTGTAAAAATCAATACTACAAGGGTTCAGGACAATTGAACAGTTGGAAGCTGTGGAATTGTTAAAGGGTAATAGTGTTGTAAAAATGTTTTGGTTTAATAATGTTAAGTAAAATAAATATATGTATAATTTGGTAGTCACACTCTGTGGAAACCTAATAGTTAAACAAATTATACAAAGGGGTCAGGTAGTGGCTACTACCATATTTTTGTCCCCAGGAGCCTTTACAGCTATTCTGAAGGAAAATGGGCCCTTTTCCTAAAGGAATCGTCTGTAAACAATTAATTGTAAATAACTGCTGTGGGCAGTGGGCAAAGAGACAATCAGATTTGAATAATTTTATTACTGAATAATTAGTCAAAACTATACAAGGAAATAAGGGGTTTCCATTAAAACTTAACTGTTTTCAAATGTACAAGATGGGAATTTGGGTATAAGTGTGTTTAAAAAAATTAAAGTAGTGTCAGGAATGTTACGCAAACACGGACAGCTAGCGTTGTTTGGCTTTGTTATTAAGTATTTAATTTTTAAAAAATACCTCAGTAACAAGAGAGCATAATTTTGGCAAGGGCTTCTCAAAGTGCTGCACTAATACCGGCATGGTTCAAGGAGGCTTCCTTGGGCCACAGGGTCCACAGTACCTGGGCAATTGTGGGAGCATTGCCAGCAGATCAAGGAAAGTGATTATTTCCCTTTATTCGGCATTGGTGAGGCCGCATTTGGAGTATTGTGTCCAGTTTTGGGACCCCCACTACAAAAAGGATGTGAACAAGTTGAAGAAAGTACAGTGGAGGGCAACAAAAATGATTAAGGGGCTGGAGCACAAAACTTATAAAAAAAAAAAAAAAAAAAGGCTGAGGGACTAGGTTTGTTTAGTCTGCAAAAGAGAAGGATAAGCCTTTAACCACCTGAAAGGGGGTTCCAGGGAGGATGGAGCTAGGTTGTTCTCAATGGTAGTAGATGACAGAACAAGTTGCAGTGGGGGGGTCTAGATTGGACATTAGGAAACCTTTTCAGTAGAAGGGGGTGAAGCACTAGAATAAGTTACCTAGGGAGGTCATGGCAACTCCATCTTTAGAGGTTTTTAAGCTGTGGCTTGACAAAACCGTCACTGGGATGATTTAGCTGAGATTAGTTCTGTTTTGAGCAGGGGGTTGGACTAGATGACCTCCTGAGGTCCCTTCCAACTCTAAATATTCTGTGATCTGGGATACTGGTGATTGGAGTTGAACTGTTCATTTTAAGAGATATGGGATATAAAAGGAGATACACAGCTATTAGCCAATGCATGCTGAATTTGCACAGTGCTCTTGCAGGAGCTCATCTAAGATGTGCAGGACTCTAATGGGTTTCTACAACAATGCAAAGACAGTTTTCAGAGTGTTTTATGGGGCCCATCATGAAAATTCCTGCAAAATGTACAGGTACACAGATCAGATTCATCAACCCACAATGCTTATGGAAATGCAGAATTGTTTGGGACAAAAGATCACAAAGGCAAGGAGAATGTTGAGAAAAAATGTATCATTCCAACTATACCAGGACTTCCTCAAAAATAAACTTGTTCTGGTATCCAGTAGCATTGGTGGCTTTTGCATGTGGTTTCCTAATCGGGATGGAGGTTCTGGCCTTAGATATATGTGCTCTCCCTCTGGGGTGCACTGCATCTACTGAGCAGAGCAGACTCAACTCTCCATTATGAAGACAGCAGGTCCTTACTCTGGTACTTCTATGTTGCTTTTCAGGTGAGTACTCTTTGCTCTAGCCTCTATAGAGCCATGTGTCTGCTGTTTCCTAGTCCTCTGGAAGCCGTGATTATTAAAGGATAAGGTCACTGACATGTTTGTCTTTATGAAGAATCCTGAGATCCAGTCTGTTTTGCCTAGATAGTGGACAATCCAGGGAACCATAAGAGTACACGTTAATGTTAATGTCCTTTAACAAAACCTCCTCTCTCGCATGGCACTGTGAAATGTACAATGTGGCAATTGGTCGCAACTAGAGATGGTAAACGTTCCATTAAAAATATCAATGAAATTCAAAAAAACTTCAGAAAAATTTCAATGACATTTTTCTGAAATCCCCTAGCACCTGTGTTTTTCAATCAAGTATAGAAGATAGAAAATGTTCAAGTTTTGGAATTTTCAGTTTTTTAAAACACTTTTTATTAAGGTGAACTTACCATAAAATGTTAACATACTACATCATACCTTACTTATTGAGGATCAGGTTAATATTCAAAGCACCTGGATACAGAGTCTGGCTTGCTGGCTGGGGAGTCCTCCTCTTCTGAGGACACTAGAAAGGGTGACCAAATTTCTAAATACTTATTCTTTGTGTGGGGGAGGAAGGCTTCTCTTTGTGTTTACGTGAAAGCTTTTCCATTCAAATTTTTAAAATTCCAAATTATGAAAGAAGTTGGGGAGGGGAATAATTTGAAAAGTCATTCCCAAAGTTTTTTCCCTTTTCTTTCACCAACCAATTCTACTTGCAACCTGACACCCACATTTCCATACTGTACTGCTGTGTGCATAACTGGGTCATCAAATTTGTGAAAGGACTCATTCCAAAAAGAGCAGGAATCATTCTGAAAGATGTTACTGAGGAGACTAAATATTAAGGACCTTCTTCTGCCCCCACTGAAATCAATGGCAAGACATCCATTGACTTCAATGGATTCCTAAGCATAAAGTTAACTTCCTGCCTTGTTCCCACTCCTCTGAAAGAGACATCATTTGAGGCCCTGGATGCATGCCATGAGAACTCATAAACAGTGCTAGTGACTGAAAAGTTTTTTGACTTATCAGGCTTAATAGAAGAAAAAAATATTTTCAGAAGATGTAAGGTGCGATTAGATACATCTTCAGTGGAGGAAAACACCTGAAAAATATATAGTAATAATAAAATAAGCCCCTTATTATATTTTCAAATGGTGTAAAACACCACATGTGGCCAATTTGTTGCGGGAAAAGAGGTCAATGAACATTTTTCTTGAATTAATGCTTATAACTTGATTTCCAGCACAGAGATTTGTCTCATTGTACATTGAGTGCCTGTATTTTTATTCTCGATTTTACCAGTGAGGCCCAGAATCAGGTTAGTCCAACTCTGCCTGTTTAGTAATTTTCTCTCTCCCCTAATCATTAATTAGGAAGTGCACTGTGGCCAACTTTTCTGTGTTGGAAGAAACACTAAAACCAGTGGAAGGTGCTGAATATTAGTGATGAGTGCAGTCTAAGAACCTACATACAACAGAGTAGTGGGCAGAGGTGGGTTACTCAAAAAGTAAAATGACCCAATTGTTATCGTTATTGGTATTAGTTACTATATACTGGTATTGTGGTAGTACCCAAAAGCTGCACTCAGGATCAGGGATCTGTTGTGCTAGGCACTATGTAACACATATGAAGACACTATTATCTGTGCTCTGACAAGCTTACTATGTAGAAATAATCAATTTGTCCTAATAAAGCGGAGACATCTAATACTAAAGACAACATGGAACAGGCAGGGGGGAACTTACCTATTACATTACGAGCTTCACTTCCCTTCAGTGCCTCTGCTACTTTTCCTCACCCCATTTTGCACTGAGGTAGTGTTGAAAATCTTACTCTTAAGGTGTCCTTTTTCTCCTCCAAATGCCAAGTGGAGAAGGACCCTGCTCTGAGCAAAATTGTCACTCCAATGTTTTATTTCAGCAAATATAAAAGTATAGAACAAGTTGTAACAGGCTGCTTTACTACTGACTACATGCCTGTCTGTGGAATGGATGGTGTCACAACAATGAATGTTGGTTGTGTCATAAAACCTTGTAAATATTTCAATATTTTCTTTGGAATAATTGAATTGATGGGGAGTAATATTTTTGTAGAAGGATGGATCAGTTTTCCAAGATCTTTAAGTCCCTGACTCTGCTCCATGTCCTTTAACCTCTTCTGATTACCATCTAGTGTCTGCAGGACACCACACTTTTTCAGCATGGTCTGGTAAAAGTAAGTATGAATGCATCAAATGCCAAATCCCAGAATACAGCAGGAGTCAAAATGGTTATCTGGTTAAAATGGTTACACATCACATTGACAAATTTTTTCACTGGTAATAATGTCCTTTCAACCTTTTATTCTGGAGCACTGGAGCTCCTGGAGACCTGGTGCTTGATGGAAATAATAAGGAGAAGGTAATGGCACATTTTATCAATTATCATTAAAATTGACACTTAGCACATGGCAAATGACTGGTTGCCAAAATGTTGATGATAGACCTGAGAATTAATAGCATGTAAAGTGTAATGTTTACACAGTTGGAATAAGAAACATATTATTGCCATACATAGGTTATTGAATCAGACACTTCCCCTTATATCTGACCCCTCCAACGATTAGAGGAAAAAACACTTCTCAATATTTGCATATTGTAGTTTCATTCTTTACTTCTAATGCACAGTTTCTCCCAGGTCACAGCAGTGTTATAGTATTGTGGAGAGGGTGGGGAAGACTATTCTTATGATAGCTGGGAGACTGAATGCATCTTTCTCCTCTAGAAACTTTGAAACCTGTAAAACTACATCTGCATCTTCCTACCAATTTGCACAGAGAAACAAGTGAAAATCCTGAGGAACACTAGAATATAACTCAGCTGAACTAAATTCTACAGGCAGTTTACAGTGCTTTGACAACCTGTCTCCTGAAATTATGTACAGTTGAACCTCAGAGTTACAAACTGAGCAGTCAAACACATTCCATATTTGGAACTGGAAGTACACACTTGGGCAGCAGCAGAGACCAAAAAAAACCAAAAACCAATATAGCACTGTGTTGTGTTAAACGTAAACTACCAAAAAATAAAGGGAAAGTTTAAAAAAAAAAAATTTGACAAATTAAGGAAACTGCTACTGTGCTTGTTTCATTTAAATGGTTAAAAGTAGCATTTTAATTCTGCATAGTAAAGTTTCAAAGCTGTATTAAGTTAATGTTCAGTTGTAAACTTTTGAAAGAACCATAACGTTTTGTCAGAGTTACCAATGTTTCAGAGTTACACACAACCTCCAGTACTCCTGATGGCATTACTGTCTTGAATTGCTGGTTGAATAAATGTTTGCCTTTGTTCTTTTATCAGCACAAAACATTATGGGATTCCTTGAAGGAATCATTGAATAAATAAACTTTTCTCTTCATTCTCTATAAAATGAATAATCCCAAATTAAAATAATTTACTTAATAATACATGGGATTGGATTCCTTGGGCGAGTCCTCAGGAAACACACACAGTGGAGAACCTAAATCAATATCAATCTACCCCTAGAATCAATCCAAGGATCTGCTGATCAAATTCAAATAGTATTCCAGGCTGCATCCATACAATTAAATAGATAGTGAGAGACATGGAATTCTGCATAAGTGATGTTCAGAGAATCAAGATTGTACAAAATATGCAGAAAATATTCTAGATTTTACCCCATGCAAAGTTCTGACATTTCTATTCCCCCTTTGTAATTAATACAAATCCCCTCAAAGATCAGTCCCATTTATCATTAGCAAATCGTCTCTCCCCTTCTTTAGGTCCATGTATTCTTCCAACTAATAGGAAGTCAGAACATGTCATTCACAGGTAAGGGAGCTTCAGGTGAGTCTTCTTTGTAGACTCTCACTCTTATATATTAGTTATCCTGAATTTGCTAAGTAAAGTTTGGTTCTTGCCCTATTCCTTCCCCCTAAGCAGTATCTGAATATCCAGATGCTAGCTGTATCCTGGCTTGTGGGAGAGTCAGCATGTGCACTACACTGGTGCCATCTAGTGCTGCAACCCATGTTCTGTCAGCGGGTTCTAGATTTTCATTTCTACACAGGGGCATGCACAGAAACAACAAGTGACACTTTTGGAGGGGCATGTTCTGTGGCCCCTCTTCTGCCAGGGCCAGAGGAGCTCACTTTCCCTGCTGCAGCCCTGGGGCTGGAGCAGTTCTGCGCCCCTACCAACAGGGGGCCAATGCCTACATTGATTACCTACATGAAAGTTTCCTGGAGATATCCATGGAGGATTCTCACCACATCCCGGTGCACATAAATAGTCTGCTCCAGAGGTAACCCTCTGCTTAAGTGGAACAACACCCAGGAAGCTCATCCCCACAGAACCACAAGCTCCTTTTTTCCAAGAAATAAGGTGGACTAGGGCTATAACCACAGAAATGCAATTTACACTCATGAGATGTGCCTTCCCTGGCTTCAGTCATGTTGTTCTGTGTCCGGGTGGGCTGCTCTGGCGTAACGAATAGGTTCTGGCTCTCAGAGAGAATGGATACCCCCCTCACCTGCCCCCTGTTCTCCTCCTCCTCCTCATCCAGTCTTCCTTATCCATCCTGGAATGGGATTCTATGGAGGTGTCTATGCTGAGTGGTGGTACAGTGGTGGGGTCATTGCCGAAAATCGCATGCAGCTCCTCATAAAAGTGGCATGTCTTTAGTGACGAGTCAGGACGACTGTTCACTTCCCTTGTTTTCTGCTATGTCTGCCTCAGCTTTTTTTTTATTTTAACATGGCACTGCTGTGCATCCCTGTTGCAGCCCTTCTCCACCATACCATGCGATACCTTCTCGTAGATATCCAAATTTCTTTTGCTGGTTCAGAGCTGAGTCAGAACAGATTCTTCGTCCCACAGGCTGATGCGATCCAAGACCTCAGGTCAATTCCATTCTGGAGGGCATTCTGGGGCATGCAATTCTCATGAGCAGTTCAGCTGCAAAGCTCCCTCCATTCTGACCAAAGAGGAAATGGGAATTCAAACTTTCCCGAGGCTTTAGGGGAGGGCCTCTTTGCTGTCCACGTAGCCGTGGTGCAGCAGAGTGTGAATGTCCAGAGCGGTCACAACAGAGCATTATGGGATATCTCCTGGAGGTCAATTATGTCGATTTACATTGTGCTCTGCCTACACTGATGCACATAATTCAATTTCAGCACTACTCCACTTGCAGAATTGGTTTTATTAAGTCGAATTTTACCGTGATTTAGGTTGGCGGAACTGACATGCCATACTTTATGTGGTCGACATAAGCCGCATTCCATCGACCTACAATGTCAGTATAGACCAGGCCTCTGAGTATGTCATTTCTATCTAGAGTTGGCTGGGCACTCATCCAACTTACACCCAAGGGGAAAATGTTCACAACTGATTTTTTACTTGCAGTGTGTTTTCCCCGTTATACTTAGGACCAGATCCCGACATCAACTAAAGTTGAGGGTGTTCAACATCTTGCAGTTTTAGTGTTTTGCAGCACATTTTCTTAACCTTATACAATAATTATTATGCTTTGGGCACATGTATAATTTCAGGCTTTCGAGAGTGTTCCTGATGTATCAGTACTACCCAGGGTCTCCCTCTGGATTCATTCTGAGCCATTTACATTGGATTCTGAGGAATCTTACCCAAGTAGGGCTCACTTGCTTCCCCTTTATCCCTAAATAGTGTGAATGCCTCACATGGTCTCCAGAGTTCTGTACAAAAGACAATTGGACAAATGACATTCACTGATTCCACAAATCTCCATTGCACCCATCCAGTACTGAACATATTTTCACATACTCTCCAAATACAGGTCAGCCAAATAATGTTTCACAAGCCATGACACACTCATAATGTGATTCATCTTGAAAATATCCTTTAGAAACAGGTGTCAAATATAAACCGATGTTGCTGAATGTCATGTTCTGATATAGGACCAAATCAAGGTCTACATAGACTGGCTACTGTATTTCACCACCCATGCTAAGGAATCAGTGATAAAAATGTGAATAGTAGCAGAATGGTCCAATTTTCTGGCAGTAAACTGAAGATAACTGAGTGTAAATCTCTGCAGTTGATCAGAGGTCACCATGTCATACAATCTTTCTGCATATTTTCTACAAATTATGTTTTGAAGTAAACATTCTTCCCTACTCACAGCTGCCTACAGAGAAATTCTTGTGTCACTGATAATTTTTGTGTGATTTGCTAATCCAGGTCACGAATCTGATTGCTTCTATAGATATACAGAGCTACATATATGTGAACGCAGTCATGAGGTTAACTGCAAAGATACCTAGTCAGCAGAATCAAAGCAGACCATACACCCATCTTCATCATGAAGGTAAAAGGAGCCCTTGTGTTCTTTTCCCTGGCATTTTGCTGCTTCATTTTAGATGAATAATTCTCCCCACCCTGCATCATGTATGAAACCCTATGACAGACAATTCTGGCATCTGAATCTTGACTATTAAATAATAATGTTGCTTTCACTTGTTTTCTTAAAGAGAAAATGAAGGTAAATATTTTCAAAATTGAGTGCCTAAAGTTAGACAAGCAGTGCCAGATTTATAAAAGCTTTTAGGCCCCTAAAGATACAGATAGGTGTCCAGTGGGATTTTCACAAGCACATCGCTGCATCTTTGTGTCTAAATACCTTTAAAAATATGGCCCTAAATTCAGAGTTTGTCCCGCTGGTCTTGGCCAAATTTTTCCCTCCCCTTCATTGTGCAGTGTGATGTACATGAGTTGACTATTGCTTTCCACCCTACAGGTGGCTGCACTTCAGCACTATGTATTGTTTGTAAAGCTTCTGAGGATTATTTGGGATGAAATTGTGATGACAGGCAATTACATAGATTTAAATAATTTAGACATTACAGAAATCAACAATTTGCATTCAGCTATGGTTAAGTTAATTTTTACCATGTTTCAAAGGTCTTTTAGTTTCAGTTTGCTTCTCATTAGTAGAGCATAAATCCTAAAGCAATCAGTGATATGAAATAATAAAGTGCTTATTAATTAATAAAATTAATGCACAATCTATAAATGCCAGGAATATTAGGTGACGTTTGCTGAGTTAGAAAGTGCATTCTATTTTTTGACACACAAGACTAATATTCTTAAAAGATTTTGTCTTGTTCTTTCCTGTGTATCCCATAAGTATCCTTGCAGTTCAGGGTGCATTGAAATTTGCAGCTAATGCAGGAATAAAATATCTGTTAGCCGTTTATATGATGGAAGTTATTTATAAAAATTTACAACACCTGCTCTTTTGGGATCATTTTAATTTTTTGTAATAACTTCTTGAACACATTCTGCTAACTTTACAAGAGGAAATACGGTATTTAAAATGGGCTTTTGAAAATTCATATTTAATACATACATCTCCAGACCATCTCAGATCACTGGCAGTATTCATATCTGTCTGGGTTTTTTCTCAGAAGTCACTACTCAATGTGGGAGTCAGGTCAGTCCAGTTCTTTATTGTTATTAATGGTGAATTTCCTGGAATTTCGGTCTAGGAACCATATTGTGGGCAAGTTTTCTCTGTGTTGGAGAAATGCTTCTTTCCTAAAACTCTGGAAAAAGCTGGTTGCACCAAAAACTGGAACTATCCCATTGCTATTAAAATTAGAAAGTATATACCTGAGATTCAGATAGATGGTCTCAACAACTCAAACTGATGACTTTCATACACTATTTTAAATGACACACGCTTTAGTTAGATTGTGTGAGTTTCAGAGAGGGGAGACAGTTGGGGAAATATTTTAAAATTTTTCTTTTAGAACAAGGGGGATTTCTTTCTAAATCATATATGTTAATTAAAAATATTTACTATCCTCACTTAATTGATCTGAAACAGGCACATATTGAGGTTCTTCGTAGACTTTAATTCTGCATCTTTATCTTCAGGTTTATCTCAATTAGTCTCATTACTACAGTGACTTGTAACTTAGGGGCGGAAAACAGAGACTTTCTCCTGCAGAATATCTGCAGCATTTTCCTTTCCTTCCCAGCACAAAAGAACTAGTTTTTCCTCAACCCATTCTGAATTTAAGAAATGGTGAAAAACATAGAACCTACGTGTCCTTTCTTGTCTCAAAAGGGCAAGAGAAAAATGTCCACTCAAATGTCACTTTATTAATTTTACAGCCTGACTGCAGGAAATACAAAAACCCAGATGGAACCTGGTTAGGAGGCTGCCCAAGGAACTATGCATCGGTCTGTGGGACAGATGGCATCACTTACAACAATGAATGTTTGCTGTGTGAAAAAATCTTGTACTTTTATATTTTCTTTGATGAAGTTAAATCACTGGTGGGAGCTGCTAATAACAGCTCTTTTATTTAAGTATTTTCTTCATAAAGGAAAACGTCAATTTCCCCAAGTATCTTCTCTCTTGATTATTTTTTTATTATTGATATTATCGTAATGCCCAGATCAGGCTTGACAGCCCACTATTTGGATTCTGTTCCATATTCTTCTCATGTCCTCCTCCACTTACCTTCCAGTATCACCAGGCCCAGATCCCCAAAGGGATTTTTATAAATACTTAGAGTCAGAGTCATTGGGCCAGAGTGAGCAAGAGAATGAATCTATAGCCTGGTAGTTAGGGCATGGAGATGGAAGGCCTAGGGTCCAGTCTCCCTGCTCCAATGACTATTTATTTATCCACAATGGAACAGCTTAATCAGGGGAAACTGAGGGAGCCCTCATCAGAATATCCCATACCTCTGTAGTTAGAGCACCTCTTGAGAGGCGTGGGAGACCCTAGTTGAAATCCTTTCTCCCCCTCAGGCAGGTCTCCTACGTCTCAAGCGAGTGCTCTAACCAAAAGGCTAAAAGTTATAAGGTGGGGGACCACTACCAGCCCCTCCAGATTTCGAATGGACCCAATCCAGAATGAAGCCACTGTGCATGCCTTTGGATTGGGCCCCACACACGAGATAGGTGGGTGAATGTCTGTATTCCCTGTTTGTGAATTGCTCTGGGGGTTACATCGGCTTAGGCAGCAGTGTGCATGCTTAGAGACAGACACTTAAGTACCCAGGGATATTTCTTCCTCAAGATTTATGTACCAAGTGAGTTTAGGTTCCTGCAGGGTTTGGCAGGAATTTTGTGGATCACAATGGAGCCTAAAACTGGGACTTAAACACCTAAATCCCATAGTTTAGTGCCTAAGTCTGGGGATTTAAGTACCTAAGTACCTTTGTGGATCTGGGCCCCAGTGTCATCTTGTTCTGCTTTAGGCTTTAGTTAAGATGTTCATAAATTCCCCAAAGTACAAATCTCTGAATGTAGCAGGAGTCAGAGTAAGAAAAGGGACCATCAAATGGGTTCATTTAAACCTGGCCAATGAGCATAGCATGTTTGATCACCTATGTCAGGGGTCCCCAACCTTTTTTGCACCAGGGACCGGCTTCAAGCAAAACTATTTTTCCATGGCCCGGCAGGGCGGGGTGGGGTTGGGGCAGGCACCCCAGCAGGCAGCACTTCACACCACTCTCCGCCCTGAAATTGACTCACCCTTGTCAATTTCGGCGGCGGAGATGGAGGGTGGGGCCCACAGCGCAGAAATTTACCATTTTAAGAGCCGGTTCGCTCTTAAAGTGGTAAACCACTGCGAGCCGGTTGCATTTGCAGACTGCCTAGCGGCTAGCTGAAGAGCCGCGTAGCCGCGGCGCCGCAGACCGGCAAAAAACCCACAACGGCCTGGTACTGGTCCGCGGACCGGTGGTTGGGGACCCCTGACCTATGTGATAGAAAATGAAAATGAATAATGACTTGGCCTTTGCCAGGAAAACAGCACGTTTCCTGTACTCTTTTAATATTCCCTCTGCTTCAAACTGTTTCCCCGGTAATGTCTTTTGCTGTTTATTCACTTTTAGATAAAACACTCCTGCCCAAGTCTGTTATTTCTGCTGATTTTACTCTTCCTCTTTTGAAATCTTCTGTTTTGTCATCTCTGAATTTCCTCTTCTCCAAACTGATTAAGTGCATCTGGCTTAACTTCCTGCTATCAGATTTATTGCTCTACACGACACCCTGTCCAAGGAACTAATGTCATTCCTGTGGGAAAAAGCTCAGACATGCACTTCTTAGTGGATCAAAGCCTCCCATGGGAAAACTGGCATAGCTCCATTGATGTCTATGCTGATTTACAACAACTGAGGACCTTCCCGCATGTTCCGTATGTGTTTTTACAGTTCACTGTCACATCCAGTCATGGTATCATTTCTCCAGCACAGATTCTGTCTCTCCCACATACATTTCTCTCATCACGTCCTATCTCTCTTGCCCACATATGCACATTGTACCAGTGCAACTCGCTCCTGGGCATGGAATATGCTGCTCTTGCTGCTACTGCTCCTTCTCAGGGCAAACACCAGCAGACAGGTGGGTAAGGGAGTGTAAAGCTGCCAGTACTCGCTGTCTCCTCCTCACTGCCTGCTCTATAGGGCTGCATTGAGAGACACAGTGGGAATGAGGAAGCCAGCAGAAGGAACAGTGAGAATGGGAGTTGGAGGAGGTGGCAACTTCAGTTGTCTTCTTAGCAGCCCTGAGAGAAGTGCCTAGTAGCCAGGAGGAGAAACCTTGCCCATTCCTTTCAGCCCCACTGACTTACAACTGGGATGAGCAAAAGAGTGATAGCAGAGCAAACCTGTGAGTGCCATTCCATACACTTACACACTAGCAGTTAAATGAGCTTCTCCAGACTCTCTTCAATTGCTCCCAGGTTATCATTTTTGGAAGCACAGTATATTCCTCAGTCATTTTGAATGTGTAGCTCCCAACAATGTTGGTATGGAATGCATTTTCGTAGACTCTGACTTCGTTTCTTACTGAAGCGTCAGACTACAAATCCCAGGACCCATGAGTGGGCAGCCTGTGGATGTGGTTGATTAAGGCTGAGACAGGTGCATTCTGGAACAAATGGGCCGGACATTTGTGTATATTTTTATCATATATGTTTTACCAATCTATTTTCTCAAACTGTGCAATTTATGTTAATCTAGATAATTAAACAGCAACCTTATAAGGAGTTTTACCCTTCAGTATGACTGCCATGTATGATCTCATAATAGCTAATCTTTCTTCTCTTTTCCAGGGAAACTGGACTCACCATTGGCATAAAGCACAAAGGAAAATGTTAGCAAAATGGTAATTCCAAGGCTATTATTGATTAATTCAGTGTCAGTTTTCTCAGTTTAATGTGTGGAGTACAGGACTAATGGGAATTTTTTACTGTTCCAGACTAAGGCACTGAGTTCATTTTTACTGTTTTATAATTGTCTCTTCTCCCCCTCTAGGGTGAATAATGGATGTATTGGTGTAAAGCACAAATAGGTGTTCTAAGACCTCTGAAGAAAGACAGTCTCAATTTCTTCCTATGCACCAGGGATTCCTAATAGCTTCATGTCTCTCCTTATGTCTTTTCAATAAAACGAAAAGGTTTTTTTCTTGCTTCATGTTTCAACAAAAAGCATTACGTGCTTCTTTGTGGGAGGATCATTAAATCAACAATTGATTTTACACATCAGTCTTCATAACACAGATAAACCCCAGATAACAAATTATGTTCAATAATAAATTGGCTTTGTGGTTGGATGAATTCCTCTGGGTCAGCAGGAAACACATATAACAGATATCTTGATTTAATAGCAATTTTCCACTGGGATCAATCCCAATGGATTGATTAAAATAGATATCCTGAATGAAGAAACACAAATTCTACAAATACACTTTGGCACAGACAACTAAATCACTGATTTTGTGGCTGTGTTAACATCTTTGAAGACAATATATGACCATTTTGCAAGTCAAAGTTGCATGCTTGATCATTATTTTTATAAATTTATTCATTATAATTTTTTCAGACAGTTTGTGAAGACATATTATTCTTCTAGATATTTATTATTCAAAATTTGCTCCTGAACCTGTGAGAATAGTCACTTAAATTACATATTCTTTCTATTCCCATACACTTTGGAACTACTTCTGCTTCTTCTCCAAACAAATATATTATGTCACAAACTGAATTTTGTTTCTTGATTAAAAGAATCTATGTGAGCCCCAAATCCCTGTTCTGTGAATAGTCATATGACTAAGACCTCGCTCAGATGAAAGCTTCTGGCAAATGAAGAGAAAAGGGCTTGAAATAGGTGGATTGAAATCGGCCAGCTGTCCAGTTTTATGGGCTCAGTATTATCCTGGATATCCACTGGTGGAAAGTTCCAGAGTGCAGTACCCACATGGAGGGGTGAAGAAGCAAATTGACAGAGCCAGACAGGTACCAAGAAGTCACCTACTACAGGACAGACACAACAAAGACAACAACAGAACACCACTGGACATCACCTACAACCCCCAGCTAAAATCTCTCCAACACATCATTAAGGATCTACAACCTATCCTAGAAGATAATCCGTCACTCACTCAAGCCGTGGGTGGCAGACCTACCCTTGCTTACAGACAGCCCCCCAACCTGAAACAAATACTCACCAAAAACCGTACACCATACAACAAGAACACAAACCCAGGAACCTACCCCTGAAACAAATCCTGTTGCCAACTCTGCCCACACATCGATTCTAGTGACACCATCACAGGTCCTAACCACATCAGCCACACCATCAGGAGCTCAATCACCTGCACATCTACTAATGTGATATATGCCATCATGTGCCAGCAATGCCCCTCTGCCCTGTACACTGGCCAAACCAGACTGTCACTATGCAAAAGAATAAATGGACACAAATCCAACATAAAAAATGGTGACATCCATAAACCAGTAGGAGAGCACTTCAATCTCCCAGGAAACACTGTAGCTGACTGGAAAATTGCCATACTTCAACCAAAAAAGTCAAAAACAGACTTCAGCAAGAAACTGCAGAGCTGGAACTCATGCAAACTTGACACAATCAGACTGGGTCTGAATAGGGACTTGGAATGGTCCTCTCATTACAAGAAGTAATTGTCACTGTTCACACATTCTCACCTTCTGATCAACAGTTGTGAATAGGCCTCATCTACTGTAACTGCATCGACTTTGTTTGCACTTGCCCTTCCCATTGTTATGTTCTCACCCTTGGATGTATGCATATATATTACTGTATCTTATCTGTGATTTCCACTTCATGCATCTGACGAAGTGGGTTGCAGCCCGTGAAAGCTTATGCCCACAGAAATATGTTAGTCTCTAAGGTGCTACAGGACGCCCGTTGTTTTTGCTGGCTGTCCATGAGTTTTGTACTGCAGAGGTGGCCTACCCCAGTGGCAGTCTCTCCTACCGCCACCCAACTCTCATGATGCACGGGAGAAATTCACGCACAAGTGGCTCGGAAGCTCAGCTCCTCAAAGGTATTTAGGCCCGTGGGTCCTTTTGAGAAGCTGGACTGTGGCAGCCCTCTCCCCAGCCAGCCGGGCCCAGATGCTGTGGCACCGATGCACAAGGCAAAGGTGAGACGTCACACCTGTGGCAGGCGCTGACTTGCCCTGCCCCCCCATGCTGGCCTTGGGGAGCTGCACTGCAGGCCTGGCCCTGGCCCTGGCCCTATACAGAAGGAATCTGGTGCAGGGCAGCGACCTTGGCCTCGACCTGGGGTAACAGGCAGGGGAAGGGGGGGTCCTGTGCGGGGCGACAGACAACCGCCAGGGTGGGGTAAAGAGGCCACACCCAAAATGGCGCCGACGGGGCTGCACTACGGCCGGCCGAGAGGCCACATCCAAGATGGCGACGTAGAGCGGCCGGGCCCGCACAGCGGGGTGTCCGTTCCCGTTCTAGCTGCAGGGACCGGAAGCGCGGCGGCGGCGGGCGGAAGCGGAAGCGCTGGGTGGCCGGAAGTGTCTGTCGGGGTTATCCCTCCCCCCCGCAGCCACAATAACAGGCGGCGCTGGCGGCCAGGTGAGGGGTGGTGGGGTGGCTGCTCGGGTGGCGCGCCCTGCGGAAGGGGATGAGGGCGGCGCGTGCCCCCCTTACCTGGTGGGCGGTGGCCGTTGCGGGCGCGGGGCGGCGGCCGTTGCTGGGGGGCGGGCTGGCCTCTCGCCAGGGCCTGCCTCTCGGAAGGGGGAGGGAGGTGCCCGCTTTCTCGTGTCGTTACCTTCGCATCTGCTGGGGTCGGAGGGGCCCCGGGCTCTGGGTGCCCTGTCACCCTGCTGGGGTGGGTCCCCTCTGCCCTGTGGGGGGTCTCGTCCTCTGGCTCGCCCCACTTCCTTTGGGGTTTGCTTCCCCGGCACCCCACTTGCGTGCTCTCTGCTGTCCGTGCAGGCGCCTGCCCTGGGGGACCTGCTGCGTCCCTTTGCATGCCAGCCCTGCCTTAGCACGCCGACCCTGAGGCAGGTGGAGGCGCTCTCTAGTTCTCTCCCCTCTTTCTTGCTTTTCCCCTTCTTTATTTAAAAGAAGGGGGCAGGGGGCTAAACTTGAGGACTGTATCATCACAACATAAAACAGGCCTGAAAAATAACGATGTCTCTTCTAAAGTACCACCTGGGAAAGGGTAGAAAACATCTCAGGCAGGCCCCTTCCACACCTCCTCTTTAGGAAACTCACACTACCTCACCATAGGAGTGTCTTAGTAGATAGCATGTGGTTGTTGTCTCACGTGATTCTCCTTAAGTAGTCCCTGCTGTCAGCATGTATTTGCTCCCTCTCTTTTCCAGGTCAATGCTACTATGTCTACTGATGAAACCAAGTTTTACAATACTCAGACCTGCAGTTTGATCTGGGTTCTAGTCTGCTTTGCAAGCTCTCAACAGAATTGCCAGCTCCCTGATTCCACAATTGCTGCTGTTTTTGAAACAGGGCTCAGTTTGTTTTCCAAAGGAGGTTAAGCTGACAGTTCTGGTTGTTACGAATCAAAACAGGAGTTTTCTAAACCCATCAAGTTGAACACAGAAATCACTAATTGAGAATATAAAACATCAAACTATTGTTCATGTAGGATCAATTTTTTTACCTTAACTTTATCAAATTAAGAATAAAATTCTCTGCATTTTTCTGCCTGCTTTGTTTAAATATCAAGGGGATATCTATTGGAGTGTTTAGAAGACTGGGTTCTAAAACAGCAGACCTAAAGTCTTGAGGATGTGTTAGTTTTAAAAACTTGTATGTAGAGACTTATTCCCTACAATCATTGCCAACTGCCCCCAACACTACTCTGCAAATACTACTTAGTTCTGGGTGATCAGGTTTTTTTTCTCAGTGATGAGAGCTGGAGATCTATCACAAATACAGTCATCACCAGAGAAAAGTCTGGAGCTGCTCATGTAGACTAACTCATATCTGTAGATTTTCTGCACTGGACTCCCCAGAGTAGGAGGTGACTTTTACTTCTCTCTGTGTCTCTTCCCTGTTTTCCTCCCCAACTTTAAACCACTGACTTACTTTCTACTTGACTTAAATCTTCCTTTTCACATGCTACTTTTTATTTGATATTCTTTGTATCTGGAAATACCTTAAACTCTGTATAAAACTAAATTTTTTTCCATTCTCTGCTACTGTCTGTCCCAACTGGAAGAATGGTGAAATTCAGTTGGAATCCATATAGCATAGATAAACTTGAATACCCATGTATAAAAATCTGTACCAAAGTCCCCCAGTATCTCTGGATCCTAGTTGGGAAGCCTTGTCTTAAAGATGTGCTGTGTGGCTCAGTTGGGATCCTGATCTTTGCCTATTGGTTGGTGATGAAATATTTAGTTGGCCTGTGTCTTCCTCATTTTTTGGAGGTGTAAAGAGTAGGTGATTTCCTGGTGTGGTTTGGGAACAGTACTATGATCTTATAGTTACAGCAATGCTTTTATTTAGAAGGCTTTAGAAAAAGGATCCTGCCACATAAATTCTACAGTTAAAATAGTTTTGTTACAAACAACCTTAATATTAATATGAACATAATTTTATAAACCTAATGTTCTTTGGTTATGTTATGAACTTATTACATGCAGTAATCTACAAGGTTGAGCAAAATAAATAGAATAATCTCACATTTGTTTATGCACAGTTTCTAGTCAATTTCACTGTCAGTCTTGTACATTTGAACAATGCTGCAATATTTCAATTAAAAATGTAACATAAACATAAATTTCTGTTGATCTTGGGTTTTGTGAAAGCTAAGTAGTAAAACCTACAGTATACGTTGGACAAAATATGACTTAACAATATCTCTTGAGGAAAAGAGGGTAGTATAATCTGATGTGTGTTGTATGATTTCAAAACTGAAATTTGCTTTTTCCATCATTAGATCTCAGTGAAGTTAATAACATTTTGAGTTTTCTCTCTGATGCAAAATTTGCATTTGGTGAACACAATTTTTCTGTAATCTGTTATGAGATGCTCTTTATATGCCCATCAGCCTGTTTTTGAAATATACTTACTTCTGGTTGGGACAATTTATCAGTGCTATACCCTTTAAACCTTTTTTTACCTGTTCTCCTTCACTACTTGACCAAAAAAAAGGAAGAGAACCAAGATCAGTTAAATGAACAGATTATGAACATCTGAATAGCCTGTGTATTAGGAGTCTAAAGAATGACGGTAAATCATAGAACGTACTATTTCTATTATGGCTCTTGCTAGAATCACAGTAGAACTACAATATGTATTTAAAGGATGGCATGTATAACATTGACAATATACAGTGTTTTGTAACATTAACCACAGTATTTGTAATAGATGATTTGGATAATAACTTCATATTTTTACATGCTGTTTGGTTGCAAATTTCCATGGTTAGTCTTAAGCAAAAGATTAATTTTAGTTTGTTGAAAACTGAAGGAAAATCTATGTTTGCATATTGTGAAACTAAGAAACACACTTTCTACTACTCACTTCTTATCACAGAGTAATGATGAATGTTGACACTTGACATGTTAAAGGACTGAATCCACTTAAAATCTAGTCATCTTAAAAAAAAAAAAAAAAAAAGTTAATTCAGTTTTCATGTCCACCTGCCCTGGGACTTCCTGCCAATTTTTGTTGTTCTACAATTACTTTCTTGTTATGGGAAGGACCTCCACAAATAGTTATGTATGAATTAAATTGCACAAAATAATCTGCCATAAAAATAATGATTTATCATCACGAGCAAGAGAAAATGTAGGCCATCCAAAACTTGTGTATATCACAGTTTTGGAGTCTTTCCACAATTTTTGTTGCAGTCTGGAATTTCTGAACTTTCATTACAAAAATGTTTTCATCTCTTTATGTTGGAAGTTAAATCCATGACGGAGCTAATTGATTTAACAATGCTCTGTCAACATAACTGTCCAGAAAACAGTCTTGAGCTAAACAGCAGTAGCAAGGATGAACTCGTCCTGCCTCATGCTATTCATCTCTGTGAGGTGTCAACTTATTTAGCATTATTAAACATGACACTTTTTCTTTAAAACTAAACAAAAGAACACAAAAACTGCTAACATTTGGTTTGTATTATTTCAGTAGCAGGAAATACAGCGTAATTAACTCAGCATTAGTGCACACTAGGTATAAAATTACGGGGAAACAACAGAAATATATTAAACTACATATTCAACAATAAAATATAAAAATATTAAATATATGCAACATTGCTGAGCTAAGAACTTTAAGCAAAATTATAAGAGCCTTTCCTTTTTAGGACGAAATAATTTCCTTTTGGATTGGAGCTAGTATACTGAAATGTGTCCACTTTGTTTAGTAATTTTCTACATCTATTTTTCCATGAGATGTCTTTGCGCATTGATTTGTGGTTGGCAATTCAAAAGACATTTTATTGTTTTCTAAATTAGAAAAAGGCTACTAAAGAAGCGACCTGTAATTAAACATGCTGGAGTATTTACATAAGAGCACAAGCTGGTATTCTGTTTACTAATTTTCCTTGGTTCTAAGGGGACTTTCTAATTACTTCATTCATTTGGCTGTTTTGTTTTTTTTCCAGCTTCTTACACAAGGCAGATTTATTTATATCTTGCCAGAGCAATCCTTCCACTTTTTAGTTGATTCATTTGGATAATGGCATTCTAGAGTTAATTTTTAGTGGCATAGTTTGTTGAGTCCTTCTGTAATCTAACGTTCATTGCGTTGTCCCCTTCTTCCCATCTTTTCTCTTTCAGGTGCACTGAATTTGTATAACATTGTGAAAATTAATCTTTTAATCAGAAATCATTGCAAATATGGGGCCTCGTCGGAAAAGTGTGAAACCATGCTCCATGAGCAGAGAAGACTCTGAAACTACCAATTTAGATGAGCCAAAAGATTATATGAACCAGCTCTCACATGAAGTACTTTGCCATATTTTTAGGTAACAAGATGTGTGTGTGTGTATTTGTTTATGGGTTTCTATGTTCCCCATCTCCTCCACTTTGGTACCTGTGAATAAAAATCAAATGACAGGTATTCAGAAAATACTAGCTGTACTACCAGGAATTAGATGGGAATTCAATTTAGTCACCATTATGCATTTGCGGGTGAGGTTTTGCTGCAAAGTACAGAGAGGAAATATATGGGATTTCTTTCTTGTGCAGCTCTGCCTCTGTTTTGTTAAAACTAGGCACATAGGTGGCACAGTGTAAATGTTACCTCTCCAGAGAAATGTGCTTCATGTTCCTTGATATAGTCATGTACACTGAAAACTAACTTGAGTGAAAATTGCTATTAGTATCATGTAGAAGCAACCAAGAGCTGAGCAACATTGTAGTATCCCTTTTTTTTTTAAGTTAAAGATTGACTAAAAAAATGTCTACAATTGTGCATTGGTGACAGATATAAAATCCATTCCAAGGCAGATTGTCTTTTCATAGTACCATGTAGATACATGTCTAGAATTTGTTGCATTAATTTTTTTCACTCATACAGATCCCTTATTATCAGCATTGCAATCTTGCTGTTCATTCTTTCCTACAGGTTTCAGGCATGATCATACTCCAAGGTATACAGCCATGCATTACAATTTATCTGATAAATTCAGCTACTGTGCATACATTGCAAGAGATGCAGTGATGCATGTCTGGGTATATTGGAGCAGGATTGACCCCACTACTGTGAGTTTAGTCAAATACTTCATTCCATTTAAAAATAAATGGAATACTCTAATTACAATTTTACAGATATTCTTAGATTCTGAATGTGACTGGCATGCATATATCTTGCTGACAAGTGTAAAATGACACATAGTGATTGAAGGCGTGTTTGTGGAGCTAATGCAGTGGCAGTTACTACTAAACCAATCCCCATTTACAATACACTAGAGAATTAAAATGCACACTTTAAAGCTAGAAAGTTTCAAGATCTGAGTATATGGCAACTTTGCAAGATTTGATCAGAAATAAATTAGGCCCATGCATATACCAGAGCATCATGGAGTCTCTCCCTTCCCTGCCTCAGACCCTTATAGATATGGCAAGGCCACCTCTCTGTTTTTTCTTTAAGTGCATTGGTTGCCTGATGAACAGAATATTACCCCTTTTGCCTAACCATCATACTTTGCTACTATCTGAAAATCTCATTTGAATCCATGCTTTATTAGATGTTAGAAATGTCTGTGTTTGTATAGTAATTCTCTGGATGTTCTTTGGTGTGAGAGAAAATGAACAAAAGCCTTTGATAAATAGAGCTTTTTTCTCTCTCAAAGGTATCTTCCTCTGCAGGATATCATGTGCATGGAATGCCTCTCCCGGAAGCTGAAGGAAGCAGTGACTCTGTACCTGAGAGTGGTGAAGGTCGTGGACCTCTGCGCAGGTCGCTGGTGGGAATACATGCCCACTGGTAAGTAATACACTTCATTTGAGTATTAAATTAATGTGTATTGATGAGATCTAACTGAGCTATGATATCATTTATAAACAGAAATATGGGATGGGCTTTTCGAAAGCAGCCTAGAGAGGTAGGTGCTTCCTCTCATTGACTTTCAGTGGGAATTGTTGCCTTCCTCTCTAAGGTGCTTTTGAAAATCCCACCTCTGTGTGTACTGAGTACTGCAGTGATGGTAGTGGGGCTGCTCTGTAACAAGTTATGAATTCTGCATGTTTGTTGTAAGAGGGTTTACTATATGATTACATGGGGCTAATTCAAGAAGAAGCTGTTTGCATGCAGGTAGGAAAAAGATGCAGTGGCTTCAGATAGCCACTCATCTACCAACATTTCAGGTTCAATGCAGAAGCCATTCACTTTGAGGTTCTACCGCCAACCCCCCCCTGCTGAGCTCACCCATTGAAATTGTCAAGGGTGGGAAAAAGATTCTGGACAGTAACACTTATGCTGGATTTAAAGATACACACTCAGGGGTGGGGGACAGGAGAAGAGGGGGTGGCTATGGTGAGCGACTCTTCAGAGGCTGCAGTGTATGGAAAGTTAGACTTACAGAGGGTTCCTATCAGGAGGATGTTGAGGTGAGATACATGCATATAGACAGTTTATTGTTTTTATATCCTTTTTTCTTGTACTTTGTTCCTACTGTTATAGCTAATCAGTACTTTGGTTTAAGAAGGCTATGTGATCACTATATTTACCACTGGTCACAGATTCTGAAAGGGCAGAACCACAAGTGCCAAACTCCTTGAATCTGCTGGGTTAGTACTATTGATACATGGGATACTATAGCCCAAGGCCTTATCTAAGAGTGGGAGAATGGTGGGATTCCCCCCAGGGGAAGATAAATGGATGAGGTCCAACTCTCATGGAGATGTGGGAATCAAAATCAATAGTAAAAGGTTCTACAGTCACATAAATAAGAAGAAAACAAAGAAAGAAGAAGTGGGGCCGCTATACGCTGAGGATGGAACAGAGGTTAAGGATAAGCTAGGCATAGCCCAATATCTAAATAAGTACTTTGCCTCGGTCTTTAATAAGACTAGTGAGGAGTTTAGGGATGATGGAGGGATGACGAACGGGAATCTGGATGTGGTGGTGGATATTACCGTATCTGAGGTAGAGGCCAAACTTGAACAAACTTGATGGAACAAAATCGGAGGGACTGGACAATCTCCACCCAAGGATATTAAAGGAGCTGGCGCGTGAAATTGCGAGCCCGTTAGCGAGAATTTTTAAGCAATCAGTAAACTCGGGGGTTGTGCCGTACGACTGGAGAATTGCTAACGTAGTTCCTATTTTTAAGAAAGGGAATAAAAGTGATCCGGGTAATTATAGGCCTGTTAGCTTGACGTCTGTCGTGTGTAAGGTCTTGGAAAAAATTTTAAGGGAGAAAGTAGTTAAGGACATGGAGGTCAATGGTAATTGGGACAAATTGCAACATGGATTTACTAAAGGTAGATCGTGCCAAACCAACCTGATCTCCTTCTTTGAGAAGGTGACGGATTACTTAGACAAGGGCAATGCGGTAGATCTAATTTACCTCGACTTCAGTAAGGCGTTTGACACGGTTCCGCATGGGGAACTGTTAGTTAAATTGGAAAAGATGGGGATGAATGTGAAAGTTGTAAGGTGGATAAGGAACTGGTTAAAAGGGAGACTACAGCGGGTCGTGCTGAAGGGTGAACTGTCAGGCTGGAAGGAGGTTACTAGCGGAGTCCCTCAAGGATCGGTTCTTGGACCGACCTTATTTAACCTTTTTATAACTGATCTTGACACAAAGAGCGAGAATGTGTTAATAAAATTTGCGGATGACACGAAGCTGGGGGGTATTGCTAACACGGAGAAGGACCGGGATGCTATTCAGGAAGATCTGGACCACCTTGTACACTGGAGCAATAGTAATCGGATGAAATATAATAGTGAAAAGTGCAAGGTCATGCACTTAGGGATTAATAATAAGAATTTTACATATACGTTGGGGATGCATCAGTTGGAAACGACGGAGGAGGAGAAGGACCTTGGGGTATTGGTTGATAACAGGATGACTATGAGCCGCCAATGTGATATGGCTGTTAAAAAAGCAAATGCGGTTTTAGGATGCATCAGGCGAGGTATTTCCAGCAAGGAGAAGGAGGTGTTAGTGCCGTTATATACGGCGCTGGTGAGACCTGACCTGGAATATTGTGTGCAGTTCTGGTGTCCCATGTTTAAGAAGGATGAATTCAAACTGGAACAGGTTCAGAGACGGGCTACTAGGATGATCCGAGGAATGGAAAATCTGCCTTATGAAAGGAGACTCAAAGAGCTTGGCTTGTTTAGCCTGGCCAAAAGAAGGCTCCGGGGGGATATGCTTGCTCTATATAAATATATCAGGGGGATTAACGTTAGGGAGGGAGAGGAATTATTTAAGTTTAGTACTATTATAGGCACGAGGACGAATGGGTACAAATTGGATATTAGGAAATTTAGACTAGAAATTAGACGAAGGTTTCTAACCATTAGGGGAGTGAAGTTCTGGAATAGCCTTCCGAGGGAAGTAGTGGGGGCAAATGACTTATCTGGCTTTAAGACTAAGCTTGATAAGTATATGGAGGGGATGTTATGATGGGATAGTTTAATTTGAGCAATTGATTTTGGATTATCGGCAGATAAGTCTGCTCAATGGTCTGTGGGAATGTTGGATGGGATGGGAACTGAGTTACTGCAGAGAAATCTTTTTAGGGTGCTGGCTGGTGAGTCTTGCCCACATGCTCAGGGTTTAGCTGATCGCCATATTTGGGGTCGGGAAGGAATTTTCCTCCGGGGCGGATTGGCAGGGGCCACGGAGGTTTTTCGCCTTCCCCTGCAGCATGGGGCATGAGTCGCTTGCTGGTGGATTCCCTGCAGCTTGAGGTCTTCAAATCTCACTTTTGAGGATTTCAATAACTCAGTCATGGGTTCGGGGTTGTTATAAATGTGTATGGGTAGGGTTTTGTGGCCTGCCTTGTGCGGGAGGTCAGACTAGATGATCATATTGGTCCCTTCTGACCTATGAGTCTATGAGTCTATGTGCTCAGAAAGACCTGAGAGAGGACAGAGATGCAGCTAACCCTATAGTTGTAACAGCTGTCCTGAAGGATATAAACCAAACAGCAAACTGTGGAGGCAACAGAACATATAGTATTAGTTCATAAAAGCTGAGGAGGGAAACCACCCATTATATCATCTAATACCTCTTCTGGCTTTGGAGTACTGAGGATTTTTTTTACTGTACACAAAGAATTGCAACTTAAGCTCTGTTCGTATAGCTAGATATTTATTGTTTAAAAAAATTCAAAACTTGTTTCCTCCTTGTAGGTTTCACTGATTCCAGTTTCCTAACATTGCTGAGGAAGATGCCAGACATTGAACAACTCTATGGTCTTCACCCCAGGTATCTTGAAAGGCGCAGAGTCCGTGGTCATGAAGCTTTCAGTATTCCAGGAGTGCTAGAGGCCTTGCAGGCCTGCCCAAATCTTCTGGTAAGTGTGCAGGTCCATACCTTTCATCAGCTGATATGATCCCTGATAATGCTGTGGAGGAAATAGGTGGTTGAGACAAAAAACTCAATGAATGTTGTATCTTTTTGCTAGGATGCTGTAATGCTGTGAATTTAATTCTATTCTTGCACTGATAGCAACTAAAGTAAACATTTGCAAAATCCGTTGTTAGTTTACAAATGGATGTTTTTCTTTTATAGTCAGTTCAGTGGGAGTTACAGGTATTCAGCATCTCTCAAAATCAGGCCATGAATTACAGCTGCATTGTAGCTAATTAAGTAGTTTCCTTTCACCACTTCAGATTTTAAGGCAAGTGACTCTGCAAATTTCAAGTGAATTAGTACATTTCATCAAGCTCTGTGCATTACCAGGAAGTTTATTTGGTTAAGAGAAATGTTGTTGCTTAAGATGGTAATTGGAGCCTTTCCTTTGCTTATTTGCTGTCCTTTGCTTATTTGCTGTCCTTTTATCCAGGGCGTTGAGACCTCTCATTTGGAGCTGGTGGAAGCCATTTGGACATACATGCCACAAGTTCATATTTTAGGGAAGTTTCGTAATCGTAATGGTGCTTTCCCAATCCCACCTGAAAACAAACTGAAAATTCCTATAGGAGCTAAAATTCAGACATTGCACTTAGTAGGTAAGAGTTTATTGGTGAAGTAATTGTCTTAGATACAAATTAACTTACAAGGTTTGAAATGCTGCATAATCAGCATTTTTTCCAAGAAAGCTAATTCTTTCAGACTATGGGGTTTCTGGAACCTGTTTCAGTAGAGGGCAGCAGAGGTCCAGATGCAAACTGCTGGTGTGACTGTTGACAGATGGCAGTGAATTCCCAGTTCAAGGGACCATAGTTTCTTAAATGTTCCATTTGCCATTGCGGAGCAATCTATAGAGATGGTTTAAGCACTTTCCATCAAAGCCAAAATCATTTATCCCAAGAGATGTGTTTGTAAGACACTAAAAATCATGGACTGAATAGCATCACTGGATTTATGGTTTATTACAACCCACTTACAACCCCCTCTCAGTTTTTTCTACTCTCCTCTTCTTCCTTTCCTCCCTATGACTGGAAGGATGTTAACAGGCCACTTCACCTTGAATGGTCCCTTGAAATATATGTTAACTACTTACACTAACCAATCTGTTTCATCTTCAATTTAGCTATGCCACGCTGAGGGCTTTTCTACCCTTAGGGCTTGTTTATACTCACTTATTCCAGCAAAACTTATATCACTTAGTGGTGTGTTTTTTTCACGCCAGTGAGCGACAAAAGTTTTGCAGCATAAGTGTTAGTGTAGACAAGCCCTTAAAAGGCTGCAGAACCACTGTAGCACTTCAGTGAAGATGCTATCTATGCCAGCAGGAGGGTGTTTCCTTTTGACAGTCCACTTCCCAAGAGGCGGTAGACACATCAACAGGAGAAGCCCTCCCGTCGACATACCACTCTCTATACCAGGAGTTAGGTTGGTATAACTGCATCATGCACTAGTGTGTATATTCCACACCCTTGAATGATGTAGTTATACAGACAAGTTGCTTGTGTAGACCAAGGCTAAGGAAGTTTCAAACCTGAAGAAGTGCTTTGTGTAAGGTCAAAAGCTTGTCTCTCTCACCAACAAAAGTTGGCCCAATAAAAGATATTACTTCACCCATCTTGTCTCTCTAGTTAGCCCTGACCTAACTCTAAGTGTCTATACTAAAATTATACTCGTGCTGATGTAACTCGCCTGCTGCGCCGACTTAATAACTCCACCTCCATGAGAGGCATAGAGTCAGTGTCAATGTAGTTAGGTGGATGCAGTCTCAGTGTAGACACTGTGTTGCTTACATCGACTGTTTCTGGCTTTCAGAAGCTGCTCCACAATGCCCTACACTGAGAGTTCAATCAGTGCAAGTGCTTCTGGTGAGGACACGCAGAGCTGACATGAGCAAAGCATAGACACACACAAGCGATGTAATTACTGCAGCGGCTGGGCTGTATGCCAACGTAACTTAGGTCGACTTAATTTTGTAGTGTAGCTATGCCCCTTGAGAGTTTACAGCTGAAAGTTTGTTTAAAGTGGAAGCTGATTTGATTTTTTGTTGTTGTTCCTGTATTTTAGGGGTAAATGTCCCTGAAATTCCTTGTATCCCAATGCTGAGGCATCTTTACCTGAAGTGGGTGAGACTCACCAAACCACAGCCCTTTAAAGATTTCCTTTGTATCAGCTTACGCACTTTTGTCATGAGGAACTGTGCAGGTAAGAGAGAGAATCCTTTTAGGGAAGGGATGCAGCTACATGGGAAAAAACTAGTACCTGTACTAATAGTATTGCAACTGCATTAGTGCTTTGCTATCAAAGGACACTGGTTCAGAGCAGTTTTCATAACATGATGGTAAAAATGCCTGAGCCCTGTCTACTGTAGCACTTACACCTGTACAGCTGTACCATTGCTGGTAGTTGCTGTGTAAGGGTTACTAAGTTTTCTAGTGCCGATAGGGCCTTAGGATTGCACATCATGCAGTACTCCAAAAGCAATCATAGGCTTTAGTTGGCATTTGGTGTTGAGAAAAAATTCTTCTATGCTATACTGATTAATAGGATCATCCTCTAGTTCTTAGTTCTAATGACTTGCTGAACTGGGTAGATGCAGGTGGGAGTATCTGATGGCTGCATTATTATATGATGTGTTCAGTACCATTAAATAAGCAACTTTCTGTGTATATGTTCCCTATCAGAAGATTTTTTTTCTTTGCAGGACCCACAAATTCTTTGAAGTATGTCCCCTTAGTGACAGGTTTGGCTTCTGCCCGAAACTTGGAGCATTTAGAACTGGTTCGAGTTCCTTTTCTTGGAGGACTTATCCAGCATGTAGTAGAAGATAGTTGGAGATCAGGTAAACAACTTCCTACTGCCCTGAAGCATAGACCAAAATTACCTAGGACACATGAAGGATAACTCTCTTATTCTACAGCTTGTTCTTTCACTAGTATGCTTTTAGCAGTGGTCAAAGGGTGTTGTTAATGGACTTTTGTATTATTTCAGGCATTGTTTTCATCTTGCATGTATAACTATATGCTTTAGTGACACTTCTGTATACAAATATTGAAAACAGTAAAAGCTAAGTTAGATTGAACTTATATATTTCTATAACATTGGAAAGTATTAACAAATTGACATTCCAACCATATGCCAATCTTTACTATCATTTCATTTTCTAGAGCATGGAACTGGCAGAAATAATTTGGAGGAAGATCACTTTTAATTTTTTAAAAACAGTTTCTTGAGAAACTTCTGTTGTGGTAGTCAGAGCAACTTCCTATTAGTCACCATAGTAACTCTAAGGAGGCTTATGTTGATTCTTATTAATCACAATAATACACTGGCAAAATAACACTAGGAAAGTGATTCATATTTTAATGCCACAACCGATTGACTAAAGTGAAATTTTGCTTTTCTTTTCCCTGATCAGGTGGTTTTAGGAATTTGCACACTATAGTTTTGGGAGCTTGCAAGAATGCTCTTGAAGTGGATCTTGGCTACCTCATCATAACTGCTGCACGAAGGTACTTGCCTTCCCCAGTCATTGTCTTTCCTGTCTATTTTCTCTCTCTTCAAATCACAGTTGTTTAGGTAACTTAATAAATTATTAGCATTTGAAGAACAAGTTTTAAATTTTTAAGAGAAAACCCATGTGAACATTGACACTCTATAATAAGAATATCAAGTGGCTAGAGAAAGGGACTGGGAATTAGCACTCCTGGATAGAGTTATTAGATCTGTCACTGACTTGTTCTGTGGCCTGAGCCAAGTCACTACACTCTCTTATCTGTAAAATGAGTATAATAGTATCTCCTCTCGGGGTGTATGAGGCTTAATTAGTGTTTATAAATTGCATGGAGGTCCTCACAGCTGTATAACTGCAAAATACTGTCATAAAGAAGGATGCAGGTGTCTGCTGGATTTCATCACTGTCAGATAAATGTTTTCATTTTACTGCCTAGAGTGGAACAAAAGCCTTCACTCAAATGTATTTTGTACTAAACTGTGTTCAGTTGAGTCAGTTTGTTGCATCTCACCTTGAACGTGAACGGTACTTGATTGCTTTTAGGTTACATGAAGTGCGAATTCAACCTTCCCTGACGAAAGATGGTGTCTTCTCTGCACTGAAGATGGCAGAACTGGAGTTCCCACAGTTTGAAACCCTTCATCTGGGATATGTTGATGAGTTTTTGCTACAATGTATGAATGTTATTTTTTTTTAAATTCTTAACTTATTTGGCCAGGGTTAGGGTAGCACCAATTGATATTTTTGGTGTATTTTTCTAAGACATGCTTTTAAAAGAATGTAAATAATTATTGCTCTTGAATCTTGTCTTATATAGTAAAATATGGTTTTTCTGTGTTTCCTGAAACTTCCACTGAAATTGGAACAGAGATTTTGCTTTGTTTAATGAAAGTAATGCTCTGATCTTTGTGCCAAACGGGATTACAGTATTGAATTTGTAGAAATTCCTAAAAGGCTGCAATTCCTGAAGGGGCAGATTGCTGAAATCTTCTATTGTCTTTGTATAGGCAAAATGACTAATGGGGACTTGGTAAAGTATGGGTTGGCTGATGTGGTTGAAAATCCAGGAATCATCACAGATATTGGAATGAAGGCTGTAAATGAAGTATTCTCTTGCATCAAGTATCTGGTCATTTACAACTGCCCACATCTGCACAATCCAAACAATTGGATCACAGGTATCGAATGCTTTTAGAATGCTGGAGATTCAGTGTATGTGTCTCACATCAGGATGAAGATTTGTAGTTAACCTCATTTCAGCAAATTAGCATAATAATCCTGCAATGTAAGGAGACAATTGAGAGCAAGGAATGTACAGATTTTTTTTAAACGATTTGGTAGTTGGTTGCATATCTTCTGTGTGTATATAATATACACACACAAGCAGAATATTAATTTGCACTGAAGATTGAGAGAATAGTTAGAAATTATTGATGTTTGCAAATTTGTAAGTGAGAAATACGATGGACTAGTGCATCCTATAAAATGATAATGTATCCCATTTAGTAAGAGTAGTCCAAGATAAAAGTGTTTGCATTACTTCATTGTACTTGAACTCTGACCTTGCAGGACCAGCTCTGGTGGTGAGTGGTTTTTCATGTCTCTTGCTAATTCTACTCTGGTCCCCTTTCCTGAAAGTTCACGAGAGTGCGAATTATGACAGTGATTCCTGTGACGTGGATGCTTATCTATTCTGAGTTAGACTGAGACGACAAATTCCTTTCCTATAGGTGACCGAACAGTCATTATAGATGTCATTATAGATGTCAGACTGTCTGCTGAGTGATCAAAGTAACACAGTGACCAGTCACCAGAATTACCCTTTTCCCCAGTTGTCATAATTTTAAAACCATGGTGGGGCAGAGGAAACCCCAAACAGACAGTGAGCCCTAATAAGGTGGAAGGTTTTCCATAATTCTGTTAACTCTTCTGTCCCACAATAAACAAAAATAGAGATGCAGGAATTTGGGACCCCAGTGGTGCTGATAAAGTTGAACTGTCAGTGCGGTGGTAATGGAAGGTTAACAGTCTCAAACCTGGGAAAGTTCTAATGGGAGATAAATGAGGCTTGAAATCCTTCAAGGGTATATATCTGTCTCCTTCCACAGACCATTCAAGATGGACCCGGCTAGTTGACCTCACCCTGGTGCGATGCCACGCAATAAAGTTAGATTCTTTTAGTCAGTTCATTGAATTACTGCCAAGCTTGGAGTTTATCTCTTTGGACCAGATGTTCCGGGAACCTCCTAAAGTGAGTGTTTGTGTGTGTGTATGTGTGTGTAGTTTGGGCTTTGGTTTTTTTATTGCTAGAATATCTGAAATATGAAATAACAGAGTCCTGTTAAGGTACATGCCTTTTATAGTTATAATTAAATAGTTCAGTGAGTGATTTAGGAATATGATTGCCTTGAAAGTTGTTTCTCTATAAGATACTCTTTAAAGTTCTATGGCCTTATTGTGACACACTACACCCACCATGATCACCTTTATAGTGTAACTGCGTATTGTTTAATGCAAAGTATGCCATAAATGATGTTCCTCGAATGCTCATGATGTGCTGAACATTATTTTTATAGTAATATGTTTGTTGCAATCTCATGTGTATGATTATGAGGCTTTGCTATGTGATATGCCCAAAGATGTGTCTCATGGCTTAAAACATATCCAAGCAAGACGTATCCAAGCAAGAACACTTGTATCCATTTGCAGACAGCAGTGGTGGTGGAATGTGGCCCTAATGATTTAATATTTTGTTGTCCTCAGAAAATATGGTTTAGGTGTATTGTTTGTATTTTTACTAGGGTTTTCTTTGCTATTTTGGTTTTCCTATTACTTTGCATGAGGCTTGTTTTCCTATTGAGAGAATTGCACATTGAGTGTTCTTATGACTTTGCAGCATGGTAAAATTGTGGTACTGTTCCCTCATGTATGTGAATATTTTCATACCATACGGCTTCTCCGATTTTTGTTTCCTCTCTCCATTTTCCCCCTCCCCCTAAATGTCTTATAACAATTTGCACAACTGTGGTAATGTACTAAATATTTCTTAAAGGTTTCTGGAGTAATCTTCTCATCTCCTATGCTTTTGTCTTTTACTAGAAAATCAAGAGTAATATCAACTTAATATCTGTCCTCTCTCTAGGGCCTGTCGTGCTCTGGAAAGGATATACAGATTCTTCTACTAGATTTTCTTTCATTTCTATCTACTCTGATCCTATGCATTACAACTTCTTACCATTAGATAGTACTATGGCATTTTACATTTTTTTTCATTTTTAATACCAGTTTAAAAGAGGAGAGGGAAAGGTGTAAATTTGGCAACCAAATATGCAATCTATGCAGTGTAGGTACATTTGCAATGTAGTTGCAGTTGTGAGGAGATCCTTTCCCATATCTATACATATACTGCCCAAACACAAATATGACAGTATCAATACCATGGTTTTGTATCAATTTTATGATACATTTGTGGAGATAGGACATGAGTAATTTTGAATCTTTTTGTTTGTTTGTTTAAGGGGTGTGCTCGTGTGGGCCTAAGCGCTGGCACAGGGATCGGTGTTTCATCTGCCCTCGTCAGTAATCAGAACTCTAATAATGACAATGACAACAACAACAACCACCAGAACAACAACAATCCCAACATCCACCACAACAACCACCAACACCAGAATGACCAGAACGAGGAGAATGAGCTACGGCAAGATGGGCAGGTGGAAGAGCAGCAAATTGCAGCCGAGGGTAACCACTGATCTTTTGTGAGCTTCTGAAAGAAATGATCTTATTTTGCATTGCCATTTGCACAGGACTGTAGGCAAAAAGTGAATGTGTATTGAAAGACACTCTAACTTCATAGTCTGAAGGCTATGCAGTTTTTCTCCTTTATTTAGTATCCATCCATAAGACCAAACCTGATCTGCTTATTAAATCTAATGGTTGATCTATGTGGCATAACAAGTCATTTAAAGATAAACAGTAATATAGATTCTAGTTTAGTAGTTTAAAAATTGCATACGGTACTGCTCCAGAGGGAATATGTTTTTGTGTTTCGAGCTCACTAGGTCAGGGCTCGGATTGCATCATGTAGCATTCTCTCCAGTTTACCAAGAAAGGGTACAGATGTTCTGGGGAAAGCAGCATAAAGTCCTCAGCCAGATGAATGTGTCATGGTAATGCAAGGAACCTTTTCAGGAAGAAGAATGGAGAATCCTGAAGGAGCCACTTACCTCAGCAAAACCAAGAGTATAGAATTGGGCCTGAATCCCCTAGAAGTTACAGAACCAATAATCTCTCAGAGGCTTCAGCATGACTCAGTGAGGAAACAAGGCAGCTACTGTTAGTGATATTACAGCACTACGGTTCCTCTCTGTGACTTCAGTGTGATTATCACTTGAAACCCTTCTACATATATTGGGCTGTGCTCTTTGGCTTCTCTCTCTTGACAATCAATTTTTATTGTCTCAATCTTTTCAGCACTGAATGATATGGAGGAGGTGGCACAGGACGATGCAGTGATTGCAGCAGAGGGCCAGAATGAGGCCTCTGCTCATAGTCAAGCAGTTATTCCTATGGATGTTGATGAGGAGCAAGCAGGTAATTCTGATCCTGGAAAATAATCACTGCTTCAGGATCCTCCCAGTTGCAAGATTCGTTAGTCCAGTATGACTGTATTCTGACTTGACTTTCTTTAGGTAAGACGTGGGACATTTGAAATAATGGTTCATGTACAGTAGGATTCAGCAAAGAAACTTGTGATTTATAGTCTGCTTCATAGTCCCTACTTTTCTGCTGTTCATTTGTTGAGGGATTATGCTTTTAAGGCCTCGTTTTCATACTGTAGTGTAATGAGCAGATCAGAAGGCAAGAATATTCTTAGCTTGCTTTGCCTTGTTCCAGTCCTTGCATTTATTACCTCCCTCTTCACACTACAATTTAAGGATTCCTGCCCTTTGGTTGTGTTGTAGGCAAAGCAGTTTGTATAAACACGGAATTAAGTTGCATTAATGAGTCGCATCAAACAAAATGAGTTTCAATTACTGATGCCAGCCATTTGCTTACCAGCACCTTGCACTGTAGATATGCCAACAGCAAGAAACTTAAAAAAAACAGGGCGTCTGTTCACTGGACTGTTTTTCCAAAAAGTCCCCAGAAATTTTCTTTCGTGCTGATGTTCATTTCTTGAATTATTCACAGGTACCATATACTGTGCCATTGTGGTACAGTTAGCAGCACTCTGGCCTAACAGGCAGAAATGTCAGCGTTGAACCCCACAACAGAATGTAGGCTTACACTAGGTGCTGACACTCTGGGATGTTGCTGCACCACTAGGAGACTTTTCTGCCCATCTTTGCTGGCTGCCTGGATAGAAGTTTAACATCCCTGGATGCTTTTTCAAAAGGATTGGAGGATAATCCCAAGGTTTTGGCTAATGTTTGAGCTCTCAGTAACGGAGATTCTAATGGCTGAGCACAAAATGCCTTCCAAATTACCACCTTAGTTACTCTATTGTCAGTTTGTCATTGTTGTGGAAGATGCTTCTGGGATGCTTGAAGTCTGAGAAGTGTCATAGAAAACCAGTATTCTATCCTTTTGTGTCAACACTTTTTTTTAATAGATTAGAACATCTTTGATTGTTTTAAGTGTGTTTTAATGCTGCATCTTTCAATCACTTTGGCAGCATTTGAGTTTTTGTGCAGGATCCCAGAAAAGAATGCAGAATTCTGCTAGGATGAACCAAACCCATCTCTTTCTATGGTATTCCCAAACTGTTGGAGAACTTCACTAGATAGGAACTTTTGCATTATTATATCCTATAATCTGTGCTTGCCTTGTGTAAATGAACTGTCAGCATTCTTCTCCTGTTTTAGGACCCAGTGGCCTTCAGCCTATTGTAAAAGCTGCACCTATTACTGTGCATGACTCAGACAGTGAGGATGAAGAAGAGAACATGGGGTCCTCAAGAGCCTGCATTACTAACAGCATTGCACAGAGTTATTCGGATGGAGAAGAAAAAGTCAGAGATCCAGTGGAAACCAGAGATCCGTCAGGTGTGAAAGATTTTGTATGGATTGGTTTATTAGTAAGGGCTGGATTACACTAGGCAAAGTCTAGTCTGATGAGCTTAAAAGAGCCCATTCTGCTTCTTTTCCATGCCTCAGGTAACGACTAGTCATACAGATCCATTACAACCTAGAATGGAGCAGTAAGATACATCCCCATAATGCTGCATTCGTATGTGCAAAATGGGGAAATACATCATAAATGCCAGAAGCACAGGTGCAGATTTTTGCAGGCAAAGGACTGCTTATACATATTTGCAGGTACATCCATTGCATCAGTGGCTTACAGTAGACATCTGTAGGTCCAGATCACAACTGTTTTGCCCGTATGAACTGTTTGTCAAAGCACTTACAGTCACAAAAAGCTATCAAGCAAATGCTTGGGGGAGGAGTGGTAAATGCTATACTGCCATGTAATGGATAATGTAGGCTTCCTGGGAATGTCCCAGCGGAAGTAGTCCAGAGCCAGTCTTCTCTTTATAGAGAACGTTATAGTTTAGGAATATAGTGAGTCCTCACTTTTTTCAGCTTTCAGGCACCTCTGTTTTGGAACAAGACTCATTATTGTTACTATCACTGTTTGTATTACAGTAGCACACACAGCTCCAGTAAAGGTTGAGGTTCACTTGTACAATGTGAAAAAAAACACAGCAAGAGACAATCCATTCCCTAAAAAGCTTATAGTCTAAATAGTCAAGACAGACAATAGGTAAAAAGGGAAACTAAGGCACAGAGGTAAAGTACTTTGAAAAAGGTTTCAAGGTGGTGGGTCTGTGGCAAAGATGGGAATAAAACCCACATGCTCTATCCACAGATCTATGCTGCCGTTCCAAAAACACAGATGATTTTAATAATACTTTTGAAGTCTTCATCTGCTCACTCTGAGTAGGACATTGGTTCACAAGAAGAGGAAGTAAATGTTGAATTATACTCTGTATACATGAGGACAGATAATTGACATGAAGTACATATGATCTTGGTTCTTATAGGGCTTATAGCCTAGAGAGGGATTAGCTACAACAGTATAATAATAATCCTATTTTGTGCAGGACTGAGTGATGTGTTGGCTTAATGTCCTCTACTAGTCTTCCATTTCTGTAGATCTGAGCACAAATCAGCCTTAGTTCAGAAGTGAGAATGAATTTGGTGGCTTCACAGTAGTAGTTGGCATGTATCTACATCTCAAAACTGTTAGTGATTTACTGTTTTTTGACAGGACTAGTAGTTTCAACTCAAAGGAAGCTGCAGGCAAGCTACAGTGTATGGTTGAAGTTGGGGGCTCAGAGTTGCAATAGCAGGGGATAGCTACAAATCAGGATTAAGAGGCATGTGGAAAGTTGTTCGCTGATGCTTTCCCAGTGATACCAGTGCCATTGGAAGCAGTCTGGTCTAGTAGAATTAAGTAAGGGACTGGGAGATAGAGATTTCTGAGGTTTTTTTAATGCTGATTTTGACACTGACTCACTGTGTCTATCCATCTGTAAAATGAGACTAATACTTAACTACCACACCGCACATGTAGGCATGTAAATCAATGCCTGCACACTGCTTTGGCAGTACAAAGCACTAGCAGTTCTAAATTATAAATTAATCTTTTATTTTCAGGAGAACTAAGAATTGCTACAAATACATTCCCATATCATGCTCTTACACGTTGGCCTTTGTATCCAGCAATCTGCTTCCAGAAAGTATTAGAGACCTCCAGCAAATATATGCCTTCTGATGTACCTGGTACATCAGTTCAGATGAGCAGCTGCAGGAAATTAGAGAGAGTCAGCTGCTGTTGGCTATGTGTTAACTTCCCACAACTTCAGAATAAATCTTAATTCAAAATATTGGTTCCTCGCTGACCTCCCCACAGCCTTTGCTGCTAAACTCCTGGCTGTCTCCAGTTTTATGTGGTGTCGTGTGTAGGAGTACTGGTGTTAGGAGTACCGTGCTGCATGTTGTCCATGAGTGTTTATTGAAACCTTGCATTTGCTCGCTGTATTGTTCTTTCATGCTTAATGTTACTTTATCAGCAGTGAGCGGTAAAGGCAAGACTCCATTGCGGAAGAGGTGCAGTGCCAACCAAGTGGGCCAAGTGAAGCAATTCCATGCTGAGGAAAGCAGTTGTGAGAAAGGCTGTCAAGTGACCAGTGAGCAGATTAAAGCAGATATGAAAGCAGCCACTGATATGCCTGAAAAGAACAAAAGCAAAGATTCTTACTCAGGTTGTGCTAATGCTGCTGGATCAACAGGGACCTCCAACTCTTGCAGTGCTGCTTCTCCAAGCTCTGACTGTGCAAGGACAGCTAATAGCCGCTCTGCTGGCACCAGTCCAACAAGTGCAGACGAATCCAGGCAGTGTGTCTGCTCCCCTTGTAAGAGTGAAGGCTCCAATGAGAGAGACAGTGAGGAGGGTGCCATTTGCTCCAGGTGCTCCCGCTATAGGCAGCAGGAACCACAAAGCAGGACTAGTGGGTGCTCTGATGGGGAATGCCCATCCACTAGCGGTGCCTGCAGTAGGAATGGGCCGAGCAGCACTAGGTCAGATTTCTCACTTAGGACGCTGCCAAACTGTGGGTCTTCAGGAGAGGCAAATGCTGAGAGGACTAATGGGAATGTCTGTGGAACTGCTGGTGAGGAGAGCGCTGGCTCACAGCCAGGGAGCTATGAAATGGAGTATAATGAAGATTATCCCCGCCGGCCCCTGACAAGAGCCAGAAGCAAACTATCCCACGTACCTTTGTTGTCTGAATCAGGTATGGTCTATACTTGTGTATTTTACTTCAGAGTTACTGTTTCATATTAAAGTATCAAATAAAAGGAGCATCCATATTTTAATAATTCAATAATTCTTCATGCTTGCAAATAAAATTTTGATTGATAGAAGAGCCAGAGAGTATAAATTAGTTATTTATCAGTTTCACAGCTGCTTATGTTCACACTCATAGCTCTGTAAGCATGACCACAATCTCTATATTCACACATATGTTTTCCTGTGTGTTATTCATATAGGATAAGGTTGGACCCAATGAGTGATTTACTATTTTGAAAAACTCTTACAGAATTTTTTTGACAACTTGTCTTTTTGTTTCAATGAATAATAGCTCAGAAAGACAGAAAAATAAGAATTGCTCTCCCCATTCAAGTATTACTTCTCTGAGGGAGGAAGCAGGGTTGCTCAAGTTCTCCCTTTGCCAGACGGAAAAGGTTGATGCAATATTGTGATAATTTATCAGCCTGTAGGTGAAATGTAATTATTACCCAACCTTAATACTATACAAACAAACTCACCTAATGGACCCCATTTCCAAGTGCCATGAATAAGAGATTTGAAATATGAATTTCTCATGAAACAACACAATATCCAGAATGCTAAAAGAACCCATGTAAAAGGATGGAACTAAAATTTGGGATGGAGGGAGGAAACTTGGTGGCATCTCCTGTTTCTTCACTGTGGGTTTGGTGAGGTTGCCTTGTTCAAGCTGCTATAGATTCCACTTGTCAGTCTGGGCTGGCACTTTTGGAAAATATTTTCCACATACCCAGAATTCTTGTCTGGGAGCATCTAGCAAGTAAAATAGGACAGAAAATAAAAGTGTTAATTAAAGAACCATAGACAGTGGAGATGGAAAAGATTTATTCAGTCATCAAATCCATATATCTATGTATCACTATTGATATCTACAGTATGTTTTCTAGTATTTGTCCAATCATGTTCACTGTCCCAAGTGTTGATGAAGTTTAAATCACTTCCTTTAAGAAAGTATTCCATAAGAACAGCCAATACTGCGTCATACCAATGGTCCATCTAGCCCAGTATTCTGTCTTCTGACAGTGGCCAATGCCAGGTGCTTCAGAGGAAATGAACAGAATAAGTAATCATCAAGTGATCTCTCTCTCCTCCATAAACTCATCGAGTTCTTTTTTGAACCGTGTTATAGTCTTGACCTTCATAACATCCTCTGGAAAAGAATTCCACAGGTTGACTGTGCGTTGTGTGAAGAAATACTTTCTTCTGTTCATTTTAAACCTGCTGCCTATTAATGTCATTTGGTGATCCTTAGTTATGAGGAGTAAATAACGCTTCCTTTTTTACTTTCTCCACATCAGTCATGATTTTGCAGATCTCTATCATATCCCCCACTCTGTAATCTCTTTTCCAAGTTGAAAAGTCCCAGTTTTATTAATCTCTCATATGGAAGCTGTTCCATACCACTATTCTTTTTTGTTGTCCTTTTCTGTACCTTTTCCAATTCCTATTTTGAGATGGGGCAACCAAATCTGTATGCAGTATTCAAGATGTGGGCGTATGATGGATTTATAAGGAGGCAATATATTTTCTGTCTTATCTATCCCTTTCCTAATGATTCCTAACATTCTGTTAGCTCTTTTGACTGCCACTACACATGGAGTAGATGTTTCCAGAGAACTATCCACAACGACTCCAAGATCTTTCTTGAGTGGTAACAGCTAATTTAGATCCCATCATTGTATATATATAGTTGGATTATGTTTTCCAGTGTGCATTACTTTACATTTATCAACATTGAATTTCATCTGCCATTTTGTTTCCCAGTTACCCAGTTTTGTGAGATCCCTTTGTAACTCTTCACAATCTGCTTTGGACTTAATTGTCTTGAATAGTTCTGTTGTGTCTGCAAATTTTGCCACCTCACTCTTTACCCCATTTTCCAGATCATTTATGAATATGTTGAACAGTACTGTCCCAGTACAGACCCCTGGGGAAGTCCACTATTTATCCCTCTTCATTCTGAAAACTGACCATTTATTCTTACCCTTTGTTTCTATCTTTTAACCAGGTATTGATCCAGGAGAGAACCTTCCCTCTTATCACATGATAGCTTACAGTGCTTCAGAGCCTTTGGTAAGGGACCTTGTCAAAGGCTTTCTGACAATCTAATTACACCATATCCACTGGATTGCCCTTGTCCACATGCTTGTTGACTTCCTCAAAGAATTCTAACATAGATGTGGCATGATTTCTCTTTACAAAAATCATGTTGACTCTTCCTCAATATTTGTGTTCATCTATGTGTCCGATAATTCTGTTCTTTACTATAATTTCAACCAATTTGCCTGGTACTGAAGTTAAGCTTACCACCTCTAATTGCCAGGATCACCTCTGAAGTCTTTTTTAAAAATTGGCATCACATTAGCTATCCTCCAGTTATCTGGTACAGAAGCTGATTTAAATGATAGGTTATATATCACAGTTAGTAGTTCTGCAATTTCACATGTGAGTTCCTTCAGAACTCTTGAGTGGTACCATTTGTTCCTGCTGGCTTGTTACTGTTTAATTTATCAATTTTCTCCAAAACCTCCTCTAATGTCACCTGAATCTGGGACTGGCTGTTTAGTAGGCTTCCTGCTTCTGATGTACTTAACAATTTTTTTGCTATTACTTTTTGAGTCTTTGGCTAACTGTTCTTCAAATTCTTTTTTTTCCGGCCTTCCTAATTATATTTTAAACCTTCAGTTGCCAGAGTTTTATGCTCCTTTCTATTTTCCTCAATATATTTAATTTCCATCTTTTAAAAGGAAGCCTTTTTGCCTCTGACTGCTTCTTTTATTTAGCCAAATATATCTCAGATTCAAGAGCTTAATCATGATAGTCATCTTTAATTTTCTCTTTTCTAACTTGCTTTATTACTAATACTAATGAAATGAAAGCACTAAAGGAATACAGTGCATTGTGTGCATGCCAGACTAGTAGGTCTTCCTGAAAATAGCGCTGCTCTTCTGTCTCAGTTGGTTTCTTCTGCATGTTAAATGTCTTCACATTTCAGGGCATCGACTGATTGCCTGCAGAAGTCGGGAATTATTTCCCTCCACTTCACCCAACATGCAAGTGTGTGCACATCTCTGCCATTGCAAAGTTTATCTGCTCTGAAGCATTAGATGTTGGCTAATGCTGGAGGCAGAATCTTGATGGACTAATCTAATCCGGTGTGGCCCAGGCCCCCAAATTCATGCTGTGTGTATCTGGATGTATATGACAGTGAGGCTACATCTGTCTAACCATTATAATTCTCTTCCATTCCCTCCTCCCCATGCTGGAATATAGTATTCATTTACATTCGATGCAAAACTTGAAATTGGCTTGTTATAAAACTAAAGAAATGTTCCTGTAGTTGGTTTGAATAAATACATTGAGTTTTATGGCGGTGTGTTTCGCTTGTGAGTTCCAGAACAAAGTAACATTGGTTTTTGACTTCTGTAACAAACTTTTATTTATGATGGTGAAACCTCTATATTTATTTGTTTTGAATAATTGTTTAACATTATCTCAGACATCTGTGTTTTTAACTTGTTCCATTGTTTAATTTGGTTAAAGAAGTGAAATACTCATAAAAAATAATTTCACTGCAGATAAATTGGTAAAAGTGGAAAAAGAAAACTATTGACGTGTATGATACCCTAATGAAAGTAAAAAGCATCAAGCAAAACTGATTGTCATTTAATAAGCATTTTATTTTAAACTTGTCAGATTTAATTTCTAGCTGAAGACAACATTTTGGAATTACATCCATGTTAAGTCCTTTGAAGAAGAATTCATTTGCCTGGGGCTGTACTGTGCACATTTCAGCATACATTTGGGATGTTTTCCTGTGTTACAATAAGTGACTATTTCTCTGCTCAAAGATGTTATATGTATTGCCATGAAATCCCACTGGATGATGATACATATGTACAATGAATTGCTTACTCCAATAGTAGAATAAATGTTTGGAGAATCATATTTCATCTCCCACAACTATGGGTCCTCTAGGAGAGGATCCTAAACGCTGCAGTCTATAGGCTTAAAGGGGCTCAGTTAAGTGAGTGGCAGTTGTAATTCCAACTCGCAGCCTTTATGAGTTTGTCTCAGATGAAACATTATCAAACAGTCGTATGTTCAATTCCTTTTTTTTTTTTAAATGGCAGCATAACTTTCATTGACATCTCAACATCATAGCATCATGTCCACAGACTTGCACTGGTATCATCTTGAGAATTTTATAACAGAGCCAAGCCCCATAAAGGTGAATAGAGAGATAGTATTATTACAAAAGGGCAATTTACAGGCAATTCTCAGTAGCAGGTTATCCAACTTCAGGGGACACTCTCAAGATTAGTCAACTAAAAATCTCTGCTACTGTAAATGTTAAATTAATCTCTTCACAGTGTCTAGAAGATAACTTCACTGTTCTTTCTAAATAAAGGAGGCAGTGGAATATTATTCAATTAAAGAAAATCTAACTGACTTTGACCTATAATAATAAAGTGGTGCCCAGGTATTTTCCCCCCTCTGATTTCAGGAGTCTCATTAACTGTGTGAAGTAAAATTTACACATGCCCCATTCTCCTGAACATTTATGAACATAGGAATTGCCAGAACCTGCGATCCATTTGTCTAGTCTCCAACAGTGGCCAGCACAAACACTGTGCAAGAAAGTTGCAAGAGCCATGTAATAAGCAGATGTGGGATAATCTGCCCCTCTGCCTTCCCACATTAGTTCTCATCTTGATCTAACAGTTAGAGATTGGTTTAAGCCCTGAAGCATAAGACATAAAATCCACTCCAAATTTTGTTAGTTTAGGAATTATAACCTTAACATTCTTGTAATCTGTATAAATGTGCAGTCCTTTTTTTAACCTTGCCAGTTCTTGGCTGCAACAAGTCTCCCAGTTTAATCATGTTTTGTGAAAAATGCTTTTATCAGTTTTGAATTTGCTACCCATTAATTTCATGGAGTGTCCTCTTGTTCTTGTGTTTTGAAATAGGGGGAGACAAGCTCCTGCTCTACCTTCTTTTGTCATATTTTATACTTTTATCATGTTCCTTCTTTCTTGTCTCCTTTTTAAAGTAAACAGTCCTGCTAGTCTTTCATCTTTCTCCAAGCCCCTTCTAATTCTGCAATATTCTTTTAGAGAGGACTCTTGTAAATGTCTTTTGTGGAGATGTGCAAGCCAGGGAAAACACTAAACTTGAGTGTATATGGGAACAAAAATCCAAATAGTTGGTCTCTAATTTAACAGCATCCCTTTTATAATTCCTACCCATTTCAGAATATCAAAGGGTATTTTATCTTCAGTGAAATATTAATCTGCTTTCCTTAACTATCTCACAGGCATGTTGCGAAACAGAATTAATTCTTGTTTGTAAGGTATTTAATCCTGGGATGGAAGATGATATAGAAGTGATGGTGGGGCATTTGTTACTTGTTTCCCTACCAAACCTTGAATTTTAAATTGCAAAGAGAAACCTGCCAAAGTGTGAGGTCAGCGTTTCCCCTGAAAATGTTTTCACTACTAAAACAGTGTAGGAAGCTGCTGAGCTCCAGACTTTACTTTGTGTGTTAGTGTGATCAGCAGCATCAGGAGAAATGGAGGAGCCTGTTCTCAGGATGTGGCAAGGAAAATGAGGTGGGAGTAAGCTTTCAAATAGTTTATTTGTAAAATTTAAGACAGTTAATTACTGAAAAACCTATTAAAGTTTATTTTCCAAAAATTTTAAGTTCTTTGTTGGGAGTGGACATTGTCTCATGGTTACAGCAGAGGACTGAGACGTAGGGTTCTAAACCTGGCTCTGCTGCTATCTCCCTGTAAGACACTGGACAAGTGATTTCAGCACCCTTGCCTATGAAATGGGAATTATAGTTAGTTTTTTCACTTGAACAGACTTGGATATTAAATCTGAAAGTGGTAGTGTTGCAAGGGGAGGGTTATGATTAAAAAAAGCCCATTTGCTAGCCTAGAGTGGACCAATGACTGCACTAATGGAGGTAGAGCATATAATACTATGGAAGTTCGAATTAGCAATGCATCTGCTTTTCTCTTAGCTGTAGCTTAGTACAGCAGAAAGACTTTAAATTTTCCCTTGTTTTTTCCAGAAGTGGCCAAGCCAAAGCCTCGACAAACAATGAAGCGGAAAAGGACGGCTGACAAGTCAACAAGCACTAGTGATCCTGTTATCGAGGATGACCATGTTCAGGTGAGGCCTCTTTCCCCATCTGCCACAGGTTTCCTAACCAAGAGGCTTTATGAACATAACTCCCACTACAGGATTGTCTTCACTGCAGAGCTCAAGTTATAAATTGAGTTTTTCCCCTCAAGTCCTATCAACACACACACACATTCTTAACAAGTGCAATGGTGCTTGTAACTCGAGTTAGCTGACCTGAGAGGGAGTATAACCTAAAGCTCAAGTTAACACAACTCATCAGCTGCCCACATAATTGCATTGTACTGTCCACTCAGAATAGAGTGATTCCAGTCCTTAGTGTCTTCCCACATGTCCAGAAAGGACAGACAGGTTCTCCCACACTTCACAGGGAATTCATGGCTCTTATTAGAGCTTACTCACTTAGCTTATTGCAGAAGTAAGAACCACGGGATAGCAATGCCCAGAAGTGGGTACAGTCCCAAGGTGGACACAGTAGCTCGAGTGTTATTTTGCAGTGCGACTGCTCTTTTTCAACCTAGGCTAACTTGAAAAGAGTAACTTGAGTGTAGATAAACTTGAGTTAACTGTGCTGTGAAGAAGTAACTTAAAGGTATATCAATGCTACATGCTTTCAACAGCATGTATTGTACATACTCAGGTAGCTCCCTTATCATGGGTATAGATAGCAGGGTGGCTAGTGAGGCACAGCTTAAGGTGTAGGTATGCACAAGGGATGTAGGTATGTATGCAAGTACATGTCATACATGACTCTCTACATGACCAAGCCATGCCTCCCCATCTATACTGCTATTTTTAGTGGTGTAGTGTCATGTCCCATCGCCTCCCTGCAGCTGGAGTCTTTCCCCACTGCAGCAAAAGACTGTAGCAATGGGCTTGCTGCTGGAGCCCTTCCCTGCCACAGGGAAATACTGAGGCAGTGGGAAAAATCTTCACCAGCTCCCTGTTGCTGGAGACTTTCCCTGCCACAGAGAAAGACTGGCATTGGGGAAAGGCTCAGGCAGCTCCTCTCTGCTGGAGCTCTTCCACACCCCACAGAAGGCAGCTGGGAAAGACTCAGGTGATGGTTTCCCTGCTGCCTCCCTCCTGCCAGAGCCTTTTTTTGCCACAGTGAAAGGCTCCGGCAGTAGGGAGTTTCTGAAGCTTTCCCCATTGTCCGACTCTCACTGACAGGAATAGCTATGCACCACAGTTTGGACGCAGACATGTACACTACGCACCTCTGATTCTGGTCTGGGGTGTTGTGTAGATGTAGCTCAAGGTGCTCTCTGATTATTTCCTCTGTTTTATAACGAAGTTCTGCAAAGGGCATAGAAGTTACTTCTGGGTGTGAGAGTTGTTCCTCTCAACATAGGCTCTGTTTTAAAACACTATCACATTAAAAGTTAGTTGTTGTTCATTCTACAGTTACAAGTAACACATTAGATCACTACAACTGCATACTTCCTCTATTTTTTTAGTATGCTTTGCATTTGATAGCACTCTGTGTGTAGTCTGCCATGCGGTTAGTTTCTTCCTTGCTATAAGGGCCATTACAAAATTTGCTGGATTTCTTTTTTAAATTCAAATAGTCTTCCCGTAATTTTATATCGTTAATGCCTTTTCACCATCTGAAGTATTCCTTCTGGAGGCACCTTGATGAAAGGCAGTACATATGAGAATTTCACACTGATGCTCTATGCCATGCTTTTCTGTATTTAAACAGAAGAATAATGCTCCAGAATGGTCAGTCCTGATTCAGCTTATTAGCTAGAATATGGCTCTAAAGCGAAAATAAATTTTAAACAAATTTTGTTTGTGAGAGATAGTACAGTGAGATTTTGCATAGTAGGAACTTGAGGTATTTTCTATCAAGTAAATGCTACTTATGGAAATTGTGTATTGGAACTCCACTTTGTGGGTCTGAAAAATTTTATTTTTAACTCATTTTGTGATAGTGCTGATCAGCAACACAAGTCCTTTTCCCCTGCCAACCTGTTCTGGGCAGAAGCCATTACTACCTTGGACCATGTCCCAGAATGAATTTTCTCATAGCATATTTACCACAGAGCTGCTTTTCCCATTTTTGACAGGATTTTTTGTTTCTGTTCAGATTTAATCCTTTAATTTAATTTTATAGTAATCCCTATCCTGTGGTTTTCTTTTAAATCTTCACCAGGTGCTGACTTTGAAATCCAAAAACCTTGTTGGAATCACGTTGACCAACTGTGGAATAACAGACCTGGTTTTGAAAGATTGCCCCAAAATGATGTTCATCCACGGTATGTTGTTAATGTCACTAGGACTCCTAGCACAGCCAAATCTTCCATTCTTTGTTTCCCCAAGAGTTTGTCATTTTTTCCATCCACGTTGCTAACACTGGAGTCATTTAAAAAAATGTCTTAGGAGCTATCACGAGTCTTTTGCTTACTCTGTATTATCAGCAACTAAGCTATATGTTGGTTTTACTCGGAACATTGAATAGTTGTAGGAGGCATAGTGAAATATGTCATGGCATCTCAGTTTCCGAGTTCCTTATTTCTTTAGCTGTAACGACTTAATCAAGGTTAACACTTAAGAAACAAACTGTATTACATAACAACCATAAGACGAGACCTATCCAGTATACAAATCTTTCTTGGAGTAAATAGGGTAACTGGAAATTGACTAAATGAATTTAGAGTATTTTGTTTTCCCTGTCATTTCTTCCTGATACCACAGTTATTTAGCTGATACAATAGTGTTTCCTTCTTGAAGTGCTGATGGATGACATAAATCTCTATTGACTAATGGCACTTCGAGAATATAGTATGCCGCATTCCAGTCTTCTCTGATTAGTTCTCCCTAAATCGCCAGGTCAGTTATGCTGTTTCCTGCTACATGTGCTGTCAGTAACAGTGGCTGTCTTGTCTGAATTGGTGTTTCTCACCAGTCTTCATGAAGTCATATAAAATTGGAATGTCCTTGATTGCAGAGATTAGGTTTACCCCAGAAGGCTAATTGAAGCACACTTTCTGTTTTAACTAATCAGCTCAGTACTGGTGATCTAGACATGACAGCAAGGAGGAGGAGGAAAACTATATCATCCCACTATATAGTGCTTTGCCTTCCTCTGTAGTACAAGTGGTGATGTGATGTCTAGCTAGAGAACTCTAAAATCAGATTTTTTATTGAAACTATTAACTATGCGCACACAATTCAATAACTACCCTTTACATATGTATGACTCATTTGCCATATGTACCAGTCTGCTTTTGCAGATCACCTCAGGAAAATTCAAAGCGGGCCTTCTATATATTCTCTTGTTTGCTTCGGCTTTTATCGTTTTATTCGTTTGTAATTTATAGCTACAAGATGCCGTGTACTAAAGCACTTAAAAGTAGAGAATGCACCAATTGTCAATCGCTTTGACTATGCCCAGTGCAAGAAATTAAACATGGATCAGGTACTGGATCAGATACTGAGGATGCCACCAGAGAGAAACCGGATCATTTACCTTCGTCCAATGCAGCAGGTACCCAGCCAGCTTTCATTTAACCAAGACAGACTTTGAAACTGTGTTTGTATTCTTTCAGCTATGCTAGCTTTATTATTTCTACTTAATGCAAGAAAAAAAAGTGTGAGGATTACAGGAAACTCATTCTAAGAAAGTACCATCCTCAGCTTCCATCCTTCTTAACACTTTCATTGAAGGATTTGAACTTCACTGTTGACATTAAATAGTGTATTTGTTAATGTCAAATACTGTTTCCAAGGTTAAATTCATTGCATTAGAAAACTATAAAGTCAGCTAAACTGAGGTGCTGAATTAATGCTGTATTAGGTAACTAGAGGTAACATAATATACTTCAAAAACAATAATTACTTTTTATATAGTTGCATATCGTTTTTGTTTGACCAGAAGCATGCCTTTCACTCAGCGGATCTGAAATAGTTTGGTGACTGCCTTCTCAAGTTCAATACCTCTAGTTAGCATTTATATACTGTTTACATCATCAAAGCAGACTTTATCTAATCAATCAGCCAATATTGCAAGGTAGTTAAGAGTAGTATTACCTATCTTTATATGCGGAAGAAACAGACACACAAGTTAAGTGACTTGCCAAAGCTCACAGAGTGAATAAATAGCAAAGCTGAGACCAGAACTGAGAACTAGTTCATTGATTAGTTGACTTGACCATGCTGCATGCTTAGCAGGAGCACTCTGAATGTTAAGTAATGGTCCCTCTTGTACATGGTGTTGGACTAGTGGAAGATTGGTTGGTATAGAAGCCCATTTTCTGAAAACACTAGATCACTGTTTGCAATCCAGTTCTTGGTTACAGTGAATTGCATGATAATTGTTTAAAAAAAAACCCAGAAAACAAACACTCCGGTGCCACTTTCTGTAGGAATGAAGACATCTTTGACCACTGTGTTAATTAAACTAGTAACTTGCAGTTACAAAATCAGACAATTTTACTTATTTATTCCCTACAAATCCTGCAGTGCAAGGTAAGGTGTATTTACAGAGGTGCATTGATAGAGCTGTGTTGTGAAAGTCCTTACACTAGGTTTCCCTCTGAAGTTGGGAATATTGGTCAGACATATGCTTCTGACTCTAAAATCACTTCTTCTCCTTTTCTCTTGGTTGTAAGTCCCTGTCTGACTTTTTCCACAGGTCGACACATTGACTCTAGAGCAAAAGATATTTAGTGGTCCTTACCCATACCACATTTGCATAATTCATGAGTTCAGTAATCCTCCTAATGTCCGCAACAAGGTGCGCATTCGCAGCTGGATGGATACAATAGCAAACATTAACCAGTGAGTACCCATCCCTCAATGGATGTGTGAAGAATGAGCCAATAGGCTATAGGCTAATGTAGACTCAGTATATCTTATTGGCTGGACAAGCCCTAACGTGTAAATGATAGGATGAGGAGAATTCAAATGTTAATACATGTTTCCTGCACTAGGTTGTTTTCCATGTGAAAAGTAGTACCGTACTGCATACACATCTCTAATGCTGCTCTAACACATGTGTAAGCTATAGTGTTTTGGACCTTTGCTATAGAATGCTGTAGTATTCTCTTGTAAGGGAGGCCTGGGGAATTTCTTAGCTTATCTCTCTGATTGTTAAGATCATTTAAAAAAAAAAAAGAGAGACACCCACAAACTGACTCTAGTAGAGAGATCTTTAGTTTTGGGGGGAAATAGACATAATGTGCAGTTTTCAACTCCACTGCAATTCTACAAGATTTCCAGCAGCAGGAAATTATACTGCCCACCATTTCACCCTATTGTCCACTGTAGCAGCACCTCTACACCAGTTCAGATCAGCTTTCGTTTCTTCTTACATTTCCTTGGCAAGATTAGAGAGAGAGAATTTATTTAGCTCTAACTATGAGGAATAGTCCCCTACAAACTGAGGGCATCACAAACGGTTGTCTTATATGTAGCAGACATCGATGTGATTTTTTTGTCTAACCCCATGTCACATGTAGTAGCACTCAAGAGCCAAGGGATTGCGTATTGCATCCAAGTATGTATCTTACCAGTACATTTCTATAAGTTCAATCTTATTAAATCAGAACTCGTGTTGTTTCATGTTTTGTAAAGTGAAGTCAAAGTAATGCACATTGGAAAACATCCTCATCTATACATATAACATGATAGGGTCTAAATTACCCAAGAAAGAGATACTGGCATCATTGTGGATAGTTCTCTGAAAACATCCAGTCAATGTGCAGCGGCAGTCAAAAAAGCTAACAGAATATTGGGAATCATTAGGAAAGGGTAGATAATAAGACAGAAAATATAGCATTGCCTCTTTATAAATCCATGGTATGCCCACATCTTGAATATTGAGTGCAGATCTGGTCGCCCCATTTCAAAAAAGACATGTTGGAATTGGAAAAAGGGCAATAAAAATTATTAGGGTATGGAACAGCTTCCAGATGAGAGACTAATAAGACTGGGACTTTTCAGCTTGGAAAAAAGACTACTAAGGGGGGGATATGGTAGAGACCTGTAAAATCATGACTGGTGTGGAGAAAATAAATAAGGATGTGTTGTTTACTTCTCATAACACAAGAACTGGGGGTCACCAAATGAAATTAATAAATAACAGTTTAAAACGAACAAAAGGAAGTATTTTTTCACACAATGCACAGTCAACGTGTGGAATTCTTTGCCAGAGGATGTTGTGAAGGCCAAGCCTATAACAGGGCTCAAAAAAGAACTAGATGAGTTCATGGAGGATATGTCCTTCAATGGCTATTAGCCAGGGAGGGCAGAGATGCGAAACCATGCTCTGAAATTCCCTGATCTTGGTTTAACAGAAGCTGGGAATGGGTGACGGGATGGATCATTTGATGATTACCTGTTCTGTTCATTCCCTCTGAAGCATCTGGTATTGGCCACTGACAGAAGACAGGATACTGGGCTAGGTGGACCCCGTACAGCCATTTTTATGTTCCTGTCCCTTTTTCTAACATTTCCCATTACTGCCAACTGTATTTTCTTCCCTCCTGTCTCCAGGGAGCTTATTAAATATGAGTTCTTCCCTGAAGCCACACGAACTGATGAAGACCTGAAGAAATACACCAAGTACCCTTGGGGGCGGGATATTTATACTCTAGAAGGTGAGTATTATGCAGGATTGCACGCTAATCTGTTGCAAAAGCAAATTATTTTGTTTTCTTATGATGCTTCAGAAGAGAGGGGAAAATAGCTGGGGTAAACGTGCCTTCTGACTGAGTATTGAGATCACCTGCACTTGAGACTGACCCTTGTCTTGCTGCTCTCAGCATTGCAGCAGTTGATGAGGTATTAAATTTAGTTGAGACATATTTGAAATTAAGGTGTAGACATGGATAATTATCTCAGGAGATGACAAAGCTCTGGCTTGGACAGGTGTTGAATGGAGCATCCCAGGGCTGAGGAAGTTCTTTGCCTATACCAGCGTGTCTAATAACATTGGATTCTTCCTGCTGAGAAGAGAAGCACTGGCACTATGACAACAGTATAATCTCACTAACATTTCCCCATATTTGTTTCTTTTAGGTATTGTGGATGGAGCCCCTTACTCTATGATTACAGATTTCCCCTGGCTGAGGTCCCTCCGAACAGCAGAGCCAAACAGCTATGCCAGATATGATTTTGAGGATGATGAGAGAAGTGAGTAATTGCTGCCTTAACATGCTCCTTGCAATTGGGCTGTGTCTTTTTAAAAATAATTTTCGAAAGGTTACAAGAGGTAGGGGGTATAGAGCTGTTTCTGCACCCCTGAGACCTGGGAAACCCCTCCCACCAGGGGCATTTTCTGCCAACTGGTTCTACCCTTTTTGTTCCTCTCCCTGGATAGGTGTTAAGGAGGCAATGTCTGGTCCTTGGTCTGGAAACAGGTTTATCAGTTATGGAAAGGAAGGCTAATCCAACCATAACAAAGACAGTTCAACAAAATAGTGACTCCTTGATACATTACATCATAATATGGACAGATAAGGAAAAGATCACCAACCCTGTTTTAGTTATATGGAATGCTTTTTAAGATACCTATAAAATTTGTGTAGTGAAATGACTGGGCATTTTTTGACAGCCAGATCTGTGGTGGGTCTTCAGGAAGTTCCTTAGTTCTTTGGTGGCATCTCAAGGGCAAAACTGATTCACCTGATGAATCTTAATAGTCTGAATCATCAAAGTACATCAGTATCGTTTTTAATTGAACAATGAGAAGACATCTTTTAAGGTCTGGTTGTAAATCTACAAAACAATTCAAAGTGAGGCTGCAACTTCATCTTTAATTTGCTCCTGTTGTCTAGACGTTTGAAATTGTATGATTCCACCATAATCTACAATATCTAGACACATTCGGATAAGTTATTAATACCTGGCTTTTAGGGTGCTTTTCAGCCGTAGATCTGAAAATGTTTTACAAACAAGGTCAGCATTATTTCCATTTTACTTCTCCATCCCCTCAGAGAAACTGAGGCACGGGTCGGGGAAGTAACTTGGGCAAGTAGACCGGGGCAGATTTGGAAATTGAACCCACTTTCCTGAGTCCGAGTCCAATGCTCTAGCCATTAGGCTAGGTCAGAGTTCAACTGCAGTAGCATTTGTGCTTGTTTTTCTACTGAATAGGGGTTCCTGGATAAAAGTTCAATCTTAACAATTGAGAGGTTGGGGTTTTTTTAACTAAAAAGAAAAACCTCTGACCCCATTTCTTCTTCTTATGCCTGACCAATAGCTAGACTTTCATGCTCAAAGAAACATTTTCTCTGTGCAAGTTTTGCTTTCCAAGAAAAAGTTCTGTACACTCACTTTTAGTTCTAAAACAAAGATTGCTCCATAAAAAGCATTTAATTTTTATTTCATTCTCACTGTACCTTTCATAGCAACTATCTATGCTCCCCGGAGGAAAGGACAGCTATCTGCAGACATCTGCATGGAAACAATAGGTGAGGAGATCTCAGAACTGCGTCAGATGAAAAAAGGTGTTTTCCAGCGGGTGGTGGCTATCTTCATCCATTACTGCGATGTCAATGGTGAACCAGTAGAGGATGATTACATTTGATTGGATCCCTCAGCTAACTTGTGGCTCTTCCTATCTTCCAATTGGCACTGCCAGCAGTGAAAACAGATGGACCTATTCCTCCTGCCTTAGTGCACTAAGGTGTCTTGGAAATTGTGTACTTCGCAGTTGCCCTGACTCAGTTTGGTATAGACTATGTAGTAAATGTATAATGAAATATAAAAATTGTATACTAAGGTTTGTACATAGAGGAAACAAAAATATTCCTAAAGCTAAGACTTTATTTCATATGTTTATACAATTTAATTTAAATTCCATTTTAATGAAGTCAAACAATTGAGACAAGGCAAAAAATTTGAATTTCTTAGCCCCTACAATTCATAGTAATTTTTTTGTCACAAACATAGCCCCACTTGCTGTGTTCAAAAGAGTCTCTTAATCTGTGCCTTTTTCTTCTTGAGCATCTAAGAGTCCAGTCTGAGTAAATCTGTTGAACACGGTCTGTGTCTTGCGTGCATTTTTGGGAAGAACTAACTTAAAGGGGCTGCAAAGAAGGGCAAAAGCTGAAAGTAAGAGTTCATGTGAGAGGGTAATGATGGTCTGGTTTCACGTGCATAGTTGTTGTTGGGGCATTTAGTGAACTAGATGAGGCACACCACGTGTTGTGATAGGCATGGATAGGACCCATGGATCTTGGAAAAGTGTGTTGTGGGGGGTGTTGATCATTGTAACAGTGGAGGTGGCAACAGGATTTGCATCTGTTGTTCTGGCAGGGTCCAGGGCCATTTTGAGTTGGTGGCCTGGTCTGTGGGGAGTTTACTTCTGAGGATGAGTTTGGGGGGCTGTTTGAAGGCCAGAAGAAGGGTTCTGAATAATTTCTGTTTGGAAGAGGCAGTATATTTTTGCTGCATTGCAGCATGCAAAATCAGTATATAGGACACTTCATGCTGAAGAAATTTTCAGATATCGTCACTATTTCTATCTGCTATGGCTGACTAATGCATTTTAAGCCCTACCCTGACCTACCCCAGTACATGCACTCACTGAGACCACACAACCAAAATTCTGGCTCTTATTGCTGGAACCACAAAGGAAGCTGCAGGCATTCTGTCTCTACTGTAAAAACCTGGAGATTGTCTCCATGGTCGTTCAGCGCAGCACACAACAGCATCACTTACTGCATCTGTAAAAAGGTGTAGCTGATGATAAAAGACAAACACCTTATCTGCAGGGAAACGCTTTTTACAAAGCGACCACTCTGTCTGACCTATCAACCTTCATCCTCAAAAGAAATCTGTACAACAGCTTCAATGGAAGAGTCTTTGCTAGAGACTAAAAATCATCAACTGGATAGAGACACCTGGATTTATGGCTAATTACAACAATCTGTAACCTACTGACAGCCCACCCCCTAACTGCTACCTCTTTTTCTCCCTGTGGGTAGAACCATGTTAAGGGGCCACCTCTCCTTGTATGGATACTTGAAATATGTTAACTGATTATGCTTGACAGTCTGTTCCATCTTGTATTTAGCAGTAAGACTCAGTTTCCCAGCCCCAAAGGAGAGTTCTGTATAAGATTTTCTTACACAGTTATGCCACTAAAAGACTGAGTGTAGATGTGGTTATATTAGAATGAGGTGCTTTATATCAGCATAGAAGATTGCTTCACCAAACTGAATTAACCATTTTTATACCCACATAACTGTGCCTACGTTAGGGTCATTTTGCCATTTTAAATAAGCTGGCAAGGTTGAGGTAATAAAACTTCACTACAGACAAGGCCTAACCCTTTACCCACCACTGTGTTACCATGTGTGCACAAATATCTGAGGGATATTTGAAGCAAATATATCCACAGATTTCCAGTTCAAGTGGAAGCAAGAAAAGATGCTGGTCAATTAATGTTCTCTGGATTGGGTGTAAAGACTGCATCCCTGTGCTATTTCAACAATGAATAGTCAGTATATTTTACACATTATCTGCAGCTCTAGCCTGAATGCGCTAAGTTATTGCTAAATCATAAACTTGGTGTTGGTATTCCATTAAGTATGTTTAACCAAACATACTACAGTGAGGTTGAGGTTAAGATCAGGCAAAACAAAATGATTTAGTATAAACCTTTCTAGATGGATTACCAGTATGCTGGGTCATTGGCACACACAGGTGAAATGGGCTGAGGAGCAAAGCCAACATTTAAAAGAAGAATATCTACTCCCATACATTAATATTGGAGACTCATTCTAGACTTCCATATACCATCTACTGTCAGTTAAATCTTGGCCACCAGAGGAATTATTTGTATAGATGTATGTACTACTTTGCCCTTATTTATTTTATTTTTCTTCCACTTTGAAAACTGTTAAGGAAAGCTTTACAATACTACAGCAGGTAGGTTATACCCATTACACATGGACCGGTGGAAGTGGAGGGGTGTTCAAAGGACTTGCTCAAGCTGACAGCAACTCAATGCCAGAGTATAAAATAGAACCCAGGAGTATTAATACCTTCCTTGTGTTCCAACTATGGGCTATGGAATATTTAAAAAATAAATATAATTGCTTATTCTGAGGTCCAGTATCTGAAACCAAGCAAAGGGATATTCAGACTGATGAAAAGGGTATTTTCCTGCTTGACACTGAGCCTCATTGCTTTTGTTATTTAAGACTGCTAGAGAATATAGAGCAGAAAACAATGGATCAGTGTTCCTGTAAAATGCATGAATATAAAATTAGTGAGGTTTTTTACATCTCTACATTTTATGAGAGCAAACCACACTGCACAAACTTTTGCCAGACGCTATGAAATAGCTAATTCACCATTAAGTTTCTGAACCAACAGTGCAACTAGATGAATGGGAGAAATTTGCCTCACTCAAATCTCCTGTTGACTCCAAAGGATTACATCTATGATGAATTAACCCATTTCTACATCAATTCACCATCAGAAGGTTTTCTTGTCAATGGCCTTTGCTGCTTACTTGGAGCCCTGGAGTGCAAGGGGTAAGGTTTGCATTTGAAAAGGTTTCACTGACACCAGATTGAGTACATTGAGAATGGATGTATAGTATTATTGGACAATTTCACCACAAGCTCTCTTCATTTGCACAGACTGAGGCCCGGTCTACACTTACCTTTGCGATTCGGCGGCAGTTGACAGGAGATACGCGAGTGACCCAAATCACTTGTCTCTCCCGTCGACTTTGCAATGTCTCCTCTGCGCGCCGTCCACGCTGCGCTGCGTCGAAGGGAACAGCAGCACTACGCCACTTAGACTGGGGTGGTTTTCCTGCGTCGCTTGCTGGATCGACTGAGCGCATCTATACAGGCTGCTCAGTCGATCCAGAGCAATAGACCTGATGGCGGCGAATTTGCCGCTGCCAGTGTAGACCCAGCCTGACTGAGACAAGGAATCATACAGTAAGACAGTCTGCAAAACACAGAAGGGAAGTCTGGTGTTAAGATGGAAGTTGAACCATTTCCTTTATAAATGTGGTATTCAATCTTACAGTGTTAAGGCTTTCAAGCTGACTTTGTCTAAATCTTTAGTTTACCACGTGCTTTTTCCCCACCTCAGGATTTCAGCAAAACTTGTCTTCCCATTTATATGTCAGCACTCAATGGTGTCACATTGAACATTTTTGGAGACTTGATTTTTTTCTGTTCCATCTCAAATGAGTTCACGCCCCCATGGGCTGGGTAGATGGTCTGCAATTCATCCCTGCCTAATCAGCTTTTGAAATAATCTGATATTTCCAAAAAAACTTTTCATAATTGTAGCAGGAGACTTCATTCCAAAACACAGAAGCATTGCAAGTGAAACCTCCAGGAGATGCTTTGTAATGTGAAATTTGAGGCCTCTCCTTATTCAGCCTCTTGTGTATCAACTGCCTCTGGCTGATTGTTAACCAATAATACCACAATCTATGATCTTGCGTTGCAAAGTGGACACCACCTTCAGGCTTTAGATGCCAAAATACAACCACCAAACTTACCCCTTGCAAGCTGCTTTACGTACCTAGATTAATCAGAGACTGAATGGTTAGTGTATGCAATGTACAACGCAATGTAGTTGTAGCCATGTCGCTCCCGGAATGTTAGAGCCAAGGGGTTGAGGTAGCATGTTTCGTTTGGACACCCTTCAGTTTCAAAAGCTTGTCTCTCAACGACAGATCTGAAGAAGAGCTCCTCTGTTATCTCACCCACCTGCTCTCTCTGTTTAGTGTAAAGTCCAAATCAGACACTAGGTGTAGCTACTCTATAAAGCTCAGTGGTCTCTCTATAGATTCTATAGTCAACTTTAAAAAACACTTCTTTCTGCAAAGATATTCCAACCTGCCTGTTAAGCTCTTTATTCTTTTACATATTTTTATTGAAATCAACCCCACTGACCTCCTATGAAAAAAGGAGCAGTTCCTGCAGAAGCTGCTTTATTTTCATCCCACCATCTCCTCTCCTTCCTGGAAGAATAAAAGTTCATTACACATATTCATGAGAGATCAGGAAAGAGCTGTTTCTAGCTGTGCCATTGTGCAGGGTTACTGCTATTGCAACGTGCACCTTCTGCTTCTGTGAAGTGAATAAACTGGGCCAAATCAGAACCCTATGCAAACCTAGTGTTCACTTCAGTCCAGTCATCCCATTCTAACTAAGGGCAGAATTTGGCTCCCCTCTATTATTTTCTTTGTCTTCCCATCCTATCCCCACAACCTTTCCCCAGCTCCCATCCAATTGGTTGTAAGTGCAGGCTCATTTGGCATCAGAATAGATCCACATCTCTCCACTGAAGTTGATGGTGCTATGCTGATTCACTCCAGGTGAGGATCTGGTCTTAAACCTGGATGACAGGGCTCTTCGCTCTGACTCTTCACATTTTAAAATGTTGGTGCCTAAAGATAGGTAGTTAAATAAACAGCCTGATTTTTAGAGGGGCTGAGTACCCCCAGCTCCCATCAACTTCACCAGAGATGAGCAGTGCCAGTTGGATTCCTAGGGTTACAAGCCTCTTTTCCATTGTAAATTAGTAGTCTCTTGGGACTGGTGTTTTCCCTTCTCTTGGAGAGCATTCTCTCCATCTAGGCCTCTAGGCATCTGCACTTGGTTTGCCAAAAATAAGGGGTACAGAGGTGGTGGGGGTAGGAATGTCTTACCCCTCAGTTCTTCAGCAAAAAACTAAACCCAAGTGATATTTTTCTCAGTAAGTAAAAGACCCTTCCCTTTGTGCCATGGATTCCAGTAGGAATCCCTCCCCCTCAGAGCCTTTGACACAAGAAGCAGCCTGCATTTGATGCAGATAACAGTACCTAATGACTCTGTCTTATTCATCTTTCCTGGAGACAGAGCAATCTCCTGTTAAGGCTTCACATTTACCTTGTTTGCTTGCTGCAGCTCTGGAATGAGCTTTGAAATTCATTTACAGCTCACATCGCAAACTGTGATTACACTGGTGTGCATTAAAAAAAAAACACAACCCAACAAACAAGCTGCTTGCTGGAGTTTGAAGGCAGCTTGGCAAATACTAAACCTCATAGGTAAAGGAAAATGTAAAAGGAAATGTTAAATGTGACTCCATTGCATGGTCCCTTTATCCCTGATTTGCTACATATACAGTAGGTGTTGGGGATATTAAACAGAGGAAAGATGGTCTACGGGTCAGGACACCAGCCTAGGATTTGGGACCATCAGCTGCAAGTCTTTGGTCTGCTGCAGACTTCCTGTATGACCTTGAGCAAGTCCCATTAGGCCCAGATTCACAAAGTTCTTTAGGCTGCTAACTTCCACTGATTTCAATCAGCTTCAGGATCTTAAATATCTTTGTGGATCCGGGCCTTACCCTTTCTGTGCCTCAGTTCCCCATTTGTAAAAATGGGGTTAGTGTCACTGCCCTTCCTCACAGGGGTGTTGTGAGGATCAATACAATAAAGACTATGAGGTGCTCAGATACAATGGTAATGGGAGCCATACGAGTACCTAAGATAGAGCTGGAAGTGTACTTGCCATAGGCTATATAAACAGATGAGTAAAGATAGAGCATGAGCAGCAAGAGGGTGTATAGCTGATTGCTGGCTCCAGGGATAGAATCATCAGCTTCATGTGGGAGGAAGATGGACTAAAGAACAACATGAAAATGCATTTGGGGTGTGGGGAGCAGGGGAATTTGGAGGGTGACTCCATCCCAGGGAGACCATAAAATGTCTGGGTCTTGTTTAGTTCTAACTTCTCAGGAAGCCTCATCGTGGTGCTAGATTCACCTCCTTGTCCACAATCTCTACACTGTCTGTTGTGTCTGCTATGCAAAGGCCACACTCAGTAGCAGACTTCGCTGAGGCCTGGTCAAACATACTGCATGTGGGGGGTATGCCTGAGAGCACAGTTGACTATGTTAAAACTTGCCCCAGAGCCAGAGAGAGCAGCTCCCAAAGGGCCCCGCTTAGCCACACAATTGAGGTGAATGTCTCAGCTGCAAGTTGTTGGTTGCAGAACTAAATCACCAGCCCCATGCGTGCAGGGAGGAAATTGTATTTCCTGTTGCCCCCAGAACATTGCCCAAGCTGGAAACCATTCCTTTGGCAGGGCAGAGATGAGGAGCATTTTAGTACTATGACCAAACGCAGCCACCTTGTCTGGAACTGGGAGGATTTCCTTTGAGGGACTATTTAATCCTTATTAATTTCTCTTCATATAGCCTGTTTATCTGGAGTGGGTGTTTTCACAGGTAGTCAACCTTCCAGTGAAGCCTGTGGGTAATGCGGATATCTGCTGCCCTTTAGTAGAAAGGCTCAAGGCACTTAATTTAGAAGGCAATGTCTCAAAAGCCTTGATTCTCCTGCTACTGGAACTCTCAGATTATGCTTCCTTGGGCTACAGCCCTTCATTTAAAAAAAAAGACAAACCAAAGCAATTCCCAGCCTGCGGGGAAGGGCCACCGATAGGAACAACTGCTGAAGAATCACAGTGTTTGGAAATAAACCTTTCCCCTAACTTAACATTAAATGATTTCCACTAAGGTACTTGTATGAAGCATACATGCTGTTAGTAGCTTCCAAGGTGAGCCATTTGTAAAAGGTTACTGATAAGTCCTTGTTCCCACAACATACACACAAAGAAACCAGGAAGTGAAGGAGATGGCAGTTTCTTCCTTTACCCTCATGGGTAAAATTCAAATCCAATCTTTTAAACATATTAACCACAAGGACAAACTAAACACTGAACATCAGGGCTTTAAGAGGGAAGAGTAAGGAGGCAAGTCTTTGCCACAATCAAATAATTATTTTTACCTGTGCTCAGTAGAGAAGCTGTGAAATGTGTGTGTCTGCCTGGATTAGAGGTCTGTAGGAAGTCAGAGAATAATGTTGAGGTTCTTCAGTTCCAGCTGTGGCCCCACCTATCTTGGTAGGTGTTGGGTTTATACTATGCAACCTGTGGAGCTCTTCAGAATGTTTTTACTCTGACCCATTCTGGAGAGAAATCCAAGATGAGCAGCTGAAGGTTTTTATCAGTAGATGAGAATTTTTTTTAAAAAAAGGGAGGGATTTCCATTCACATAGGTTGTGTGATCCTATTTCCCTTTACATTGTAACAGGGTGGCTTTCTAAGGGCCAGCCATTGTTCAATTATCAGAACCAGCTGGGAAAGGATCAGGTGATCAGGACAGGGCAGGGAAAGTGCATTTGAGAGACTGCAAGAGGGAGAAGGGTTTCAGTAGTAGACAGGGAAGCAGAGGAGTGCCTCCTTTTAGCATGGAGGGAGGCAAGGGGAAAATGCTCTAGGAGCTGTAGCCTAGGAAGGGTAGAGAAGCTGCTTTTTGTTTGCTATTTTGCCTAAGTTTTATGCTAAAGACTTAAACTGTGCCCTGTAATAGTCTCTGGGTGTGTGAGTGATCCCTTTCTGAGCCAGGGAAACAGGCCAGCAGGCTATAAAAACCAATAGCACAATTCCCCCTGGTTTCCATAAGTGAAAGAGCCCTCTCCTCTCCCAGGCCTGGGAGGGAAGGGTCTAAAATTTAGACCCTAAATCATCCCAGTTGAGCAACAGAAGTAAATTTTGGTTTGAGACTTATTTCCTGGGGCACTGTCATTGCAATGTGTGTCTATGGCAATGGTGGAAATGATAATGCAACTTAGAGCCCACACTGAATTGCACCACTATGCATGAGTGACGTTTACCTCCCTAGGCAGCACTTGCCTTTTGCTTGCTCTAGTTTCTGTGCTACTATCTCCCGACTTCTGAACCAGCCTCTGCAGCCCTGGAAAAGTGAAAGTGAAAAACACAACAACAGGGGATGAAAAGTGACCAAAAGTGCGGGTTCAATGTTAAATCAGGGCCTAGATTCCACTTGCCACCTGAGAAATACAGAGCCTTGCCGGCCACGTAGGTCAGGAGGACAGGTCATTCAGATACATAAATCATTAGTTGAAATTCTGCCTGTTCTCTGGTGGGCAAAAGTCTGACAGCTTGGGGTGAGCTGATAGTTTCAGCTAGAACAATTCACAAAGGGCAGGTTCCCCTGTCCCAAAACATCTACCACAACTGGCTTTTGATGGGGTCTCTCACAGTCAGCAGTGGTCAGACAGGTGTGTTGGATGGGGCTTGCATGGGAGACGCTTGCATCACTTTTGCCTGTGTTGTACTTGAACGCAGAGTTAAACCAAAATCAACTTCAGGCTCCTGGGCTGTTTTCTGGCCTCTCTCATTGCCCCTAAATTAGTTTTAAAACAAAGGAGTGCAACAGCTTTGCCAAGAGGCTGAGAGACCAGCACCCTCTCCACTAGCTTTCACAGCACATTGTCTCATGTCACTGGTGTAGGATGCTCTCAGTTCTGTACACCAAAGGGGTAATGAAACAGAAAACTGCTTGTGTTCTTTGTTGGTTCTTCTGCCAGATGGGCCCAGATGGCCACAGCTTGAATACCTGTGTACAGATGATTCTGTTACATGACTCAGGCCACTAGCCACTAATCAGGGGAGGTGGTAACAGGTGACCCAGCTCTTTCAAAGAAAACATTTCTGGAGGGTGACAGTAGAACCTACTGTGGAAATTCATATGGCTGAAATACATCTGTTTATTAGATATCACAGGCTGTAAGTGTTAATCCACCTGGTGGAGTGTCTATCAGTCCTGAACCAATATACTTACTCAATTATTGCCAGCTCTGTGTGGTCTGTGATGACATCTTTGAACCCCAGCGGTTTCTGTTTTAATACATATATGTGGACATATCCTGGATCTTATCTGGGAATTGGGTTGAGACATTAGGGGTATGTTTTCACTCTGTTGGCGCTGCCGGATCGATTCTTCAGGATCAATTGAGCAGCAGTAGAGACCTGCTCAATTGATCCAGAAGTCGACTCAATAAATCCACCCCCACAAAAAGATTAATCCTGCGTCAAGAGGAGGGCATTTCCTGTCGGCACAGCGTTGTGTTTAGTTAGTTGCCTAGCTGATCCTGAGCGTTTCAAGAGTACAATCTACCTGGTAAGTGTCCTTCACTAAGGCAGCCACTGCCGTACAACCAAAATTTATAGTCAGGGTAACTGACTCTTCAGAGCCAAGATTTCACATCACTCAGAATCAAGTTGACTTCGTTAACGGCTTTAGTAGCTCCCATGAGTCCTCTGTTAGGAAGATACAGCATACAACTTTGCAACACAAAGTGACAGAATGAGTCTGAAATTATGACCCACTCATTGACACATGAGATTGTACTGCATCTTGCACTGTGGGGTCCTGGTCTCTGACTAGGATCCTAGGACTTACAGGAATACAAATAAATAACTACATAAACAACAATAACAATACTAGCTTACTAACAGCCTGGGAGCACTGGTGGCCAATAGGTAATCTACACCCCCTGCCATCTTTCACATAGCTGGCAAAGTAGAAACATGGCTAAGGGTTAGGGTCCACAGTTAGATGAGAGCAACACGGTGAGGAGATTAGGGCATGGAGAAAGAGCTCTGCCGTGTGCATGGTCTGTTCTCATCTTTCTATTTGAAGCACTGAGAAGTTGCTCATATATTTAATGGTGGGGTGGGTGTAATTTAGGCTTTCCAAAGCAAAACCAGAGGGAATAATACATAATCCCAATGCACTTCAAGAGTGATGGATTTCTTTCTTTCTTTTTCTGTTTAGACAGGCACCATATTCTGCAACTTTAACATGCATCAAAGTTTGGGCTCTCAGATTGCTTAAAAAGGATTCTATAATTTATTGTAAACTATATTTCTGATGGCACCCTTTAAGGTCCCCCCTCCTCCCTTTTCATTCATTGCTCCATTCCAGGATTAAGAGTTGAGAACATATCTTCACCCCTGAAATAATAGTGAGGGAGGACGTGGGTTAGACATAAATCCCCATAAGAATTCATCTCTATGTATGGTGTTTATTAGATAGACCATCTAGCACACTTGGCCTGCAGCCATGTATCTGTATATCTCAATAAGCAGTGCAGCCTCTGCCTGTCTGAAGCGCTGGCATTTACAGAGCATGTGTCATCCAGTTATTGCCTCATGGCCTTTCTGACAATCTTGATCATCCATTAATTAAAGTGTCTGACCTCTCCCCTTCACTCTGCCTCACAGCTTCTATTTTGCAGGCACCAACTTCTTATTTGTGGTGTAGTCATTTATTATGCTTCTGCATTTCACCTAGAAGAAGCAACACAACACAATGGTGTCTGAACTCTGGGGTGGGAAATCATCTCCCAGTGAGATGAACATTTCCCATACAGTACCCGGCATGTGATGCTGCTGCTGAACATACAGTACAGATCAAGACCGTTATACTGTCTGAAACCCATCTAAAGGAAACTGTCCAGTTTGGTGAGAGTTAGACTAGCTCTCCAAGCTAGCCCTGGTAGTAATTATCTAATTCATTTACCACCCTCTTTTATCATCACCAAACTTTCTGAAGTGCTATCAGTGAGACTTTGGATTTGCATATCTAGCAGGTTCCCCACTAATATACTCCAGGTAAATTTGCAAAGTACTTCCTCCAGGACCTAGAAAAGTCTGCAAAATCAGCTGGGTAGACAACAGAGCAATCTTCTGAAGATATGTTAGCTGTAAGTTGAGCAGCCAACTTCCTCCAATCTCTGGCCGAAGGATGGATATATCTTAGGATCTAACAGTCAGAGTTACAGTGAGGATCAAAGGCTGCACTTCAGGGACTTTTTGCAGGCCCAAGAATGAAAAATGATCCAGAAAAATAAATTTTGCAATGCGATGGTTAGTGTTGACGTGCATGGATGAGGAGGTAAAGAACTTGTTAATTGACTAGAATGCAAGAATGCATTCTTAGCTTTAGAATGAGCATGACAGAAAAGAAAGATAGAAAGAAACTCCCCTCTCAGCTCTATGACGTTCAGTTAGAGACTCGGAGAATTGATACTAGCCCTATAGCTCAGTCTTACAAAATTATACCTGCCCACTCACCCCATGGAAATAAGTGTTTGAAGGGACGGCAGGTAAAATATCATTATTTTTAAAATTATCATCATGACACTCTTATTCCATAGCAAAAGGATCATAGTATTAGATAGAGCAAGAGGGGACATGTACACAACACTGGAGAGGGATTCATTGGGAGATAAAAAAACTGGGTGTTGGAGAGAGGTCTGATTGAAAGGGCAAAGAGTGAGAGGTCTTGAATCTTCTGGAGGGATAGCAGGGTTGTTACAGATAGGAAACCTTTAAGGATCTTGTCATGTCCATGGGCTCTCCAATATTTTCTAAGCTGAGGTCTGATTCTCTCGATTTGCACAGTCACAGCACTGGAAAGCAGGTGTAAAACCATACCGTCTTGCTTTGGTGGCCTTTTACACTAACTTTACACTGGTGTAAATGATTACATAGGATGGCAGACATGGGAAAATCAGGCCCAAGACTGATTCACTAGATAGCAAATTCAGAAACAATTTCAGCACTTTGGGCCAGACACACAGCTCCATTGTCTTCATTGGAGCTCTGTTGATTTACACAAGCTGAGAATATGACAATCTGACCCTTTCTAAAAAACTGGAGCTTTCCAACCAGCTATAAGTGGTTTTCCACCTCGGTAAATAATGTCCATGCGATGTATCCGGTCTGATTTTTCTAACGTTTGAATGTTGATTTCCTTCCATAACTGTGGTGCTGTAATGCTGCCTTTGTGTTTCCAGGTGATTGTTATACTCTGTGAGCAGTCTAAATCACTTGAAATTCATGTCTTATGGCCTCCTCCCCCTATCAATGTATGGTATTATTGTTCAGGACTGCATAGCTTTCCCACCAAATGTAGTAGCACTAACCAGAAAGGCACTGCCTCACAAGTTGCACCCCCAAGAGGTGCTATAACCACTTGAGAATGCTTGTCCAATTGGGTCTTCCCATGTAAATGTAAACAACACAAAAAAATTGAAATGAACTAGCGAGTAATATACATAGAGGGATTTTATTTTTGTCAATGGCTGATGCATCACATACTATTCAGCACCATACTTCTGCTGTGCCATATCAGATGGAGACCAGGTCACCACGCCTTAGCTCCAGAGTGGCATGGAAATCACTACCCAGAATGGTCCGTGAAATTATGAACTCACAAACCACTGAAGTCATCGAAGAGCAGCTAACTGAAAAGGACAAAAACAAGAACTGGTTCCAATCAAGAGACCCTGTATTCTTCAGAGAAGCACTAGATTGCTTTGGTGTTTGAAAATATGATTTACTTCAAACAGAGAAGCATTGCTGAAACTATTAAGTTATAAAATAATAGCTGCCAGGTGGCTAGTGAGAGGTTACATGAAACCTCTTTTATTTTGGTACCAACCAGTCATTAGCCAGAAGTGACACAGAACATGGACATTTGTGTCTCCTAAATGTACTAAGAGGTTTTAGAACAGGAGTACTTTTTGTTTCAGAGCTGCTGATTATTTTGGCTTGTGAGTCAAGTGTCCCATTTAGAACCGCCTTGAACATTTCCCAGGAATAAAACAGTGTTCAGGATTTTATTTTAAATTAAGATGAGATATACTGTTAAAGCACATTAGAATAGATTAGGAAAAAATAACACTCCAAGAGCAAGAGAGGGAAAAAGGAAACACCATTGCACATGTCACCATGCTACTGGTCTCATCTCACTCGCAGAAATCTTCCGCTGATCTTTTTCAGTGCCTTTTTATGGACAAAGAGAAAAGGGTTTACTAGATTTTTTGGTTTGGGTTTTTTTGCTTTTGTTTGTTTGAAGTTTGTTTGCCACTTAGGATGAATGCAAGGACCCAACACTACTTGGTCTACAGTCTTAGAACTCAATCCCACCAAACACTGTTCACATGAATAGTTCCACTGAGAATTAAATCACAGGAGCAAACTTGCTTGGGGATGGTCTTTTCAAAAGCACTCAGAAATGGCCTAACCCTTCTGCTGAAGTCAACGGGAGTTGTACCATTGACTTCAGTGGCAGCAGAGTTAGGTCACTGTTGGGCGCTTTTGAAAAGCCACCCCTACACAAACATGTGATTACCGAACTGGGCCTTTGTGATGAACCAATATTTATCTTAAATTGTGTCTCTCACTCTCTCTCTCAAAGCACCAGTGCCCTCAGTAAAATATGAAGGGTCAAAGCCAACAGTTCTGTGCCTGCTGCTAAGCTCTTTGGGTTTTCTAAATTGCAGTTTATTTGGCTCCCCCATTTCATCTAATTAGGACTATTCCTGGGAAGTGCTTTAATGATTTTTACAGGAAAAGGATGAGAGATGTTAGCATGGAGTTTGTCCAAGTGGAAAGAACATTTCAAGGAAGTCAAGGATATTCAGACACCATGGTTGGAAATCTGCTTGCAGTTAGCATGCACAAAATCTTCTTACGCAGCAATACTTTTTCTTTGTTCAAATCAGGTGGTTTTTACAGTAGATACCTGTCACATAGCAACAGAACATTAATAAAATAATAATAATATTTATATTTATATTTATATATGAGAAGCTCCCATGTTTAGAAGCTTTTAATGGAAAAAACACTTAATCTTTTTTTAAAATAATAATAAATAATGTCAACTTTTTTCTTTACATTAAAAAAAATCTGTACATGATTACACAATGTAACAAAATACATTTCTGTTTTCCAGGCTAAGGCCATCATCTTTGGGTTAGATCTTCATCTAAGGAGGTTACAGGCCCATGGTCTCGAACCTGTGTATTTCCATTGCATGAAAATCAGACTCCCAGGGTTCCTAGATCTACAGCATTGCCTGTCATTTACATGCAAAGGAGGAAGCTGCCTACAAGAATCACAGTAACATCTACATGCAGGAAGCAGCTAGGAAATGCGATTTTTGTAAAAGGACAGGTACAGAGGGCAACATTTAAAAATTCTGAAGCTTGTTGCTTAAGCCTCACAGCTGGAAGGCGAAAAATAAAGAAAAAGCAAAACACCCACATAGGAGTTTGTCTTCCAACTGTAGCTAGGAAAGCTCTTTAGATGACATATGTTTATCAACATGGCACTTTGTGAGCTATTACAGATTGATATTCCCTAAGGACTATGTCTCTTGACCAACCTTTCTTTTTACAGGTGGGATGCCCAAAATTTGCCCAAATAAGCACAACTGCATCTAATAGGCAGAAAATGGGGCAGACTGTCCCCCAGTCTACATTTACCTTCCGGATTCGGCGGCAGTCGGTGGGAGATACGCAAGTGACGTCCACACTGTGCTGCACTGATGGGAACAGCGTTCCCTTCGACGCAGCGCTACACCACTTCCTGAGGTGGTTTTCCTTCGTCGATTGCTGGATCAACCGAGCGGGTCTACACAGACCACTCAGTCGAGCCAGAGACATCGAACTGATGGCGGCGAATTTTCCGCCATCAGTGTAGACCCAGCCTGTGACTATTTTCTTTTGGCTAAGATAGAGCAGCACTTGCTGGGACTTGCAGTCTCAGGGGGCCATGTGTCCATATCAGAGATGATAAGTCTCTGTGGGCTGCATTTTAGATCTTCATGGGTCACTTTTGCTCATTGGTTCTTTTACCAGAGATCTCAGTCAGGATCCACACTGGAAAGCATCTACAGGGAAAGACTGTTTCCATTTGACATTGCACTAGGCCAGGGGAAGTGTTAGCTCAGACCGACAGACCTCACCATTAAAACAATGGAGAAGGAAAAGAATTCCTCTTCTTCTCAGAAAGAAAACATAAGCGCTACCTCTCCCCTGCTAGCCTCACGTTAGGCATGGGCATGACCTCGAGCAGATAAAGAAGGCATTTACTGCAGTTCAGCGTCACAGCTTCAAAATGTAAAATCTTTAAAGATCACAATATTGTTGTCACAAAACAAAGAGGCGACATGCAGTAAAAAATGTCAGCTGGAGACAAACCATAAATCTGTGTGTGGGTATGTGTGCGCAAGGGCGTGTGTGTGTGTTCTTTGTATACAGTGATGGAAGTTTGCACACCTCTGGCAAGCACTGACATTAAGGCCCAGCTGCATTAATGAAGTCCAGACATCCTCCTGCAGCAACAGAGAGGTCTCCTCAATCGTTCGGCACGTAGCGTCCCCTCCTCAGCCTCCTCAGTCACCACACTCATGCTATTAGCCATTCCTATCAAATCAATACGGGAGGCACCATGGAAATGCAGACAAATGAGTTTGCATTAGAGTTCTGCTGTCCGAAAATCATCTGGTAATACAGGTGTGCTGTTCCTCTTCCAAGATCGACGTTAGAAACAGGACTCCTGGGATTCTGGGTCATTGTGGATGGGAAGCTTTTCATGTTCCTGATGATTCCCATTATGTAAAACTGTGTACCTGGGAGGAGAAAAAAACAAAATGAACAGGCATCACTAGAACAAATTAAAAGGAACAGGCTGAACCTTTACTTTTCTCATGAAAGCGTGAGACCCAGGCACATGTGACTTCAAAGTGCTTCCAATATCCAGTTTCCATGTTCCACCTGTCAAGTAAAATGTAAATCCAAACTTTCTTCATGATGGGAGAAGAAATCTGTGACCATAATGTCATCCTCAATGCCTGGAAAGTAGGAACCTGGAGGTTCATGTAGAACTGGTCTATGACTAGTCCCTATAAAAAACCAAACTAATGAATTAGGAGACCCTGGATTCTGGTGGATGTTGGTGACTGAGCTGTCAACACAGAAGTGAATTTCCTTGAAGCAAGTATTAAAGAATCCCTTTGCTTTGGCTTGGAATGTACGTGCCCTTTAGAGTGGCACTGAGACCTACTCTCTGAGTCGTGCACCATCCACTAAAAACAGTTGATTGCTAGTAATCTCAGTCCTTTTAGTACAACTGTCCTTAGCACTGATCATTTCATGTCCCATCAAATCATTGCCATCCAGGATTACAACCCCTGGAGACTCCTGAAATACACATACTTCCCACACTGGAAAATGAGAGCACTCTCAGGATTCAACCATACTTGTCACTGGCAAATTATTGATTTCCTGCACACTTTGGGCCCTAGCCACAAGTGCTGTGAATAAAGGATGGGGTAAAGATCCTCCACCTCTGCCTCTGATCCCACTACTGGATAGCCTACTCAAAATAGCTTTCTCTACAGCACATGGCGTTGCTGGCTTAGTCTGGTAGAGACACATAACTCTGTTTTCTGTCTCTCCTGGTACAAAGGAATTTGGAGTGCAATGCTTAGTGAAAAGGGGCAGATGTGAGATCATCATAAGGCTCCCCTGCAACTGGAGCCAAAACAGCTCATGCAAAACCTTGCAACACTTCAGATCGAATAATCAGTCTTCTTTGCAAGAGGCCAGAGTCCACCAAAATGAAATTGCTGCACACAATTAGAGAGAGAAAACTGCTGTTCACTGAAGCAATTAATTACAGTGCCTCCTCAAGTGCCACTCTGAGGCCAGATGTTCAAAGCAGTTCAGCACCCCATGTGGAGCCAATAAACTGAGGCTCATGCAAAAATCCAACCACTCATCTGGGTGCCTGAATGGGAGCTGAGCTCTTTTGGAAATCTGTCCCCAACTGGAGGATTTTATCAAAATCTGGCTCTTAGTGGGCCTGATTCTAGGGTTTGGTACAACTCCTTTGTGCTGCTTTGGAAGCATTAAAGGGTTGTGAAGCCAGCTGAACTCATTACCTTGGTTGTCCACTGGTGTAGGGGGAGCCCAGAGGTGGCATAGAGCTAGCCCTCCAACATCCTCCCTTATAGCCTACACCAGGGTGTGGCCTGGGGAGGAGCGTGGCTGGAGCACATCAGTGACAGGCAGCCGGGTGTAGTTTAGAGCAGTTCTGTGGCTCCTCTAACTTACAGTGGGGGCCAACCGGTCCCTTACTGGGCTCAAACTAGAAAAACTAAACAAAGAGCAGAAATCCACCTCTATCCCCAGCTTTGAGTCTCGAACAACTGCAGCTCAGAGAATCAGAGCCAGTGTCTCTGTTATGGCCTTTCTCTCCAAGGGCTTTGGGCAATGAGCTGTATTAGGGCTTGGCTACACTAACCCTTAATTCACAGCAAGCAGAGGGTATAAATCTATCCTGCCATGCACTACGTACCAGTGTGGACCCTACTGCCATGACCTACTATTTCTATAATATACTTTGATCTACCTCACTCTGAAAGAGTTTGTGCAGGGTAGAGTCACACTCCAGCTTGTTGCAAACTAGAGGCTTGTCTTCACGCACAGTGGCACCGATGCAGCTGGGTTGCTGTAGCACATTAGTGAAGGCTCTGCTATGCTAAGGGCAGAGCTTCTCCCGTCAGCCTAGATAGAGAAGCTTCTCCATCAACACAGTGGTGTCTACACAGAGGATTAGGACAGTATAACTACGTTGCCCAGGGGTGGGTGTTTTTCACATCCACCCTTGAACAAAGGTCTGTTGTGTAGACCTGGCCTAAGCGGCTGTGTACACAAGCCTGTATTCCCCTTCATCTGAAACGTCTACAACAATTATCCAGCCCTAATGTGCATTTTTAAAAAGAGTATAATCAGTTCTACTGCTTTTAGCATGTGTGAAGAGGGCAGGCAAATAGCATTAGACCCAGGATTTGTTCTTATAACACTCTAGCAACAGAATGTCTAGAATTGCACACTCCTCTCTGCGGAGTAGGGCCTTTGGATGCACGTACTATCTGCTAGTACCTATATGTTAGAAAAGAGTCTAAATTAAAAGCTGGGATATGAAGACACCCAAACTTTGGAGAAGACTGACTCTGAATTTGGGTGACCAGGTAGCAAGTTTGAAAAAGTGGGAGACTTTATTTGGGGGGGGAGAGGGGAAGGAGGGCCTATAGTTCCCTAAGCCCCTAATATCAGGATAGTCAGGCCCATTGGTCACCCTACTCTAGATCTAAATGCGTCCGAGCTGAAGCCCATCTCTAATATATCTATCAGATGTTTTAATATGGGTCACGATGCATGTGGATATAACCATAGCAACACTTTACCAAGGGATGTGGTAGATTCCCCGTCACTAGAAATCTTTAAATAAAGATCAGATAGCTTTCTAAAGTATGCTCTAGTGCAACCACAAGATATGAGCTTGATGCTGGAATTAGTAGGTGAATCTATGGCCTCTGCTAAACAGGAAGTCAAATAAGATGATCTTAATGGTCTTTTCTTGCACTAAAACATAAGAACAATTTGTAAAGAGTTTAGTTTTGTATATTGTGCCACGTTGGACTGAGCTCCTTTGTGCAAGAGGCTCCACCAAGGACACACCAGCAAGCCAGGATCTATGACTCTGTGCTCTGCAACCCAGGCAGCCATGCTGCAGAGCAATGCACAGGCTGTTCAGCAGCAGGAGAGACGGCCATCGAGAAGTGACTTCATACAGGCCACACAAAAGAGGCAGCACATCTTCCATCTCTGTTCGTAATCAGAAAGCAATTGTCCATGTTTGGCATTTTAGCAGAAGGTGCCATCTGAATGAAAAGCGTGCGAGCTAAAGAGAACTTGTTAGTGGGCCTTAGACTCTCTCAGTGCAAAAATTGGTTTTCATGTTCCTCCTAGTGCCTGGCTCAAAAACTCCAACTTTTTGCCATCTGAGGAGATGAGCACATGGGGGAGGAGGAAGCATTCTGCACCCCAATGAGCAACCGTGCCAGAGTGTGAAAACGAAAACACTGGAGTAATGGATGTTCTGTATTATTGATGCCTGGGAAGTTTCATCAGTAAACTGCCGAAGGGATTTTCCACGGGTGGGCTGCTGTGCTTTGTGATTGTTCACCTTTGTGCTTTCTCCTTCCAAGGCCTTAACTCTTACACAGGAACCTTTAGATGTAGAAGACCCTTCTTAGATGACAAAATTTTTATTCTATCTGCTCTCTGGGAACATCATATTCATTTTACAGGCACATTCCCAGAAAGGGCCTTTGAAATTGAAACGCACAAGTATTTGTGCCACTGAATTTTGCATTCACTCAGGCTTGAAGCATTTGCGAATTTATCCAACCAGGAAACAAAATGATGCCCTGTGACTTCTCTCACCAGGCACAACTAAGCAGCACTACATAAGATTCTGGATAGTCAGGATAAATCAATGTCTCAAGAGATATTTGTCAAGTAGGTTTGAATAATAAATAAATCTGAGGAAATCACAATCCATGAGCAGAAAAAGAGGCCAAACTCACTGAATAAATTATTCACTGCAAAGAATTTGCTCAGCTCTACTGTCTACAATGAGTCTCTAGTATGGGATTTTTAAAGGCTGGCATTTAAAGCCATCACATTCCATCAGAAATAGCGCCCCACTCTCAAGCATGTGGATGAAGCTGAGTTGTTCCCTAACTCAGTAGAGTGCTGTTGCCATTTCATTTCAGACCACAAACTTATCACACAGCAATAATGCCCGATAAAGGAGAGCCATTATCACTCATAAAGGAACTTCTGCCTCAGGCTGTTTGCATCCTTGCAAAATGGTATTTTAATTGTGATAATGACCAATTTGGAGCTAATTGCTTCTGCAGCACACACTGTTTCTGACAGTACAATGGGCTTTTTAATTAAATGGCTGGAATTAGCTTTCAGCATGGTTGAGGGGACTGTTTGGATAAATTCTTGACAGACCCAGGACAGAAATGAGGAGGCTGTGATCCTATAATAGGCAGGGAATTGAAGTGAGAATGTCAGAAACTGCAAGAAAGGTACATCCTATTAGTGATTATTTTCCTGCTATTTGGTGAATTCCCAGCCTTTCTCCCCCCCCCCCCCCCCCCCCGGCACATTGATTTGTACAATTAGTTAGGAAGCAAAGCCAAGATACCCAGTAATCTTTGCTTGCCCCAGGTGCCCTGTGCTGCAAAACAGTCCCAAGTAGAACTGTGGGAGTCTGTTGTGCCCACCTGTTCCACTCCTGCCAATGGGAACTTTGGAACTTGGATGAACTAGTTAGGCGGCTCCCTATCGAATTATCTGTCACCATGGTAGGAGTTTAGGAGATTATTTATAGGGCTTTATAGTAAATCCAAAGCAGGGAAGAAGCCTGCAGAAGCAAAGGGGGCATCTCTGCCCTAAAAGAAAAGCCCCTGGAAAGCTCTCTCAGAGGTGACAGAGCAGGGCGCTGTGCTACCTGCAAGAATGACATGCGCTAATGCTGGAATGAAGCTCAATGTACCGTGGTGGCAGGGCTTCCTGGATGTGAACTCTAGCCCTGATCCCAACATTAACCTAGTGAAGGGGCCAAATTCATCCCAACTCCCATATATGGTGCATAAATAGTGGGATAAATAGTGGCTTAATGCACCTCCTTGTTCTGAGGGCTTCTGTATCTTGTGCTCCATTACCAAGAGTGCCTGGGCCCTGCTAGTCAGCAAAAATAGTGGGAGAATGGGAACATCTCTGTCCCCATTCCCAGGAATGCCTCCGGCATGCCCCTTATGCCTGGGGCTCTGTGTGGGTGGTTTAAGGCTGGCTACACTGACTATACCTGCCTGGGATGCCCCCTACCCCAGGGGGATTCCCCAGCAGGCACGTAAAGTATTAATGTCATTTTACGCCAGCAGAGACAATGTAAAAGCACTGTAGAACAGTCATGAATCACACCCCTTCATTTTAGCAATAGTCCTAACCCTAACACTCACATCCACCCTGATCCTGGCTTGACTCAAGTCTGTCCTCTGAGATGGAATTAACCTTAGCGGCTACTGCAAGGTCAGGGGGCCGCGCCACACCAGGAACAAAGTCACAAACAACACGCAAGATTTGGATTGCATTAGCAGTCACTGCACATGAAAAACCTGTGCGGAGTGAAGCTGGCCCCTGCTGGTTGGAGCTGTCTCACTAATGGGCTACAGGAGGGAATTCATGCATGGCAGCTACCTGCACTTTTCAAAGCCTGTAAATAAACATTGGGCTTACGGTTGGCTACGGTCTTGTTAACCTTTGCAAATAAAAATCTTTATTCCCAACGTGTGAGAACCGCAGAGAAAAAAATCCAAACGAGAAGTACCCAGAACACTCCAAGCATGGCGAAAGCATCAATCTCGGCTTTGCAGAGGACAGATTTATGGAAAATACCTCTGCAGCTCTAAACCTATTCCACAGTGCAGCCTCCCCCCGCCTCCAAGGTCTGGTAACATCTCCCTAACCTGCCTTTTTATAGATTCATGGGCTTGCTGAATAGGAAACTTCATTTTCAATTCCCAGGAGCCTGGTTTCTGGTGTTGTGGCGGGAAAACATTTATTGAAGACTTATACCAAGTTCTGCAGTCACCCCATGGAGTTTGTTACTTCTGTTCCTCCCAGAAAATGAAGGAAAGTATTTTTCAGCATTATTATATTTACAGAGCTAGAGAGGGTTTTTTTATAGGCTTTTACTTGAAGGCTAGTAAAAATCTCAGTATGTGCATGTTAGTTTTGTGTTTGTACATGGGTGCTTGCTTCTACGTGAACGTTGAAAATTGTGTTCTGCGTTTAGTTATGTTAGGTATGTGCGGTTTTCTATATACCTGAGCTGATACTGTGCACCGTTTGTGTGTACATCTGTTTTAATTCACACATTTGCTGAATCAAATGCCTTAACTTAGATGGCACACCTTGCCTTTTTCATGGCCCACACAGCTTTGTAAGATGCAGGCTACGCTTAAAATGCTACAGTGGCAGTTACAGCGTGGCAGCTGTGCCGCTGTAGCGCTTCAGTGTAGACACTCACTGCAGCAGTGGGAAGTTTTCTCTCTCCTTTCTATTGACCCAGCACTGTCTACACCAGGGGCTGGCATAACAACGTCTCTGAGAGACGTAACTATGCCAGTGTAAGTTTTCAGTCTAGACCAGTTCCTAGCACAGAGTAAGAACATTCTGTGTGCTATTTAGGATGGTTGTTTAAAAATAATCCGTCCCCACCCTGGGATTTGGGTACCAACAACATTTCAAATTGGAATTCTAGGAAAGATGAATGTATTACCATTTGCATCATTGTAGCACAAGATAGAAACCTCATTGTGCTGGGCTCTGGCCAGACATATTAAAAGACTGTGCCTGGCCTGAAGATTTACAGTCTAATTTAAGATGGAACAAGTAGGTGTAACAGATGATTGGAGCGGATGGAGGAGGAAGGTTCAAGGTAACTGTCACAGGAACATGCAGTTACACAGACTTGCCACATGACGATGAGCAGGTCTCCAGTTAAAATACATTTTTAAATAAACCAGAAATAATAGCAATCTCATGAATCCTTAATGAAAATTGGTAGCAAATGCAGCCAGCCTTTCAGCTGCTCCTCATTTTGCCTTTGCCCCTGCACTCTGGGGGATCAACTCAACAGCAGCTTTGTATCCTTACACTTAATTCCCCAGCTGTGCCCGGAAAGTATTTGCATTGCATCGGTGAAGTTCTAAAGGAGACTGCAGCTGTGTCATAGTTGTGGGTAGGAGTGATGCGGATTCCTCTGGTCTTGTCTTTCATAACTGATAAGTGGAGGAGGAACAAAGCCTTCAGCTGTTTCTCTCCTGATGAGGGCTCTAAAGAACCTGTCTGATGAGAGAGGCTTCGTTTCCTAACAGCTCACCAAAGGCAATTAAACAGGGCAGCCCCACAAACCTCCCCAGCATAACAGACTGCTATGGAGTTGTGTGCTAAAACGTAAGTGGGGAAGCAGATGCACATAATAGAGTGTGGTAAAGGGGTTGGGATGTAGATAACAATCAGAGCTGGGACAGTGCAGACCATTGCAACCTAATGAGGCCTTGAGACTGCATCTCTGCCTTTATTTTTGTTAGGCCAGCTCCAGAAGTTTTAATATGAAAAGCAGTGTAACAGAAGGCTCTGGGACAAAACAATCCAAAAGATCTAAAATGTGCATTATGGTGTGTCTGAGCAGAATGTCCAGTAGATGGCAGAATTGAAGCACCCCACAAAAGAAAAAAGGGGGAGATGGTGAAACGAGTTCTCCAAGAAAGGAGCCGGGCTGACAGATGGCCACTTCCAATTCCAGCACGAGATTCTAAGGAGCCTCTGTTATTATCGGACATGGTGAGTACCCTGTCTCTGTGGGTAGATAAAGGCAGGCAGGATGTCCTTAAGTAGGAGTCCTGAAAAGGCAACAGACGTAGAAGCATCCTGAGGATGCTGACAAATGTGAAGACCTAGGACTTCTTCTATGAATAGATCCTAACATGTTCAAGACTTAAGTCCCAATTACGTTATGCAGACAAACAGTAGTAGGAGCAGCTAAATCAGAACAAGAGGATGTGGGTGGGGGTGGTGGCCATATTTCACTGGAATCTTGCAAACAAGGTGAATCAGGAGTTGAGGGCACCGCCTCATGTTGAAAACTGTGGTGGTCTAATAACTTCTGTGCCTGCATTTTCTTAGGAGGCTGATACAGCTGCAGACATATTCTGTGATGACCCACTGGGGCTATTTACAACATCCCTATTATAGCAATGACCCAAGACAATGTCAATTTCTCAAAGCTCTGTTCCTTTCTGATGCACTGAGAGACACAGAGAGAGAGATAAATACCCCTGTGCTATAGTGAATCAGGATTACAGTTAACAATCACTTGGCAGCCCAGAGTAGGTTATTTTAATGGACACATCATTCTGAAATAAGCCTTCCACCATCTGTTTGGCCCCATAATTACAAATGCAAACAGCATAATTCACAACTGGAACATAGAAAAAATAAAATAAAAAAAATAGACAAAATTAAGATGATTGTGTATGTTAGTTATTCCGGGCCATCAAGCATCTGTTCTGCTTTATTCCTGTTTCAGCCACAGGTGGAAAACAGCCTCTCTGGTTCTTTATTTTATAGAAAACACTAATTCATGATGCATTTTCCTGAAGTAGTTACAGATGTAGCAAGAGAAAGTGGGAAAGGTTTGGGGCTGATAATATGATACAGTCATGTCTGCATTAGTGGTGGGGTGAAAAGACCCATTTAGATCGTGCAGAAGCGGAGTGAACTATGAAGCATTTTGGGCAGGGAAACAGATTTATCCCAACCTCAAATGGAAGAAAATACAAAAGCATTAGAAAATGGGGGTTGAGAGGGGAAGAAACACTTCACTTTTAAAAGTAGCATTTTCCATGTTTAACGGTGTTAAGGGAAATAGTGAACATGTTATTTTCTATCTGAAAATGACACTTTCAAACTTTCTTCCTGTTTTTCATTGAAAAATGGTGGGAAACAATTAGACTGTTGGCAGAAAATGCACTATTTTGAAATGAAAAAAGTTCCCCAAAATGAAATATTTCATTGTAATCCTTAAATATTTTCATTTTGGGGGAAATTTGTTTTTTAATCAAATTTTTCATGTATTGTTTTCCAAAAATGGAAAATTTCAATTTATTTCCAACTAAAGCCGGTTTTCTGATGACAGACAAAACACAATTCTTCATTGGAAATTTCCCAACTAGCTCTAGTGGTGAGGTTTGAGGAAGTTTGTAGGTTGTCCTATCAAGGGGGTGGGCCCTATAATCTCCCCCTCCCCCCAGCTCAGTGAAGGCCACCCTCAAACCTGATGGATCTATGAAGATGCACAGATTCCCTTTATTTCCACCTTATCTGTGATCTCCACTGGGGTTGAACTACTAAGGACTCCCTCATGCCCATAGTAGTTCTCAGAGACCCCAAGATGTGTGAGTGGGGACTTCATGGGCAAGGTTAAGCAGCCCATGGCTGTGTTATCTTTCCCAAGTGACATCTCTGAAGCTGGAAGAGGGACAATGAGCTATCCCCCTCCAACCACTCATTCTTCCCTGTTTATTTATCTGCCTTTTCTCCCAGTAGAGAATCTTGACTGGACTCTGCAAAGTCTAGGGTGAGGTAGCAATAGTGACACTGAGGCGGCTGTGTTCTCTTTCTGCACAGAGGAGGGGAGATCTAGGGCTGGGACTATTTAAAGGCTGAGCCCAGGGAGCGCTATAGAGATATCAACAGAGGGGTACTGCGATAGGCCCCTGGTGGGCTGTACACCTTAAAAGGGAATTTTTTGTTTTGCACATGGACTGTGTGTGACTCGGCCGGAGGACTGAGTCACTGAAGCCCCTCCTGACGAGTGCAGCAGCTGACAGGGGACACCACAAACAGAGGAAATTTGAGAAAACTGCAGGCATTCACACACTCAATCAAGGAGCGCTCACCACCTCGTTACAAGCCGTAGTATGCTTTTGATGGTTAAGTTTTCATTTCAGTTGCAATATATGGATTTACCAGCTGCAGCAAGCTGTGTGGAACCGGAAGGGGACATACACAGGCGACTTTAAGTCCAGGTGGGTTGTTACCCTTTTTGCTTTTAAAAAATGCAAGAATATGATTTATCCAGTTATCAGACTGGGGTTAGATTGGAGCATTCTGCTTGATCAAGCACACAGTTTACTTTTGATAAATTTTTCATGATGTTTTGTTTTGAATTGACATTTTTTATTCTTTTCCAGGGATCAAACTATCCCTTTTGATCTTGAGTAGGAATAGAGAGGTTACTTTATCTCTGCATTTGGCACTAGTGTGACCTCTGCTGGAAAACTGTGTCCACTTTTGGTGATCACAATTCAAGAAGGATGTGGATAAACTGGAGAGAGTTCAGAGAGGAGGATTAGAAAACATGCTCTATGGTAACAGAGTCAAGGAGTTCAATCTATTTAGCTTAGCAAAGAGGGGGTTAAGGGGGTGACTTGATTACAGTATCTACATGGGAAACAAATATTTAATCTAGCACAGAAAGGTATAATGCAACCCAATGGCTGGCAGTTGAAGCTAGACAAATTCAGATTGGAAATAAGGCATACATTTTTAACAGTGAACATAATTAACTACTGGAACAACTTACCAATGATCATGGTGGATTCTCTATCGCTGCCAAGTCAAGATTGGATGTTTTTCTAAAGATCTGCTCTAGGAACTATTTTGAGGAAGTTCTGTGGCATGTGTTATACAGAAGGTCAGACTAGACTAGAAGATCACAGTGGTCCTTGCTGGCCTTGAAATCTATGAATCTGTGAACCTGCTCTATGCAATTTCTGGAGGTGAAATTGAACTTGCAATTTACCTCTCATTCTGCTTTTATATTGATATGTGTGAATGTTGCAGAACATCTTAAATTGATTTCATATTCCACGTTAGTAACTTTTCTAATGTACCTGGTACAACTGCTCAGGTTGTCTCTCTGTAAATTACTCATTTATCTTTAATTTCAAAAGAAAGAAAAGGTAGATTTAGGTTTCTGATTTGTCATCTTTGTGTTTCTTTGCCTGATCGACATCCTGCCACTCAGAGAGACCAGTGGTTTATAGGGGTGTTTGTTAAAGATGTGTTAGCCCTTTCACATACACATCTGGAATAACTTAGGATCCTCTTTGCCTTCTGAGCGGCAAATTCTCCTGAATGGACCAAGGCAGCGAGGAAGTTTGAGTGTATGCCAGTGCTGGAAGAATATCATAGAGCTGTTCTGTCAGTGTTCACTGACATTTAAAAATGCATTTACTTTAGTCACATTTAGACTCTTTTGCCCACTTCCCATGAACACTGAAGCATATGTTTTACTTCCCCAAATGCTGGAGGAAAGTAAATTTTAAGCTAGAAGTGCCACGATGAAACTCTGCTAGTGCCACTATTCAGAGTGGCTCCGTGCATCTTCTGGGGAGCTAATTTTGTCTGTCTCCTAGGCAAATGTCTCTGTCCTGGCTGCCATGACTATTTCTCTTCATTGCATATTGACGGTGAGTAAAGTTATAAACATATTTTATATAAGACACTGTTTAATGAGGCAAGAGTACAGGGTTCCCTTACCAGAGTGCTGGCAAAGAAACAGTTAAACAAGTCAGAGAAGTATCTGACTGCACCCTTCGTAGCTAGGACGTACATACACAGGAGTGTGATGACATAAAAATAAGTTATACTCTTCAACAGTCAGCTAGCAAATCATCCAGTAGGATACATCTTGACAGCGGATACACAGCTGGTGGGCTGAGACCACAGCTTATCAAGCTGAGCAGTATGATCACATTCTTTCCTTGTGCTCCCCATCTTTCTGTCTGTATTCGTCTGTCTGTCTGTATCTCCTTCTTGTTTCTTGTTTTGGACTTAGATTGGAAGCTCTTTGAGGCAGGAGCTATTTTTTCGTTCTATGTTTGTATTGCCCCTAGCACCAGCGGAACAATACCTCAGGCAACATCAGTATGTGCCTGAAAAGATTCCAGTTTTTTAAAAAAATAATCCAATCAGGTTTGAAGGTATATTTGACCAGCTATTGGCTCCTTAATATGTTTTTAAAAAAAGAAAATCTGTAATTTGGGCCTGAACAGTGAGGTTCAGTGTGTAAAATGCACATACATATAGTCAAAAATGCAACTTTCTCACTGCAATTACATTTTTAACATTAGTTTCTTATGAAGGCATCTAGATGGATTCAATGTGGATTTTAAAACATTTTGCGGTCAAATTTAAATACAAATTTGTTTGAGAATCACTTGACAATCTTGAGCTTCGTGCTCAATATGTTAATTACTTTCAGATCAAGTAAATTCCATTCACATCTTGTGACCTGGAACCAAGCATATGCTCATCATTCTTTATTAAGCTTTATTTGGGGCTTTATAAAAACGAGTGCTCCGCATCCCACTTACCCAGCCTCTGGTACATCTTGTCAGACCTCTGCATAGAGCCCCACTTCTAAAATGAGCTGACAGCTCTTTCAGAGAGAGAGAGAAACATGCCACTGAAAGGAAATGTGGATTTTGACTTCCTTTACATCAGTCAAATCAAGGAACAACACAAGCATCTCTCGAGCTTGTTTGTTCCTCTTCTTCCTTTTCTCTTCTTTACAGATGTAACTCAGATAGTCCCTAGAGGCTGTTTTTTAGCTGAACTCTTCAACTCTTGTTACTCTGCCTGTCCAGCTTTGGCTCCAGTGGACTGGCTCTATATTAGCTACTGCAGTCTGCAGGCACATTTCAAAACTATAGCCAATCAGACACATACAAACCCATGGAAGTCTGTGGAGTTGTACCAGGGGTGAATCTGCCTCCTTGAGTTTGGTCTGTTTAGAAGTTACATCAGCTCAGTTAGATAAAGAAATGTGATTTATACATCTGAGGACATCACTGGATTATGTCCAGGAATTGAAACTGAAGAAGCCAGTCTGATAATAGGGTGGTAACTTTCAGGAGATCCAAACTCAAGAGTGGAATATAGGACAAGGAATACCAAATACTTGATGGTGAGTTTATAGCCACCAGCCCAATCAGCAATACTGGAGTGGATTTTAGAGACCATTGTTCACTGAACCTCTTTTTCCTGTTATAAGGCACTGCTCACTGGTTGGGAGGGATGTGCTGGATTGAGACTCTGAGGCTAAAGTTCTTTACCTATCCACTGGAGAGGTACAGCGTGGTCAGCAACAGAGCAAAGTGCCTCACATCCGATGGTGATGGGTCATTTCTATCGGTGTTGAGAAGAGTTCAGCTTGGCCTCTCCGGGGAGATTGCCAGAGACAGCTGGTCCCTGGCCGCAGACCCCAAAAGAGAGAGATTCATTAAAAATCAAAAACAGGGAACTAGTTTGAGACAACCAATGTATTTCACATGGGTCACCAAGCAGGCAGTGACACAAGCTATGCACAAATTTGACACCATCAGATCGATCTTTCTGGATCAATTGAGTGGTTGGTGAAGACCCACTCAATCGATCAAGAAGTCGATGCACTAAAACCACCCCCTCAAGTGGTGTAGTGCTGCGTCGATGGGAACGTATTTCCTGTCAGCGCATCGCAGTGAAGATGCCACACACAGTGGAAGTTAAGAAGTTGATGGGAGTTACACAAGCTATTCTGTGCAGCTTGCATAACTCCCGTCAACTGCAGCCAAATTTTCAAGTAAGTGTAGACCTGGCCTTAGTCACTACAGAGAAGACTAAGAGGGCAAAGGCTCTACATCCCATTACCTCTGTTACCAGCCCAGCTACTCATGCATGATTCTATAAAATCTGGCCCCACTCAAAACAGTCAAGCTGAACAACAACCATCTAAGAAGGCAATTGTGTGCTTCATATACCATGAAGGCGAGGAAGAGAAAAGCAGAAGACTAAAACTATCTGATCATCACCCTGTTTACAAATACTGACCATGCGCTAATAGAATAGAGAACAGCTGAGCTCTTAAATGGTTTCTTAAAGACTTTGCTAAGAGAAGATGGTCTTGTAGTTAAGACACTAGTCTGGACCTCAAGGGAGCGAGGTGCAATTCTGGGATCTGCCACAGATTTTCTGGGTGACCTTTGGCAAGTTATTTAATGTCTCTTTGCTGCAGTTTTTCATCTATAAAATGAGGCAATTAACACTTTGTGTGTTTTGCCTTTTTAGATTGTAAGCTCTTAGGGATAGAGGCTGGCTGTTGCTATCTGTATGTAAAGTATGTAGCACAATTTAGTCCTAATCTTGGATGGGGCATTATTGTAAGAAAAATAATTAATAAGTTTATTCCAAACAATGTATGTAGTTTAGTTTTAAATGTTTTACTTATATAAGATGGGACTTTGCTAAAATACCCTACAGTGCAGCACAATCCGAGGCTGTATTAAGTATTTTTAATATTCTAATCACTCTACAAGTACTTGCTAAAATTCCTTCTTCCTTCATTTGTAAATCAAGTATATGTTTCCTACTAGCTAAGTAACTGGTATTAGATTGTGTATGCCCAGAGGCCTTTGCTACAATTATCTAAGGGCATCTTGCTCATTGCTATGGTCCTCCTTTTTCTTCTTATAATAGCATGGGAAATACTGGTCTCTAGATTACTGAGGTTTCTGAAGTGTTCAGAGTTTGCCAAATGGAAATGTAGAAATGATTGCAGGTATGGTTGGATGCATCCAGTCTGTGTGTGCGTATATAAAGTCACAGTATTTAGACGGTACATTTCCTCTGGTTCATCGAGCAGTGATATTTTTTTCCATAATTGGAAATAACTATGGAGTTACAGCTGTCATTCAGAGCAAAGATTTCAGCATGAATTACAGCCAACACGTTTTTTTCAAAGGCCAGTGTTTTGGGGAAAGAGGCAAAAAGCCCTTGCATGGAATATCTATGTGCACAGCAGCCATGAAAATCAAATGCATGGTTCAGGGCAATAAAGGCCCCCCCCACCTTCTCTCTCTCTCTCTCACACACACACAGATTCTTTGCCTCAGCAAATGATGGATCCCACTCCATGCTATAGCAAACCCACTGCAGGTATTGAACACAGCACTGCTTATGAACCAGATGTTCATTTGAAACCTAAACTCTCCCACTGAGCACAAATCACAGTGGAAGGTGCTTTCAGTGCAAAAGCAGCACACTCCCACTGCCACCCCATTCTCCGGTGACAGCATTTCATGTTCCCTCCATCACCATGAAGCCTTTGGCATTTCGGTTGTTATCTGTCATTGTTCCAGCCCTCGCAAGATGTGGAGACAGGCCAAATACTGGGTTCTATGGCCTGTGTCTCGCCCTCCCCCACTGAAGACAATGGAAGCTTTTCCATTGGCTTCACTGGGCAAGTGGGCAGCGGACTGGGCCTGTCATTAGAAGTCCATTCGTTGTTGATCAGTGATTGATTGCTAGAGGTGACATATTTCTAATGTAGGCCTGGTTTTATTTTAGATGACAGGAGTAAATTATTTTTTCTTGAGGAGGATCTAAACTCTCAAATCAAGCCTGTCGCCGTGTGTGCCTTGCATGTCTGCTCTTGTCGTATGCAACTAATCCCTCCCTGTGACAGGCCGTGGAACGTACTCAAAAACTGTTCGCTAAAATTTAAATCAGGATTATCCAGGGGATAGACTGGATCAGGAGGGTGGTTATGAGGTGCAGAGCCTTTTTCTTCTAGAGCACTAGTTTGAAACCAGCTCAGATCAGTGCAGTAACTGAAAGCCATTACCCACTGACGGCTTGGTTCGGTGGCCTTTGTCAAATGAGTCAGTGAAGTACAGGTGTGTCTTAAATAGTGCATTTTGGGAAGTGGGCATTTCTCTATCGCTGTTGTCATAATTGCCTGCCATGTTGTCAGCCTCAGAGAGAACAATGACTTGATGAGGATGAAGGCTAAGCACCACCACATGGTCCTTCAGGGATAGGAGAAAGGAATGTTGGAAGCTGCTGTTGTTCTCCCTGTGCTTAGATAGGCCATCAATCTGATCTGTTATGGTGATTCCCATGTTCCTATTCTCTGCACAAGCAGATGACTACATTGTACAGAGCTATCAAATGCGGCAGCTTTCACTAGCACAAAATTCACTTTAAAAATAATCAGGTTTCCTAAATACAGTTTTGATTTCCCCCTCAAACAATAAATGCTGTGTTCCTCCAGCACCTCGTTAGTACAGTCATCGCACAAATGACTAACAGTTTATATCTGACCTCTTCATGGATGAGACAAATCCTACAGACTCAAGACGCTAAAGAGTTCAGAAAAAACTACAGAATTTGGGTGTTTACGTGAGCACAACCTCTGAACATTTTGGTCCAGATCCTCAAAGGTAATTAGGGTTTCCATGAGAGTTAGGCGCCTAAATATCTTTGAGGATCTGGGCCTTTGAGGCTTGCTCCTCACTGGTCATGATGCCCCAGACACTAGGTTGGCACCTTAATCAGTTAATTCAGCGTGAATTCTCCCCCTCCACTTAGAGTGATGGTGCCCCAATATCCTTGACTATTGGACACTGTTGCAGAAGAAAGCTGAATGGATTTGTCACGCCAAGCACCTGAATGACAAATCTCTAGGTGGGCTGAGAAACGATGATGGAGAACCCCCTCTCTAACCAGTCGTCGATCTTGTATTTATGAAGAGCCCATCACCGTGGTGTGTAAGTACCAGTATTATAAAATACCAGGTTACATTGCGTTGAAACAAGTATGTGTGTGTGTATATATATATATATATATTTACATTTTAACTGTGGGGATTTTGTTTTTTGTTCCCAGTTGCTCAGTGGAAACAGGTGCAGCACCTCACGTCTCATCTCAGAGGGCAGTAGGGGCAGTTAGGTGAGATGGAACGATTGGTGATTTTTGGCAGAAGTAAATCCTGCTGAATAGCAGGCAGGAGCATAGTTGGTCTCAGTGAGGCAAACTCGTCCCTAACTCACTCCCTCTCTGACTTTTACTCTCCTCGTGGTAAAGCTCTGTTATCTCACCCAGGCCATCTCTCTGTGCCAGGGCAGGATTGTTCCCCCAAAGCAGATTTCCCATTGCTTTGCCCAGGTCTAAGTGTAGATGTCCCAGGCGGTGGGTGGTACTCCCCTGGAAAGACCATTCCACATACTAATGGACATCACTGCTTATCCTGCTCAGCATCTTAAATATTCCTGGGCTCTATCCCCCCCGCATTACTCCAAGGTAGGGTCCTCCCTGTTCCAGCCGGGCAGTTCTGCACTATCCTCAGGTGTTTACACCTTGCAGACCCTCCTTCACACATGGCTAGCAGGTGCCCCATTTTCCATCCCATCCTGTCAACGTTAGCAATAAGTCCTGATCATGAGTCTGGCACAGAAAGATGGTGGCAAACAGATGAGCCACAGGATGAAGTCAGGGAAGAGAAGGTGACTTTTCTCACTTCAGATGTGCCAGAACTCTTCCTCTCTGCGATGTCCCTTTTCTGTTAAGTTACTGAACATATACATAGAAATAAAGCGAACACTCAGACCCTGTGCTACTGTCATGGCCCTGACGTGTCTGAAAGACCCACTTGTGTTCAGGGTTCGAAAGCCATTTTATAATTATACACACCAGGGAGAGGGGAAATGGGAGAGAAAGAGGCCATTTGATTTACGCACTACAGCATCCAGACCCTTTCCCCTCCTCATCACACTGGCTTTGCATTTCCATTTCTCCTCATTAACGTTAAATTTGGAGTTGTAGTACAAACTGTAATTACCTGTAAAATGGACTGTAATTGTGCATTTTGGTCTATGGTTCATTTTTGCACCATAATTAGCACAGCACACATAGCAGGTCTGACCATTAGGAGAGCAATTAGGTCCTCAGTGTTGCTCAGTAATGTTAGAAATACACAGCATCCTATTATGAGGGATAGCTCACAGTAAGTTACTTGTAACAGGATGTTTTAATTACTAAAATACAAGGCAGAACCAGGAAGAAAATGCAGATGGAAGACAATGAATATTCTTCATAATAGGAGAACTTGCAACAACCATAATCAGATCTTTCATCTGCTGGGGAAAAAAATGTGGTCCATTTTTAAAGCGAGTCAGTGGTGACAAAAACAACTGATGTTGATTCCTCATGGAATGGAGACATTGCATTCCCGAACTGTTGGCTCCCCAGCGACCTCAACTTGTGAAGGCCAGTACCATGCCCACAGTGCCTGGACCTCCGATTACTCAGGTCTCTGTCCAGGAAGCTACTTAAACTTGAGCTGTTTGGGAAATTTTTTTTTCCTGCAAAAAATGTTGATGAAAACAAAAAAACTGATTTTTTTTTTTCTTCAGAGGTTTTTGGAGTTTCAAAAAAATAAAAAAAGAATTGTAAAAGTTTTTGGACAAAACCGGAAAATGCGTTTAGTTAAAAATCCAGCACTTCAGATGGAATTTTCCATTTGGACCCCAAAAATATTGGTTTGAATGAAAAATATTGACCAATTTAAGCATGTGCCAAGCCCCAAATATAAATGAACCCCTTATTGAATATGAACCTATTATAGTGCTTCCCCCAGCCTCCCAAGAGATGATAGCCTCAGTGGTCTCTATTACCCTGTCCTGTCCTCTGCACACATTCATGACCCTTTCCCTGAAAGCTGATCCTGATCTTTAGCTTAATTAAACCTAATACCAAAATAAAACAATGAATAGGTATGTTTTTAGTGCTCGTGTTTTCATTCCCATATAGACCTTCCAGAAAGGACCCTCCCACCAGACTATTTTCCTCACTCATTCACGGGCAAGTGCTGTTTAATGGCTGACTGGACAAGGAGCAGTGGACGCAGTGGGGAGCAATGGGAAGTGACTCTGGCGGCTAAATATCTGTCACTGTGCGCTGGGATGTCACATCTCCATTGCCTTTAATTATAATAGGATTCAGTGGCTAAATCCAGGTATGCTATGTTAGACATACACACTCCCAAGCATCCTGGTATGACCCCTTATCTGAATACACCTCACCCAATCTCAGTAAGGCTGCTCTTGAGCATCTCCTAGCAAGAAGCCTAGGCAATTACTGTGTGTCAGCCTCACCAGTTTTTCCCTACAAGGTCAATAAATACACTTACATGTATTAACCCAAGGGAAAAAACTGCTCCCAAATCTTTCTAATAGGAGCACTGGTTCTGGCTCCAATGCCATAGCAAAAGGAGCTCCTCCACATCAGGAAGTATCCAGTAGAGATGGGTTAAGGTCACCAAGACTGCCTGAAACAGTCAGAACTGAAGGACTTTTCCCCAAGTGGAGAGTGGTGATGGTGTGAGTGAAAGGCTGAGGAAAAGCAGCATGGGAGTGAGGGACAGCCAGTCTGAGCACGTCAAGGGAACAGACAGCACAGTCACAGAGCTCTGTTTATACTCTGAGGGGTCTGGTGGGAAAAAAGAGCAATGGGGCAGGCTTTTTTCAGATCCACTACAGCACTTACTGCACAAACTGCGGACTTAAATTTACTATGTGAGGCCCGGTCTACACTTACCTCAGCGATTTGGCAGCAGTCGACAGGAGATACGCAAGTGACATAAATCACTTGCGTATCTCCCGTCGACTTTGCAGCGTCTCCTCCATGCGGCGTCCACACTGAGCTGCGTTGAAAGGAACAGTGCTCCCTTCGACGCAGCGCTACTCCACTTACGGGGGTGGTTTTCCTGCGTCGCTTCCTGGATCGACTGAGCGCGTCTACACAGATCGCTCAGTCGATCTAGAGCAATTGATGTGACGGCAGCGAATTTGCTGCCGTCAGTGTAGACCCAGCCTCAGAGTCCTGGCTGCATTGGTCAGTGTATTGATTCTGGCCAGGCGATGAGGTCACTAGGCCCATTCAGAATGTCTGGCAGTCAGCTGAGAGAAAAACATACAACAATCGCCAACAAAGTCATCTCCCTTCCCTGCACCCGCATGACCTTCTCTCTCCAGAAAGTCTTCCATCGTATGGAAGTCACAGGTTCCTGCAGCCCTTTCATTTAGCACTTGGGACTCACAGAGCCCCAAATGAAATGAAGGAAACCTAAAACCAAACAGCTCTAGCTGTTTCTGATGTCAGTGATTTACAATGAGAGAGTACGTGCACGCACAAGAGAGCAGGTTTGTTGTAGGGTACAGATGAATTTAGAGCTAAACTGATTGAGTTACCTGGTCATCGGGGAAGGATGAAAGGACCAGGATGAGGATCATGCTGGAGTTCAATGAATCCTGGAAGCAAGAGAAAATTGAAGGGCTCAACAGAATTAGGAAAAACAACACGGTGGAGTCTCACTGGATTCAAAAGCCAGCTTCTAACAATTGCCACAGTAGAAATTACTTGTTTAACTGAAAGCAGCAGCTCCCACACTTGCAGTCATCAGAAGCAGCAGAGAATGTGTTTCTTACAGACATAGCACTCTAGCCCAGGCAATCAGCAACTCCTATCCTAAACTGAATTCTATGGCTCTGTAGCAACACCCCGTTCAGGTGAGAAGAGCAGAAAACTCTGCAACAGTGCTGATCAAATGCTGGAAGAAAAAATTCCCCAATACTTCGTAAATATTTAATCTTTGATTGATTGAATCACATTTAGCCCTTTGGCATTCATGAAGCTTTGGAACTGGCCTGAATGATTCAGTCAAATAGATATCTTCAGCCCTTTTTAAGTATTATGCCACAGTTACATGTGTAATGTCTATAACAGAGAACAACCACTTGCAACTTGGGTTTTGAAGTTTGAATACTGAATATCGAAATCAAATAATGAATAATCCAAAGACTTGTAATTCATGTGCTTGTAGTATTCATGGGATATTTTATAATATCAAATAGATTCTTAATAATAATAATATTCTGCAAATACTTTAAAATGCATCAAATTAGCCAAAATACACCAAATTTGCATTTGGCAAATTGTATTTGATCAGCTCTACTTTGTGATAAATCGACGATAATCATTGTGGGGCAAAAATGTGAAAGTTTTTTCCATGAAGAAAAAAGCCTGAATTTAAGGACAAGGTATAAATGCCTGAACAACAACATCTTTTGAAAATTTGAACTGGATTAGTGATGTAGGTTTCATGTAAACTCTGAGGAGTGAATTCTCCCTTTGATCCATGCATTAAACTTTCACTTAGAAAAGAACTGTCAGAATAAAAATGATATATTTAAAAGAAATTCCTTATCAACCCTGTTGCCAGTAGCAATTTATCTTTGTTAAACTTGAAAAATCAATTAGATTTTTAAAAAAATTGTCTATCAGTTGATGCTGTTATTTCTTACTTTTTATTTACACTTAAACTGGATTGGTTAGTTTCACTTTCTGGGCCTGATCCTCAGCTGGCATACATCAGCACAGTTCCATTGAAATCAATGGACCTATTCAAATCTCCATCCACTGAGATCTGTCCCTCTCTCAAAGTCAAATTCACTAAGTGGAATTCATGTGTTATGACAGACTTCGGGCTTTCAACTCTGCAGGACGTTTAGATTAAAAATAAAATGTTATCACTGCAATAAAAGATAATCATGAAAACATTTCCAGAGAAGTCACATTAGGCTTTGTAAAACTTGTTAAAAAGATTAAATTTTTGGACCTGGTTGTATTCTTTAGCTTTTAATACTGAAGGGAACTAGGAAAATGCATTGAAAGGGTACTAGACTTCAAAGTTGATCCCTACAGTCAAAATCATTTTCCCTATGCCATGCTTCCAACAGGATGGATCACTTGATGATTACTGTTCTATTCATTCCTCTGAAGCACCTGCCATTGTCCACTGTTGGAAGACAGAATACTGGGCTAGATGAACCATTGGTCTGACCCAGTATGGCCATTCTTACAGTCTTATGCGTCTATGGCGGTGATTTCTCTGTCCCTACCAGTTAATGAAACACTCTGTCACTGATGAATGCTTTGGACTCTCCTGTACTGTATGTTAATTGAAGTACTTTACTAAACCAATCAAAGCTTATCTTTTCTGACTCTCAGGATAAGATTTATTGGATTATCCCAAGGCCCAGCATGCTTTGATATAAATGTGACCTTTAAAGCAATATTTGTATGTGTGTGTGCACATGCAGGGTATTACATCAATATAAATTTTGACATTTCATGATGTCCTTTTGAAGATGAAGCCTTTCTACATGTATGAGGATTCATCCAAGCAAGACAAAAACAGTAGCCTCCATTCCATGGCCTGTTGGTTTATGTGTCATCTTATAATTTCAAGTTAGCAAGAAATCAAATAAGGTAAATTGCATCAGAAAGCAATATCCTGTTTTTTGATTTTCTTAGGGTTTCGATATTTTCTGCCTCAGGGAGAACATGATCCCTTCTCTAGGTCCTGTTCTACACCTAAAATGTAGATCAACCTAGCTACATCTCTCAGGGCTGAAAAATTTTGCTCCCTGGGCAATGTAATTAGGTCAATTTAACCCCAGTGTAGACACAGCTAGGTTGATGGAAAAATCATTTTGTCGACTTAGCTACTGCCTCTTAGAGAGGTGGATTAAGTAAAGCAATGGGAGAATCCCTTCCATCAATTTAGGAAGCATCTATGTGACAGCACTGCATCACTCCTTTGAAATCAGTGGAGCTACCCCAGCTGGTGTAAACTGGCAATCTGACTAGAGAGCTTTTGGAGATGCTGAGAGACAGCATGCCGATAATGAAGGAAAATTCATTATATCCTTTAATGCTCTTGACTTCCATCATTGCAAATGCCTGAAAACAGGGCTTGGTGAGTCTTTCACCTTAACCTGGCAGATGGGACTGGATAATTAAAATGTTCTACAGTTAGGAACTACATTTAAAATAACATGAAGGTAGAATGAGAAGAAATAAGAGAAAACCTCAAGTTCAGTGTAAATACTGATGCTCTCTCCTCTTTAGATATTATGTGTGCAGAAAGTAAAGATGCAACAATGTGTGTGGGGAAGGGAAAGAATTTGGGGCATCAGTTGTCCTATCTGGGCATCAATCAAGTACAAACTCTGAGACTTTGTCCAGAATTTCGTGCCTCTTCTAGTGAAGGTCGCTTTGAACAGGCTGAATCCCTCCCTGCCCTCAGCCTGTCAGACTGACTCTGAGCTAGCAGCCAAACTTGCACCCTTCTTGGGGGTTGGTTTTATGATGCTGCTTAATAACACTCAAACAGTAGAACACCTGCCTAAACTTTTTCACTGCGCTGGGCTGTTCCTAAAGCACTTTACTCTAGCTCCTCTCCCCCCTCCCCATCAGAAGAGACAACTCCCACCTCCTTTGTATCTTGGCTGGGCTAATTAGAACCACTAACCCACATGATTCATCAGTAATGACTTTGAATCTTAATGGAAGGTCTTAGCCCCTGTGACTAGGGCGAATGTCTAAAAGACCTCCACTTTCCTACAGAGGCTCAAGGAGGTCACCCAAACTGTGATAAGTCACATACTTTTCTGTGCAAAGTCAAACCAGCTCTGTTCACAGTTCACAGTTCAGAGAAATAGAAGCTTGTATAGGATCAATTACACACAAATTTCAAACAATTCTTTGAGTCAGAGGAGGCCATGGGTACAACATCTAGCCTGTTTCCTTACGCCATTGCAAGGTCATTTAATCATCCCAGACCTCACTGGTTGGTTCAAACTTCATTATCTCCAAAAGTAGTTATTCGGCTACTTCCTTTGGAAGCTTACTCTACCTCCAAATGGTTCTGACAATTATGTGTGGTGCCAAAGGGCCCAGAGCATCCTTCCAGAAAAGTGGACCTTACTTTGAACGAGGAATTGGAAATCATATCCATACCTAAGTATCTAGTGTAATTCTAGGAATGATCTTATTGCAACTTGCACAAGAATGTCTTGTGGTTCCGGGCAGACTCAGTTTAGACTCACCTCACACACCATCAAAGGGCAGTTCAGTTGTCAAAATCAAAGACCTCTTAAATGTTTAAGATAATTCAGTCAATTTATACTGACGTATTAGGGCAGTGACGTACAGGCACAGAATCTCAATTGTTTCCAAGCCAAAGCAGTTTTAGTGCATTCCAGTGTTTTAAATCTCTAGACAAGGTCTTAGAGTGATCAACAACAGTTGCAAAAGTGTGAGTTTAGCTACAAAAAAGTGTTAGAGTGCCAGTAAGAAATCAGGAACTATGAGCCTTGGAGCATGCCAAACAGATGTGAAAGCAATACGTTACTGAGAGAAGTCAGTCTGACCATTACAAGGATGATCGGTTTCATCAGTCTACAAGGAAACCATCATTTTTAAGGCAACACTGTCATGGTTGAGAGATGAAATATGGCAATTATCCTTCAACATACTTTCTTATATACACATTATATTTGCAAGAACAGAAGAAACGGTATTAAATCCAGCCAATAAATTGATGGCATCATTATCTCTGCTGCACCATGAAGAAGAAGCACTGTTTGCTCTCAGCATGTACCAGGAATGTTTCAGGCCCTGACCTAGCAAAGCACTTGAGCACATGCTTAACTTTAAATATGTGTATGGTCCCTCTGGCTTCAATGGGGCTACCTTTAAGTGAAACACATTTATGTACTTTGCTAGATCTGGGCCTTCACCATTATAGGCCTGATCTGGCAAAGCGTTGAGAGCCTCCTGGGACATGCTCATCACTTGAAACTCCCATTCACTTTAATAGGAGATGGGGTTGCTCAACACCTACTAGGAGTGATCGCAATACAAACACTGCAAGGCCAACTCAGAGTATTATCCTCCAACTAGTCTATTGTTAGTGGCCACTTATAACAAAATGCTCTCCAGGATTGAATATTTAAAGTGTTTTATGATCATCAGCTTCTTACTGTATACACTCTACACAGTTTAATGTCACGCCACCCAGGTATTTTAAGACCAGCTGACAATAAACATAGCAGCAGTTCTTAATAGCTGTGTTTATATGATGATGGTTTTCCATGCACATTAGATTTCACACAGGTTTGCACATTTGAAACCATGTGAAAAAAAAAGAACCACAAAGAACAAAAGCAATTTACCACTAGGCAATGAGGTCTAGTGGATAGAGCACTGGACTGGGACTTGGAAGACCTGAGACTGTGTCTCAGTTTCCACATCTATAAAATGGAGATAATGATACCAGCCTCCTTTGTAAAGCACTTTGTGATCTACTGATGAAAAGCACTATGTAAGAGGTAGGAAAAAGAATCTGATTCTTCTAAGTGCCAAGTGCCTCCTGTGAGGTGAAGTGCCCTCAGGATGTGGACACAATAGGAACCCGCTGGTTATTTGTGAATCCTGGATCAAATAAGAATTTCTTTGGTCTACACTTTTATCTTTTCATTTTTGTAAAAATTAGCTCCAATTCTGCATGTGAGATTTGCCCTGGAGCAATGTTTTAAGTTGTTGTTTCTGAAGGGGGTGGGGAAGAGACAAATTTGAACTCCCCTCCTTCTGAAATAAAAAAACACTGGCAATTTTTATAATTATCTGTTATTTTTAAATACTCCAAGATGTACTAGGTATTTCCAGTCACTTACCAGCACTAGTGACCCCTCATGAGTAATCATTCTATCGTGCAGATGAATGTGTTGCTTTTAAAGTAAAAGATGAGCCAAATCACAGAACCAAATGATCTATGTGATGGCCTCAAGCATGGGATGGAAAGAAAAACTTCGTATTTTGGTAGCTCTTCAACTCTCCTTCCAACCTCTCTATGGCAAGGCTCTTAACACCCACCTGCTCAATAGAAGTGTAATACTTGCTTATCAAATAACAGAGATTTAATTGGTACCAACTCCAGCACACACAGGCAGGACAAATTTCCTGCTAAAACCCCAACATGATAACAAAAAAAGACAGCAACTTACTACTAAGTTAAAGATACAGTATCATTTATTGAGGGAGGGACTCTCTACACTGATTATTATAGTATCTTTAGTTTACCAAGAATGTGGTTGTATTCCAGGGGCAAAACACAGTCCATTAAATAAACTTCCTTTGCGAGCCTGCTTTTTTAGTGTTACTGAACAGCATCTTCCTGATATGTATTCATGAATACAATGTGTCACAGCTGCTTCTTCTGGCCAATAAAAGCATTGCTTAGTTCTGCCTTCTATAGTTGTAAATCATTTTGCCTAATTAATCTATTTTGCCTAATTAATCATAATTAAGTGCTGTAGGCAATCTCTTGATCTCAATTATCTGTTTATTTAATTACAGTAACATACTGTACTGTGTCCTCTGTTTGACAGGATGTTCTGCACAATAATTTCATCCAGCAAATAAAAGGGTTAATTGGTTCTCAGAATAAACACAGAGGCTAAATTGGAGTCCAAGTCAGTTATTATGTTCATATGAGCCAGAAGTGCTTGGACTCATTCATTATTATCTATTATTATTGTTATTACTTATACAATACAGAATACTGTCTAGCACTAAAGGACCCTGATCCCTCTAGGCTCTACTGCAATAAATAAATAATAATAAGAAGAAGAAGAAGAAAAATGCTATACATGGATAATCTTAAATGATATGGTTGATCAGAGATTGAAGTCCAGAAGAGTTTGGTGAAGATACAAAGCTATGCGTCGGCTGGGATAAATGTGCACTGTAAAAATGGGCATCTGTAAAAAGGGGTAGACTGGTACAGACGAGGGCATAAAAGTTAACGAAGGTACTGTCCAAAGTATTTCTCAGCCTGGGCCTTACAAATTCCTTGGAATAACAGAATTGTTGGAGTTATAACGTAAGAAGTCAAAGAAGAAGTGAGGAAAGAATATAACAGACTAACAAGAACTACTCTAAAGACATAACTCAACTTGAAGAATTTGATCCAAGGCATTAATATGTGGGAGATACCAGTAGTACAGTAAACCACAAGAGTGATCAAGCGAAATCAAGAAAAGAAAAAACTTGATATCTAAACAAGAAAGGTTCCAGTGATGCATAGTGCAATGAATATCAGTTAAGAAGACATGGACAGGACATACATCCAATGAGGTGATGAAGGAAAAGTTTTGATATTTGTGGAGGAAGCAATTGACAGTGAAGAATATAAAATTAAAATATATGAGCCAGATTAAAAGATCATCTGATTGCAATAACAAGCAATGGCCAAGTGTGATCCCAGCCCAAGAAAGCATCAATGAATGGAGGTGCAAAGTGCTAGAGAAAGACTCAAAAGATTTATACAGAAGTCAATATATGGGCAATGGTGGAGAAAGCTCAAATTCATTAGTGATTGAAAATATAGATATCTCAAAAGAGAGGCAGAGAGTCTCATAATATGTACAAGAGCAGTCCTTAAGGGTTAGTTATGTTCAAAACAAAACTGACTGTCAGAACCACTCCCCGAACTGCAGAACTGAAAAGGAAGAGTTCATGGACTAAGTGTTGAGCACCTGCAGTAACCTAGCTGGCAGAATACATGAACAGACATAATTAGGTTGCCAAGTGTCTGCATTGGCGCCTTTGTGGCAAATATGGATTTAAACGAACCATGCAGTATTACAAACTGAAAGCGCTCTAGAGAATAAAGAGGCTAAGATTTTACAGGATCTGGCAATTGTCAAAGACCAAATTGTGCAGGCAAACAGACTGGACGTAGTTGTAGGAAAGAAGTCAGAGAAGACCATGCTGATTGATATTGCCATACCAGCAGACCGAAACATAAAGAAACAAGAAGAGAAGTTGGCAAAGTACAAAGAACTCTGCCGTGAAGTGGTACCATTACGGAAAGCAAGAACAAAGACAACCGCAGTGATCACTGGAGCACTTGGAGCGATCCCTAAGGGAATGAATGAGCAGAGAACACATCTGGAGTACAAGTCATCACAATGCGTGATGTGTAGGGGACAGCGCTCTGAGTTGGTTCAGTCAGGATTTACTGGGAACTTGGACAAATTTTAAATGTTAAAAGATGCTGTATGTTGTGAAGGTTAGTTGTAAAGAAATCCCTACAATTTAATTCAGAGGGATAATAATAATAAATGCATATGGTGTTGGTTAGATAGAACACATGACCCCTGCCTATAAGCTTTCAATCTAAGGGTCTGATCCTGAAAATCTTCAATCAGGCAAACTGTCCTATCTCTGCTTTCCTCAGCCACATGATGACAGTGAGTCTGATTCTTCATCCACTTACAGTGGTGCAAAAATGGACTAAGCCCCTCAAAATCAACTGTGTTACAACTGTGTAAAGCTGGTGTGAGATCAGAAACAGGCCCCATGTGCCAATGTCACTTGCAGAAAAGGAGCTCCCCCACTCCCCATCCCCGTGGACTGCCAATGCTAACACTGCTGGAATGACATGAAGTCAGGAAACTTGAGAACTTGAGCTGTAAAACAAACAAAGGCAACATTTCCCCAGGCACATGATTGGATATTTGTCCAGTGTAAAAAGGAACAGAACCCCAGTTGCTGGTGACGTTTCTGTGGAAGGCTGCTGTTTGTTTGCAGTTTTCTAAAAGCCCATGTTGATTACTTGCATTAAGTCACTCATGAGATTGCTTGACTTTAAAGGAAAACTGAGTCAGCAAAAATCAGCAAACCAACCCAACCCTTGCACAGTGCCTGGCCTAAGCAAAGGCAGCGTCCCGTCTGTTAGCCCACGATACAAAAGGATGCACATGCATGGCCTGCAGCCTCTAGGAGCTGGGGGAGTTAGGTTTTGATATCACTGAACAGCTAGACCGAGCTTCATAGTCAGCAGCCCACAGAAGGGGTGAATTAAAAAAACACAAATCAAATGCAAGTATTGCCCCTGTGGATGTACAGCTCCCATGTGATGTTAGCGCCAGTGCTTTTGCTTTTATCTGAGCGAGAATCTCAATGGACATTAAGCAAACACAGAGCAATACTCCTGGCACATAGACGGTTTATAGATCAGCAATCTGAAATCCTAGTTAGTACTTAATAACAGACGGCACAGAACTGATTTATGTCTCAGAGGGTTTGCTAAAATAAGACATTTTGGTATGCGAAGATCATTACTTAGTACACTCTTTCCATTCTGAAAGATGCTCAAAGTGGTTCACTGCTGCACTCCAAGGGAAATTCAGAAGAAATATTTTCTATGTACATTGGGTTAACCAAGAATGGATTCTGGACCAATGAGACCAAACCACTTCACTCCTTTTCCACACATCTGCTCCCTCATAAAATATTCACACTTTAGCCCTGCTCTCCTCAACTGCCACCCCTAGAGAGTGAGAGTCAGTGGTTGCCCAGAACTTGCAGACGCCTGACCAGAGAAAAACAAGGTTACTTACCAGTAACTGCTGTTCTTCGAGATGTGCTGCTTATGTCCATTCCACTATAGGTGTGTGCACGCCTCTGTGCACAGTTACCCAGAATTTTCTTCCCCTTAGCAGATCCCGTAGAGCCGTCTCCAGCGCCCCCGGAGCCCTGCACACATGCCGTGGTATATGAAGCGCTGTGGCCCTAAGCCCCTTCAGTTCCGTCTTTCCGTCCATCACGGTTGCTGGAACTAGCCTTGCCTGCAGCAAGTACTCCTCCCCTTGTTTGGACTTGTTTGTAATCTGTGTTTTGTTTTAGTTAAGTAGTTTAGTTTAGTTAAGGAGTTGTTAAGTGTAGTTAAGAGATAAGGCAGTCCCAGCTGGGACTTCGCGTGGCCGGAGCATGCCCCATTCGCCGGGCTTCAAGCCGTGTGCCTCCTGCGGGAAGGCCTTCCCACTCAGTGACCCCCATGGCAGCTGTCTTAAGTGCCTGGGGAAAGCCCACAGAAAGGACAAGTGTAGAATCTGCAAGGCTTTCAAACTGAGGTCTCAAAAGGACCGAGAAATCTGGTTGAAAGCCGTGCTGATGAAGGCAGCACTTCGCCCAGCGTCCGAGCCGACTCGCTCTGCCTCGGTACCTAGTGTGGCATCAGTACAGAGTGGGCCACTGGCACCGTCCGCAACTCGGCATCGTGCAACTTCACCAGTACCGAAGAAGAAGAGGAAGCAGCGAGTGGAGCACGGACACTTCCCTGCGCCGTTGGTACAGGCAGGATCGAGTACTGAGATGCACCAAACTTGGCCCATTGAGACTCTTTCTCCAGTGCCTGCATCTCCAGTTAGGGAGCCTCCCCCAACTCCTGGGAGTGGGAAAGTGCCCCTGCCGATGTCGTTGATGCTGGAGGCTTTTCAGTGGCAAGAGCCTTGTTGGCCTTGCCTATGCTGCCTCCAGCCCACCCTCCTCCGAGGGAGAAGGGGTCTGTGTCTCAGGGGAAACACGTGTTGAGTCCCCCTGAATGGCGGAGAAGATCCCCGGTACAGGGAGGAAGATCTCCCACTGGACGGTCACCTAGAGTGGAGCAGAGCCGCTATCCTAGTAGTCGCGTGCATACACCTATAGTGGAATGGACATGAGCAAGCAGTTGAAGAAGAACATGTGATTTCCTTCCTCTTTCATCCTGTGGTTTACTGTGTCTTTTATTTTGGTATATAACAGGAGTAAAGTTCCTGGCATCAGAAATTCAGCTTTGTGTTGCCATTTATTGCTTTGAATTCTCCTGCACAGAAAGCACTAATCCAGTGGTGCTGTCTCTATCCTCCGCAGTAGCCCACCCTACTCTCTACAGGTGTAACCACAAAGGGGACATGTCCTACCACAACCTGTCGTTATTTTGTCATGACTGCGGGTCTCATACATTCTCACACCATACAACTAGAGCGGGGCAAAATTTTTCAGACAAATCTTTTATTCATGGGAAAATGCAGTTTGAGTCAACCAAAACTTTTTGCAAAAATTTGCAAATTTGTGCTGAATTTGGCAAACAGTTTTGGCAAAAAAATATTAGTTTTAAATTTCAAAAAATTTCTTTCAACATTTCCAAAATGAAAATTTCATTTTTCATTTCAAACTGTTTCATTTTGAAATTTGCCTAAATTTAACACCTCCCCAAACAGGTAGACGTTAACTTCTCAGAAGTTTTGTTGGTCTCAGGTACAAGGTTTTTGTTTGCAACCATCTCTGGTTACAACCAGGTTATTAGGATGTAACTGTATTTGAAATCAGTTTCACACAGTTACAAAACCATGAGTATGCAGTTGTAGCCATATTAGTCCCAGGACATCAGAGAGACATGGTGTGTGAGGTAATATCTTTTATTTGACCAACTTCTGTTGGTGAGAGAGACAGGGCTTTTTCCTCCAGTCTGGGAAAAGAACTTAACGTGTCACAGCTAAATCCAAGATCCATTTTCAAAAGACAAGCCTGAGAGCTTAAATTCAAAACTTTGCCAGACACTAAAAATAAGGATCTTAATAAACACACTGGATTTATGGCTTATTACCACAATCTGTAACCCTGCTAACTCTCCCCTTTTGTCTTATGACTAAAGGGGTGTTAACGGACCACTTCACCTTGAATGGTTCCTTGGAATAGGTGCTATCTATTTATGCTAAACTAGCTGTTCAATCTTGTATTTAATTGTAATGCTCTAAGGACAGGCCTACACTTAAAACACTGTAGTGGTGCTGCTGTAGTTCTTCAGGAAAGATGCCATGTGCACTGACAGAAGGGCGTCTCCCATCAGCGTATGTACTTCACTTCTGTGGGATGCGGTAGCTATGTCAGTGGGAGAAACCCTCCTGTCAACCTAGTGCTATCTACATTAGAGGTTGGTGTGGCTTAACTGTGGCGCTCAGGGGTGAGGATTTTTTACACTCCATGAGCGACATAATTATATCGACTTAATTTCCTCATGTAGATCTGGCCTTCATACCTTTCCCAGACCCGAGGAAGAGCTCTGTGTAGCTCGAAAGCTTGTCTCTTTCATCAGAAGAAGTTGGTCCAATAAAAGGCATCACCTCACCCACCTTGTCTCTCTACAACCATAAGTAAACAGAGCCAAAGCATCGTTATAGGAATCAAGCTCTATTGTAGATTGTATGGGAGGTTCCTATGCATTGATAAAAACTTGGCTTCTGTTTTCGCAATGAAATATTTATTCTGGACTAACACAAATTCATTCTCCTGCAACAGGTTTTAAACACCTCTGTATGAGTCCCTTTTTTCATTTGTAGAGCTCTTTGTGATCATGGTTTTTTGATTTTCCCATCAGACAGCTTGATGGACTTGCTGCTTCTTCTTGCATTGATCAAAGAGGTGTGGCTTCACAACAAACCCCTAGGAATGCAGGACACTTGCTTTTTGCAGGTGAGTGGACAGGTGAGAAGGTCCTTGGAGATTCAAGAATGAATATTGGGGAAGGGGAATCCCTCCAAAGCAGCATGATGTGTTCACTCACACTTCAGGATCTGGCTTCATTGGGGGAGAAAATCCAGCTGGCCCACAGCCCTCACAAGCATAAATGCCGATTCTCCAGTACATATGGCAGTACCATTCAAAGAGCTATGACAACGATACTGTTTATAGCTCTGAAAATGGCGCTGCCATCTGCACCATGCATGCAGCAGTTCTGATCACCAGGAAGCGAGGGTTCTGCAGAGGGACCAGTTATTTCACCTGCTCTTCTACTGTGCTAAGGTGTGGCTTTGACACAGTGCGACCCCTAGAAGTTGGAATGAAACAAAATGACAGTGGAACATATGACTGGCTGAAAAGAGCCGTCACCCTCTATTCTGTGAGAAAAATCACCTTTTTGAGCTCCTGTTCTCGTTGTCTGGAGAAAGGGTGGCACAGACTGTGCATTCTTTTATAGTTAACATTGCAGCTGGTATTGAGAGGATGCCAACACACTGGTAGCCATTCTGGGCAGTTGTCATGGTGTAAGGGCACTGATCATACAGACCCCCTCTTTTACCCTGCACTCTGACAGGAGGGGAAGGGGCATTCCTCTGTTTCATCCCCCTTCTAATATATCAGCAAATTCTTGTTTTTCCTCTTCTTTTCAGGCAGCCTCAAGGTGCTGTGTGGATGTGTGCGCCATTCTACTTCTCTGACTAGCGTGGTTAGTAAATACTGCACAATATTTGGACGTTTCTTCACACCCCCACACAAAAGCATTCGTGTGAAACTTCATGGAGCGTGATACCCACGATAATACCTACAGAGTAAATCATCAGGCACAATTTCTCCAATTAATCCCACTGGGCTGCTGGTGATGAAGTGTTGATAATTATTATTGTCCTTATGAGCAGGAAGCCAGGGCTCAGCTGTATCATTTGCAGTTGCTCCTCAGTAGCCTTCATTAGAGCTGAAGTCCTTCTTGGCGACACCATTTGGAGATGGTACATGCTCTTGTACCTCTGTTGTACGGAACAATTGCTGTGATGGTGAGCTTCTTGCAGTAAATACAAGAGTGCATCCCTTCCTCGCTAAAGAGCTCTTGAAAGAGGGAAAAGAGACAACACCACAGTGGGAGCTTTCATTCGTCTAGGGCAGTGGTGTCGAACCTGTAACCTTCCAGGGTGACATTGTTAAGAAGGATGTTTGTATTGGGTTATGGCTTGAGTTACAAATAAGTTTGATTTTTAAAGAGAAGTTTCTGAAACCTTTCTGTCTCTACAGGGAGGAGGTGGGGGCTCTCTTGTCAAACCATGCAAACCCCAGGGACAGCAAGACAGGAGCTTGAATGGCTTGGCCTGAGTCTCACTGTATACCTAGTAAATGATGCTCCTCTTTCCAATGCAGCCACTCAGGCTAAACCTTGGAGAGGGGGAAAGGGAGAAGCTATGAAACAGCCCACAGTTATAGCTCTCTGAGTCTTTCCCCCCAGCCCAGGTTAGGGCAGCCTGAGAGATACTGTAACTTGTGCCAGCTGGCAATGGTCTCCAATGATTCATATGCTTGTTGGGATAACCAGAGCCCAGTGTACCCGCACTCCGAACACCTGACATATCCCTGTGCTTGGACTGATAGGAGGGAGGCACAGAAGCTGGCTATGCTGGCTCTTTGCTCATTGGAGATTCCCCATGCAAAAGAATCCCCAGGAGAGAATTTGCTGGCTGGTTTCTGCTCCTAAAGTGCTGCCTAAGTGGCACAGAGGATGCAGAACAGGGCAGAGACTACCTGTAACATTGACTGTGGCCCCCTAGCTGTCTTAAAATACTGTGTTTAACCATCAGGCAGAAAAAGGATCTAGTTAGGGTGTGATTCTGGTACATGCTGAACATTTGCAAGTCCCATTGAAACCAAAGGGAGGGAGTAAGGATCAGACCTTTAGTTAATTGCATCTGCATATTCTACCAGGGTTCTGTATTCAAGGCTACATGGGCAAAGACGTTCGCTACAAGGTACATTTTCACCTCAGGTTTCCCAAGCCATGCTGCTTTCATCAGTAACTCTGATTTTAGAGACAGATTAATGCAATGGCTAACATGTATTTTAGGAAGCACATTTACCTTTCAGAAATATAAACCACTTCATTTTCCACTGACAGAGCAATTTAAAATGCATTAAAGAATGACCCCAAATTGAAAAGAAAAAGCTCGGTGTGGGTTTGAATGTGAATTTCTGACTAAAATTAATTGCATCCTTCTTTTAGAGACTTGGAAACACTTTTCAGTTCCTTAGTACATTCAGGGACTATTCTCAAGCAGGGTGCAGTACTTTCTATCACATAGCTGCTCTGGACTGTACTCATCCTTCCAGACCGGGGCTCTGTAAAACAGGGGTTCTGGTCTTTGTGCACCTGCAGCTAGACTATATAAATAAAGTATACAGGGCGGCCAGATCTGTTACAGCCCCTTTGTTCTGCTCTGGCTATGAAGAGGAGCCATAAAACTGCCTTAACCAGCTACCTGGTAACTTTCCTGGTGAATCCTCAGATGAAATCATTGTCCCTTGCAGCTCCTAGTGCAGGCAGTGTACTGTTCTTGATGCTAAGATGTTCTAGGGCTCAGATCAGTCTTTGACCTGCCCAGGGTTGAGGCACACAAAGAGCTTACAACCAGGCTCCAATTCTTGACTCACACCTCAGTGGTGTAACTGCACTGGCTTCACCGGAGTTAATCCTGAGTTACACCAGTTCAAGTCAGGGGAGACTCCGCTTCACTGTCTCTGTTTCAGCTATTTAAAGGGCCGCACTGTATCTGTTCAGAAACAATATCTGACCTGCATTCTATTCTTTTTTCTTAATTTCAACTCACTCTCAATGAAAAATTAAACTAGGAAAGCAGCCCTTCTTCAATCTGAGACATGAAAGTACTATGTGTACAGTCCCCTTGCAATTCATCTATTCATATACACCCTGGCAATGTCCTCACCATTCGCACACCCATTTAGACCTAGGCAGGATTACTTTCACACCCTAGATACATTCACAAATGACCACTCATACCCATGCACACACAATCATTTACACAGACCACATACACAGGAAAATTTAGATTAGAGGAGCATTTGGGTCTCCTGGTTTCATTTCCTTTTTGCTACTGTGGATGGGTTTTTTGTTATTGTTGTTGTTTTCCTGGCTCTGACTGATCATTTTCTACCAGAATTATTTGTGTCCATCAGGTGACCCAAAACAGTCTTCACCAGTTTGCACTAAAAATCCCATCACAACTGGGCTGAATGTTGACTTCTACTAAAGATGAAGTTAAATATAACCTCCAACCACAACCTTCATCCTACCTGCAGTGCATATTTTGGTTTGATGAACCTCTAATTATTTCCCACCAGGGAACCTAAACCCAAGACACCTGTTTTCTTGGTCACAACAAACTGCATCTAAGCAGCCTCTATAAAATGCTAGGCAGACAAAATAAATAAATAAAAGCACATCTCCCCTCCTCCAACCACCTGCCCCATTGCCACCTTTTCCAGACTGTCACAGTTAATCAATTCATCATAACTAGATATCTTGGAACAGCTAATTCCCTTCTGGATGACTCATTTGGTGCAGAGATTGCCTTGACAACCTAAACATTCTTCTGTGTCAAGGCCTAATCAAAATGATGACTTTGAAGAATGTGACAAATCAGGGCTGGTTTTGACAACAGCAAATTGCAAAATATGCTTCTGCTTTAACTCCAACCCTCACAATGCAGTTGGCATGAGAGCATCCCAGCACAGGAGCCTGCTTAGCTGATGAAGCCACTGGGCCGGCTTCTCAGCTGGTGTAAACAGAAGCAGCTCTACAGAATTCAAATGGTTTATGCTGATTTTGCATCAGCTGAGGAGCTGGCCCAAGTAAATTCTATTCCCTTCTCTGTATCCTTCCGCCCAGCCGCATTCCCACTTGCAAGACTTGGGCCTGATTGGCCAGTGCCCTGCCCCTCCTGTAGTCATTTACACTTAAATTAAGAGGGTGTAAAAATGCTTCCAAATCACGACAGTAGTGTTTTTACCCACTTTAGCATAGGTGCAACTAACTTCACCCAGCAGTGGATATTCAGGCCCTCTATCTATAGCTAGCAGGACAAATGATTGCAAGGCATAGCTGGGTTTCAAATTGGCCAGCTGGCTGTTACTTAAGTTGGAGAGAAGCAAGGGAAGCTGGGCATACCTTTCTCTCAAATCCTGATCATAATGGTATGCGGTCCCAGAAGTGATCTGTTACCTTGAGCCCAGTGTGGCTTGGCAGTGGAGAGAAGCAGCAGAAGTATACTCTACTAAAACCCAGGCTGGAGATTAGGAGTAATGCACAATTTTCTGGAGCAGAGGAAGCCCAACAGAAGTGTAATACTCATGCACCAGGGGCTATTGGGAATCAGCCTTATGCTGAAATACTCTGAGCTGGATTCTGCTCTTGTATGAGTATAATCTAGTGACCTCAGTGAAGCTACTCCTAATTAACACCAGAGTGAGGGAGATGAGAAATAAGGCTCTAGATTTCTTGTCCTGCTGATGGCAACAGTAAATTTTTTTGTATTTCTCAAAAGATGACTAATCCTGCTGTGGATGCACTGTGTTAATGGCACAGAGCAGCTATTAAACTGGCTTAGCTGGCTTTTGAGAGTCCACACACACTGGGAAACTTTGGGTGAATGAGAGATGTTATAGGGGTTCCTATGTCACCATTTTCCTGACCTTCACTGGCACAGTAATATCCATTTCTTGGCAATACCTGGCTGCCATAACAGCCTCTTGGGGGTTGCAGGCAGTCAACGTAAATTAGAGAACACCTCAGGCTGCTCTAACCTCTGCTGGGTGTCTTCTGGGCCAATGTAGAGTAGCCACAGGATCCAGGGTCTCCAAAAGGGACTTAAAGCCACTGCCTTTCATTATCCCTACTTTTACAGGTCAGCCACATTAGAGAATCTGGTCCAAGATTTTTTCTGTACATCTCACATGCCCTGTTAAATTTCCTTCAGCAGACTCCAGCCTCCTGTGGGTGAAAAGGAAGTCAAACAGCTGGAAGGTCAAGAGTTCTCTCTGTTCACAGTCTCCCAGAAGACATTTGTCAAACGAAAAAGTAGAAACTTTCAGAAATAGAAAATAGAAAATATTTCAGATAAAATAGAAATTAAAACACAAACAAACAAAAACTTGACTGGAAACAACACAATATGGAGTTGTGCCCCTCCCCGCTTCCTGGATGAGATAATAATTAACCCTAGGCTGGGATCTACAAAGGGACATAGGTGTTACAATGCTTTAGGCATCTTGAAAATCACGGGTGCTCACAAATCCTGGGCTGGCCACCTAGGCTCTCTATGTAATGAATGGAAAGAGATGGGTGTCTGAGAACAGGATGCACAAAAGTGACAATGGTAAGATGGCTGCCTATCTAAGCTACCCATGGGGAGGTGCCAATGACAGAGGTATGCCCTAATCCCTGTCCCTCTTATAGTCTAGGCTGCAGGGAGGCCCCTCTCTCTACTTGCAACCCACAGCCAGAAACCTCCATCTCCTGGAGTGCCTAAGCTGTTCTTGCAGAGCGGGAATTTGAACTGGGGGTCTCCCACATCCTAGATGAGTACATGAACCTCTGTCCTAACAGTTATAAGGAAGGCCTAACTATACCCAAAGCAGCTGAGGGGAAGGAGGTGGAAGCCTTCATTATAACCCTTGGCCCACTGGTTACTGGGGGTGTAGGAGACCCAGGTTCAATTCTCCCCTCTGCTTCCTAAGGAGAAGGGATTTGAACAGGGGTTCCTCCCTACCTCTCAGGTGAGCTCCAACACTGGAGCACAGTGACCCAATTAATATTTAATACAAAGTGGAATGGCTTCAACACAAGACTGTTGGCGAGCCACATCAGAAAGTCCCATAAGCCAGTGGTTAGAGCACTCTTCTGAGAGGCAGAAGGGGCAATTGAACTGGAATGTCCAACATCCTGGGGAATGCACAAACCCCTGGGCTAAAGATTACAAGGGAGGCCATCTTCCCCTTTCCCTCTGGCCATCTTGTGTGGAGTTATGCATACTCAAAACACACCTACTAGATTGGGTCCCACTGGCAAGACAGGTGTGCTCTCACCTATCTTGACCTGGTCTGGGGCTCACACAGGGGGGATAGGCACCGGGAGGCCTGCCTGAGGCAACAGTGTGCCTGCCCAGAGACAGAAACTTGGACACCCAGGGAACTTTTACAGCAAAAACTTAGGTGCCAAATGAGTTTAGAGTTGGGCGACAGCTGAGCAGGGAGCTTGTGGATTGCATTAGCGCCTAAACCTGGGCCCAATGTGCCTAAATCCCTTGGTGGATCTGGGCCCTGAGGTCTGGACCTATGAAAAGTGGATCACTACCTCATGCACACACACACTGGGGGGTGCAAGACCACATTATTCTATACTATGAAGGTTACACACTCAAGTGTCAGTGGCTCACAAGGTCTTGGGGGTTTGTCTGTTGTGTCTGACTGTCCCTGCTGAAGTCAATTATTTTTTTGCAAGCTCAGACTGCAGCAGGCATATATGGAGACTGTAGAAAAGGGGGAAATATCTTTTGACAAAATCAGCTATCTGAATATCTGCTGCCCTCATACTCCCTTCAGTCAAGCTGCTTGTGAAAACCCCAGTGCCTAATGATAGTCAATGAAGTCATGTGCAGATTATGCTGTTCTCTGTGAGGAACTTAGGTTGTATAGCCCTTTAATAGGAAATGAATGGAAATGACAGTGGAGGAGATATGAGGGTGAGGGAGCAAGACACAAAAACTCACACTAGGGTTCTCACTAGCAACTTGTACAAGAAGGCAGTGGATTAGGAAAAGGGCTCTCACATAGGGTCTGGCAAGGAGAGAGTTAAAACCCTCCTTCTAAACAGCCAGACATTCCTGCAGTGAGCTAACATGGATGGGTGGAGTAGCAGGTGTTCTGTATAGAAATGTTAATTTGCCTCATTGGGAGTAGGTGCCTGGTTTCTGAGGGAAGGACATAAAAGAACAGGGAGGTGGGGGTTAATCCTAGAGTGGGGGAAAGGGAAGGAATGTGGTACAAGAAAGTTATGATTAGTAAAATGCTAGTACTGATTTTTTTAATTTAAAAACAAAGCTCTGTTATAGAGGAGGTACCTAGTATATGTAAAGGTGTAAAGACATTACAGCAGCTACTTCTAGCAGTGATAATAGGAATAGCTATAGTAGCTGAAGTCAGCTTGGCTATAGCTTTAGCTTGTGTTTATTTGGGCTGAGGAAGCCCTGTGGTTCTCTTCAGACTATAGCTAATAGGAGCCTTCTCTTCTAAAGGAGACCTTCATTTTTTGTTTGTGTATGTCTGTTGTTCCTCATTACCCAAGCAAAGACAGGCCATATTTCTCCCTGACTGGGTTCTTGAATGCCAGAGCCAGACTGCAAATTCCCTTATTTCATATATGTGAGGTTTAGCCGAATGCAGCTGGGTTCTCTAAGAATCACCTTTTCAGCATGGTGTTGGGCTGTATGTATTGCCTGGTTAAAAACTGCTTGTTTGTGACCGCGGAAGGCATGTCAACTGGGAGTGAGCCTCCCCACCCAGGTAGATAGCCTTGTGCTAGTGGGGCTTCTGCCGGCATGCTAAAAATAGCTGCGGGGATGCTGTGACGTTGGCAGAGGCTTAGGCTGGCCACATGAACTCAGAACCACCCTGGTGCTGAGCTCTGGCAACCAGGAATTTGTAAGCACAGGGAGTAGCTAATTTCCATGTCAGAGCAAAGAGGAGTTGAGCCAATAATTAATAAAATTATTTATTTGGCACGTTTTGCCTCTCCATCCATGGAAAGGGCAGGCAGAGAGGGTGGGTGAAGAGGAATTCCTCTCTCCAGGCAGGAATTAAGGTGTTTGTCAGGGACGATTGGACACAGAAATGCACTGATGTGAAAGCCTGTATGGAAGGAACCTTCCAGAGTGAGGCATAAGCAGCCAGGGAGCAGGTCTGGCAGCCTAGCAACTAACTAGGGAATGCTCTCTGAGCTCCAATAGTTGTCAACGCTATGTAAAATTACTGATCATTCATCTCACTTGCGCTTCGAATAGAATCCTGCTTAGGACCCAGTCTGGTCAGACACGTGTGCCCAGGATTCTCTTCTTGGCCCTTAAAAATCATGGTCAGGCAGGGTGCAGCGGTGATGGGATCATAGGATTACTGAGACTTTTCTGAACATGCAGAACAGGTACTTTATAAATTCCACAAAATGAATCCTACCAAAATAAAAGAGTCATGAAGAAAGAGAGAGGGGTTAATTACCTGCCTGCCAAAGTCCTTTTCTTTTCACTGGGCATTTGCGTTATTCTTAATCAATGGGCCACTGGGTCCCTTGCTGTTAGTGCATTATGTGGACTGTTGGTACTCACACAGAAAAGTTATGCAGGATATCACTAGGAGGATGGTGAAGCACTGGAATGGGTTCCTTAGGGAGATGGTAGAATGTCCATCCTAAGAGGTTTTTAAAGTGCGGCCTGACAAAGCTGGGGCTGGGATGATTTAGTTGGGGTTGGTCCTGCTCTGAGCAGAGGGTTGGACTAGCTGACCTCCTGAGGTCCCTTCCAACCCTAATCTTCTATGATCACTATTTTCCACTAGTATATCCCATCCATACTAATTCTCAAGTCCAAGAAAACCAAGCTGTTGCTCCCTTTGGTGGGAGCTGTTTAGTAGGTTTGGGGTGGCAGCTTGCACATGAACAATGTTCCTGTCTTTCCTATTGTTGTTGCTGCGTATGTGGTTCTTTTGGGTAGTGGGAGGTGCAATTCTCCCCAGGGTTAGTTGCTGTTTTCAGAAGACTTAGTCAGAATCTTGCTTGAATTCACTGGGTAAGTTTCCTAAGGGTTATAGCTGGCAGACCAAGGGGCTTAGAAAGGTTTTATGTCTAAACACAGATCAGTATGCATAGTGCTGTACAGCTCTGGCATGCAATTAATATCAGTCTGTCAGCTAATGCCATGTCATCTTTGTTATTCATTTGTATAGCACCTAATGCAATGGGGTCCTGAACTACCATAATATAAATAATACTCCTCAAAGTCAGAAGAACTACCATAAAAAGAATGCATCCTACTATGTGAGTCGCCAACTATAAGAGTATTTGCATATAGGAAATGACACACTTAACATTCTGGTGTAACTTCCTAACATGGTTTATTTAAAATTTCCGCATCATCCCCACCCTTGATGAGCCACACAACAAGGGAAGTAAAAAGTGCATTAAAATGAATAATAAACATACATACGCACGCACAGACAGCGCTACAGTAATAAGAGCAAAGACTTACAGAGAATGTTCAGGGTTAGACAGGCACTGGTCTGTTGCAGAACAGCAGGAGAAACTTGGAGATAGAACAGCCACTTTAAGGAGACAGGAGAAAGACAGACACAGTGAGGAGGTAACGGGAGAAAGGAAAGAAAACACAGAGATGGTTAATAGGAAAATGACCTCCAGCTAACCTGTCATTAAACATCAAGAAATTATGTTAAAATAACCTCAAAGCTCCAAATATACCTCCTCCCTCTTCCCACAAGGGAAGGGAAAATCTCAGCTGATATTGATGGAGATTGTGTCAGAGGAATTAGGCATGTTATGTGGCTCCTTACTAAATAAACCTTTTGAAATGCCCAGAAGAAGAGCTAAGTGTTCCTTCTTCCTCTGCAGGGGTCTTTTGTCTTCCCACTTGTGCATTCTTTAGCAAAATAGCCCTACCTTTTCCTTTTCCAAAAGTTCTTGGATTTGCTCCAGGTACATCTGGTTGGATATTGTGATGTTTATATGCCCCTTCCCCCATGCTAGTCACATGACCAGAATCATCTGACTGGAGAGGATGGCACATCTGATCTGAGTGGATGTCTCTTAACGACTTCTATGAAAGTGACCTGTCTCTGCGCTATGAGGCTATATACCAAGCTCTCCTCATTCCCACCCGTCATAGCTAACATGTCAGCCTCTGACAAACTGGACTTATGGTGGAAAAGTGGACACACAATTATCCACAGCACCTCAAACTGGCAATCCTAGGATGCTCAGGCAACTCCATTATATTGGACATGGGAACATCTTCCTGTCCTTTGAGATATACTCATCTGACTCATTATGTAGTCCCTGTTTTATCAGAACTCTTCAGAATGCAGTGCAAAGCTGGGACCACTATGATTTCATTTCCAGCAAAGCTCTAACAGTGGCTGCCAGCCAATATCCAGTACAAAGTTCTAATTATTGTTTGCGGCATACAACATATTGCTGGCCTTCTCTCCACTACGCCCAAGTCTAATGGGAAATAAACATGAAACACAGGTCCCAGCTAGTGGTTTCTTAACGCTCAATGCTCTTTAGAGAGATAGGGCTAGTACCCCAGTCCCAATCTTTCCCATCCCATGCTATGAAAAGAGCACTGAACTCCTTCTCTAAGGTACAACACATACCCAGGCAGGGCCAGTCACTTGACACTGTTTAGTAGCTATAATAAATTGTGAAAAATGGCCTGTAAATCTGAGTCTAATACATGCATCTTATGGGGGGGCTGGATCTGACTTTTGTCCTCCTTTGATATCAGAAGGAATTCATGACTGTGAGATGGCGAGGGATGAACAGGAAGAGGGGAATCTTGGGATAAGCCAGTGCTTTCCTCTTCTGGTCAAAAAGTTGTATGTGGAGCTCACACCTGCCATAGGTTTCTGCCTTCCTTCCATGGATGAGGTGATATTTCCAGAAAGGGTGGACTTTGGAATGGCACCAAAACAGCTTCATCTCTTTTGACTTGCTCTTTTATTCATTTCCTTGAAGTCAGTGCCACTGAGTTGGTTTAACTGGCTTTAGTAGTGGTATAAGGAGCATCACAGGAAGTGGTAATGTAATTATCCTCTGTGAATAATCCGGACTGGGGAGGAAAGCTACCAGACCATAGGGGATGTCTCCATGGTTTTCTGTCATTTATGTATAATGCAATTTGACAAAAATGGCAGCGGTGAGGAAAGACGCTCAGGATGCTGCACAAAAGGACTGATGAAGGAGCCAAGTCATAAGATTGTCAAGGGCTAGCTGTGCTAAATGAGGAAGGATGTGGCTGCAGGGCAAAGGGAACACCAGCATGGCTTTACCTTCCTTTAGGCTTAGGGACTGAAACCTGAGGACCATTTTTTATCATACATCCCAGTTCTGTCCACAGTTCTGAATACTTTAAGAGATGGATCACTCCTCCAATTCCTTCCAAATAGCTTTAGATCTATTTTTCTTAAAAACATACATCAACTTTGCGAATCCATAAGTATGTGGTTTCAGAAGGGCTAAGAACACACAAATCCAACTGAAGCCAATGGAAGCAGCACCTCTGAAAACCAAGGCCTATGACTTTATTTTGTTTTTAAAGCAAATACTTCAATCCTCTTCAGAAACAGGGGAGAAATGTAAGCAGTGCCCACAGCCCTACATAGAAATAACAAATTGGTGTGCACTGCTTAACCATCCTGAGTAACTCTACAATAACACACCACTGTAAGCAATTCAGTAATTAAAAACAACCATATAATGACAAATCAATATGAACACATGCATTGTATAAGACAGATTATTTTAAGGAAACCTATTTAGCTTCACGCTTACAAGGGCTTGTTACAATTATAAACAACAACGGGTAGAAATGCTTTTGATAACGCTTGCCAAAGTGCATTTTTAGCATCTTTTAAATATTTTAACTGTGCTGTTATGGTTCAATAAATAATTTGTTGCTATGGATTATGGAACTTCCTCCAATAAGTGGACCAAGCTGTGGAGATGCCATGTGCCGTGTTCGTGTCCAATCTTAAGGCTAAGCTGAGCAGTATTTGGAAGAGGAGACTTTCAATGAGTGCCTAGGTACAGCAGTAGGTGATACTGGCAATTTGAGAGTTGGAAGTGACTACGGCAGCTGAGTTACTGATGAATGAATGGCCCAGCATGGCGCTAGGCACCACTACCTTATTGCAAGTTCTAACCTTTGGATGATAGACTGAGCTCACAACCACTTGAGATTGTTAAAGATATCATGGTAACACTTTAAATTAAGATGTCTTTTATAACTGCTTTATCCTCGCCCATAAAATGAAAAGTTGGTGCAGTTCCCCCTTAAACAGTGTATTTTAAAGTATCTTGTAAAATGCATTAATAATAAATGCTTAACCAATTATGTTATGACAATCTGTTACAAAAGAAGCTCTGAGGCATACATTGTATTGAACCAATGTATATCTTTTATCATGTTACTGCTCTCCAGTATACTACTTATATTTTATTAAATAATAAAACTATTGATAGAAGTCTCCTTCACTGATGGTGCTACCAATTTCATGACACTTTTTTTGTAGAAATACAAATGTTAGTGCATGTGTGCCTGGATAAATTCCACCTCTGCTGATAATATTCTGCCAACTTAAAAGCCCTCTGAAATAATAAGTGAATATGTTTCTTCCTTCACTTCCCGTCTTAAACTGTTGGGTAGTGTTGTGCTGTGCAATTACACAGCTGTCATGTTTCATCTTGGGGTTGGCTTAATTTCAGCCGCGAGTAAAGTGCTCCCTAAATATAGCCTGTCTATCTTTCAGTAAAGAGCCCTGGAATCCTATGGCATTACAGAAATTTCAGTGATTACATAGCAGTGAATTGATGCCTTATGTGTGGGATTCACAGCAATGTGATGCTCCCATGAGACAGTCATGACGTGTTATCACGCTTATTCAATGATCAAACACTAAGAAAAAAACAAGAGGCATCACAGAGGGGATATAAAATGTTCCATGTAACCCTTCACTGTTCAGGACAGACTGAGGTCAATCTTACAGCCACTTCCTTGTGCTATGATGTTCTGAAGGCTCTCCAAAAGAGTTCTTCACTGTAGATAGCACGTGCCAAAATGTAGCTGATAACATTATAGAAGACAGCCAGCACCAGCCAGTTCAGATACATTCAGAAAACAGGCCAGTGACGAAGCTGACTCTTAGGGTATGTCTGTACAGTCACTAGACACCCGTGGCTGGCCTGTGTCAGCTGATTCAAGCTCGTGAGGCTCAGGCTGGGGGACTGGTTCGCTGCTGTGTAGATGTCCAGGTGTGGGCTGTAGCCTGAGCTCTAGGTCTCTGCAAGGTGGGAGTCCCAGAGCCTGGGCTCTAGCCTGAGCCCGGAAGTCGACACAGCCCTGCAGCCTGAGCCTCACGAGCCCGAGTCAGCTGGCATGGGTTTTGAGCTGGGTACCCCATAGCCATGCCAGTGAAGACCAGGGTTCAATCTCAACGCAAAGCTATTAGTTTGAGAGCAGACATCACAGACAAACAGAAAAGGCTGTTCAATGCCTCTCCTTAATAAGCCTCAATTCCTCAAGCATAAACCCTCAGTAACTATGCTGGCCCCACGTAGTATCCTGATTAGCAAACAAAGCAGGTATGGCTACCAATTCTAGGTAGAGACTGTTTCCTTCCTTCCTTCTTGTCCTTTCAGGTACTTGGTCTATTTTCTGAGTCCTCTGAAGCATGGTATTGGCTACCCTAAGGCCCTTTGGTTCTTGTTCTTGTTCTTGAGTACCTGATCTTTTTAATGGTCCCTTGTGGTTGGATGTTGGCTACCCTGCCCTTTGGTTCTAAAGTCCCTCTTCAGATGTTAGTTGGGATGTTCATGTGGCATGTGATGTTCCCCAGTACTTATACCCTTTTCCCAAAGGAGTCACATGTCCCCAAAGTATACTTTGATAGCACTTATTTAGCATATCATGATTATTTATAACTTGTTCTAATTAATTTTGGGAGGGATGTACATATTGTCAAATATTTACGAGGGCACTTGATGTTGTGCGGTTTTACAAGTTCTGTTGACCCAGGTCAGTTAGTCCCAAATTCAGCATTACACGCACCCACGTGTACACACTAGACAAACTGGTCATTGGCTGACCATGACCATTGTTCTGTCACATCAGCACAGCTACACATACAGGGCCTGGATAAACATCCATGGCTTAGGTTAATGCCAAGAGCAAGTCCCTAGTGATTTGCCATATAATCAGTCCAGTGCTAAGAGGCCTTGCTCCCAGAATCTTCTAGCACTCAGACTTACCAAGCTTTACCAGAATTATGTCAACCACAGTGATTTATAGTAATTTAGGACCATCCCAACCATGGGCCAGCCATGGGTTTTTCTTTGCTGTTTAGATATGTCCTTACACCCTTTCTAATCATTGGGGCATATCTAAAGAGAAAGAAGTACATTCTGCTCCCATTAACTTCAGTAAGGACCCAGATTTGGACCTGGCTGAGCATTTCTCTTGGTCAATTATCAGTAAGGTTAAAGACCTTGAAAATGCACTCAGACAGCCTGTGCTATGGAGATTATCCCTTCTACATGTGGAGAGTGCTGTACAAACCACACTCAAGATTCACACCAGATATAGTAACACTTCACTGGAAAACAGGATGTGTGAGATCTGAGGTCTACCCCCTTATTTTTTCCAAGTGGATTCACATTACAGTAATGTGCACACAAATGGATGTGATTAATAAAGGAAACTGCGCTTGTGACAGCCATTGTATCATCTGGCACAACAAATTCTAACAAATGTTGGCTCGTGTAAGCAATTTGGTTCATAGGTATACAAAGACTCATGGTGTTTGACATTCCTCCCAGGACTTTAGTATATTTATCAGGCAAAGCAAAATGCTCTTTAGTACCTTGCTCTCTCCTAGCTAATAATCTGCTGTATTTTATTCAATGGGCCCTGGTGAATGACACAAATCAAAAGGCAGTTAATTTCCCTACAAGTTATATCGGTAAGAACATCTCTCTGGGCTACTTAACTGTCAAGCAAACTCAATAGCACTGCCTGGGGGACGCAGCTGTGCATTTAGCTGCCTGTATGGTCACTTCCAAGAGCTTTCATTAGATATAAAGTTATTTTAATTTTCTTCCTATGAAGGAAAATGGAACTGGAAATGGAGGATAGATGTAGTATATGAAGGTCACAATTACACTGCCAATCCCCAGAATGGTAAAATAAGGAAAGCCACCCCCAAAATGGCCCTTAGCTGCCCTATACTCAGTATGGACTTTCAGCCCATATAAACTAAGGTGGTACTGTCTGGTTCTACTGCTGATGTAGCATAGTGGCAGACTCAGGACAGCTAAGGCTGTGGAGGTGCTGAGTGGTCAGACTTGGAATATTGCTTCTTGGAGAGGAGGGGGGAGGCAAGTTAGGTCTTTGGTCCCTGTATCCTGTTCACTCTAGGAACAGCCCCTCACAGTGAAGTAGGGACAGGAATCAGGCTATTATGTAAATTAGAAACCTTCTCTCCAGAACAGCAGCTGTTAGGAGCTGTTGCCAATTTTTTGTATGGCAAAGGCATCAGTGCCTCAGAGAGAACTGATTCAGTTACTTGGGGGAGCCCAGACCTGTCAGTAGCAGGGCAGCTCAGGAAGGTGTTTAGAAACCGATTTGGAATGAAGAGTAAGATCTGGGCACCTGAAGAGAGGCTGAATCAATCCCCGCAGGGCTTTCGGCAGAGTTTACCTGTTAACCTCTTGAAAGCGTGTTTGAAATTACAGCATTTTTTTTTCAAGGAGCTCTGAGTTTGATCAGTAATTCCCTCCTGGGGCCAAAGCCGAACCTGAAGCACATGTCCAGAACTCTCGTGGTGATGAGGATTGGAGTCTTCTGACAGATGACCCATCGCCAATCATATGGAGATGAGCTATACTGAGGTTCCAATTCCAACTGCTCTACATTTATTTCCTCCCCGCCCACCCTTGACAATCCTTCTTGCTACTTGCCCCCTTTTTTTCCTAATGCCCCGCACACCTGTGATTTATAATTGTGACAGGAGGGGCCCACAAGCATCTCCTTCTAAACCAAATGCCAAAGAAGATGCTGCTGTGGATTCTGTTTTGCAGAAAGAAGAGAGATGAGATGCTGAGTCCAGCTCAGCAGTAACAACTCTTGCTGCCACAGTCTAGTTATGAATGAGTCCCAGCCTGTTCACTAGTGCTGGGTTTATTACACACGGGAGCACAGTACTTGATTCTTCTACAGCGTTTTTCTCTTTGTCTCCATACCTTCATGCATGCGTGAATACGTGCACAGCTTCGGTGTGCGTGTTACAACTAGAGATGGGTCTGAACCAGAACGCTGGATCAGAAAACACCTTGAATTTGATGGAACTTTATATCTGCATCTAAATTTCCTCTGTCTCTGGCATATAACGGGCAAAACTGAATCCCTAGATATGAGCACCCCCCAAATTTTAAGTCCACGATCCAGATTGGCCTGAATGCAAAGTTTAGATTTAATCTATTACTATGACTTATGAAGCTATAAAAACAGGTTGTGTGTGTATATGTCTCTATTGAATTGAAAGAAAATTCAGCAGCCAGCACCATGGCACGAGTTCCTTTCTATTGCATCCAAAAGCCCCGAAAGCTCTATCAAATGTCTGTCTCTGAAATGTCAAAGCCTTCTGTCCTCCCTCACTGGATGAAAGAAAAAAAACAAAACAGAATGAAGAACAATCTGTTTGAGCCTGTCACCCAGCCATCAGCTTGTCAGCTCCTGATTCATTAACAGGACAAACCAGCAGCCTTAAGATAGCAACAAAGACTCTGGGAACTGCCCACAAATAACTCTTCACAATGAAACAGCTTGATTCAAGTTGTCTCATCCTGTGAGACAGTATCTAAACTCTTTTGCCTATAGGCCGCTGACAGCACAGCAATTGACAGAAGATGTATGTATCTTTAGTAGGAAATACTTAACATCGTTTCACTCTGAATACGCTGCAGCTGTGGAAAAACTAACATTCCTTTTTTGGCAGTATCTCTACATATTATCACATATTGTGAATGATCTTTTAGCAAAATCTACCTTCCCCACCAAGCTCTTGGCATCTTTAGCCAATTATTGTTCGCTTTTCATTATTTACATTAAAAATAGCAAACCAGGAAACTGAGTTTCTGGAAAATGTTGTTTCTGCTATTCCAAACAAATGAATTCCTTGCCATTTCAGACTTCCTCCTCATTTGTCCTTTCACTATTCCTTATTTGGGTCCCACAAGGTTGAAGTTACTATCATGCACACTTCTTAGCGTTATTGTGGGAGAGAATTGTGTTTAATGTCGGCCAGGATTTACTGGTAATTTGCACATTGACATGGTGTTTCTGTGCTCTTTTTGCCTATGCTGACTAACATGTATGTTCCTATAACAGAGCTGAAGTTACTAAAAACTTCACACTAGCTACTGTAAAATCTAGTGTTACTTTTCTCCCAGGACCTGCAGTGCAATTAATGATTCTTGATGTGCACTGCTAGCAACATTTCTCCTCTTCAGTGATCTCTTTGGAAATTCATGGAAGATGTTTTAAGGGGTATGATGTGTAGGCTAGTTTCAAACATATTAACTCATGCAACACCAGGGCGCTAACTTGTTCTGTGCTAACTGCTAATATAGACTTCAGGTGCTAGATATCATGGTGTGAACATCAAGGGGGTGAGGAATTGTTTAGTGTAATTATCTACATATAGGATGAAATTAGGGAAAGGAAAATGTTAAGGTAAATGCCAAGAAAAAAGTTCCTAACTATTAGAAACCATGGAGCAGCCACCCATACTGTCCAGAGGAGATACCAAAGCGAGGAAACTTCTACTAACTTAAACTAGGCTGCAAAAAATTACTGTAGGGCCAACTTGGGATTGGGCTAGAAATTCTTGTAAGTCTTTCCCATCTCTAGTATCAATGGTTAACTTGATCTAGAGTTATTCATTCTTTATTTATGGTAGTATATATAGACATTTTCCAAACACTCAAGAAGGATGGTCCATGCCCAGAGGAGCTCAAAGTCTAGCTTTAACAAAAAATATAGTAGGCCTTGAGTAACACCTTGTGCCATAAGTAGCACCACTGACCCCAGCATGACTTCAAGATCCTATTCTATAGGCCAGATTCTCTGGTCTGCTAAGACTACTGTGTTCCACTAAAGTATTACAGAGCTAAATGGCCTTAAAGTGCCTGGAGCTAGCAGATGGACCATTTCCCCTGTTCTTGGGGAACTCCATCCATACCCAAATGGAAAGCTGGTGGAGGCGGAAAAACAGATGCATAGACAGAACGAGGAGGGGAGAGTGTAGCCCTAAATTGTGCTGGAGCCAGACACTTGAAGCAGTAATTGGTCTCCACTCTCCATTCTGTGTTACTGTGAGGCTTGGAGAGTGTGGAGAATCAAGGCTGATGTGAATGATGGTACCACAATCTGGCCCTAGAGGAAGTGAATTTCTTGTGAAATAAAATGTAGTTAATTATTTTCAATCTTGATTCATTATCTCATCCAGTTCCCTTCATGGGCTTCACAGAGACAATGTACTTTTGATGTGGCTTTCATTTGAGAAATACCTTCATCCAACTCATTAGCCAGCCTGCTTACCAAGTGAGGTTTGTTATTGTATTCAGCACCACAAAGAAAATTGCTAGGGACAGATGGGATGCCCAGCAGACTTTGCAACTTCATCTTGAACAAACATTGACTCATATATTACACTGAAAGCTTATCTCTTTGATGTCTGGGCCAGCACAAGGTGGGCAAAGAAGAGGGATGAACTGCATTTTCAATGTACCAAAGAAAAATTCCCGGCATCTCTCATAAGTTATTTGAAGTCATTTCAATGGCCATTGCTCATTGCACTTTGGATTTTCATTCTCCAGATGCTCCCCTTCAAAAATAATAGACCTTATCAGACTAGCACAAAAGGCTTTTTTATCCTTTGGGTCTGACTGTAAAGTCAGGTATATGCTGGTATCAATAGGATGACTTCAACAGCTGAATGAGGGCCAGTCTCGATGTGTTAGATGATTTTTCCCACTTTGGGGAAATAATCAAGCAATTTTGCACTTGTATATTTTTAGCGACCCATTATCCAAGTTCTGGAAGAGCTCTACACACGCTACTTATGCCCTAAGACACCTTGGAAGAAGGCAGGGATTAGCACGCCCATTTCTGCAGAAGAATAAAATGAGACACCCAGAGAAGAAGGCCTGGCCCAGGGTCACACAGTGAGTCAGTTGAAGATTTGGGAAGACAACCTGGTGTTCTAACTTGCAGGAGTTTCTGCTCTACCTCCTAGCACATACCATTCCTTCCTCCTCCTCCTCCTCCAGACAGGAGGTACCAGATAATGCTCTTGTGTGTTGCAATATGGTTCCTGTGGAATTACACATTTCACTCCCAGGCGAGCTTCTGATGATGAGTGCAATAAATGCCGAAAGGGGCAGACTGATTTGACTTTCACTGCAAAGATTTTCTTATTAGTGCATCTATTGAGCTAGGATTTTGTATTGCACTCATCGGATCTGAATGCCCCATGGGATCTGAACGCTGGGCAGTAGTGTTCACCTTGTAAGATGTAGCCCCTTAATGGCAGGGTTTTCTGAGGTCCAGAGCCAGTGCAAAATGGATTAATGTTGCAGGCTCAGGAAGTGCCTATCTTATTAGAGGCTTCTTAGAGGAAGCTACATGTTAGAGGGTTATGCTACATTGATTCTCCCCTGAAGCTGATGTGGACTTAATTTGTGTAGCCCATCCAACTCTGATTTTGAAAGCATATGGGAGACAAACTTTTCTATCAAAAAGTATCCCATGAAGCATCCTTTGTGTTCTCTACTGGAAGTCAGAGGAGAGCTAAGTTCTTTAGATCTCTCTGTCTGAGTGTTTTTATTATTGGGCAACCACAATGGACACTTGTACATTTTCCCTTCAGTGATCTTCCAGCTAGATAGCATATAGCAGATTTTACATTCATTTGTACACAATCCCCAGGAGCCTTTCCTGCTTCTGAATGTGTTAAAACCTTGTAGGACCCTTTAAAAACAAATAAGTCCAATAAATATAACACAGGCTTCTACTAGCAACTGTAGAGCATATACAAGAAGATGGGGATGGTGAGGTTTAATGGGGGAAATGGAGGAGGGAAAGTCTATGCTGAGGTGGTTAGCAGTGAGGGAGGTATGGACAAATGCATGTTTGTGTTGTTAGGAGGTGAAAGGGAGAGGCCATGATCAGATCAGTACAGGGCTTTGCTATAAACATAGAAAAAATATGCAGTTTCCAAGCTCCAAAAAGCTTTTGAGGCAATCTCCCTCTCCAGTTCCCCATCTAAACACAGGGCTGATAACACCCGGGCAGTCACTAAGAGAGCAGATGAACCTGTTTATCATTCACTAAGTGGTCACAATCTTCTTGCACCTGGGAGGAAAATCTGGGAAATCTTTGTGAAATATTCCCAGAACTTATCTATATGGCTGGTTAAAATAACCAGTACTTCAAAGTCCCCAGAGATGCATTCAAAACACATTTCCTTCAGCAGTGAGGAAGAAAAGGAATTTAAATTAAAGTGCACTTCAAGGATAAATTCTAAGTTTTAGATACAAGTATGTCTGCACCTGTCACACTGGCTAGGTTAGGGGTTCCCTTCAGGAGCTATGATTACTCCCTTCTACAGCAATCTCGCATTGGGGGTGTCACACTGGCTGGATTGGGGGGGCATTTACTATATTATTTGACATCAGTATGTTAAAATCATAGTAATCCATGTGAGATATGCCATGTCAGGTACTGTTAGAAAGGCTATAAGGTGCTGAGTAAGATGATCATGTCTGTGTCCATATGTGATATGTGTAAGGGAAGTTACGGATATGGTTGATATATCAGTATTTCAAATTGTACTGTCTGGGTAACACCTCAGACAAGATGGCTGCAGAACAATAGCCAGCTTAATGGCCCATTAAGACATTCACAGGTGCCAGGGGCCCAGGCAGAGAAGCCAGGAGATACCTGATGACTGGTATCATGTGACTCTGGACTCCATTTTGGTTCTTGTGAAATTCCACAAGCAGCATGGCAAGGACCAGAGGGCATAAAAGGCTGAGGCACGGGGATCCATTTTGTCTTCAGCCGGGTGCAGCTTTCAGCCACTTATCTAGCTCTGGATCAATTCTTCTACAACTGAAGCTGTGAAACAAAGGACTAAGACCCATCCAGGTACTGGATGTATACCAGAGGGATTATAGAACCAGAGGCACTATACTGCAAACTCCACAATTTCTCTGGAAACCTGATGTATGTGGACTTTCAAATCATTTGTATGTATCTGATTGCTTTAATACTTTAACATTTATCTTAATGTTTGTTCCTTTCTTTTTATAATAAACCTTTAGTTTTACTTACTAATGGATTGGCTGGCTGCATGGTATTTTGGGTAAGATCCAAACTCATATTGATCTGGTACTGTGGCTGGCCCTTTGGGGTCAGAGGAAACCTTTGTGGAAAAGAGCATAGAGTTTAAATAACTGGCCTCTTTACTTGACCTAGTGGCTGATTGGGAGCTGGAGACTGAAATGCAGTAAAGGGGGCTGTCTATATTTGTATAGTGGCTTCTTGATAAC